>CM061352.1:101884520-102484520 GCA_030867105.1 Liasis olivaceus
AGGGAGACAGAACTGGCTTGAAGCCCTGAAACAGGAAATTGGTTACTTGTGTTAATTCTCATCCAGGAAAGGGGAATGAATATATTTATTTATTTATTTATTTATTTATTCATTCATTCATTCATTCATTCTTTAACAAAATTTGAAAGAAAGAACCAGATTTTAATTGATCAAAGACTGAGTTTAATGAAGTCAACCTTTCATTTAAAATAGAATTTAGTAAAAATAGTATTTAAACAGGATCCTTAGCATTCCTAGGCATGGCATGTGTCCAGATGTTCAGATACAGGCTGAAGAAAGTATTTGTTGATACAAATGAAATAGCAAGTCAACCTGGACATCTTTTTGCAGACGTTTGCAAGAGGAATTAGGTGATGACAAGAACCTGAAAAGAAGTTTTCCTGTTCTCCGCAGGAGAATATGAACATTTCATCAGATTGCCATGGTGGTGAATTCAGAGTGGGCGTAAAGCCCTTTGAGGGCACAGAGGAGAGTTAAATAAGACTTAAGGAAGCTCCTGTAATTTCCAACTCTTTTCATTCTCAGCTTTTTAATTATCAGATCTACATCCTTCCTGGCCTATTAGAAGCTCTTGGGAGGTATCAAAACAAGTGTTCTCCAGACATTTGCTTGCAAAGCCCATTGTGCACGGAACATTCATGCCCAAACTACCACAGACATTAAATGTGTCTTTACTTCTAACATGCTGAGGGAGTAGACAATTAAATTTGCAGGGGGTGGGGAGGGAGATATTAACTGGAGCAGAAAATTACATAGAGCTTTCTTCTACTGTTCTATCACCCTGAGGTAAAACATTCTACTGAATGGGTACATGCTTCCTGGGGACAGTGGGGAAAGGAGAAAAGAGAAAGGAGAAAACAAGTAAATTTCCTCTCCATGTTTACTCTGATACCATTAAGTTTCATTCCCCATATTCTAGACTATTTGCATTCAGTACAAATAGCATACATGTGAACATTGCTCGCCTTGGCATGGAGAACCTCAAGAGAGCTACCGAACAAGCATTGTTTCTTCTTTCCTTGTCTGGTAAAATATCGCTGGAGAATGTTGTAGGTCACACATGCCTGTAGTCTCTGGTTCAGCCTTCAGTTATATCTAACTCATTGCAGCTTGGATTGGATGGTGGGGCTGATTTTTCTGGGTTTAGATAAGGAAGGAGTTAGAAAGGCTTATACTATTCAAACACACCACACACACACACCCTCTTGCTGAGATAAAACAAGTGGCCCAGAGGTAGCTAGAAACAGTAAGCCACTTGATCCATCCTAGCCAGTTAAAGTGTAAAAATGTTTCCTGGTGGTTTAAATCTGCTTCTCTATATTTTGCTGGCAAAAACCTTAAGATTTCTTCCTGACATCTCTCAAGGAGCCAACTCAGAATCCACTGAAGTTCAAGTGAAGTTCTTGAACAGTGCTAGATATGAATTGAAGTCTGTCATTGTCAAAGATTCTAGACTGCATACTAAACCCTTTTAGCAGACGTGGTTGAGTGTAACTGTCAGCTTTATGGAAGATTAAATGAAGCAAAGAAAACCAGCTGAGTGTTGGGAGATGCTGAGTTGGAGAGCAACTAGTAAAGAAAGGATTGCAGCCTTGGCCTGAAGCTAGTAAAATCCAGGAGAACAAAGAGGGTGATTACAACCTCCTGAAGACTTGGCCAGTGACAAAGGAATGGTAATTTGATACTTTCAAGCAGACAAGGACTATGAAAGTCAATTTAGCTATGTTCTGATAAAAGAACAAGCAAAAATGAAACTCTCCCAGCTAGGGACAGAGAGGAATTGCAAAGGCAATGTTACTCCCAAAAGAACATGTTTTCCAGTGAAAGAAAAACAGAAAACGTTCTCCCGAGTAGATCTGTTTGTCCAAGCAGAGACAGATAAGCAGGAATTCTTCCAATTTCCCCTTTATGTATAAGCACAAGGAAAGGAGAGGTTAGTTAAGAGAAGCAAAACTGGGTCACCAGCGAGGCCAAACTCTGCAAGCCATTGCAAGTGCTTTTTCCAATACCCATCCCTGGAGTAAGGCTTACATTCAAAACTTAGAGATGATGAAACAGAGATACAAAACCAAGGAGACAGGTAAACTCAGAAATAGTATGGTAGATATAAACAGGAACAGAAATAGACCACAAAAAAATTAAGTCAAAGTTCCCATGACATCCCCAAGGCAGGGAAATCTTTATTTTTTGTACATAAAACATCATCTGATCAGTCCAAACCAACAAAACTTTGCATCTGTGGTCTTTGTGGCCTACCCAAAAGAATGTTGATAGTTGCCCCATCTACTAGGCACTTTAATTCTCATGCTTTTATCAAGAGCTTTCACCTACTGTTGCTTGGTACTAATAACAATAATTTTCATTTACTTAACCAACATTTTCTAAGGATTCAGGCCATCACTTTTGTTCCCATGTATGAGAGAGACAGAGAAATAAAGAGATTGGCACTGAATCACATGCCATTTTCATGACTCAACATGAAACAGCAGTGTGAACCTTGATATCTCCTATCTGGTCCAATCACTACCTACATTAGCTATAGCAGCTGGATGCTAAAGCCAGTCAAATGAAGAAGATAGTAGCTAGATGCTAAAGCCACACAAATCATCATCATCATCATCATCATCATCACGTTTTTCCCGAAGGTGCAGGGTCCGCTTTTCGGATCGACAAACTCCACTTCACATGATTGAATGCAACAACTGGGTCCAACTGGATGATTTTCATGTCCACGTTAATTGTGTCCTGCCACCTTTGCTTTGGTCTTCCGCACGGGCATTTGCCATCAGTGTTAAGATGGTAGGCGGTGCAGGTGACAGCGTGGGATGCTCCACGTAGAATGTGGCCATACCACTGTAGGCATTTTCCCCACATTTTTTCTGTTATTGGTGCAACACCCATCTGCTGCCTGACTGTTTCATTAGAAAATTAAACAGAGCTGCTATTGTATTTAAAGGAAGGGATAGCCTTAACTTTCTTTACACTTTAAACACTATAATTCTGTGATAAGGGACAAGAGAACTGCCTTTCTAATGAGAATAACTTCATTGCATTAGCAAAGTCCTCATTTATCATCCCCAGAGTTGTTGAAGATATATTCTCAACCAGAGCAATAGTTGCAATGCAATGTAGATTGCACTAGTGAGGTCTACTTGCAGGAGTTCTACAGATCACTTGTTCACACTCTGTTTTACCAATGCAACTTGTACAGCTGAAAGCCAAGTATGGTCTTTCTCAACCCATTTCAGCTGACACAGACTTCTTCTTTTCTGTCCTGCAGTTCTGTTAAGGTAACAGATCTGTTAAGGTTCACAAATCTCAACAAAAGTCCCTAGCTAATAACAATGGATCATTTATCCATGATTTATCAGCAATGGCTTTGCCTCCGGAGGTATTTCACCAAGCTTGTTCACTCCAAACTCCTTATTCACCCACCCACCCATCCATCCACCCACCCACCCATCCATCCAATTGTTACCTTAGGGGGAAACTAGAAAAAGTAAATCAAGAGAAGGAAGACACAACTTAGACTGAGAGAGAAAAGAATGCTTTCAAATGTTTAGAGTGATAAGCATAAAGCTATTAGTTATACTGCTATCCTATTCATTTAAATGATCTCCCACATAAGAATATAGACTTTGACCTTTAATGACTAAAAAAAAAAAAAAAAAAGGCTTGTTCAGTGGAATACCAGAACGGACAACATTGGATCAATAGGTAGTTTTAAAGGGTGCGCATAAAATGAAAAGTATGTTTTCTCTCAATTCTGGAACAAAAAATTGCATTCCAGGTGTTCTTTCAAACTGTTTCAGATTGCCTGCAATTTGGGAGAGAAAAAAACAAAAACAAAAACAGGAACATTCTGGCTGTTTCAGATTTTGGCCAAAATAAAATCCAGAGGAATCTTGGAATGATTTTACAGGTTAAGGAAGGTAAGACTTCCTCCCCTGCCTCAACCCCAGTGTGTTCCAAAGTTCTACCTAACTCCCCAATTCTCCTGTTTTTCTTACCTCCCCTTTTCTGTCTCACTTCAGCCACCTTTGCCAATGTATTTGGCTTTTTTCCCCACACTTCACTTTCCCCCCACCCCTGGACCACTTCAGCCCAGAATTATCACATTTAGCCCACACACTGAATAAACAATCTGTTTCCTTCTGTCTATGGATCTAAACACCTGTAACACATGTTTTTGGGACTAGACATGGACATTAAACTTTATCTTCTGTGCTTGGAACACTTAATGCAGAAAATGTTTTGCACTTTGAGTTGTAAAGTATACCATCTCAACAAGAATTTCTCACATTATCTTTAGAGTGCCATTTAACGCACCTAAGGGATCCTATCTAACAGGATTTCTTCCTGCTTCTAGAGTTGCATCAGGCAAAAATAAGATCAGCGTAAGGTGCATGGGACATAGTTTCATTATGTAATATAGAATCATGCCTGGAATATTAACTACATAGAATGGAGTTGCCAAGAAGAAGAAAAGGGGGAATTCATAACTCCATCAAAAGCATATTTCAGCAACTTAATTTGTTGTTCAAGCTAGATATGCTAAAACAGAGAGCCAGTCTGGTGTAGAGGTTAAGGTGCTGGCCTAGAAACCAGGAGGCTATGAGTTCTAGGCCTCCCTTAGGCATGAAAACAGGCTGGGTGACTTTGGGCCAGTCATTCTCTCTCAGCCCAACTCACCTCACAGGCTTGTTGTTGTGGGGAAAATAGGAGGTAGGAGTATTAGGTATGTTTGCCACCTTCGGATGAATAGATAGACAGACAGACAGACAGACAGACAAGAAAAAGGTGGGATAAAAAAAATCTAATAATAATAACAACAGCAGCAGCAATAACAGCACCACTTGAAGACCATTGGCATTGACAAAATCACCATCAGTCAATTGCAAAAGGCAGCTTTATTTGGAACAGCTTACATCCTGCGATGATACCTTCAACACCATCAAAGAGCAACAACTGCCTATCCCAGGTCCTTGGAAAGGACTCGATAGGCGGATAAAAATGCCAAATCCAGTCTAAATAACTGTCTGACTATGTGGCCAATCATCATCATCATAAGATCCCTGTTCACGGTATAAGTCCTGAGTCCTGTAGCCCACCTGTCACAGATGTCCAGGAACTAGAACATCTAGCATGGTTGACCCAGGCAATGATTGACCCGGTATAGGTTTCTGTAAATTACGTCTCACCATATTGCTTATGGGAGAGGCACTCTTCGTCTGGCTCCTCTGATGAGTCCTGTCCAGTATGGTTGAACCTCTGGCATAGCTCTCATCCTCCTCAGAGCATGCAAGCCCCACAACCATGTCAAGGTAGTGCTCCACTGTGGGAATAGTATTCCTGTTTCATGGTATAAGAGTCTTGCCCTCTTTCTACATCTGCTCATGTTAACATTTGGCCCTCAGGCTAAGTTTAGGTATTCCTCAGCCTAACTGCAAAACCCCTACACAAGGGCTTCATTCAGGCTTCTGACAAGACCTATCTGTCCCTTTTCTTTTGCCTGGCGGAGTCCAAACAAGATGCCAAAAATAATAATAAAAAAAGAAAGACAAAAAGAAAAGTCTGCACTTTCGAATCAGCTCCAACCCACTGATTGCTCAAGTCCTGTCTACAAGATTACAGCTGTGGAAATATCCTGATTGAAATGAACCCCAGCTCAGAAATATGAAGCTTCAGCAATAATGCCAGGAAATTACTTAAAAAGAGAATGTAATGACATGCTATCTGGCTGAAGATTAAGCTGTTCTCTAGTTGTCAGGCATCTAATCCAGCTTTCTCCAAAGTTCTCCCTCTCGTTCTGCTGGTGTTGCCACTCTCAAAATTTGCAGCTAGCAAGTCCAACTATAGTACAGAGGATTCTGGGATCAACAATACAAATGAATCTGGGCTGCACCTGGTTGCAGAATGCTGGGCTAATTTAATTTACGGTGGCCTTCCCCAACTCTAGGAAGAAAACTTATGCGGCTTTGGTAGCCAGCTGATTTTTAAGAGAAGCTGCCAACAACTATAAGGTGTGCAAAGCATTCACTATCATGTGCATCTCTTCTTTTCATGCAGTCTCTTGAATAGCATCAATCTGGTTTATTTGAGCCTTTCACTATTTCATTAAATTTACATCTTCAAAATATCCCTTTTTAAAAATTCTATTCTAAGAAAGCCAGTATATTGACTCTTAAAACAGTGACTTAAAGCCAAAAATATTAAAAGCACACAGAAGTACAAAAAGGAGGTGTAAACATGCATTTTCTTTGGGCTTCAGGCACACAAGGTAAAAGTGAGCTGAGCAGATTCGGTTTGAAGGAAGTCAAATCAGCTCAGTCTAGGGGGAGTTTTGCAAGAATCCAACAAGTCAAGACAGAACAGGTCACACCAGAGTATGTCAGTTCCAGACAAGTGAGCCAGGTTAAATAGGCAGACTCAGTTGCAACAAGTCGTACAACTAGACAGGTCAAGACAGCTTAGTGGCATAGAAACAAGGTAAATTGAATCAGCACCATGGATAGCTCCAGCTCCATTCTGAATGCTGAGTCTCTAAAAAATCTTGTCACTTAAAGACTGTAGTTTAACGACTTCGGAAAGATTCAGATGAGAAGGGGGAAAGGTGCTTCAGGCGTGTATGACACTCACATTCCACCTACTGTCAACTCCTTACAGAAGTTGCACGTTCCTGAGCTGCGCAGTTCAATCTCTCAGGCTTTTGGTAGCTGCCTGAACTGAATGTGATTTTTTTTCACCTCCCAAAGTTCTCTTGATCAAGCTTCACTAAGATGGAAGCAGTTGTGATACAATAATTCCACCAAGTGAACTATTTCCAATTTAGGGCCAACATATTTAGATGTAAATGGGGGGAGCATTTTATTTTTGTTTTATTTATTTCCATGCTGCTCCGATCATAAATGACTCTAAGCAGCGTACACCCCTAGTAAAATTGATGAACTGACTTTCTGAGGCCTTTTTTTCACAGCCTCATGGCGTGTGGAGAGGAGGCAGATCTTTCCTCTCGTAAAGCAAGAGTCTGCTGCTGTGAGTTATTCCCACAGCAGTGGCTTGAATCTTTGTCAGTCTGAGGAGCCACGTTACACAAACCCAAGAAAAGAAGCATCTGCTTTAAAGGCAGCGTGGACAGGTGCTTCCCTTTGTGTCTGGATTGCTGCATGGCCCTGTTAAGAAGATCAGTTGGGCTTGACTTTCAAGCAGGTCATCTCCCATGGGAAAACTGTTGAAATATTAAAGAGCTGGCACGGATTCTTCAGCCTTGTGTTCACACATGACAATGAAGCAGGAGAGGCTACAGGGGAATCCTGTGCTGAATCTAAAAAAGGAAGAGGAACTTCTTCAGGTAGACGGGTGGGGGGTGTCACACAGTTCCTCAAGTGAACTGGTGGCAATTTGTTTGAAATGGGTCCTCCTCCAGACAACATTTAGAAATATCTCCAGGGAGTAAAACTTGCTATGGGGCTGAAAATCACCCTATATTTTACAAGAAGTCCTGAAAAATGTCTGTTCCTTCCAACTCTAGATGGATTTCAGGTTGTGAATAATCATCTGCATATCATTTGACCTTTTTATTTATTCAGTCTGTCCAAAGATGCCCTAGGTAATCTTACCATTCTTGTTAATACATTTGGAAGATCTCATGACAATAAACTAACAGCACAGGCATTTCATTCTTTGATCTTCTGCATTTTAACATCACTCAGTCTTCACTATTTCTACAAGAATGGAAATAAACAAGTTTTCCTTATAGCAAAAGACTGTGCAGTGAATTTAGAGATCAACCACCGTACCTCCTACCAAACATCTTTTTTCAGTTACACTCAGAGGTGGATACAGCACTGATCAATGTGTCCATGACTATTCTATTGTATTAAAATATTTAAAAGAGTTTTTATAGGAAAACCGATTTACTTTCTTAAAGATGGTACTAAGAATATACTTTATTACTTTTAAGACTAGTAATAATAAATACCCTGCTCCTTCAGGAATGTATTTAAAAGGCATTAGGACCTAGCTCCCTGCAAATTTTATTTATGATCCTTTAAAATTACTTTCCTGCCTCCCAGTCAACACACAGGATCTTGGGACTGACAAACAGATAAACAGAAAAGTGCAAAATAGTAATGATAAAATATGCAATGATATTTACAATGTGCCTAAAAACAAATGACAAGAGTGGTTAATTATAAAGTAATGCTCACTTCTGCATGTAAGTATCAGTCATTGTCTGCCAGCACAAACATTTTACTAAATAAAATATTTTAATCTGTTTCCAAAAGCTGTCTCCAACAATGCAAGATCCAAGCTGATTTCTCCAAGGGAAATAATTTTATATAATGGGTGAAAGTCACAGGAAGAATTGAGTAGACTTGTTTTACATGCATTCCATTACCATTTTCACTTTGATGTCACCTTTCAAGTAGGTTAAGAAAGGGGTCTGGTAATTAACAATTTTTTTTTTTATCCACACTCAATCATTACAGATTCTGTGGTGACTGCCTAGATGAGTCCCTGCAGTTTTCAACGCAAGGTGTTTTGGAAGTAGTTTGCCATTGCCTCGCTGCTGTTTTTTAAACTTGATACATTTTGCCAATTATTTAAATGCCCCATATTCTACTAAATTAAAAGTCTGGAAAAAATATGAACTAATTTCAAGCATTTAACCCATAATATATTCTCTACAATGCAAGCTGAAACTTAGGGATTCAATGCTCCAGTGGCAGCACGGTTTTAGGATCGGAATGACATATCTATATCCATATCTGTATCTACATCTATTTAACACTTAATTGATTTTGAAAAACAAAGACTATCTTGAACCGCCACAAAACTGGAAAAGAGAAAAAAAAGGAAAACCTAACCCTCAACTATCTACACCAGGGTTTCTCAGCCTTGGCACCTTTAAGATGTGTGCACTTCAACTCCCAGGATTCCCCAGCCAGGGAGTTGATGGGAGCATCTTAAAGGATCACCACACCCACCATGGCCCTCATTTCTCCCCAACACTAAACATGCTTCCAGTTATTAAGCATAACCAGCCATAACCAGCAACACTAGAATATGTTGCCTTACCCACAAAATAAATCAAAGTCTATAAGCACAGACTTGCATTTCTCTTTGAACACCCTTTTTTTAAAATAAGACAGACCAACCCTATCTATTTTTTTTTAATGTCATGCATGTTCTTAATTCTATCAGTTCCACAGATTTTTTCCCCTTCATCTTGCAAAGGCCAGGCAACTTAGTCACATGCTGAATCAAGCATCTTCTTTTGAAGGTATGAGAACTTTCCTAAAGGCCTGGGATACAAGTTACTTTCTCTGGTTTATGTGGCCATGATGCCCAATGAAGGTTAATGGGAAGGCTAGCCACAAAAAATTGAACCCAGCACTTTCATAAAGTTAGGTTTTCCCTTTCTGTTCCTTTTGTTCCAAAGAGAGATGCAGGGTCTAAGGACAACTCCTTAATCAGAAAGATAATCAGGGGACACATAAGTACCAATTGGTTTATATTTAGATGGCAGTGATTCTTTCTATTAGAGTTCCAGTGAGGGCTCTTGGCAACTCATTCCTATATATTTCTAATGTTAACAATTAATAAGGATTACAAATCCAGGTATAAGATCTAAGACAGGTGTAAGATAGGAAAGGTAACACAGTACTCATAAGTTTGCCTGTCCTACCTGATTTTATTTTTTATAAATATACCTTCCTTTTTTATTAGTTTCCACTCTCAGACTAGAGAGGTATGATGCTGATACCCGTAGGCTGATACTAGAAGCCTCAAGACCTCCTCCAAAGGACAATTTATACAACTTTGTATTAGAATCAATATATTTACCACTGACCACCAGAAGGCACTACAGGACTGGTTTTGTTGCTGCTGGAACTCATCAGACATAGACAGCCCCATATGTTAAGCTTTATATATTGCAGGTTCAACCCATTACAGGGATGAGACATAACATTATGGAGGCTACCTTTGCCCGGTGCTAGGAACAAGCAAACAAGGTCTGCTCTTTTAGGTTTACCAGATATAAGCTACAACAATTTGGATAGCCACTAGATGGAAGTAAAGAGTTAAGAATTTGTGCCATCTTGAGGTCATGCACAGTTTTGCAATTCAGTTCTGATGATTTTTTGCCTTTGCTCTGCCTTACCAATTTTTTGCTCTTTACATGCAGTTCACTGTAACTTCATGCAGTCTCCCAGCTCACACCATCTCCCTTTGCTTATCTATGTAGATGAATATCCAGTTGATTCATCCTGAGATGCCCTGCCTTCATTTATTTCAAAGAAAGACTACCCACTGTTGTTATCTAATGATCTTTATTATTAAATTAAGCCCTTTTAAGTCCAAGTTAAGACCTTTTTAAAGTGACCTTGGCTGACCTTGGCTCATAGGAGATTACCAAGAAATTCCACCAAAGGCTGCAAGTTAGACTCAGAAGATGTTTAAAAAACAAGCAAACAAAATTCCAGAAGGTATTTGCTTCCATACCATTGCAAAGAAAACAATCTGGATATGTCCCTGAAGCTACCAGGAGTTGAGTTCAACTCAAAGTACACTTTATCATTTTAATGTGGTACAATGAATCACATTTAATGTGATATAATGGATGGGACACAGTATGTGCTTCCTATTACCCATTCTTTAAATTATTCCTCAGTCCCACCTTCTCCAATGTGACACCCTCAAGATGCATTGAGACTACAACACTGAGAATCTCTAACCATTTAACTGGATGTTACAGCACCAGGTTACCACTCCAGCACCAGATTGCACTAGACCAGTGTTTCTTAAATTCTTTTTTCCCCCTCTCAGGACCCCTTCCCACTTCTAAAATTTATGGAGGGCCCCAAAAGACCTTCTGTTTATATGGGTTATATTTATTGATATTTACCATATTAAAAATTAAAATTGATGCATTAGCTGCCGCTACTGCTTCTCATGACTGTTTGATGGGATTTTAATATTCTATTGGTTTTCAACGTAGGCTGGCAAATAATTCTGATTTCATTGGCCCCTGAGATGGTCTTCGGGGACTCCCAGGGATCCTAGGACCACACTTTAAGAAGCATTGCACTAGGCAATTTTAGTCCTATCCACAGATACTGGAAAATAACAGCTATTCAACTTAAAAGGGAATTTTCTTCTCAACTACAGAGTAAAGACGCTCTTTTCTCCGAATTTATTTCTTTTCTTTGCATTTCTATTACAGAGAATGGAAAAGGGGAGAAATAAAAGATGAAAGAACAACATTCTCTCCTTTTTTTAACCCCTTGTTGAAGCCAACAATGGGAAGTGCTAAGCCAACTAGAGGACTGGGCTAGACTCCAGCCACCTCTGAGGAACTTCTCAGAGAACATCTAACCCAAAAAGAAGAATGCAAAAATGTACAGTACATACAAATCCATTAACTTTGAACAATTAAGCAAATCTAAAGAAAGAAATAAGTGATGAAATGAATTATTTCAAAACATTCCCCATACAGACAGTCCCCTACTTGCAAACTTCATGTTGTGAACTTTCACCAATATGAAGATGGACCCCGAAGTCAGAACCGGAAGGTGGGCCGGAAGTCGGAACCGGAAGTCGGGAGAAAGCGGGAAAGCACGCTGCAAACTAACCTTTTCCTGCCTTCTCCTACATTCCGTCTGCATTTGAGGTTGCATTGGAATTGGAGTTCCCAGAAAGGGTTAGTTTATGTGGCACGCTCCATTACTGGGTGAGGCAGGACGGGGCGGTGGCAGAGGACAGGGAGCGGAGGTCTCCTGCCTCGCCCAGCAATGGAACATGCTGCGCCCCACCAGCTCATCCTTCACCCAAGAAGCCACCATCACTTCTCCTGCTTCACCTGGCAATACAGCACGCCACGCCCCACTGGCTCATCCTTTGTTCCCCTCTCCTGCACTATCATCGCCTCTCCTGCCTCATGTGGTGATGCACTGGCAGAAGATAGGGCTCCTCTGCCCACACTGCTGCCCTGCCACCGCCCCGTCCTTCACTCACCCAGTGAACTCCAATTCCAATGCAACTTCAAATGCAGACGGAATGTAGGAGAAGGCAGGAAAAGGTTAGTTTGCAGCGTGCTTTCCCGCTTTTTCCCGACTTCCGGTTCCGACTTCCGGCCCACCTTCCGGTTCTGACTTCTGGGTCCATCTTCATATTGGTGAAAGTTCACAACATGAAGTTTGCAAGTAGGGGACTGTCTGTATGGGGAATGTTTTGAAATAATTCATTTCATCACTTATTTCTTTCTTTAGATTTGCTTAATTGTTCAAAGTTAATGGATTTGCCCGGCCTCCTGCCTCCAACTTTTTAAACTTTTTTAACTTTAACTTTCATAAACTTTGATTCGGCTTATGAACAAAACAGCCTCTTGGAACGTAACCTGTTCCTAAGTAGGGGATTGTCTGTAGAGAGATACCATTTTCATTCTTGTTGTTAAATGTAGATTATTTTAGGCTGGTATTAACTGGAGGAGGCAGTGCCTTAAAAGTCATTACTAAAATATTTTAAATGATTTACCTGAATGGGAGAGAAGTAGATAATTAAAAACTGGTCAGCATAACAATAAATATAACAATAAATCCAGGTTCTTATTTATAGTTTCTATATCACAAACCAAGAGTTTAATATAAACTCAAATGAACTACAAAAGTGATTTTGCAACAGATTTGCTTTACAAATAAGGCATACCTTCATTAAAAAATAAAAGCTAAACATAGCAATATAAGATTGTGGGTATTTTTTCCTTTTTTATTTCATTTTCCTTTCAATGAAACTAACTCATCAATAACACTAACTCAGAAATAGAAAGATATACATAAAAATATCCTTTAATTCAGAAATGTTCAGTACCTGCAAAACTATTTGGAAAGACTGAAATGGACCATGTCTGTTTCAGGCAATGCATTTAGTCTATTCATTTCCCTGAAATAGAATTGCAACAGGAGGTAGACATTTTATCAGGTTTCTTGGCAGTTTCAATTCCATGTACAAAATAACTGTGAACCACAATTAAGATATTTCCACTTTCCCCTTTTTCAACTTCCAAGCTTATAATCATAGAGTTGGAAGGGGGTGACTGAGGTAGGAATCCTAGGCAGGAATCCAAATGAAAGCTCCCCCCCACCCCAAATAAATGGTTGCTCTGGTCATGCCAAGAGAAGTTATAATGGTATGTGGGAATGACCTTGGGAGATAGGAGGAAGAGCCACAGACTAGATAATGGTCAGTTAATAGGCAGCTGAGCCCACAAAAAGAATGGGGGTGTGAGAAAGTCTCAGTAGGGACCCTCCTTACTTTCTTGGACTGTAAAGGTGAGAGATGTACTTTCAGACTTGCAAAATTCTGTCAATGTAACCTTACAATAAAGATAAAGCTAGTATTCTTGGGTGTGCTTTTTGTCTGGACTACTTCGCAAGGCTGACAGAAGGAGAAATTGTAATTTTCTTTTTGGAGTCCAACAAATCATTTTGTAGAACTCCTTCAAACATGTCCTTGAAACATAAAATTGTCTTATCAAATTGCTCCATGCATTCAAGAGATGTAATCCTTCCCATCTGCATCAAAAGTCCTATTTCACTTAAAGGAATTTCCACCTGTTTATTACAAAAGAAGGAGAAATAATTATTTAAAGCCAGAAGGTAGTCAGTGATTAAAAAATCAGGATGAAATACCTTTAGATCAACCTGAATAATCCCAGGAGAGCTGACTGAAGTCTTCCTTGCAAACAAAGGAGATAAATTTTGAGCTAAATAGTTTGCCATCTACTGACTTTTTTTCAAATCAGATTACTAACAGATCACCAATGCAGGCACTTCACTAGGGGCTTGTCATGAATTTCAGTAACAAAAGCTTCAACTGATTGCCCACGAATGATAACATTGGGAATGGAAGAAATCAAAGGAATGAAATCTAGAATTTGTTTCAAGCAGCATCACCACTCTCAAGCACCGAGGCAGGAAAGAGGAGCAAGTCCAATGCAAAAAACGTCCTGGAATCTCACAGACAAAGCTATGACAACAGTTAGAACCTAGCAAAGACAGTTACCCACAGGCTTCTTGCTATGCAGTCACATTTATAAATACAGTTTTGCAAGGCTTCGGATTTCATTGGAAACAGATGATCCAGAAGATGTAGGAATAGAAAAGTGGCACTTGTCTAGGGCTCCTTAAAACAACTGAACCTATTTTCTAAAATAGTAGCCATGCAATTCTGCAAAAGTGTATGGGTGCTGAGTCACAGACAGGTGCTATATTCCCCCCCCCCATTCTAAAGGGCCTCTTCTCCCTCAAATCTGAAGCATTGCACAGTCATATCTGCAAACTCCTCTGTAAAACAGCCCATACTACTTCTCTCACATCTCTATAATTGTCTACTCAACAATGACCAAAAGTTTGGGTAACTGCTCTTCTCTCCCCATTATTTTGACATAAATATACATTTAAGGGTGCCATGCTATAATGATGCAGTCATTAACCCTAACAGGAGTTGTAGAGGGAGAGATGGGTCATTCTTTGGGACCTCGTTCAACCGCAGCGTTGGCCGGAGTTCCCTGAAATTCACTTGCTCGAGAAATGTGCTCAGATTCGATTATGAGAGTGAACAGCCCTAATGAACACTTTTTAGCCTCAGATGTGAATTGGATTACCGTTATTCTTTAGTAACTGCATCCCCTTAAACACCATTATATAATTCTTGGTGTAAAAAAATAATCTGTATTTGAACAGATTCAGGATAAAACAAATGCAGAAAATGCTATTTGCAAAAAAAAAAAAAAAGTGATTTTTTTTTTTAATAGTTATGTGGAACTGACATGGACTGGAAGCAAACTGACTTATACTTCCATGCACAGAGTTTCTTCCCTAGAAGTGATATCCTAAACTAGTGGATCGTGGATTGGTGATGGACCACTCTCCCCCCTTTCCCTGGCCAGAGCCTACATACCTGTTCAGCCCACCCCTTCCCTATGTTCACTGCCAGCCAGTCAGTTTGTTTGTTTGTTTGTTTCTATGTCACATTTATATAGCCACCCATCTCACGCAAGTGACTCTGGGCAGTGTACAACAATTGGCCAAACTAGAGTCACTTGCTAGCAACCTCCCCACATTCATCACTGCTTTGGAAAACACGGATCAATTGCTGAAAACTGGTTCACTTACTCATCCAATACAAGTAGCAATATGAACGGGTTTCAAGAGCAGTTATTGACTATGCGGCTCCATGGTTTAGCATAGCCATACTGGCTATGATAAACCATGATCTCACCCCCAAAGAACAAAACATATGGCCATGGCTATTGAAAAAGCAGGATTTCTTTTAATTGTCTCTTCGGTAAAAATCCACATTGACCTTGTAAAACTGTTTTTAGTCTATTTGCCAAAATCGTTGTAAATAATTTATAGTCATCATTTAGTAATGATATTGGTCTGTAATTTTTGCATAGGTTTAAGCCCTGTCCCTCTTTGGGTATCAACGTAATATTAGCTTCTCTCCAAGACTGTGGCATCCCATCTCCTTGTAAAATACAATGAGTTGTATTTTGAAGAAGCTGTAAAATTTCATCCTGAAAACATTTATAATAAGACCCTGGTAGTCCATCTGGCCCGGCTGCTTTTCCCAATTTAATCTTTTTTATAGCTTCTGAAAGTTCCATTATTGTTATAGGTCCATTCATTTCTTTGGGGCTTGAAAGCCATTCTCCTTTAGTTCCTTAGTACTTCAAGAGATTTCTACTGAAAAATATTCTTCATCAGCAAGTTTGTACTAAGAGTTGTTATTGTTAAAATCACAGGGACACAAAATTAATTCAAGTGGTAAAGAAACAGTCAACTTGGAATTAAAACTGTCCAACTGTGGTGACACAGTTATCTTTTTAAAAGCCTTTAAAAATGGAGGGGATAGGAAGGCATACGCAAATGCAGTTGTAATCATTTAACTTATCTGCCAAAAATTGAACTCCCATATTCTCTTAAGGATGAGACAGAGGAAGGGAACATTTGCTTAAGTAGGTGGCCCTGGCATTTTCTGAATGTTTAGTGTGCACAAGGATTGAGGAAAAACTGCCTTATTCCATTATCTAGTACAATCAAGATGCACGGGACTCCCATTATTTCCAAATAACTTGCCCAAATTCCTACCTAGAAAATATCAGGCTTCAGAAGACTGAGATAATATCTGAAGAAATTGCCCTGATAGACTCCAGAGGTGGATGGGTGCATACACATATGCCAACACAAAATTGTATGGCTTTACGCAACTAACGTATTAAAGAGGACCTCAATATGAGATAATATGTTTAACAGAAATGGTTATTGCAGCCCACTTTTTGTAACAGTAAGAACAGTAAAAATTGCTTTTATTTTTCTTTTTTTTATTTATTTCCCCTTCCCATTTTTGCTTAGCTCCACAAGTTTCCAGGAATCTTATGAATAAGCCGCAGCCAAGGTCAGTTCCAAGTAGTTCCAAAGAGCAACACATAAAATAAATAGATCTCTCTTCTTAACAATTATTTCAAGCCAGTGACTTTTACAACTGATTTATTGTTCAATAGGGTTTTCAGTCTGCCACTATCTTAAAAGAAGTTCTCCCATCATTTCTGCCCATTAAGCGGAGTTATCTTCCCTTGGAATGTGCAATTACAGGACTGCTAGATATATTCTAGAATTCACTCTCAATTTTCTCAAGTAATGTGTGAAAACCTAGATGGTGCCCTACATGAAGGAAACATTGTCCAGAATCCTTGGTGATGCACAGGGTTTTCAAAACCGACTTCTCCAAGACAGATTTTTTCTTCAATCTTCAAACAAATGCCACAGGAACCTTGTCAAAACGACTATCCATGTAGTTTAGAACTGACTGACAATGTTTCGCCAAGCGTTTCTTTTGCCCTATCAGAAGATGTCAGAGATTGATCCTGAGTATCTTTGTGTCTAAACATTGAGCTACCGGGATGTGGAAGGATGCTTCAGATATTGGATGCATACCTCAGAGTTGTGTGTCATGCTCCAATCAACCACAATTTAAAAGAGTATAGGGCAGAAAAGCCTCTCTGGCTGATATCAGTAAATGGGCAGGATTATACTGGAGGAGATATTCTCTGATGTAATCCTGTTTAATCTCCAATCCTATCTCCTATTTTATGTGAATCTATCTCCTATCTGAGAGCCTCTGCATTAAAACATGATGCAGAGCAACAGGGATGGGAAAAGATATTACTTGCAAGACTGATGTCAAACCCACTAGGTAGACCAGATCAGGAAATCAACTCCACAGAAAGGAGGAGGCTAATAGAATCATAGGATTGGAAGGGACCTTGGAGGTCTCCTAGTCCAACCCCCTGCCCAACTTTTACTGAAACTGACTACAATAACAGAATCTTGCAAGTCTGATTGTGCTGTACCTCCTCCTCCTTATAGTTCAGTGACTTAGGGAGGTGTCTGCCTGATCCACTTCTGAATGTTATCTCGTTGTTCTGGACTTAATAAATGCCTCATCCCCTTTTGCCTAGGCAATGGTTCCTGCAATTTCCACCAATTGTCATCTTCCTTACTCTCTACAATTACAGATATCTCATGATCCCACCAACCACACTTCAAAAGGCAGTACAGCAGCAAGATCTCGCCAGTCAGCAAATGGGCAGGAATGCATAGGAGACTGTCCTTCAGAGATCTTGATTCACAGCAACACATTCTAAAAGATCAATTCTGAGAAAAAAGGCATGTATAAGGACTATAAATAAGCATAATGTAAGAAGATCTCTTGAGAGATAAGTCAAAGAGCAATTTAAAAGTGTGTCTTCACAGTGGTGAATCAGATATCTACCAAAAGCCAAAAGGCAGTGGAGCATGTCAGCATTAGCTTTCTCCCACTGGTGCTTACCAGTAACCTTCTTCCAAAGACATACTGTCTCTGACCATAGAGGTAATTTATATCCATTATGACTATTAGCCATTGATAGCCTTATTCTTCATGATGCCCTGTGTGAAGAAGCATTTTCTCTTCCCTTCCCTAAATCTCTCACCATGCAGTTTCTTTGGGGGATCCCAGGTTCCAATATGAATATAGAGGGAATAACTCACTACCCCCCATCTCCCGCTGTGTGTAATTCTATAAATTTCAACCATATTCTTTCTGAGAAACAAGCTACGTGCGTGTCTGTCTGCGTGGGTCTTTCGTTCTCAATTGAGGAAGCCCATTTTTATGATGATCCCAATTTATAGGCAGGAGGAGCTTATCCTTCACTTCCTAAATGCAATTTGGTTGGTATTTCCCCACCACCAGAAGTACACTTATGAGACATAAAAAAAAGTCCCCTCGATTTGGGATAATTGAGAAAACAACGACTCTGAGGGCATGTATTGACCCTTCCCTTAAACTTAGAGTTCCACATATTGTTAAATCTTCTCAGGTATTCTGGCTGCCCTTTTTTACTCCTTTTCCAGAGTCACATGATATGTATGCGTATGTTCGTGCATTATGTATACGTACAAACTTCTTGAAAACATTCTCCAGATGACGCAGAGAAACACATTTCCATTCTGACCATTGCTGGGTTTCAAACGCAGAAGTGTTTGAAAGGCTTTGACAACCAAAAGCTAGATCTTTGGATGGTGGGATTTCTAATTCTGCTGCCATTACACAATCCAAGGATTAACACAGCCTCTCAAAGGAGGTTTTACAGTATATGTTTTCACTATTTTTTTTTAATAAACCAGACCCCAGAGTGTATACAGCTGTCTCGCTTTCATAATCAACCTTGAATATTGGTGTCTGATTAAACAGCTTGAGACTTTTCGTACTTTTAGACCAAACAGAAAAATTATAAGCCTTCAGAGAACAAAATGCATCTTTACCATCAACCATACTGATGCCATAATCTACTCCTCTATTTAAGAAACATGTTCTAGGCCATATTAACACCTGCGTTACAAACAGTACACGGGACCTTTTTTAATGGTGTAATTCCTTAGAGTTTCTATGTACGTCCTATGTTGCTTTAAAATAGTCCTCTATGCAGAACACATAAGATCTTTTTTTTTTCAAAAAGACAACAACACCTGATAGTTACATTGCAGATAATTATCATATTGTTACTTTGCAGAGAGGAAAGTTTTGAAGATGGCATGGAGCCTGGTTATCTGAGGGACCGCCTATCTCCACGTGTTTCTGCCCGCCCAGTATGTTTGGGCATAATGGGTGCACTCCAGCTCCTCTCAGATAAACAATGTTATCTTGTGGGACCAAGAAAGTGTGCCTTCTCTGTCACTGACCCCAGAAATATGGACAGCACCCACTCTCCTGGGCTCCCAGAAAACCCTGAAGACCTGCCTCTGTTCCCAGGTCTGGGGTTAATGTGTTCATGGGCCCTTCTTGTGTTTTTATTGTTATGGCTGCCTGTTTTGTTTTTATGTTTTTTAACTGCTTTAACTCTTTATTTGGATTTTGTAAGCCACCCAGAGGCAAACAAATCATAATAAAAACAACAACAAGCAACTTTGTAACTGATATGGCTATATTACACATCTGAGCAGGGTTGAGATTTTCTCCCCAATTTTGGGGTGATGGATTTTTGGAGATTTTCTTAGTTTTTGAACTATCTTAGCCTACCGTGTTGCATGTTTTCTATCACAAAATGGTGAAGAGCCATTCTGGGATAGAAAAATTCATTTTTAAAAAGGTTGGAAGGGTTCCAGTGTGAGATGAGGCTGAAGCTGCCACAACCTAAAGATGAAGCAGGCACGTAAGCAGAGAGGACAAAAACCAGGACTCTTGTCTATAAGATCCCTTCGGGGAGGTAGATAAGAAGGAAGTAAGTCCTTAAGGAAACAAAGGAAAAATGTGACCTGAACCAGACAAAAGAAGTTGGGTCTGACCACATGGAAACCCCAATCCCATCAACAGCTGCCAGACTTGTGAATCAACAAAGCAAGGACTTTTGGGGATAAAAGGGGTCCCAAAGCCCGCCCACTCTGAGTCATCTGAGTCATCTTTGGATCCAGACTTGGTGGCTTCCGTCCCTCTAGCTAGTGCCTGGCAGCCTAGTTGGGAAGGACATGGGTAAGTGTGGATGAGTGTGAGTGTCTGTGTATGAGAAAGAGCAAATGTACCTTGCTACCAGTAAAGTTTTGCTGTTACTTTAAGTTCACTGGGTCTCCGTGTATTACAAAGAACCTCTAGTGCCTCAGAGTTCGGTCGGAAGTAATTTGTGCATATCCCTAACTATTTCCTGGCTGTTGACCAGGGCTGTGTGTTTTGTCTGCTCCAGCCACACGTATCTGGAAAACCCAGGTAGAAAGCAAGGGGGGCTGACAAGATCCGCGTGCCTCAACAGGCTGTGAGTGTGCGAGTGAGTGACCATAAGCCGAACCTGGGAGCAGTGTGTGTAACACCAGCAGCCCCCCCGAAAAAAACAAAAAAACCCCCACCTAGTTAGAAGACCACATAATCTGAGATGTCAGCTTGCCTAATTGCTATAGAAGACGATAGGAAATTAAAATGTGGCTGAGATTTGTTTGGCAATGCAGATTTCCTAAGAGCACCACCAAAGGATGGTACAGTTCTTCAGTATCAGTTGGCATAGAAAAACTGACCAATAAGATTCTAGTAGTTGTGCAGATGGATATTGGTCAGTCGTGGAGATGTCAACATCTACAAGAAGGTCAGCAAAGCATCACAACCCAAATCCTGCCTTTTTTTTAATGTAAAAATCACAACACCAGAAATATAGAGTGAACCTTTTCTTCTTGGTGCCTGGGGAATGGCTAAGCCTGTGAATTTTCCCTAGGCCCCAAGAACCACAACTGAATTTCCCACTGAGAACCACCATATGATACGTCTTTCTGTTTTAAAAGCTTTCAATCATTTCTTTGGCATAAAAAGACAGTAAGAGAAAGGAGATAATAATGAATTGGTGCCCTCTGTTCCCTCCCAGACTTAGGGCAGAGCTTAATGCAAAGCTAGTTCTTAATGAAATTTTTTCAAAATGCAAAGTAATGACTTCTAATTTCCTCACTTAATCTAATGTTACAGCTACTCCATTAATGCCAGCACCTATTAGATACTTAACAACCAGCTTGTTTAGCTGCAATTTTATCATATGGATGCATCGTCTCTGCCTTTCCCTCCCCTGATTTTGATAATGTTCAGTAATGGCAGTGGAGAAGAATCATAATTTAAATATCTGAAAGCCTTCAGACCCTTAATCACCTCTGGAAAATGAGAACATTCAATGCCTTTTGCATTAAAAAAAATAAAAGAAACACGAAGTTCAAATGTCTAGCTTCTTTCTACACTTAACTTAATTCTAGATTAATCAATGCTGATTCTGAATTACCATATTCCTATTCTGCATATTTTATTGGTTATTTAGAAAAGCTCCTCTAGTAATACAATAAAGAACAATGCATCCACCAAGGTAATCATCTTTGCTCCATCAATCTGACAATCCACTCTGCGCTTCTAATTTTGCTGTATCAGACTTCATGTTTTTGATGGGGTCAAGAGCATACAGATGGGCTGCATAATGTACAATTGTCACCCCATAATACCCCATAGTAATAGAGTCACACAGAGGCACCATTTGCTTTTTACTCAGAACAGAGCGGTGGCAAAGGGACGTTTGCAATTTTGTGTCTCTGCCGGGGCAGATGTAACTGAACAGTCAATCACTGTCATTACAATTGGAAAATATATGCAGGCAGAAACTTAAACAACACTTTCACCAACCAGCACCTAGCTTTCCTGCTATAACTAAGACAGAGAGACAAGCACACAGAAACATGTCTATGCATCAGTTCCCTACATGCAGGCTAAATTCAAACACATACTTGCCCCTTAGGGAAATTTCCAATTCAGTTATATCATGGGCCTCCTGTATAAACTGCCGTATTAAGGGCGACAATGCCACTTCTGTCATTCTGCAGGGTGGACAGAAATCATGACTTTGGCTCAGATGGAGCACCCTTACTTATACATTGCAGAGAGAAGAAGGATCCACCTACCAGTTTCTTCGTCTATGTTAAAACGTCCAAGTCCACTGCCATCCCGGATGGAGTACTGAATCTCACCATCTCTGCCGGTGTCATCATCCCTAGCATTAACTTGCAAAACACTTGTACCAATCCGTGAATTTTCCTTCACGGATCCAATGACTACAAAGTCAGAAAAATAAGGAGTGTAGAGATTTTCATTCACATCCACCACTTCAACTTCCACAAAGGAAACGGAGGATAAGGAAACCGGACGACCCTTATCCTTGGCTCGTACTGTTAAGTTGTAGAACTGCTGCTTCTCGTAATCAAGTTCTTTACTGAGACGGATGGCACCGCTGGATTTGTCTATTTCAAATCTCCCGTTGTAATCATTCACCAAAGAATAACGTACTTGTCCTCCAAGACCAAGGTCTGGATCTTGAGTTTCAAGCCAAGCAATGACTGTACCAACAGGTAAATCTTCCAAGACTTTCACACTATAGCTGGGTGGTATGAAAACTGGAGCACAATCATTGACATCATCCAAAAAAACCTTCAAGGGAACAACAGAAAATTGCTGGTGCCCATTCTCTGCTCTATCTCTTGCCTCTATCTTTAATGTAAAATTTGCCTTGGCTTCCCTGTCCAAATTATCGCCTACGTAAATTATCCCTGTGGAGCTATTGATTATAAATTGTTGTGTGTCTGTCAAGATGGAGTAACTCACTTCTCCGTTTGCTCCCAGATCTCGGTCCCTGGCCTCTACCTGGATAATCTCAACACCAATACTTGTACTTTCCAAAATATTAACTGTGTAACTTTCCTGCAAAAATACAGGCTTGTTATCATTTGCATCTTCCACAGTTATGGTGAGTAATCTCCATGTGGCTTTCTGAGGGTTGCCTAAATCATAAATGGTAATATTAAGAAGATACAGTTCTGTCTTCTCACGATCCATGGCCATAAGGACCTTAAGCAGACCAGTCTCCATTTCAAGATTAAAACAGCTGTCAGTATTGCCAGATGATATGGTATAGAGGACCTTCCCATTAAAGCCAGAATCAGCATCATAGGCCTTGATTCGATATATGGTAGCACCAACAGGAAGGTCTTCTCTGACTGATATGTCAGAGGGAAAGGATTTATCAAAATGTGGAGCCTGCCTGTTCACAGAATAAAAATCAAGGAAGCCATCTTCTGAATTAAGTTTCACATTGGCTTTGGCCTTTTTCAGCAGCTTCTCTGCCAGCCTCTGAGCAACCCTTGTCTCTCTACAGCTAAAGGTCTTGGAAGAGACTTTTCCATGAACTACCGAAATGTTGACAAACATAGAGTCAGCAAAATACTCCCCATCTGTTGCCGTTATCCGAAGTCCAAAATTGCTGGTCTTGATGCCAGCACCAGCTAGAGACTTTTTAAGTTGTAGAACTCCTGAGTCTGGATTCAGGTAAAAAAAACCCAATTCATTACCTGAAATGATTTTGTACTTCACAAGCTCCAGTTCATCAATATCTATAGCAGACACAGCTGTGATATGCCCACCAACAGGAAAATCTGATGAGATGACTCCTTGACAAGCCACCTTTTCAAAGAGTGGCTTGTTATCATTCACGTTGCCTATGATGATTGTGACATTAACCTCACTTTCATGGCGGTAAGGTGAGCCCCAATCGGAAGCCCTCACAATAAATCGGTAATTCTCTGGAGATGACTCAAAATCCAGTTCTTCAGATGTGCTAATAACCCCAGTAAACTGGTTGATGGAAAAGGGGAGTGAATTTAAACTAGCAATGCTGTATGTGATATAGCCATTTTCCCCCCGGTCCTTATCAAAGGCAGAAATTGATAGAATATTAGTCCCCACAGGGACACTTTCATTGATATAGGAGCTGTATGAAGGCTGGGTGAACTCTGGAATATGATCATTGGCATCTTCAATCCTTACAGTAACAGGTGCTTTTAAGTCCCCTTCTTTATTTGTTACTTCTATGTCATACAATTCCTTGTCAACAATTTTTAAAGGATGTGCTGTGGTAAGTAGACCTGTCCTGGGATTTATCTTAAAATATTCAGCATCTTCACTGGGAGTTAATTTATATTCTTCCCCCTGGGTTTCTGGTGTTAATTTAACTATGGCAACAACTACTCCAGGAGGAGAGAATTCACTGATTGCTACATCATACATTTCCTTTTCAAACTTGACTGGACTGCTGTCTCTCTCGGGACTGGTAATATGGACCAGTTTCATAGCTGAAAACTTTTGAGGAGACCCCTTGTCTTTGGCTTGCAAAGTAAGATTGTAACCATACGGAACACTGTCCCAATCAATGGCCTTTTTCTCTTTGATTTTATACTCATTCATCCATCTCCCCTCCTTAACCAACTGAAAGTGCTCCAAGGGATCTCCAGCAACAATAGAAACAGATTCAATTTCACCATTAGCACCTTCGTCTAGATCATCAACATTAATAACAGCATACGTAGACTCCTTATCCAAAGGGAAGGGAACATGTGTTACTACATTAATAGTTGGGGCGTGCTCATTTATACGTTCAATATGTATATAAAGTTTGGCAGTGCTGCTTACTCCATTGTTACCATACAGCTTCATCCCACGGTCCACAGCCAGAACTTCAAGGTCATATCGGTTTTTCTCATCATAGTTTAGCCTGCCACTTAAGGAGATAACCCCACTAGTGGGATGGACTGAGAAGAGATCAACTTTATTTTTGAAGTAGTAATAGAATTCACCATTAGAACCAATATCAGCATCTGTTGCAGTAACCTGTGCGATACTAGTCCTCAAAGGTGTGCTTTCAGCTATTGTTACAGAATAGGTGGTAGGTGAAAATAAAGGCCGTAAATCATTCATGTCCAAAACCTGTATGTTCACTTTTGTCCATGCTTCCAAGTCTTCTCCCCGGACAGAACCTTTTATTATCAATAAATAATTGTCCTGGATTTCTCGATTCAGTATGGCGGAATTTCCTCCTTTAGTTCTTATCCTAAGGAAACAAAAATCAGCTATTGCAACTTCCTCTGCTTTGAAAAAACCTTCATCATCGCCAGACACTATCCTGTATTTGATGTCCCAAGAAAAGTCAGCTGTAGCAATGCCCATTCTGCTTTGACTGTTCAAGTAAGTCCGTGCTGCTGAGTTTTCGTACACTGTGGTGTTGTAAACGGAATGTGTAAAGTGGAAGCCCAGTGGTAAATTCCCTTGAAGGCCATGACAGATGTTAGCCAGAAGCTGAACAAGCAGGAAGACAAGGCCAGATGCAGGGGCCAAAGGATATGACCAGTGGCCCATATTCTTCTCCATCACATCATTCTTTCATCCTTTAAAAATAAGCAAAAAGAGGGCACTGATTAGCAAGAAATATGGTTTGACTTAGGAAATTATTTTTAAAATTGTATAAATGGAATCAGTTTTGCTTTCTGAATCATCTACCAAATTCTAACAGAAGCTATATTCCACCAAGCTGAAAGTTACCTATCTGCCAGAAAGAAGCTTTACAATTCTCAAATTACAATTGTCTGTAAGAGTCATATATATGAGTTAGGCGACTATAAAAAATTGAATAATAAATTTCTTTTTATAGCCTCAGACCAGTGGTAAAAATACATCAGAGTGCTTGATAGGTGCACAACTACAACTGGTAGGCTGTAATCAGTAAGGTGGGTAAGGTTCCAGCCCATTTTAGCATTTCTCCAAGTTCTAGAGCAATATTAAAGAGTTATGGATTGCCTACTAATGGTCTAAAATGGATAATGTTAAAGAGCTCTGTAAGAATTTGACCAACCAAAAGGTCACTCCCCAGATGCAACCTTTAAGCCCTTTGTTGTAAATGAATGGCAAACATTTACTGTTGGTAAATTCTACCTGCTAACCTGGCATTGGTTAAACAATGCCATGGATGCTATAGCATCCATACATATACAACCACAATACATACATACATACATACATACATACAATCACCATACATATCAATACATATCCAATTACCCTGCTCAATTAAATACAGAGAACCCACCAAGGTCAAAGCCTAGGTCCGCATTCCACATCTACCTCCTGGACTAATTTTTATAAAGGAATGAGCGTTTCTAGCTGCCTATCCTTTTAAATTACCTTCAGTTTAACATGACATCAGAGCGCTATTACCTTGCCCATCTTCAACATCCAGTGAATAATACTGGGGAAAGTGGCATCTTAAAGTCTGCAAAACAAAATAACTTGTTTTGCATTTTATTTATGTTCTAAAGTAGATCCAACATTTTGCCAAGACAGTTCCCACCCCCTCATTTCATTTGCAAATATAGCCTGCTCCAAGGACTTCAGCAGGTTATAGCATGAGTCTGACATATTCTAAGACGGGAAGATAAGCAATCTGGCCTCATTACTACTTGGATGGGATACCACCAGGAACACCAAAATTATAGCTATATTGGAAATGTAAAATTTCCAGAAGGAGCCAGTGGCAAACCATTTCCATATCTTATAGAAGCCTGAAGTGAGATTTGTTAAAGGCAGGCTTTACGAGTTGGTGTAACATTCAGCCTACTACAACAGAGTAAAGCCTCCATTTAATAGAATAATAGGTGGGATAGGGGTGTCTGTTAAAGCAGAATGTCCACTCTGGAATTTTTCATGCCCAAAATCATACTCCTACATGAGAAAACCTACTTTACTGATTAGACAGAATACTCATTTTCAGGAGAAGCAGCCAATATTTTCCAAACTTGATCACCTCCCCCCCCCCCCCCCACACACACGCAGAGTTTGCGATAAAGTCTGGGCTGAAATGTGGACAAAATTAAGATCTAGCAGATTTTGTCAATTAAACTTAAGAAATGTGGATTGAAAACCAACCTAAACTGAATGGAGAACTGCTCAGAAGTCAGTCATAGAACAGTAAGAATTGGATAATATACAGTTCTGTTGATTTATCTGTTTGTTTCTGTAAGGAACAACTTTTAAATAAAATCCTCAGTGCCGCTTTCAAAGACAGCTGGCATCCAAATGGAATAAAATAAAATAAAATAATTAAAACCCTACAAATTAAACACACTTGCGCACTACATGCCTGCACATCTGCAAACATACAAAATATGGTAAAAACATATATTGCAACAGCTAACAAGCCCGTCTAAGATAAAACCAGTTAGCAAGTCTCATTTGTTATTAGTGTTTTCTGAGCAAGTAACGGACGAAATCATTCATGCCTGCACATTTGGCTACAAACACAGATTAGTGTGGAACAGAGCCAATACACACAGCTCCTTTGACCTGCATGAGGAGAGCCTTATAACTGTTTTCTGAGGGTATGTCTGCATGTCTCCACTTCTGTCTTCCCACAGCTGAGACAGCAAGGACAGCTTCTACTGTTATATCCTGGAAAGGGTATTTTCCTAATAGGAAACTTGCAGCACTGAGGCACAAATTAGTTCAGGTCACATAATTTCAGGCCACCTTTCTAATGCACATTGATTGTTTATTTGCCCGCACACGTATAAGGGTCTTTGGGTGATATATTAGGAAAATACCATTTTTCCTAAATGAGGGACACTGAGGGACTCTCCCTTTCAGTCTGGTTCCCCTCCTCTTTGCCAGACCCTCAGCTCTTTTGGCTACAAAGGAGACCATAACTCTGACTCCCACAGCCTCTTCATTTTTTTAAAAATGAGCTGCTGAACCTAGAGTGGGGAAAATTTGAAACTGACAAGCCCATGCCTGACTTACAGCATGGAACTGGAAGTGTAATTGAAAGGATTCAGTTCTGGTACTTCTGTAGCTTGCCTAGCAGGGAATTCCCTTCCCAGTAGCCACTGTTCCTAGGGAAACTCACTGGCCACATCTCAGCTAGACAAATCCAGATGATCCCCAGATGGAAGCGAAGAGAGACAAAACGCTAACACTTTGCGGCCACTTAGTAATTGAAAGAATGAACTATCAACCCAAAATTGTACAGGTTGTCCTCGCTTAATATCCACTTGTTCAGCAACTACTCAAAGTTATGATGGTGTTGGACAAGGAGTACTTATGATGGGTCCTCGTAGTTGTGGCCGTCGCACTATCCCTGCAGTCACAAGATCATGATTTGGGCACTAGATGACCTGTTTGCAATTACGATGTTGCAGTGTCCCATGGTCACGTGAACGCCTTTTGTGACCTACACTGCTGGTTTCTGACAAGCAGAGTCAATGGGGTAGCCAGCAGGAGGTCACAAATGGCGATCATGTGACCACGGGCCGCTGCAGCTGTGCAGGATTTGCCTAATAACAGCAACTGAGACTGCTGGAACTGCCCTAGTAAGTTGGTTTGGTCACATGACATCACCCCTTATGACTGCATTGCTTAGCGACTGAGTTCCCAGTTCCAATTACTGTTGGTAAGCGAAGACTACCTGCAAGGATTTAAAAAAAAAAAAATCAATCAATCAGTGACACAACAGGAAAGAACAAAGAGGAAAAAAAACCCTGCTGTGCACAGTTACCAGAACATTGTGCATGGCAATCAGAAGAAATTTTTTCATCTGATGGATAGCGTTGGGCAAAACTGGAATTTCAAATCATAGCAGCTGGAATGTTGTATATTAAAGGTGTATGGACAGTAACACAGCAGAAACTCATTCCAGGTGCTTGGTAAGGGCATGCTATGGGGGCAGCACAATCTGGGATAGGATAAGTTCCCACTGACTTTTGGATCGGACGGGAACACAGCAAGACAGCTGTCTGGATATGTCTAGATGGATTTTTCTTTTGTAAGAAAATTGACTGCTATATCTACTATTAAAGAAAAAAAAACATCCTGAATCAGATTGACCAGTGACTTTGAAGTGTTTTGCCTTAACCTGTAATGTACAGATACTTTCTTCAGTAACTTTCTGGATCCTGCAGTTTTCAATCGGTCATATACTGAGACTCAAAAGGAGGAGGATAAAGAAATTACAAATGCTTTCCTTAGGTCAATCAACAATTCTGGAATATCCTGACTTGAGTGTTCCTGTTTCTGTTTCTGATGCTGCTCTTCCATTCTACCTTGTCTGTCTTCAAGCTGGCCCTACACAGTCCATAGTTTCAAGTCACAACAAGCTGAAGAAGCACAACGTCCCAACTGAGGAGATACTCCAGCTGAGTTGCTGCAGTTCAGCATCTGATCATGCTTTTCAATCACATCCTTCAGCGTATGGCTACATGTTAAGAACCAACCATGCAAATACATGCATGTCACATATTATAGCCCAAACTACTGCAGTGAATACCCTAGTCTCAGAATAAGACCACACATTAGATGTGCTCAAGGAACACTGCTGAAAATATCCTATAAATCTATTTGCTCTCTTGCCATGGAACACACAGACCACAGACCTTTACGTAACCTTCCCTGAAGTTGCTAAGAATATGAACTGGGGAAATGAAATTTCACAATATAAGGGTCTTCAATTCATTTTCTTCCAATTACCATTGTGTGGTTGATCATCTGCCATAGGAACACTTTTCCTATAGGGAAAAGGTGAGTTCAAAGTAGGGGAAGAAAAAAAATTACTGAACTAGCCAAACATTAGCGTAGCATTACATATGCTTTGAAAGCAAGAATTAGATTAGAAACTGTTCTTGGATAGCCTTCTTCCCCCCTCTGAATTCTTGGCTTAGCAGCTGGTCAACTGGCATTCTTGGATGCAACAAGAATCAGCTTTGTTTTCTTCATGCTTAGCAGGTAGGAAATTTAATGAGATTAGAGGTAACCAATCATAAAAGAACTGAGTGCAAATGAACAAAACTCACCCAGTAAATATGTCTCATTCAGAACCAAAGAACTCAAATGAATATTATGGTTTCAAGTGGAAGATTAAAAGTGTGATTACTTGCGTGCCATTTGGAAACATTCAAGAAGGAAGCCACACATAACTGCAGTGGCTTTGCTTACAGAAGCAGAAGGGGGAAGAGAAGGGAAAGAGGATCTGATCTGAGCAATGGTGTCAACTGAAAATTGTTGTTGTTGTTTAGTCGTTAAGTCGTGTCCGACTCTTCGTGACCCCATGAACCATATTGCGCCAGGCCTTCCTATCTTTCACTGCCTCCCTGAGTTTGCTCAATTTCATGCTCATTGCTTCAGTGATGCTATCTAGCCATCTCATCCTCTGCCGTCCTCTTCTCCTTTTGCCTTCCATCTTTCCCAGCATCAGGGTCTTTTCCAAAGAGTCCTCTCTTCGCATTAGGTGACCAAAGTATCTGAGCTTGAGCTTCATTATCAATCCTTCCAATGAGCAATCAGAGTTGATTTCCTTTAAGATTGACTGGTTTGACCTCCTAGCAGTCCAGGGGACTCTTAAGAGTCTTCTCCAGCACCACAGTTCAAAGGCATCAATTCTTCGGCGTTCAGCCTTCTTTATGGTCCAGCTCTCACAGCCATACATTACTACTGGAAAAACCATAGCTTTGACTATGCGGATCTTTGTCGGTAAGGTGACGTCTCTGCTTTTTAATATGCTATCTAGGTTTGCCATAGCTTTCCTCCCAAGGAGCAAGCGTCTTTTAATTTCATGGCTGCAGTCTCCGTCTGCGGTGATCTTGGAGCCCAAATAAATGAAGTCTGTTACTGCTTCCATTTCTACCCCTTCTATTTGCCAGGGATTGATGGGTCCAGATGCCATGATCTTAGTTTTTTTAATGTTGAGTTTCAAGCCAGCTTTCGCACTCTCCTCTTTCACCCTCATCAAGAGGCTCTTTAGTTCTTCTTCACTTTCTGCCATTAGGGTGGTATCGTCTGCATATCTGAGGTTATTGATGTTTCTCCCTGCAATCTTAATTCCGGCTTGTGATTCTTCCAGCCTGGCATTTCTCATGATGTACTCTGCATATAGGTTAAATAAGCAGGGTGACAGTATACAGCCTTGTCGTACTCCTTTCCCTATTTTGAACCAATCGGTTGTTCCACGACCGGTTCTAACTGTTGCTTCTTGGCCCGCATACAGATTTCTCAGGAGACAGGTAAGGTGGTCTGGTATCCCCATCTCTTTAAGAATTTGCCACAGTTTGTTGTGATCCACACAATCAAAGGCTTTTGCATAGTCAATGAAGCAGAAGTAGATGCTTTTCTGGAACTCTCGTGCTTTCTCCATGATCCAGTGAATGTTGGCAATTTGATCTCTAGTTCCTCTGCCTCTTCGAAACCCAGCTTGTACATCCGGTAGTTCTCGGTTCACGTACTGCTGAAGCCTAGCTTGTAGGATTTTGAGCATAACCTTGCTAGCATGTGAAATGAGTGCAATTGTGCGATAGTTTGAGCATTCTTTGGCATTGCCCTTCTTTGGAATTGGAACGTAAACTGACCTTTTCCAATCCCGTGGCCACTGTTGCGTTTTCCAAACTTGCTGGCATATTGAGTGCAGCACTTTGACAGCATCGTCTTTTAGTATTTTAAATAACTCAGCTGGAATACTGTCATCTCCACTAGCTTTGTTGTTAGCAATGCTTCCTAAGGCCCACTTGACTTCACTCTTTAGGATGTCTGGCTCAGGGTCAGTGACCACACCAGCATGGACATCAGGGACATTAAGATCTTTCTTGTATAGTTCTTCTGTGTATTCTTGCCACCTCTTCTTAATCTCTTCTGCTTCTGTTAGGTCCCTGCCTTTTTTGTCCTTTATCATGCCCATCTTTGCACTAAACGTTCCTTTGATATCTCCAATTTTCTTGAAGAGATCTCTAGTCTTCCCCATTCTATTGTTTTCTTCAATTTCTTTGCATTGTTCATTTAAGAAGGCCTTCTTATCTCTCCTTGCTATTCTCTGGAAATCTGCATTCAGTTGCTTATATCTTTCCCTTTCACCCTTGCTTTTCGCATTCCTTCTTTCCACAGCTATTTGTAAAGCCTCATCAGACAGCCATTTTGCTTTCTTGCATTTCTTTTTCTTTGGGATGGTTTTAGATGCTGCCTCTTGTACAATGTTACAGACCTCCGTCCATAGTTCTTCAGGCACTCTGTCTACCAAATCTAATCCTCTAAATCTATTCATCACCTTCACTGTGTACTCACATGGAATATGATCTAAGTCATACCTGAGTGGTCTAGTGGTTTTCCCTACATTCTTCAATTTAAGCCTAAATTTTGCAGTAAGAAGCTCATGATCTGAGCCACAGTCAGCTCCTGGTCTTGTTTTTGCCATCTGTATAGAGCTTCTCCACCTTTGGCTGCAAAGTATGTAATCAATCTGGTTTCGGTATTGACCATCTGGTGATGTCCATGTGTAGAGTCGTCTCTTGTGTTGTTGGAAAAGAGTGTTTGCTATGACTAGCTTGTTCTCTTGACAGAACTCTATTAGCCTTTGCCCTGCTTCATTTTGTACTCCAAGGCCAAACTTGCCTGTTATTCCGATTACTCCTTGACTTCCTACTTTAGCATTCCAATCCCCTATGATGAAAAGGACATCTTTTTTTGGTGCTAGTTCTAGAAGGTCTTGTAGGTCTTCATAGAACCGGTCAACTTCAGCTTCTTCGGCATCAGTGGTTGGGGCATAGACTTGGATTACTGTGATGTTGAATGGTTTTCCTTGGATACGCACTGAGATCATTCTGTCATTTTTGAGGTTGTACCCCATTACTGCCTTTCCCACTCTCTTATTGACTATGAGTGCAACTCCATTTCTTCTAAGGGTTTCTTGCCCACAGTAGTAGATATAATGGTCACCTGAATTAAATTCACCCATTCCCGTCCATTTCAATTCGCTGATTCCCAAGATGTCGACGTTCAATCTTGTCATCTCATGTTTGACCACATCCAGCTTGCCTTGGCTCATGGATCTTACATTCCACGTACCTATACAATATTGTTCTTTACAGCATCGGACCTTCTTTTCGCTTCCAGATACATCCACAGCTGAACGTCCTTTCGGCTTTGGCCCAGCCGCTTCACTCTTTCTGGAGCTACTTGGAATTGCCCTCCGCTCTTCCCCAGTAGCATATTGGACACCTTCCGACCTGAGGGGCTCATCTTCCGGCGTCATATCTTTTAGCCTTTTAACATTGTCCATGGGGTTTTCTTGGCAAGGATACTGGAGTGGGTTGCCATTTCCTTCTCCAGTGGACCACATTTTGTCAGAACTCTCTGTCATGACCTGTCCGTCTTGGGTGGCCCTGCACGGTATAGCTCATGGCTTCACTGAGTTACACAAGCCCCTTCGCCACGACAAGGCAGTGATCCATGAAGGGGTCAACTGAAAATGGAACCCTCCAAATCCACCAGCCAAGGTGACTTTTCATTACACATAGCGCTTCCCTGACAATAGATACTACCAGCACTCTTGGAGGATTAAGTAATCTCTGCATCGTTCACCTTGTAAATGCAAATTTCCTGGGCCCAAGACAAATACTTCATTACCATATTGATGACATTTAGGACTTTCTTCTTGTCTTGGCAGAGCACTGGCATGTAACTTACCAATGGTTACAAGAAATGCACGCAGACAAAAGAGGAAAGATCATCAAGGAGCAATTGGAGTAAACACAAGCCAGCTTTCAGATGCTGATATGGACAGCCTGCCCAAATTGGTTGTCTCAATTAGGGCGTAATGGTTTGAGAAGAAGCAACAGCAACTGATCTCAGATTAATGTGTTTCCTGCTCTCCTTTTTTCTACTTTTTAAATTTTCTGTACCAGACCATAGTTTCCCAAATCATGCACAGTGAAGTCTAAATTTTTACAGACCAGTTTTGTTTGGCGGTTCTGTTTGTCTGCCTGTCCGTTAAAATGCCAATGATGTCACTTCTGGCGATTTACCTCATTTGTGTAGTCACAGCGTTGTGCAAATGCCATAAATGACTAGCAGCCACTGGCGTCATTTGCAAATGACGTGTAAGCATACTGCGTACGCAAGCAATGCGAATTGGCACAAATGTGGCATGAATTTACACCATTTACATAATGGCATCATTATGTGAATGACTCAAATCAATGCAAACCTCAAAAAAAAAAACCCCATAAATGTAACTGCCTCATGTATATTACTTCAGATACAGGAGATCTGTCTATAATTTGGGGAGAATCTCCAGACAGAAATCTGGTCCATTACATCTCAAGTTCCCTAAATGGGGCCATGTGAAATTAAGGTTTCACTTGTTTGGCCAGTATTGGTTTCTGAATCATTAAGTCAGAGATGAGTGGCCTGTTTTTCCTCAGAGAAAGCATATCTTTTAATAAGTTTTTTCAACCTCCATAGAAGGTATGACCTTCAGGGTAGGCCAGGTCAAGAAACAGATTCCACAAGAAATCCTGAAACTCTGTTTTATTGGTACAGGCTACGGTAACAAAATCTTGGAAGTCTGACAATGCTTTCCATTCCCTTCCTCTTAAACGAATGAGAATTAAGGTGGAGTCAACTTTAAGTTTCTTACTAATGTTCTCTTCCTTTCCTTGCTTTAATTCACGTTTTGTTACCATGCACTCCTTCTCCAAGGTCATTTCTGTGGTTCTCTCTATTTAACAATGCCAACACAGTGGGCAGCAGTGACATTTTCAGCTCTTCGTTTAATTCTAGGGTGCAGCGGGATTAATACAGAAAATGTTCAGAGGCATCGCAGAACTATTTTAAGCCTTAATTTGCTAACAAAATTAGGGAGGGGGGATGTTGGCAGAAATGGCTGCTTCACTGCCACCAAATTTTATTAACACAACTTGGGAAGTAGTGGAATTTGGGGGGCCAAATTGCAGCCTGCGGTTCTGAGAGGATAACTGGTATTCAGGACAAATCATACTGGGCAAGACAGTCTTGATTAAGTATAAAGCCTTATACGAAGAACAATAGTTTTTACCAACTTTTACTTGCAACACAATTCTTAAAGCACATAGATATTCTCATGAGTTGGGGCGAATAGACTGAGCATCTGTCTTTGGAGAAAACCTTATTATTTTGTCATTAAGATTTCAAGGCACTCATTCTTTGCTCATTAACATTCTCAAAGTGGTCTTTAACTTCTGAGACCAGGCTCTCACAATCAATAATTTAAAACATAACACCTGGGAACTTCACTTTACTGTCCTACAAAGTCTAGTGAGAGAATGAAGAAAATCTGTAGAATTTTAAGTCCTTGTCCAATGCTAGGGCATTAATAACTCAAAGCAAGATGAAGGCCCCACAGAACTCAGAAGGACACCCAGTGTCTAAATTCTACAAGTCTACATGCAAATCTTGTAGAACTCTCTGTCAGTCTTCCCTGGTAGACCAGACAGGAAACATGACCAGATAAGCTAATTCTACTTTATCGTAAGGCTACATTAACAGAATCTTGCAAGTCTGAAAGTACAAATCTCCTGCTGTCTCCTTTACAGCCTGAGTAACTACAGTCAGGACCAGAAATATTGGAACAAGAGTAACTGTTTGGCCTCTGTTGTTGTTGTTGTTGTGTCGAACTCTTCGTGACCCCATGAACCATATCACGCCAGGCCTTCCTGTCCTCCACTGCCTCCCTGAGTTTGCTCAGTTTCATGCTCATTGCTTCAGTGATGCTCCCTGAGTTTGCTCAGTTTCATGCTCATTGCTTCAGTGATGCTCTCTAACCATCTCATCCTCTGCCACTCGCTTCTCCTTTTGCTTTCAATCTTTCCCAGCATCAGGGTCTTTTCCAAAGAGTCCTCTCTTCACATTAGGTGACCAAGTATCTGAGCTTGAGCTTCATTATCAATCCTTCCAATGAGCAGTCAAGATTGATTTCCTTTAAGATTGACGGGTTTGACCTCCTAGCAGTCCAAGGGACTCTTAAAGAGTCTTCTCCAGCACCACAGTTCAAAGTCATCAATTCTTCGGTGCTCAGCCTTCTTTATGGTCCAGCTCTCACAGCCATACATTACTAGTGGAAAAATCATAGCTTTGATTATGCGGATCTGAAGTCTTAGAAGTTTACAATAATGATATATGAAGTCTGGGTGCCTCATGTTGTACTGAAGCATGATATTTTTTCTTGGATTATGCAACAAAGTATTTGGGCTTCGAGACCATGTCCACTGGCTGTACTTCCTGAATGGTTAGTGCTCCACTTTTGTCAAACCCCTTGAATTACAGCTGAAAGTCCTGACTTCGCTCCCATCTGGGTGTGTTTCCTTTCAACTATAATGTGGTGGTGTACAGAGGCCATCTACTTCTACTTCTACCTCTACTGCATTGACTATGCAAAAGCCTTTGATTCTGTGGATCTGATTTCTCAGGAGACAGGTAAGGTGGTCTGGTACCCCCATCTCTTTAAGAATCTGCCACAGTTGTTGTGTTCCAGTAAGTCTTCAGTAGGAAATGGTGTAGAAAGTCTAATAAAAACAACAATGAAGACAGTCTTCTCTGCAACAGTGCCTAAATTGCAAAATTCCCTCCCCAAAGAAATGTGATTGGAGCCAAATTAAAAGTCTTGCCTTTTTGGAGAATTTTAGCTGGTCAATTTCTTCTTTTATATTGTGCTATCTTTTAAATGATTTAAATATAAGCACTCTGTTTTTCCCCTTCATGGATCACTGCCTTGTCGTGGCGAAGGGGCTTGTGTAACTCAGTGAAGCCATGAGCTATACCGTGCAGGGCCACCCAAGACGGACAGGTCATGACAGAGAGTTCTGACAAAATGGGCTCCACTGGAGAAGGAAATGGCAACCCACTCCAGTATCCTTGCCAAGAAAACCCCATGGACAATGTTAAAAGGCTAAAAGATATGACGCCGGAAGATGAGCCCCTCAGGTCGGAAGGTGTCCAATATGCTACTGGGGAAGAGCGGAGGGCAATTCCAAGTAGCTCCAGAAAGAGTGAAGCGGCTGGGCCAAAGCCGAAAGGACGTTCAGCTGTGGATGTATCTGGAAGCGAAAAGAAGGTCCGATGCTGTAAAGAACAATATTGTATAGGTACGTGGAATGTAAGATCCATGAACCAAGGCAAGCTGGATGTGGTCAAACATGAGATGACAAGATTGAACGTCGACATCTTGGGAATCAGTGAATTGAAATGGACGGGAATGGGTGAATTTAATTCAAGTGACCATTATATCTACTACTGTGGGCAAGAAACCCTTAGAAGAAATGGAGTTGCACTCATAGTCAATAAGAGAGTGGGAAAGGCAGTGATGGGGTACAACCTCAAAAACGACAGAATGATCTCAGTGCGTATCCAAGGAAAACCATTCAACATCACGATAATCCAAGTCTATGCCCCAACCACTGATGCCGAAGAAGCTGAAGTTGACCGGTTCTATGAAGACCTACAAGACCTTCTAGAACTAGCACCAAAAAAAGATGTCCTTTTCATCATAGGGGATTGGAATGCTAAAGTAGGAAGTCAAGGAGTAATCGGAATAACAGGCAAGTTTGGCCTTGGAGTACAAAATGAAGCAGGGCAAAGGCTAATAGAGTTCTGTCAAGAGAACAAGCTAGTCATAGCAAACACCCTTTTCCAACAACACAAGAGACGACTCTACACATGGACATCACCAGATGGTCAATACCGAAACCAGATTGATTACATACTTTGCAGCCAAAGATGGAGAAGCTCTATACAGACGGCAAAAACAAGACCAGGAGCTGACTGTGGCTCAGATCATGAGCTTCTTACTGCAAAATTTAGGCTTAAATTGAAGAATGTAGGGAAAACCACTAGACCACTCAGGTATGACTTAGATCATATTCCATGTGAGTACACAGTGAAGGTGATGAATAGATTTAGAGGATTAGATTTGGTAGACAGAGTGCCTGAAGAACTATGGACGGAGGTCTGTAACATTGTACAAGAGGCAGCAACTAAAACCATCCCAAAGAAAAAGAAATGCAAGAAAGCAAAATGGCTGTCTGATGAGGCTTTACAAATAGCTGTGGAAAGAAGGAATGCGAAAAGCAAGGGTGAAAGGGAAAGATATAAGCAACTGAATGCAGATTTCCAGAGAATAGCAAGGAGAGATAAGAAGGCCTTCTTAAATGAACAATGCAAAGAAATTGAAGAAAACAATAGAATGGGGAAGACTAGAGATCTCTTCAAGAAAATTGGAGATATCAAAGGAACGTTTAGGGCAAAGATGGGCATGATAAAGGACAAAAAAGGCAGGGACCTAACAGAAGCAGAAGAGATTAAGAAGAGGTGGCAAGAATACACAGAAGAACTATACAAGAAAGATCTTAATGTCCCTGATGTCCATGCTGGTGTGGTCACTGACCCTGAGCCAGACATCCTAGAGAGTGAAGTCAAGTGGGCCTTAGGAAGCATTGCTAACAACAAAGCTAGTGGAGATGACAGTATTCCAGCTGAGTTATTTAAAATACTAAAAGACGATGCTGTTAAAGTGCTGCACTCAATATGCCAGCAAGTTTGGAAAACGCAACAGTGGCCACGGGATTGGAAAAGGTCAGTTTACGTTCCAATTCCAAAGAAGGGCAATGCCAAAGAATGCTCAAACTATCGCACAATTGCACTCATTTCACATGCTAGCAAGGTTATGCTCAAAATCCTACAAGCTAGGCTTCAGCAGTACGTGAACCGAGAACTACCGGATGTACAAGCTGGGTTTCAAAGAGGCAGAGGAACTAGAGATCAAATTGCCAACATTCGCTGGATCATGGAGAAAGCACGAGAGTTCCAGAAAAGCATCTACTTCTGCTTCATTGACTATGCAAAAGCCTTTGATTGTGTGGATCACAACAAACTGTGGCAAATTCTTAAAGAGATGGGGATACCAGACCACCTTACCTGTCTCCTGAGAAATCTGTATGCGGGCCAAGAAGCAACAGTTAGAACCGGTCATGGAACAACCGATTGGTTCAAAATAGGGAAAGGAGTACGACAAGGCTGTATACTGTCACCCTGCTTATTTAACCTATATGCAGAGTACATCATGAGAAATGCCAGGCTGGAAGAATCACAAGCCGGAATTAAGATTGCAGGGAGAAACATCAATAACCTCAGATATGCAGACGATACCACCCTAATGGCAGAAAGTGAAGAAGAACTAAAGAGCCTCTTGATGAGGGTGAAAGAGGAGAGTGCAAAAGCTGGCTTGAAACTCAACATTAAAAAAACTAAGATCATGGCATCTGGACCCATCAATTCCTGGCAAATAGAAGGGGTAGAAATGGAAGCAGTAACAGACTTCATTTATTTGGGCTCCAAGATCACCGCAGACGGAGACTGCAGCCATGAAATTAAAAGACGCTTGCTCCTTGGGAGGAAAGCTATGGCAAACCTAGATAGCATATTAAAAAGCAGAGACGTCACCTTGCCGACAAAGATCCGCATAGTCAAAGCTATGGTTTTTCCAGTAGTAATGTATGGCTGTGAGAGCTGGACCATAAAGAAGGCTGAACGCCGAAGAATTGATGCCTTTGAACTGTGGTGCTGGAGAAGACTCTTAAGAGTCCCCTGGACTGCTAGGAGGTCAAACCAGTCAATCTTAAAGGAAATCAACTCTGATTGCTCATTGGAAGGATTGATAATGAAGCTCAAGCTCAGATACTTTGGTCACCTAATGCGAAGAGAGGACTCTTTGGAAAAGACCCTGATGCTGGGAAAGATGGAAGGCCAAAGGAGAAGAGGACGGCAGAGGATTAGATGGCTGGATAGCATCACTGAAGCAATGAGCATGAAATTGAGCAAACTCAGGGAGGCAGTGAAAGATAGGAAGGCCTGGCGCAATATGGTTCATGGGGTCACGAAGAGTCGGACACGACTTAACGACTAAACAACAACAACTCTGTTTTTACATTTCAGGATTATATAGCCACGTGCACATCTTATTTTATTCAGTGCTCTAGAAACTTGGATGAAAGCTTACTAAGAGATATTGGCAAAACTCATCATTCCAGAGGAAAAGCATCATGGTGCCACCTGGAATGGTCTGTTTTTCTCCTGGAATGCACAGATCTGGCTGTTTCAATGGTGGTTTGGTAGCTTTCCATAAACCCCTTCCTTTTCTGGAAGATTTGTGGAAACAGACAGATTGGGATATTCTGGAACAAAAATATCCATCCCCAAAATAGAAGAGTTTGGCACACAATTAATGTATCCATGTGTCTCCCTTCTCTGGGAGAGCTTGCTCCTGTTCTTCCTGAAGCTCAAAAAACTTGGTTGTTCGAGAAGACCTTTGGGATTTGAATACCTCCATTGCTGAGGGGGCCATTTTTATTCTCCCTTCCCCTATGGTTTGTATATTTGGTTTTTTATGGTATTTAATAATGTGATTTTTAAATATTTTTCCTGTTTTTTTATATTTATCTTTTTATCTAACTGTTGTACACCACCCAGAGTCACTTTGGTGAGATGGATGGCTATATAAATTTGCTAAATAGATGCATACATACATACGTACACACTATATACCTCCTGGTGCCACGAATATTAATTATATTAATTATAATTTTACCTTAATTTTATACTGTATTTCAGTTATTGCATGTTACCATATTTTATAGTTATTACTACATTGGCTGCAGCTGTTGCTTTTGTGTACTGCTTAAAGTAACCTTGTCTAAAGTGGCTTATAAACTCATAAATAATTAATTACAGCGACCAAAAGAATGATCTGGTGGTGATGAGTATGATGGGCATTTTGGGCACACAGCAAGTTTGAGAATCTCAAGCTTACTTCAGCAAAACCAGACACACCAACCATCCATCTCTTTTTTGCAGCATACCAAAACTAGACATTGTCGTCTTCCAAGATACTGTTCCTGCTGATAAGCTATGTACGTCACTGAAATAGAAACACATGATCACTGTATTTTTTTTAAGTCAAGCTGGCCATATTACACCTCCACAAAGCGTCACTGCTTCCTTACAAAGGGTATCTCTTGTGCCTGAAAAGAGTAGCTGCTGTGGGCATAATACAGTTCTCTTTGTCATTTTGAAAAAAAGAGCTTGAAACAGCTTTTGGCATCCCAAAGCTCAAACGAACAGAATTTCAATAAAGGCAGGGCTCCATTTTGCACCTGTTCCAGGAATTTATGGAAGTATTATCCGTGGTCTGTGTGCCTCTGAGCCATAGACTTTATTTTAGTAAATGAACTGAGAATTATATTACTTGTCTTTAAAAAAACGAGGTGAATAAAAGGAGACACAAGAAGACATCCTAGGTATTAAAGCAAAACAGAACTATGCTTCCCAATTATCTTTAACAAGCTACCAACTTGAATATGTGTTTGTGTGTGTTAGATCTTATATGCTAATATGATAATTCTGCATTTATGTATCATTTAAGGCCCACACTCAAAGAAGAATGGTAGTAATATTAATACCTTCTTTGAGGAAGGCAGTGGGATGGGTCAAGATGAAAACACATTTAACTAAATTTAAATATCATTCCTATGATTACTGTCCAGTCATATGTGGTTAAGAGGTTGGACTGGTAGCAGGAAGACCTGAGATCCAGTCCACCCTCAGCCAGAGAACCTCACAGGATGTCAGCCCTTCAAGGTAGGTCAGGTCAAGAAACAGATTCCATAAATCTCGAAAGCCTGACCTTTTCCTTTCTCTTTCTCTTATACCAAAGAGAGCTAAGACAGAGCCACTTTTAAGTTTGTTTCTAACATTTTCTTCCTTTCTAGGGTCTAATTCATGTTTTACTGAGAGGATATTAAATAATTAAAAAAATACAAATAAATAAATTTGCTTTTAAATTCGTAACATCTATTGAATCTATTGAATAAATAAATATCATTTTCACCTTGAAAATTATAATTTTGTAAGAACTTCTGGAGGTATCTGGGATTCTAGCAGCCTCTCCTCTACCAAGTAATGTTTTAATGCTCTGATGAATATTCCACCATGGTTTGATGAATATTCCACTATGGCTAGGTTTACAGGTAATGCTCAGTCATAAATCAGGTTTCACAGCCTAACCATTATGCTAGGCAAAAACAAGGACACCACATTAGCAGGATGTCTGAACTCAGCTGCTGAAGTTCACCTAAATTCCAAGGCAAAAACAGAAATTCATGCTTGGATCCCATAGCCAAGGCAACCCATTAAGGAAGCAAAGGCATAAGGAGGAAAACAGTTCAGTGGTCACTAATTGATTCAATCTAACCTGTTTCCAAATTGACTTGGGAAAAAAAAATCCTCTCTAAAGGATTTTTAGACCTTGAGGTCTACAGCTAGTTAGAGGAAAGACTGGGTTCACCTGTAGTGGCTTGGTGCACATATAATGCTTAGCCACAAACCACTGTGGGGTAGAAGGATCCAAGGTAAATGTAAAGACCTTCAGTCCAGAGAGGGTCAACAGTAATACTGTATTGCCCCAGATGTCAACCATCTTTCCTACTGAGAAAGGACCAGCTCTCAGTCTACTGCAGTGCAAAAGTGGAGGGAAAAGATGTAAGATTTGAACCTGGGGATTGACTTAGTGTTGGCAGTTGCTGGTTTTCTGCTGTAATTATAGCTTTTCTACTATTAGTAATAGAGCAAGCTTATCTAAGAGCTGGGTCTTTGAATCTCTGCCTGATAGCTGTCAAATATGAGTGACAATCTGGGTGAAATTTCATGTATGATGGGCAAGCAGTAATGGCTGGGTTTCCATACCGCCTTAAGCCAAAACCAAACCCACATTACAAGTGAGCACAAAGTGTGAACTCAGCAAAAGAAGCAGCAGCAGCTAAAGTTTCTCAGAAGGTTCTGAACATCCCCAGTCATTCCAATAGCTCTTTCCAGGATACATTACATATTATTCCACCTCCCCACACATGTTTTAACTTGTTTCTTTTAAAAACAAATATGCAGTTAATATAGGTTGAAGTTAAGACTTTCAGAAGTATTTAATGCCACCAACGTTGGCTGCATCAATGTCAATTCAGTAACATTACCCAGAGCGCATGGACTTCTTCAAGGAAGTGCAGCTTTTCCACAGTAGCTCAAAACTACAGCCTGCTCTCAATTTAAAGCAAATTGTACGGGTTAATTGATGAAGTTAAGATTCTCCTTCTCTAGTTACCCTCTTTGGTAATGTTTTCCTCTTCTAAAACCCCAAATTACTGGAATAATTATAGCAAAAAAGCATCTTGTACCAGTATGCAAAAATGTTCTGTAGCCAAGGAAACTGTAATGGTGAAATTAGAAAGCGTGATATTCCCTGTAACTCTTAGATTACCACCCTGAATTTCTAAAGCTTCTGGATCATTTATCCCCATGAAAACTGTCAATGTCGCCGATGCTGCGATAGCTTAAACGTGTTAGAGCCTAGGAAAGCAGGAGATCTAGGGTAAGAGAAATGGTAACACGCTGCTTTGCAAGGCTGATCCTACAGTTTATAATGCAGAAGTGTCCCCTCTTAATATCTCGTTATGGAGTATGGATAGAAAATATCACACTGTAAATGCATAAATGTAAGTTATTGCCATTTTTACAGTGTTTTCTCCCTCTCCCCTATTTTTAAAAATGTTTCATGATCATAACAACCTTTCCAATTCTAAGAAGTACTGTTCGTTTTGGTTGTTTCTTTTTTAAAATCTCCTTAAGACCTCTTCTGACCAGTTGAATCAAACTTCTATAGCGTTGTATTCCTGAAGCCAAGTAGGAAAGCAAAGGGAAAGTTTTTCTCACTTTCTGCATTCGCTGTAGAATATTATTTGTTAGAAATACAAGTGGCTTGGTGGGATTTGGAGTCAAGAGCCCGTGATAGAGCATGCAGGATCTTAGGTTCAACATTTAAGCTGTACATTCTCTGCCAATCAAGATTTGCCATCCATAACAAGTAAGTCATAGATTTGCCATCTATAACAAGACAAGTAAGTTCTATAAAGGTATAAAAACTAGAATCAAGTGCATTGAATAGGTAAGTCCATAGCAGATGCAAGTTAAGCAAAGGGTTAGGGTTCTCTCTTACTTAACTGCAAATATGCCATTTATCAATCTGGGATTACAAATGGAAAAGAGTTTGAAAAGTCATAATTATCAGTTGAGCCAAATGTAGGTAATTTGTGTCCTATGGACTACAAAGACCTTATCCCAGGACATTCACATTCACCAAAGTACAGCATAGTGGTAGAACATTGGACTATCATAACCTTGCCTCTTGAAGGCCCTGGAAAGCCAAAAACATTGAAATAAAGTCCCTCTTCACAAGGAAGTCCTCCACCCTGAGTTAAATAATCTCCAGCAGATGCCTACCAAGGCAGACTTTATTGGGTTAGCTGGAATAATTATCTATTTTCATAACCTCTTAGGCTTAGATTGTATCTCTCCTCTGTAAACCACTGAAGTATTTCTTGCAACAAAACAGTTGTGATAGCAGGGATAATTTAAGAAGCTGTTAAGTCTTAAAAGAGGGCCATTTTTTCTCCCCAAAATGGATCCACTAAATAACCATGTCATTGCTAATGATATGTGGCACGCTCTAATATCAATAATAATTTATTAAGTTTGTATGCCGCCCAACTCCCAACAATTCTCAGCAGCTCACAACAATGGGACAAAGTGATTACAAAATTACAATAAAATCAATAAAAGATACAAGATGGCAAGCACAGCAGACCAGATTGAATGAAACAAGGGGTCTCATTCCCCTTCCCCAAACGCCTGGGTGAAAAGCCAGGTTATATCTCAACAACTGCAAACAATTACAAAATTATGTGTTTGGTCTTGGACTGTAAATACATTTTGATTGATTACAAAACTACATAAGATACAACATCACTAGTTTGGGAGGGGGATTTCTATTCACTGAATTGTTGGCACAGCTAATAGATTGAGATCTCCATACTAAAAGCAAAAAAAAAAAAGCATGAAAAACAAGATCTAATCTACCTGCCACTACGAAGAGGTAATTTAAACTACGCTTCTTGTGTCTCAAATAAACACTTGACCAGTTTTGCATTATTTCTTCTCCAAAATTCTAGTTCAACAATATGCTCCAACAACCTGCTTGTTTCTTTCTTGGTAACTTTGTGCATTTTAACTTTCTTTCTACTGAATGTTATAACTTCTCGCAATATTCTTTCAGTATACATGAAGTAAATAATGGATTTAAGATTCAATTTCAAAAGATTCTCAGAGCATAAAACCAAAAATGCATCTCCTGCCTGTAACTTTTTAAAGCACCTGTGTCTTTTCTCAGCATTACTATGGGGAGAGCAGCAGACCTAGAGGTCTGGTGGAGTACAAATTTAGCAAGCAAGCAAGCAAGCAGGCAAATAAATAAAGTTCAAGCTATATTTTCCTGAGTATATATTTGAAGTTTTTTCTAAATCTAAGAAAGTTGATTATTGTCGATCATGACAAGCTGTGGAGAGTCCTAGAAGACCTGGGGGTGCCAACACATCTGGCCAAGTTGGTGCACTCACTATACACAAATCAGGAAGCCGCTGTGCGGACACCATATGGAGACACTGATTGGTTCAAGATAGAGAGAGGATTGTGGCAAGATTGCATTCTTTCACCTTTCTTCTTCAACCTGTATGCCAAAGTGATCATGAGGAAGCTGGAACTTGAAGAATCAACAATTGGAGTAAAGATCGGAGGAAGGAACATCAACCATCTTCGATATGTTGATGACACAACTCTCCTCTCAGAAACCAAAGAAGGCCTGAAACATCTGATCAAAAGGATTAAAGATGATAGTGAGAAATTTGGCCTCTTCTTGAACATCAAAAAGGCCAAGCTCATGACCACTGTGAGGATTGGAAATATCAAAATAGCAATTGACGGTGAAGAGATTGCATGCATGCAAGAATTCACTGTCTTAGGATCGCAGATTGATCAAAGCAGTGAATCTGGGCTAGAAATAAACTGTCAAATCGCACTAAGTCACACAGCAATGATAAGCATGAATCAAATATGGAAAAGCAAGGACATCAGCCTGGCAACTAAATGCACTATTAGTCCACACTATTGTGTTTCCCATAGCTACCTACAGTTGCAAAAGTTGGACCATGAAAAAGCTAGACAGAAAGAAAATCAACTCGTTCAAGCTGTGGTATTGGAGAAGGCCCCTGTGCATTCCTTGGACAGCAAAGGAGTGTCTAAAACCAGACATACCTCTAGAAGGCAAAATCACAAAATTCCACCTTATTTATTTCAGCCGTGTCATGCAATCAAACTCACTGGAAAAGGCAGTTATGCTCAAAATGGTCAGCAGGAAAAGGAAACTAGGCTGCCCAAAAACCTGGTGGCTAGACACTATCAAAGTTGACACCAACCAGAGCATAAAACAACTGAAAGAAACTGTACGTGATCGGAAAATGTGGAGAGAGCTGGTCCACAGAATCGCTAAGAATTGGACACGATTGAACAGATAGCATCATCATCAAGAAAGTTGAAAGAAAGAACGGAAAAAGAAGAATCACAAGTTATTATGTCAAAGGTTAACAGAAGGCAGGGAGAGGGTTAAACTTTTATTAATCCTTTTCCGTACAGTTATTTTTCCATCCCACGTAGGAAGTTATCTGAGCCATCAATATACCAAATAGTATTAGTTTACTATTCATTTATTCTACTTCCCTGTCACATTTGGCTACTCACATCAGCTTCCATTTCAAACTCAAAACTATACACTATTTAAAAAAAAACCCCTCATATAACAAGCTGTTCCAGCAAAATACACTTAGCAGTACTAGTTCTGGATAAGAAAACAATTTGGAAAGTGAAAGCTGTAAAATGTGATGAGAAGTTTCGGAACTGACGTCAAGTCTGAAGATGCATTTCAAAAAAGAACCTGAGAATTGCAAAAGAAGAAATATTTATTATTTAACGTATTTATTTATCACATTTGTATAGCTACCCACCTTGCTTAGTAACTCTGGGTGGCATACACAATAAAACAATCCAAATACATTTTTAAAAAATCATTAAAGTACAACCAAAATCAATTTAAAAGATAAAAACAAAATGGCGAAAAAACATACCAGAGAGTGCATTCCAATTAACCATCATACAACCAACTAGCAGGTTCTGCTCTAGCATGGGATCTCCAGGCCAGTTGACAAAACCATGTTTTAAGGGCCTTCTGGAAGGTCAACAGGGTTGGAGCCAGCCTCACCTCGGGGGGAATGATGTTCCACAGGGTGGGGTCTGTGGCAGATGAAACTTCCTGGCTGATGGGACTCACAACATTCCTCTCCTGCCAGACCTGGTGGGATGGGTGGATGGGACACAGACAGAGGGGTCAGAGTTCCCCATAGCCATAGAAGTTGTGGATTCTCCCGATCAGCCTATTCTGTGATCAGATCTCACTTTTTGCAGTTTGCCAGCCAATTGTTTTGCTTTGCCAACTTGCTGTCTTAGCCTCTGTGCTTCCTAGCTCCATGACAAGAAACTATATGGGAAGAACTGCAGGAGCTGACGCTTCCCATATGATATATTAACTGCTACAGTTCATTTGCTCTTGTTGATTAGCTCAGTGAGAAGTATTCACTAAACTGACATTTTCGAAAGGAAAAAAAAGTGCCTGAGAAAATGGGCACCAAGGGTTCACAATAGGTAGCTATTGTATATATGTCTTTCTCTTCTTTAGCTGATACTTTAGAAGGCAGATGAAATTGCTTATAGCTTCCCTATGCAATTTTGTAAGAGAAAAAAAAAATGCAGACGCACGCTAGCTACAATTTGCAGCAGAAAGGGTGTGCCCATGTCAGAGCCTCAATGGTCTGCAAACTTTGCAAAGAATGATTGTGCTATGGCTCCCTTCCCCCTCTCCTCCTTGTTCTGCATGGCCACCTTAACCAACACATCATGTGGGACTTCATTCAAATGCTAATAGCTTTCAAACAAGTGAGCCCTGTATGTTCTGTCCGTTGGGTGGTAAGCCTGTTTTTAGAATCACTTATCCTCCTCTTTGTCATTTCTATGGTGGTGGTGGTGGTGAATCTTGATTTATTCATTTATTGGGGGAGATGGGAGAGCAAAGAAAAATAGAACTAAAGCGCGGGGGGGGGGGGGGGGTAATATACAGCCACAAAATTATAATATATTTCCTAAAGAGCTTCATGCACTATTGCTATTCACTATCACTATCTCCCATCTAGTTTCCAGCCAATTTTCTCAATAATTATTTTCTGGGTTCATGGATTTAACTCACACGGAGGGAAACAAGGTGATCAGTAAGTTAAGTCCTGCTCTTCTTTAAGTTCTCAGGAATGTCACAGACAAGTGCTAAATTCAGTATTAAAGATTCATTACAGGTACTGGTCAACAAATCATGATGCTTTTACATTTCTTCTGGGGGTGTTTTTAAACGTATTTTCTGCTTGAAAAGGTGCTACTGGTAGTGTTTTTCTGTCCCACATCTCTCCCTCAGTTTGCAGTCTTTCTGGCTGGCCCTGCTCCCCATCTGAAAAAGTCTACACAGGAAGGAGTTTCCCTGAATTTAACAGGTGAGAAGAAAGCCAGAGAGAGTGGAGATTATTAGAGAGGTGGCATAAACGATGAAAAAGAGATTATTTACACACATTCTTCAGCCACATTATAACTAAGGTAAGGGGAAGTTCCCTAAAGCTCATTCATGAAAACTTTACTTTACTTTAACAAAAATGTTCTTTATTCAAAAGACTGTAAAATACTTTATTATAGGTGAGGTTCAATCAGTGCACTGAGATTTAGAAAACCAGTTTATGAAAGGATCTCCCTCCTCCCCTTGTCAACCTCAACTTCAGTGCCACCCGTAATAATGATGGATCAGACATAACACCAAATTGTCCATCTCCTACCATTATGATAGTCAACCAAATGCAAATCTGATCTATTTGACCCATCAGCTTCTAGAACAGAAGTTGCTAGAGCAGAACAGCATTAGTAAATAATCAACTGGGAGAAAACTGAATGATTTCCAGTCATTCACCATAAGGAACATTTCTTAAATCAAAATTTTTATGACTACTGTTCTAACCCTTGATTTCTTTCCATCAGTCTCTGGAGAGGAAGAGGAATTTTCCCTGTTTCTGCATCAAAGCAGGATGTTTCTACTGAACTTCTGAGTGATTAATAGTTCTGTCCTTCTGTTACTCTCAGTCCAGCTCAGAAAAGGAAGGAGTGTTATCTGTCCCATCTCTGCGTTAGTATGATTGGATAATTTGGTTATTCCATATCTAGGGATACAGCAAAGTACCTAATAGCAGAGCAGACATTCTGTTGTATTTCTGCATTCAGGAAACATACCTGAAACAGAAACTCATGCATACGGTTTGTTTTTTAGGATATGCAATTCTAATGCTTGGATGGTAAACTACAAGGGGCCCATAAGTGAAATGCGCCTATGTTTTTAATTTGGTAGAACAGGGGAGAAACATTTTGGTTATTATCAATAAAAATGTATTTACAGTCCAAGACCAAACATCTATTTTAGCTATTAGAAGTTTGAGAAACATATTTTTCTAGAAACACTTTGAAGTTTGCAGGGATCATCAATAATTGAAAATCATTCCTTGACATTCTTTCAAGGTGGCGGAGGAGGAGGGAAAGACTGTCCTCAAAGTAGCGCAGGACTTTAGAGGCAATTGGCGCCTCTACTTGGTATGGATAAATCTGTAATTTATCATGTGTGTATGTGTGTGTATATGATATATATACACATATATATACAAAGACACACACACACACATATACAGGTAGTTCCCAGTTTAAGAACAAGTTCCGTTCTCAAGGTCTGTCCCTTAAGTCAAATTTGTATATAAGCCAGAACAGTATTATTTTATAATGCTGTATAAGTAGTATTGTGTAATGAACTTGCACCATTGTGTATTTAACTCAAATCATTTGTGTATTTAACTTGAATTTTGCTACAATAGGCTCCGTTCTTAACCATGGGTCATTCTTAAACTGGGCGTTCTTAACCCGGAGACTACCTGTATATGTATGTGTGTGGGTATATTTATATTTTTGCACTTCAGAATGCCTATATATGCATAGTTCAATACATTTAAATTGTGCCAGTACACGATTAAAAATCCAGGTATCCCAGTTCAAATCCACATTTTAGTTCAAGAAAGGTAGATTAGCCTATCCAGACTTCTTCTGAGCATGCTAACTGGGTATTCTGAAAGCTGCAATTCCAAACCGCACTGAGTAAAGCTGACATATAGAAAAGGACTTAATCCTCCTTCAGCTACCCAGAGACTCACCTGCCTCCACCTTAAGCTGGACCTTGTGAAATGGGCAAGAGATATACATGATCTGATCAGTCAACCACCAAAATAACAGCTCCTTTGTAGAGATTTTTACCACTGTTGTATCACTGTCCCAAATAGGCCATGATATACAAGCCTACTAAAAGTACATCCTAGACCAGTGTTTCTCAATCTTGGCGAGTTTAAGATGAGTGGACTTCAACTCCCAGAATTCCCCAGCTAGCCATGGGGAATTTTGGGAGTTGAAGTCCACCCATCTTAAACTCGCCAAGGTTGAGAAACACTGTCCTAGACATTAAAGATGAACCACAATACATATTCATCTCATATGATTCATAACCCCATGGATACATGTGTATGTTAAGAGAAAATGTTCATTTAACTGCAGGCACCAGGGCAAAATACATTTCAAAATATATTATTTTTAAAAAAATTGTAAAAAGTGCACATTCACTTTCACTGAAAGTGTATATAAAAGTGGGATACCCAAACAAGAATGGCGTTAAGGTCATACAAATTCCACCCAACCCCCTTCCTTGTCCTGAATTCATAAGGGATGCAAAACCAAGGATGAATCCAACTTGCTGCCAGTGAAACTGAAAGACTGAGTAATCTCAAAATTGACGAACTGCCCTGTTTTCAAAGGCTGCTAACAGAGTTATGCAAAGTTTCCAAAGGATGCTTCGCATTGACATCCTATTGAAGTTCTTTATGGAGCTCCATGGTCTCCCTGATTCAAAGAGCAATGTGATAGGGTTTCATGGCTTTGCTTTGAAGCTTCACACAACAGTTCTGCTAGCCTGAAGAGTTGCCTCTTCTGGCTACTGGAATTGCTGGATGAGCCTCACAGCAACTCAAAGCACTTAGATATAAAATGATATTGTCTCTGTGTTGCAAAGCGCTTTGTCAAGGTAAAGTACAACCACCATGCATTTTCTCTAATGAATAACACAGCTCTGTATTTTCTAGATGGGCCACTGCTGGAGCTGTTTTCTAACTCATGTCATCTCTCTCAGACAGTTCCAAATCTTGTTACTGCTACCAATATATCTCTAGTATTATATTCTCCCCATTTGATCCACTGCAAATTCCTGGGATATGTAGCTCAGCCTGGAGTGTTGATTTGTTATCTTGGCCATGGCTCAAGATACCTTCGTTTCAAAACACACTTAACCAGACTCTCTTCTCTGGAATACACTTCCTCTGCTACCATCACTCATTAAACTGCAACAGAGTTAAGCACACATGGATTACCTCAATGGAATGATGCCACAAATTTGGCAAGTGACATTGGCAACAGTGCAACCTTGATTTAATGCAAGTGCACTGATAAATCCTAGGTCGGTACAAGGATTAGTAACTGTGGCACTGAAGTGATCCATGCTCTTCAGAGAAAATCTTTTCCTTCGTACTTTGGAAGTTTTCATTTTTTTCTTTAATTTTTTTATTGTAAGGGGGGAAAAAAAAGAAACAGAAGGAAAAGAAGAAAAAAGAAAGAAAAAGAAAATATATTAAGGAAATGAATCTCATGAATTTATTTATATTTATATATATATATATATATATGAATTCATGGGATTTTAAAACAAAAAGGAAAAACACTTCATCAGTCTTACACATAACACTAAACTGAAACAGATATAAAGAAACTCAAAATAGGAATTTGACAGTGTCACAAATTAGAGCTTTCCCATAATCTCTGGGCTTCTGTAGACTTTCTAATTAAATTAAAGAATGTAACAGGTAAACCTTAAGACAAAGTCAAAACCAGATTAGGGGAAGAGTGTTCTCAACTGGATTTCCTCCTTACCATCTTAAAGGAGATTATTTGAAAGGAATATGTCTCCATGTGGACATGATTAGCAAATCCATACAGTTTCCTTATTCCAGCACACTCAGAGAAGCATTTTATTGTAATCCTTGGTGCTCTCTGAGCTTGGTGGTTTGCTTGCAGATGTTTCATTACCCAACTAGGTAACATCATCAGTGCTAGTGAGTGTGGGGTTTGCTCTCTGTTTATATACAGGAGCTTGCCCTGCCAGTGTTGGTGGGGGTATGGTTTTCTCCTTGGTAGTTCCTTGATTAGTTCCTTGATCTCCTTGGTAGTTCCTGCTTCTCTATCAAGGAGAAAACCACACCCCCACCAACACTGGCAGGGCAAGCTACTGTATATAAACAGGGAGCAAATCCCACACTCACAAGCACTGATGTTACATAGTCACATAATGAAACTTCTGCAAGCAAACATCCAAGCTCAGAGAGCACCAAGGACTCCACAGTTCAACCCTAAGCTTCATATATTCTCTTCCATTTCATTCTAAGTATATTGTAGTCCTTCCAAACAAACTTGGGCAAAGTATATGCAGCCTACTCTGTACTTGTTTTTGTGATACATCTGGGTGTGTCTGTGTGCATATATGCATTGGGAAGCAAAGGCAAGCTACGTACACTCTGCTGTAGATCTTGTAACCAGGAGGATAAAGAGAGAAGGGCTTAGAATGGGACTGTCAACAATATTTCAAGCTTCTGCCCAACTGACTGTCCCACAGAAATGGGGATTTTTTAAAAAAAATGCTTTTTCTCTACAGCCCTGAGCCTTATTTGGCCTATTTTCCAACTAAATCCTTCTTTTGCCTGCTTCAGCCCCTATTCAGCCCCTATTCAGTTTTCAGAGAGTTATTGTACTGATGGACAGAGACAGAATCTTGACCCCCATTACTTAATTTCCAATATTCTGTTCAGTTGGGAAAAAACGCAATCACAAACATGTTGTGTGAATATAATACACATTCCAAAATTTGCTATTTGATATGAAACTTAGTTTTGTTCCATCCTCATTCTGCTCTTTCCCCAAGTAAAAAGTTCTTCAAGTTAGAAGGTACAATAAATGCTGCATCATATGGTAACCTGATGATTCCTGTGATACAGTTAATCTAAAAGTGAGGGTACCAGAACAATCCATGGCTAAGGACCAAATTATCTGACTCTTACTTTAATGTGCTTTCCCTCATAATTTTTATTTTAACTGAACACAATGAAGTTTTCAATGCAATCCACAACTAAAAACTGGGGTATTAGTTTCTCCTGATGTTTTTTCTGGTAAAATTGTCCTCTTGGTCATGAAAGCTTTCTCAAAAGCCCACTGTGTAAAGGAAATGGTGCATGAACCTATATCTTCCCAAACTGATCTTCTATTGTAAATTTAATTTTCAGATACCAATTTAAAGGGAAAGGAGGAAAAGTCTGGCTTCTAGAATTCCAGTTCCTTAAAATAGCTCCATTTGGATCAGATGACAGAGAAGGAAAAGGATGGAGATCTCAGACTGGAAGAGTCAGCAATATTTCAAGCACTGCCTAAATGCTTCTTCCATAGAGACGTACTGGGGAAATTATTCTGGATTTTTTCTCTCCATAGCCCTTAGCTGGGTATAGCTCAATTTTGAATTAAAACATTCTTTGAGGGGTTCTTCTGCCACACCAAATCTGGTCCAGTTTTGTTGACAGTTATCCTGCTGATGCACAGAGTCCCAAGCCTTCATAATTTCCTCCCAACATTATGTTGGGTTGAAAAGATTTTTTTTTTTAAAGGTTGCAAGGGGGAAAATGGCATGCATGGCAGAAAGATCAAGGAAAAGCTCCATATGATGGGGAATCACATTAGCTTTCCATTAAGAATGCCTCGAAAGGAAAAAGCTGTTCTTCTGTGATAATGCCAAAGTACAAACTACATGTGCAGAACTTCCGAATAGAAATATTTCATGTATGTTTCTTGGCACGTGAATGGCGCTCGTGGATTATTACATTCACCTGAGTATAAATGAATCTGTTGGGAGATTTCTCTTACTCATCAATAAATGTACCAAGACTCATAACTTTGAAACCCAAGGCCACCCAGGGTTTGAAACCCTTGAAAGAGGCACCATAAGACAAAGTGAATCAGGGCAAATATCTTGCCCGATTCCCAGAGCTCTGTGGAAACTAAGAAGCACCCACCAAATGGCTTACACTGTGCATGGCAAATTCTAAAACTTTGAGCCTGCAGAACTAAGATGAGATCTTACCTTGCAAGAAGTGTGGAGGGCATCCAACTTTACCACAAACGGGATGAAAATGATCTGGTCGTCTTCATGCTGTTTTCTTTGAAATCATATGGTTCCATGAGTCATATCTGCCCTCTAACACAGCCCTGTCTCGGCTCTTACACAATGATACCTCTACAGTGTGATAAAACACAGGTGCACGTGCCTTGGGATTGTGATCAAGAGCGAGCAGGGATACTCCTCCACTGTTGATAGTTGGGAGGAGGGAAGCCACTTATGATCCTGTCTGACTTACTTACAGACAATTTCCACCCACGCAATGGTTTAATCAACTCATTATTTAACAGAGTCGGAGCCCAAAGTCCACCTAGATGCGTATTTACCCCACCCATCGCATACTGCCTCTTTCTCTCACGAGCAAATTCACAACAGCAAGCACTAGCAACAGAACAATGCCCGCAGACTTTTGCTGGAGAGGGGAGGGAACGTTTCGACAAACTCTCTCACCTTTAAGCTCAAATAAGTAACACATAACAAAGCCTTCTAAACTCAGCCGGTTTCCCTTGCTGTGAAGCAGATCTCAGAAGACTCTTCCCTCTCATAATCTCAAAAGCAACAGCCAGAAACAACTGCTCCCAGCTTCCTTCATTCTTCAGCAAGCTAGGAGATGTGCATGCTGCCACGGTAACCAGCGAAAGCAAAAAAGGGAATGGCCCGGCCTTAGTTTTCGCTGAGAAGCGTTGAGTTATAAATAGAGAAGGAGGGAGAGATGAGAAAAGCAAGGAGGAGGGCTGCGATGATGGGATAATCACAAAGTAAGACTCCTTTTTGCCAAGTAACTCAAGGCAACCATAGAGAGTTGTTCAAGTTTGGCATTCCTTGCCTCCGGGATGTCCATGAAGGAAGAGATGGGGATGAGAACAATCTTGAATGTGGGGGGAGGGGGACTGATGGATGCAGGGATGGATGGGGGGGGAGAAGGGAGAGAGATCTCCTATTTGACGTAGGTACAGAATCAGGATCAGAGCAATGCTTGCAAGGGCAGGTGTAGCAAATTCTACTCCATGGTAGGAGTTTGCAAGAAAGAGTCACCTTGAAGGCTGCATTGTGCAAATTACAAACAATCCTTTTGTTTCTCTCTTCCTTTGATGATAAAAATTGTTCCTTGTATTTGAATAAGCGAGCAGAGAGGGTTAAAGAATTTTACCAACTTGTATGGGAGGAAAGGGGGAGCAGAAACATCGTCAACCTTGATTTCACTCATTATCGCACACTGAAGCGTTCACGTTACACGCACTTTGGGTTTAGGCAGCTTCACTGGCAAGTGTTTCCTTTCCCTCTTTTGCCTGCACCTCCTAACCTGGCGCTCGGTTCAATGAAGCGCTCTGGAGCCCAAGGGGATGGGAATTCCACTGGACCCAATTAACACTCTGCTTTGCTGACTGCTCAGCGCACGATTGATTTAAAAATAAACTGTGTTTTAGCATCCCTGAATTAAGTAAAAAAAAAAAAAAAAACCCACACGCATCACAGTTCCAGTAAGATAATCTCTAGCTGCCAAGAGCGCTACCTCGGTTTCCACCACGGGAAAAAGAAGACTGATGATTCAAGAACAGTAATGAAAAGAAATGGTAGCAAAAAAGGACAATGGTATTCACTCATCTCGGTGGTCCGTTGTACACAATCCAATCCTGGGTACTCATAGTTTAAATTAACATTTTAGCCTTGATGAAATAGAGCTCCGAGAGATTGTTTAAACTCAGGAACATCGCCAGGCCTTTGGACAAGCTCTGTTCGTATTTATTTTGTTTATTTATTTATTAAATTTATATGCTGCCCATCTCCCCCGGCTCGTGTGGTTAGTGTTTGTAAGTGTGAGAGCTAGAGCGGATAGAGTTAAGCGCATTCTCTTATCCCCAGAACAGAGAGGTAGAGATAAGAGAATGAGACTTGCACCTCCCTGAGGAATGCAGGATGTTTGTCGGGTGACTCTGGGAATTGCTTTCACTCTGAGAAGATTCTGTAACGGGACTGAAGCCAATAAACCTTGCTGGATTGAATCTGTACTGTCTCCTGGAGTTTCCTGGGCTAATCCTGACAGTAAGGCACGGCACCTCCATCTGAGGTTCAACTAAGCACTCCTGAAATTACAACAGCTCTGTGTAAAACCAACTATTCACAGACACAGGATATGTAAAAGACAAAAGATTTACACGATCTGAAAAGAAACCAGAATATGTTAACCAACATATTTGGAAGCATTTGCTTGGAGACCTTTCCTTAGTGCCAAGGAAAGAAATTCCCCTTCATTTTTTTCCTACCAGTTCTTCAATTTCATGAAAGGGTAGTTCCTTTAGAAATCTGCCTCCCATGGGAATGTTTCAGAAGTGTTGCTTCTGTGAGGACTAACAGGAAGTCCTGTTCTTAGAAGTTGTTGGAGAATTTCTTTCTCCTGGTAACATTCAGAGAAACGCGTGCGCCCCATTTCTCTGGCCACAAATTTGGCAGAACATTTCAAAAATGGACCCAGCTTTTAACCGTAAATACTCAAACGACCAATAATCTCACAGCTGAGTGGGGAACAGCTTCCCAGAATCCTACTATCTCTATATCAGCTCACAAATTAATGATCTGACTTTCAGCTCCATATTACAAAAGTAATAGAAAGGTGCTTGACCTTTTCTTCTTTGTTCTATAGATGCATGTATCTAATAACAATCCTTTCTCTCACATTTAGATTTGCCCTCTCTCAAGTTCTTCTGAGCTTTTTATAAGTTTTTATCAAAATGGGAAACAGGCAATGTTGTCAACTCAACTGCATTGGCCAAGTTCAATAGACACAACTATTTCTAGGATGAAGGAATTCTATACCTTCACTGATCAGTCCCTCCCAGAGATGTATGGGAAAAAAAAATAATCAGACGGCCAAAGCTAAGCACTAACAGAGCAGAGATAATGGTTACAAAAACTTATCCAAAGCCATTCTGTACATAAGAAAGACTTGATTGTTGGACTAGAAGACCTGAGTTGGACTACAAGACCTCTAAGGTCCCTTCCAACCTTATGATTCTATGATATTTATGAAGAGTTGAACTAAAAGCATAGTCATGATTCAGATGAGGGTCAAGGCATCTAGATGAAAGATTCACAGTGGAAGGTTAACGGTGTTAATGCACAAATTAAGATGCAATAGTAGAGAATATAAGTAGCCCAGGGTTGAATTGTTGTGGCTTTTGGTGTTCTCTGAGCTTGGTTTTCTTCTTACAAATATTGATGTTACTTGAACTCCAAGTGCCCAACACAAGACAGAATGAAAGATTGCCTCCAGTAATTGTCTTGGCCTCTGATACCATCTTATAAACTTCTTGGGAGCTAATCTCTTCCAGGTTCTGGCACGCTTAATGAAATTAACTTTCCAGGGAACCCAAACTAGTAATCTGACATTTATTTATTCATCTATTTACCCACATACAATGGCTTATAAGCCATTCAGTTCCAAATTGCTCTGAAGGGCTTACATCAAGCAACAAAAACATTAAAAACAAATCATAATAGTCAAAACAATAAGACATAATGGTGACGCCAAATGGAGACGGGGCAATCTCACTGTCATCAAATGCTTCCTTGAAGAACTATGTCTTCAAGAATCTTGGAAGCCTAGCAAGGGTTTATGAGCAGGACTTCAGCTTTTTATTTCTCCATTCAAGGTCAGTGATCTTGTTCACAGCTCAGAAACTATGGAACAGGATCAGGGACTAGAGCTGCAGAGTCTGTACATACCACAGGAATTGGATCTGTTTCAGCCTTTACTCCTGACATAAGCTCTTAATCAAATCCCAGACCTCAGACTCTCCATCCAAAGGCCTCTCCCATTCTTCCATTAAGGAGGGACCCCAAGACAGACATGAAATTCTTTAATATTACCCTGTAATCTAAAATGTACTCTGCATATCCATTCTACATATCCCTGTGAGTCTCAGAGAGTTGGTCTATATGGACATACAATATTGAAGAATCCATGCCTCTTCCTCCCATCTTACACCAGGCAACGTTTTGTGGTCAACTGGCATTCCAGAATGCTGCTGGAAGCAAGCTGTTATTTTTCAAATTATTCCCACATTATTTGGAAGTACAATGGCTCTTGAAGCAGTTTTATCAAAGGATAAGGCATTTCTCAGCCATTTTGTACAATTTATAAAACTCAATCTCCCTCTTCCCCCAGATCTCACCTGCATTTTTAATAAAATATTGAAATGAAACATTGTTAGACTTGAAATTTCTTCTCCAAACCTAACAATTAAGTGGAATGGAATTATCCTGATCCTATAATCCTTTCTCCATTGTGTCATCACACTACCAACTGGCAGGTTAAAAAGAACCCAAGGAGAGAAAGCAAGCAAATAATCTAACTACTGTTCTTTAAATTGGGACCACTGCTTTTTATTTTTATCATATGGTTTTCTTTGAGGACACTTTGAGGATAGTTGAAAAGTAGAACTGAAGTCTGTGAAATAAAACACACACACACACACACAACTGTATGAAGCCGTTTCACAATCAAATATTGAAAAAAAGAACAGGCAGCCTCTCTGAGCCACAAGGGATCAACGAATCCAGTAACTAAATCTGCATTTGATTTTCTAGAATGCACACTCTGTTGTGCAAACTGGTTTCACACCTCAGGCCCACAATCCTACTGCATCTCTTCATGTAATGGAAAGGCCATAATAGTCTGCGTGATTATCAAAAGTAACCTAGGTGTCAGCTTTAAGCACACCTTCTCCACTCAGAATCTTAGAATTAATGAATTTATCATCTGCAGACATTTAATCTTTTCTCTCTTTTTCTATGAGTATTCAAAGAAAAAGTAAGAGCAAGCGCAAGAGGGAAAAAAAACCTTTACATTGCTAGTGCAAAACCTAGAAAAGGAACTTCCTACAGTGATTAAAAAAAAAAATTACTCGTTTCCTATCTCATTCTTTTACCACTGTTAAGAGATGGGGGAGGACACCATACAATTTGACCCATCATCAATAAAATAAAAATAGAAAACATTCAGCAAATTCATTGACAGAACAGCTGAGTTTACACCAGACTCCAATCTATCTTCTTGGATTAATGGGAGATCACATTTCCATAAGAATAAAGTCAATTTAAAATGCTCGTCTGCAAGAAGATGCCATTAACGGATGAAAGCTACTGAAGGCACACAGGGGTTAAATTAATGAATATTAACAGTCTATGTTTAAATTATTTTCAGGGCAATGATACTAAATCAAGGAAAAAAACTGAACAAATTAAAAGGCTATGTGGTGTGAGTCTGCTGGCTTGGAATACAGACACATATTATTTTAAAAATACCATTCAGTCTTTTGCATGGAATAGTCACGCACTATACAGCTTGAATCTGTGAGTTGCCAAGCTGAAAATGACACACTTGAGCAGCGTCTTAGTTCTGGTGCTTGACTATGACTGCAAACAGAGTTGGCCATGACCATCCGGGCCATCCTATTTCACAACTGGAGTGAACTGACATGCCATATTGAACAACTAAGAACTGCTGTTTAGTGTACTACATTTATATTCCACTTTTCCTTCAGCAAATCAAGGCACTTTATATAGTGTTTTGTTAACAACATTAGGCTGAGATAAAGACACGCTTCGCACATTGTGATATGGCATGGCAGCTTCAATATGCTTCACTGAATTTGTCACAGTCCTTTGCATAATTCTCTTGTACAATATGGTAAGTTATAAAGCCACAAGTTAAGGTTCACAACGTTACGTCAAAACCAATGTAACAGGTTATGTTACAGTGTACAGGTAGTCCTCGACTTATGACCACAATAGGGATCCGAAAATTCATTGTTAAGTGGTGTGGTCATTAAGCAAGGCATCATGTGACCACACCTGATTTTACAACATTTTTACGGCAGTCATTAAGTGAATCACATGGTTGTTAAATGAATCATGTGGTTCCCCATTGATTTTGTTTGTCAGAAGCCCCCTGGGAAGGTCACAAATAGCAATCACGTGACCCCGGGACGCTGCAACCGTCGTAAATGCATGCCAGTTGCCAAATGCCCAAATTTTGATCACGTGACTATGGGGAACACTGCAAAGATTGTAAGTGCAAGGACTGGTCATAAGTCATTTTTTTCAGCACTGTCGTAACTTCAAATGGTCGCTAAACAGATGGTCGTAAGTTGAGGACTACCTGTATGAACCCAGCCAAAATGACTAACCCAAATTTTGAAAGAGACCTGAAGATAATATACATCTAAGCTTCTATAACCCTAGAGCAGGAATAGCAACCTTTGATGGCAAAGGGTCATCTTGGGGAGGGTGATGGAATCAAAGTGAGTGTGGGTACTTATGCCAGTCCTTGATCATAATAAAGACTGATCTGATTTGATTTGATTTGAGCGCAGGCTCTTCACACACTCATGTGGAATTAGGTTTGGGAGAGTTCTTTTTTTTAAAACTGTAATCTGCCTCTTTTGTAAATGACAAAATAGTTTTCATCTGTTTCCAATTTCAAAATGGTAGAAACTATCAACAGTTGTTAGCCAATTAAAGCTATATGAAGCCTTTATGATCAGAGGCAAGAGTTGAAGGGGGCAGAAGCGAATAAGACATTAAGGCTGTGGCTTTTTCACCTTGCTCATATGTTTCTCAAAACATCAAGCCTACAATGCTTGTGTTAGAAACTGGATGTAGAAACATCTTTATTTTCCAGATGTGTTGGATTTTACCCCAGTTTCTAACCAGCACATGTGGAGAGCAGCAGGTTGGAGTAGACTGGGTAAGACTGAATGATGGACAAGTTCTGTTTTTTGCTCAGCATGCTGTATGGACCCAACAGCTGTGTTATGTTCAATGAACCTTAGTCCAACAAACTATGAGTGTGATGGATGAACCCAACCATGGTGCCAGTCAGCAGGACGCTGTTCTTCTGAAAAACTGTTCAAGTGATTAATCACACTGACAACATGTACTATCATACATGTAGAATATTAGCCCCACCAGTTGAGAGAGCATAGTAATTTTTGTTGGCTTGTGGGTCAGTTTTTGGAAAAAACCAAAAAGAAAAGGGGGAAAAAAATCTTTACCTCCAAAAAGAAAGCTAGACGGTGGGAGGGTGAAACAGGTGGATGCAAATCTAATTTACTGGGCAGCTTAGAAACTATTACTACATTAAGTTGTAGTAACAGAGTACTGTTACTAATAATTACTACAGAGTACTGTTACTAATAATTACTAGCATTGTTGTTATTAATAGCATCCTTACAGTTCCCCACTACTTGACTAATTAATTAACAAAGATACCTTTGCAATAATCTGCAATGTAATTCCCACCCTACGGGTTTCCATTTGCCAAGTCCAAAAACTGAACTCAAAATGAGAAAATGGCCTCTATCCATGAATGTCCTTAACATAATAGATCCAAAATTCTAAGTCATCTGAACTGTGAAGGGATTTATTGGTCATACATTATAATTATCCAGCTACCTATCTCAAGGTTTGAACAATGGGGAGAAGGAAAAAAAAGGCTAATCTCGTTCTGCAATTATTTGCTTGAATTCACTGTAAAAATTTCAGAGATGAATATTCTGTGCAAACAAAAGTTCATCCTCCTAAAAATGCCTCTGTAAAAAAGCATACAACCCAGGAAAAATACTTGTCCTTGTTCTCGTTTTTATAACAAGGTCCTTGTTCTCGTTTTTATAACAAGGAATAAATCAACGTGGATGCTCCATTTTTTATTACTTTGAAGTGTCACTTGCCTTGAACTACCATGGTTCATGCGATGTAAGTTTCCTTCCTTCCCCATTTTCTTTTGATTTGGGGTAAGGTAGGGGAATAAACTTTGCAGCTCCCCAGGGTTCATTAAGAAGTAAAGGAAAAAAAGAACTACCCCTTCTCCTTCACTTTCTTTCAAGCCCTCAAAATAAATTTCAAACTTACAAGGTTAACTAAGCAGCGTTTGCCGAAGGCTATAAACCTTAAAAGTATAGAAGGATTGCTACTGAAAGGGTTTAGATAATGAGGTGTGTTGATGTCGGCTTGAATAAATTGGATTAATTGCTACATGGGGTTAAGATAATTTGTAGCTCCCTTATTTTCCCTCTAATCTAGAACATTTGTTATTTGGGTCAAAGGTTCATTGGAAGCATGTGCACAAATTACAACTTTTGGCATTTATTTCAAGCACTTGAAGTCTTGGAAGAGGGGCATACCGAGAAATCCCCCACAGGGTTTATCTTGCCAGTTCTGGCATGTATGACAGCATGGCTCCATTACGGTCGGTCGTTAATTCTTGCCCTAAAGCGGTAAACACTAATTGTCCTTTCCTTTTTCTTTCTTTGACAAATCCTTCCAACTCAGAACGTTACAAGGTGCTTGTTAATGCCCTGATGGGACAGAGACTTCCAGATAACTGCAAAATGTTAGGAAATGGAATTGCTCATAGACTCCATGATTGCTGTTCCCTCCCTGAACAGGATTAAAACAGACATAAAAATATACCAGATCTGACCAGACATGTCATTTCCATCAATGTGGCTGCGATGGTGCTTTGGATACAGGCACTGTTGTTTTCCTCTGAGATCTTATAAGGCATCCTACTTTTCAGAAAGGAGTTGTTGAATTTTCTCACTCTTCCTCAACATCGGGGGGGGGGGGGGGGGGGAATCCAGGAAAATCAACAAGCATCACTTGAAAAAAATCACCAAATAAGAATAAGGAAATAACATCTGAGCTCCTTTACATCCACCACTGTATGGGTGTAAGATGGATGGAAGGATATAAACCTGTTGTTCGTAAATTACATAGTTATTTCAGGAAAAACCACTCTGCTATATGGTATAAAATATGTGCAACCCTCAGTAGTTGTCTGGAAAAGGCTCTAATGCTGGGAAAGGTGGAAGGAAAGAGGACAACCAGCAGCAAGGTGGATGGACTCAGTTACAGTGGCAATGGGTACACCATTGGGAGACCTGAAAGACCAGGTTAGGGATAGATCATTAGAGAATGTGGGGCTGCTAGGAATCAAAAACGACTTGATGACACATAATGTAATGGTATGTAGGGATGACCTTGGGAGATGGGGAAGAGCCATGGCCGGGGAAGGGTCGGATAAGAGGCAGCTTAGCCTGCAAAAAGAATGGGGGCATGGCAAACATCTCAGAAGGGACCCTCCCTAGTTTCCTGTGCTGTAAAGATGATGGGGGAGAAATGCACTTCCAGACTAGCAAGATTCTGTTAATGCAGTGCTTCCCAAACTTTTTTCTTCAATACCCAAAACCACTTATCGGAAAGTCCTTTTTACTTAAGTCAATTTAAATGTCCCCATTGTGATGGGTAATGGGTTCGTGTGTCGTTACCTAAATAAAAAAACACTTTTTTCCAATTTGGGGTAATTTACTCAGGTTTGGGAAGCACTGTGTTAATGTAACCTTACAATAAAGTAGAAATAGTTCATCTGGGTGTGCTTCTTGTCAGGAGTATCTCACAAGGCTGACATCAATCTTGCAAGTCTGAAAGTACATTTCTTCCCCGTTGCCTTTACAGTCCAAGAAACTAGGGAGACATTTGCCGTACACCCATTCCTTCTGCGGACTCAGCTGCCTCTTATCCGACCGTTCCCCTGGCTGTGGCTCTTCCCCCTGTCTCCCAAGGTCATTTCCACATACCATCACACATAATCAATTGTTGTTATTGTTGCTGTTCTTAGATTTTTATCCCTCCTTTATATCTGGTCAACTATCTCTTCTTGGAACTTAGATCCACACTTTTAAGAAGGGCATTTTATCATATAAACTGTTCCCTGCATAAATTGCCAGGCTTCAAAATGCAACTGATGGTTCCAAGACTGGAAAAAATTCTGTATTTTAGGTAGACCGATATAGATGTCCATAAGGGTGACAAAAGAACAAGGATGGAACTGTTTTTTCAATGTTCCACCCAGTCAGCAAATCCCCTTCCAATGTGTTCCACTCTAAAGACATCCTTATGTATTTATTTTTTAAAAAAATATTTACAGCATTGGTATCTCATCTCTCCATACTGATGGTGCCCAATTCCAAATGATCTCATGTCACCTTGTGGCTTCATACAAATGTTACACAACACAAGGGGCAAATCCAAGCAGAACCTAATTACTTAATGCAAATTTCTGGGCCCTAAATCCTGGCTTCACCCCTGGCTGGAATGGGTTCAGACAGTCTGTTTCTTCCACAAATGTCTAGGACTGCCGGACCACCATTTTCTCACAACCCCTGCCCCAAAGGGAAAATTACAATCAAATAACTGAAAGAGCTAAATGACAAAATACTGCATCACCGTTCCATATTACAGATAAAATCAGAGAAAGATGGCAGCTGAATGTGTCATTTCTATATTTCTTAAAGGTTGGAAAAAGAAAAGTCCCCTTTTTATCATATATACTTCTACCACAACCTGAAATTTGGTGGGACCATCAACGGCAGATTAAATCGCTACAAATGCTACTTCTAGCTTAGTGCCTGCCAGGAAATCATCTCTTTACTACAGGAGGAGATCAAGGCAGAATCAAATCCCATATGAGAAAAGTGTATCTCTTGCAAATGTCTCCTGATTAATGAGGACTGCAATTATCTCCTAGAAATGGCTCAGGGTAAGCCAGCTTCTTCTGCCCACTTAGTCCTTTGGGTTCAGTATATTTTTTTTGTAGACCGTTTCTCTTGCTTTTCCCTTCAAAATTCTAGGAAACTACCAGACACTTAAACCTTTTAAATCAATAAACCTTGCTGTGATCGTTGGAGGATAAAGGTGTCGTACAGATGTAAGCCAAACAGTTATGAAAGCCAGTTATTGTGTGAGGGTTCATACAGGCAGGGTGGATTATCTGCAGTGCCAAATAAACTTTTACGAAAAGAAAGGCAAAGAAAAGGAAAATAAAAATATGAGCACTCATGATGTCAATCTGTAAGAGGCACAAAAATAATTCAGAAAAAGTAGGAGAATATATTTCACATTCATTTCGTTGATTTCATACAAGGAGGAGAGATCCTATCACGAGGACACTGCTGGGCATTCATGTGTAGTCATGATCTAGGAACACAAGTTACAGTAACATATACATATACATATGTCAGCTGTATACCAGCGTTAAAAAACAGTTATAGTTTCATTAATTTTCAGGAGCTGGGTGAGCATCCTATTAATTAATCTATTCCCCTGCATTAATTATACGCCAGACCACAGGGAGATCCGCCTACACCAACTTGTTTTCCAGCGATGGCTGAACCTCCATTTGACTTTCTTTTACAGCTTTTGCATTTAAACACACAGGAGCATCAAGAGTTACCGCACTACTTCCTTTATCTGATTGCAAATGTCCTCCAGAAATAACAAAACTATAAAACTTGAGAATGATGAATGGAAGACATACTGCCTTGCAAAATTAAAATGGAGCAATTAACTTTGTTAATTATGTTTAAATAAATACATGCAGTTGGCAATGGCAGTGAACTTTTCTATCTTTACAGAACCCTCCGCATAAACATGATGGCGGAGGAATGCCAGAAGGTCACAGCGGATTCTGGAGAGGTGCCATTCATTGGTTCCTTCCCTGCATTTCTAATAAAACTTCTGACAAGAACATATGAGCTGGGAGATCCTGAGAACTGTAAACCCAGCCGATCTGTGGATCCAATAGAAGAGAATATCTGTAGCTCAGGGTTGAACTGTGGAGTTCTTGGTGCTCTTCTTGCTACATCACCAAGGAAACCGCCAAGAAAGAAACGACACCCCCACCAAAACTGGCAGGGCAAGCTACTGCATATAAGCAGCCAGCAAACTCCACACTCGCTCATACTGATGATGTTACCTAGTTGGGTAATGAAGGGTCAGCACCAAGAACTCCACATTTCTAGGTGTCACTTTGGGAAAGATTACTAAACTGTGGCATAACACAGCAGGTAGACTAAAAAGCCAACGTGCAATACGTATTATCTACTCCAACTTCTGGATATTGCAAGGACTGATCGGGGTAGACAAGCTTCTCTCTTATTTCTCCACTTCTTGTTGGAGATCTCCTAATAAACTTCTTAAGGAAACCCACTGTGCCCACAACAAAATTGGAAAAAGAAAAGATAAGATGATAAACTGAGAGGTATCTTTCTGAACATCTCTCCTTGCGGAATGTTGCCTTGATTGATTATGTGACATTAAGTTGATATCAACTCTTAGTGATACATAGATCATTTTTCTCCATGATGATCTGTGCCTAATGTGGTCCTTCAGATTTTCCAACAGTAGTATGTTGCATAGCAGGAATGAACTACTATAGGTCATACGCAACCTTCAATCCTTTTATTTTCTGGTCCCAGAGACTCCTAAAGACAGTCACTGAAATTCAGCACTACAACTGCAATTTTTTCAAAAGACTTTTTTTTTTCATTCCTACGTGTGAATAAAACAAAATAAACTGCAGAATAAGTATATTGTTATTGCCTCTGTATGGTTAATGTATGTATTTGGACTAATCACTCATTAAACTCCCAGAACGCCCAAAGCTTCTTTGATCATTTCACTGAATTTCAGGGATTGCTCAAATCAACGGAAGGCTTCCTACAATTCTGAGACGGAAAACATGATGAAGTTGGAATGTAAGCTAAACTAGGCATAGTGTAGTTAAACCGTCAATTCTCACTATGCCCATGTGTTTGGTATTTCATAACCTGCTTTATGTCTTCACTCCACCAACTTCACATCATCGCTGTGGCTTTCTCTTCCTAGAAAACTCCCCTGAACATCCTGAGTGGCATGGACAGATGCCAGCTTTGTTCCATTTCTATGGAACTGAAGGGATTCAGAGAGAAGGAATAGCAACTAAAAATAGAAAGTAGGAAATCAATGTGCTAGAGTCAAAGTTATCAAAGCCAATCCAGGAGAGAAGGAGCAGATGAGCAGGAGCAGTCTGCTTTGGTCCAGCAAAAAGTTGAGATATTCAGAGAAAGATATCACAATCTTGGATTCCAGTAGGGAGCTTCAAGATGGGCTGAATGGAGTTGTATTCCAATAATTATCTTCACTTTTGATACTGCCTTATAAAGCCTCTCACAGGCTCAGCACGTTCATTATGATTCTCCCAAGAAGGCTATTTCTTCCAGAAGCTTCACCTTTCAATCTAGTCCTCCTCCACTATTCCACTCTTTTCTCTATTCAGCAGTAGCAGAGTTGCTTAGGACTCAGAGATCGGGGCTCAGAGACTGGACCTGTAGCTATGTCAAATGATTGGTTCTACCTCAACCTCCATTCCCTGACCCAAATCCCAGTCACCTTAGATCCTCAACATCAGGTCTTGACAAAGAAGAACCCTTCACATGTCTTGGCGTTTCTAAAGACCAAATCAAGTATCTTGTGGAAAAGATATATTTTTGTTCCTGTATCTGACCCATTCAAGAAAGAGTGAGAAAGGTAATCTTCCAAGGAAAAAGGTGAACAAGAACTATTTTTTTACATAGCATGTCATTAATTTACAGAATTTATAGCAGAGAAGATAGAAATCTCCCAGAAAGCTTTACAAATGGGAGTTATTATTTAAACTGTGGCTCTTCTTTGTGTCTTAAAACCTGGATATTAATCAGGTCCAAAAACTGAGTTTCTTGACAGGGCAAATAAAGAACAGCGCTGGTATCCAGTACTTATAAAATAATCTTTTTTATATATTGGCCATACATATTAGATGGTAGCACTCTGGAATAAAAGAAGTTTTCCCAGTCATGTTGACATGATAGCTCAAAATGTCATTTCCTATCACTTCTTCTTTGTTAATAATGCAATGGGAGAAAAAAATGTACAATATCCACTTTAATATTAAATTAGATTCAGATTAGGAAGAGAACACGTTCTGCAATGTTCAGAAAGAGTTAAATGCTTCAGTGCTTAGCTCTTCTCCTTCCCTGTGTCTCCTAATAAGTACAGAAGATTTATGTGCAATGAATTTCCAATTACTGATCTTCACCAGCTGAGCTGTCACTCAAATTCTATGTACTCTGGATAGTTTTTATCTCCCCCATCCCCTTCTCGTGAACATATGCATACAAAAGCACATTATTCTATCTACGGCAACTTTGAAAATCAACTTAATTAAAAATAGACATATATGAAGTGAGAATATTCGTATCTAAGATCTGAGGTTTGTTTCTGCTTTTGTTTTTCTCTCATTCTCTTACACGTGGTAGGCAAGATGTCTTCCTTAGTAGGAAAGAAGATTAGGGGGTATGGTGGTCAAATTCTTAAAATCACTCAATATCAGTGTTCAAAGTATTACATTGCTAGATGTATCAGACAGAAGCTGTATCAGCTGCTGCAAACTGATGAGGAAAGACTATGGATTGGATACTTTATATCTTGACCAGGTTCAAATTAGGCTTATGCATTTTTATTTTCTATTATCATTGAATCTGATGGAAATTAAATCATTTTATTTTTCTCATTTTATTGGTATTACTGAAACTCCAGAATTTACCCTAGTACCCCCATACATGTTGAGTGACCTATCCTACACTGGGTAATTCATATTCTTCAGCAGTCTCCCCCTTCCTGATTTTCCATTATATGCCAAAATAAGTTATTGGAAGGGAAGTATTCCCATAAGGCTTTTTCAGTCCAGGAAGCAGAGGCACCTAGGGAGGCTGCAGGATGATGGAGAAATTTGTAGTATAAAAATAAATAACATCTTCCACCATCTTGGAATGATAAAGTGACTCCAAAACCCTAGCGGCAGAAAATTTAAAAATTTCTAAAGCACCCTGAGAATCATGAAGAACATCAGAAGCCTCTTTTGCTTTTAGTAACTTTTAGGAAATCAGAAAACAGACTTTGGCATAATATCAGCCGAATTCACATCATCATCTGGCTAAAGGATCATAAAGACCAGCGCTAGGAAGAGACCCCAGATGGTTTGAGTCCCTGAAGATCTACTTCCTGTCACAAATTAAGACCATTTTGGAAAAGGTGCAACGTAATATTGGAATAGCATTCCAGAAATAACAGATATCTGGACTACTGCCTCCTCATAGTGATCAATTTCAATCCAATAAAGCATCCGGTCTTTACACAATGTTCCAAGAGCTTTTAGAAAGAAAAAGCTGGATTTCAAATAGAGATGGCCTGAAACAGTCTAGAAGCTGCCAAGCAGAAGAAAAACATAAACCTAAGTTTGCAGGGAACAAAAATAAGAATTAAAGGGAGAACATGAGAAAGGAAGAACTTTTACCAGGAGAAAAGAGTACAAATGGATATGTTAGGCATTTATGCTCTATCTAATTATTCTGAAGAACCATACGAACTGTGAAGTCCTTGGTGCTCTCTGAGCTTGGTTGTTTGCTTACAGACATTTCATTACCCAACTAGGTAACATCATCAGTGCTAGTCAGTGTGGGGTTTGCTCGCTGTTTATTTATAGTAGCTTGCCCTGCCAGTGTTGGTGGGGGTATGGTTTTCTCCTTGGTAGTTCCTTGATTAGGGTATTGTTTTCTGCTTGATTGTTTGTCTGGTGTTAATCCCTGCTTATCTGGGTGTAGGCTGCTGGAGAAGATGTGTTCTGGTCTTTTTGTTTCCTTCTTAGCTTTTTGATTGTCTCTTTTGAATGGTGTTTAAATGTGGTTTATCTCTATGTGTCTATTGATCTCCCTTCGTCACAGAACTATGTCCCATCCTCCTTATCAAAACAAACTGTCAGGCTAAGAATTCCCAGCATTCAGCTCAGCCAAACCATTAACATAGGTTGATGGCAAGGTGTGGTTTCAGAAGAAAACCATTCCTTGAAAGAAGATAACATCAACGTTTGCTTCAGTTATTAAAGCATTAACTTACATCTGATATACAAAAGCCATAGTAAGACTCAAATAGCAAAATCAGGCTATCTTCTTGATTTGCTCTGCATTACTGGAAATCCAGGACTTAACTGCAAATAGAAAGAAGATTCTACAGTTGCTTACCACATGGGGGCATTGAGAACATATGAGCCAAAGCTATATTGCATGATGTTGCTGTGGAAGCTTATTTATTTTATCCCATTTTATCCATGAAAAATGTAAAAGATGTCAGATGCAGGAGAGAAAAATGATGCAGGGGAGGGGGCTGAAGAAAACACATACCAAGATATTAGCCTAGCACAATGCAAATAAATCATTTAATACATACACTAAAAAGATACACAGATGCAAGAAAGCTGTCATGGTATACTTCAAAATTTGAAAAGAGACTTCCATGAACTTTTCAAGAACTAAAACTCTATTCCAGGGTTCCTCAACCGGGCACAACGCAAATATATTAAACTAAACTACTACAATTCCCATGCTGTTTGGAAATTCTGGGAGTTGTAGCCCGCTATATATAGAGGGCAACAAACAAATAAATAAATAAAAGCAAAATCACCAATTACTGGTTAAAAATAATGACATAAGAAAAATTACAAAATTAATTTAAAGGACTCTGATAAACTAGATGATGGGCAAAGAAAGGAAATGGGAATTATGAGGAACTGGAAATTAAATCTTATAAAGAAAGTCTACATTCAGTACTGAGAAAAGATTGGCAAAAGATACAATAGGACTCATCAAGTAAAGAATGGATGTTAAAGAGCAAATAAGAACAAGGTCTGTTCTCTATCATCCTATAGTATTTAAGAATGGGCTTAAATTACAGGAAGGCAGATTTCAGTTGAATGCTAGGATAAACCTAGGATAAACTAATGGGAAGACTGGTTTGGCAGTGGTGGGTCCTCTTCAGAAAGGCCAGAGAGACATTGCTCGGGGATAGTTTAATATGACTTCCTGTACTGAGCAAAAGTTTGGTTTACGTGTTCCTTTCAATGTTAGGGTTCAGAGCACCAGCACTACAAAAACAAAAATTTTGTTTATAAAAATGAAGGAAGACAAATCCCAGAGGCACTTTCAGTCCAATACATTTTTAACTAAGTTCTTTACAGGGATAATCTTAGGTAATCAATTTTATGCCCAGTCTTTGCTGCAAAATAATTAGAAGATTATTGATAACATCAAAAAAAAAATCCCTTCAGAGGTTATCTTGTACCCTCTTCCTCTTAACTAAAGCCTGTCCTTTACTTCGTGATAACTTTGATTAGTTTACATGGAATGCACGAACCAGCACAGCACACTTATAGTCACCAGTACAAGATGTTGTTTTAGGAAAAGAGCCTATGCATGTAAGAACCAACTGATGCTCAACTTCACTAGCTTAGAATTGTGTAGATCAAACCAGCATACACAAGACTTCATTGGTGTAAGTCCCTATTACCAACATCATGTCCAACAGGAATGGTAATGTGGTAGCTATGATATGATATAAATTTGGTCTAGAGCAGGGTTTTCCAAAGTGGTCAATATTGACCCCAAGTGTCCATGGGACTATCTAGGGGGCCAATACTGTTGTTGCTGTTGCTGTTATTATTATTCATAGTACTATTAATTAAAGTAGTATTTATTAAATTAATTTCATATAATAAATGTTTGGGAGTCAATGAGCAATCTGAAACTTCATGAAAGGGTCGATGAGCTGAAGAATTTGGAGATCCCTAGAGTTATAAAAGATATATTAAAAAGTTCATATACTGAATCAGTGTTTGGAAGTTGTAATCATTACATCATTTGGATGAAGACAAAGCAATGGAGCCTTAATACAAGCAAGACAGAGGTGCCCTTTATCAGGAGACAGACTTTAACTATTTTGGATGGAATAGTTTTGTTTTTGTTTTTAAATTAGGTTCATAATCTGAACATGTTCCTGATGAGATCAGACTTACCCATGATGGCATGAGGGCATTCTTCAAACTGGCTGCCAAGGGAATCTCACCCAGTCCCAAAGTGATTGCCACGTTGGGTGTAGCTAGATATCAAGCCAGTAGCGTATCAGAATAAAAACTGGTGATACCAACAAAGAACTTAAGCACATACCTACAAAACAATGTCCCACCCCACCCCAAAACAAACAAACAAACAAAAAGGTGACACTCATTTTTCAATAAAATAACTTTTAAAAATAAAGAAATATGTGGGCACCAAAAGAAATGTCTGTAAGTGTCCACTAACTGAACATTAGAAATCCCAGCCCTAAAAACTCCCAACTATATATCTGAGCTGTTCTTTGCAAAATTTTAAAAAATAAACATCCACTATTGTCAACCCCTAAGCTGTTCAGCTGCTCTTTTCAGTATCTTCCCAAACCCTGCAGCTTCTGAAGAAAGGAGGAGAAGGTGGAAAAAATCGAAAGAAAGCTCCAGTTATGCGCACATGTGACCTGTTGACCTCTGACTGTGGTAGATCATCAGCAGTCAAAGCACAAGAAGACTGATGAGAAATGACAAGGGTCCCTTGCGGAAATGAGCTGAATTGAGATGTCACCCTTCCAATGGCAGAACAGTGAGGACTGTGATGTGAAAAGTGGGTCAAGGACAAGTATGACAAGACAGACCACACAGACTAAGTCAGAGCAGGAGAAATAGACAAGAGTGAGCAGCAGGTCGTTCTTGACTTTAAACCCCAGGTTGTCAAGAAAGGTCGATTTTCTGAGAAAAGATGGCTTCCTACTGCTGAAAAGCATTTGGTAAAACAGCCTTGCAAATTAAGCCTGCAAATATTTCCAGCCTTCATTAAACAATTGTGTAAAGCCTAAATGCTTTCAAATACTATTTTTCATAGCTGGAAAGCTGCACATAAAGAAACATTTGGAAAATGTTGCCTGTTGATTTACTCTACCCATAATGAGGACCATGGCAACCATTACTGGGGAGTTATCTGCTGCCAGGAAACTAGAGGGCAGAGGGAGGTGGACAGCGTAGAAATATAAAAGCAACCAGGAGCAAAGGAAATCTAGACTTTAAACTTCCAACAGCAATGGAAGAAGGATATCATTTTTTGAGTAATATGAAAAAAAGGTTATACCAAATGTTTATTTCTTTCAATACTGCTTTTATGGAATATAGTTATTCTTATGTGTACCAAGCCCCTTTCTTGTAAGGTGTGCGGACTGTAGGTGCAGTTCCACAAATAGTAATCCTTGAAGAATTCATTCTGCATGAAATTCTAGAGAAAAGTGTTGGATCAGCATCTCTCAGACTCAGTTCCCATTGCCCTTACTCAAATGTTGCAACACAATTATTTCTAGTTCAAAGGTACTGGAATATGGCTTCAGGTATGTATTTCAGATAAATCTTGAAAGGGCATGTTCAGAGAAAACATTTAAAAGAACATTATGTTTAAGATTAATGGAAATGCAGTCTAAGAGAAAAGTGCCATTAAATGCATATCAAAATAAGCTGTAATATGCAAACGCATGAAATTATATTCTAAGGTACAAGATGTAATCAAGTAGTACAAAGAATGAAAAACTGTTCAATTTTCCAAAAACCAGAAATTTTCCAGAAAACCAGAAATAGATTAGGTTAGCTAAAGCTGCATCATACATTCCAGTTAACGAAGAACAATGCCTGAGTTTGCACAACATGCTAAGTCAAAAACAAATGTGACAAACTACGTTTGGTGCAATGGATGAACCCAGCCCCTGTCAACCATCCCAATTTACAAGTATTATTAAATCAAAGAAATTAAAATGTGCCTTCTTTAAAAACTATGTCCAGTCGAACCTGATCTGGGGATTCTATTTTAACCTGGCATTTGTTTGGTTTTTCAAACAATGACTAAGAATCCAGATATCTGGAATGTTGACAGACCAAGAGGAAGCTTTCCATAAAAGAGGGGCATCTTAGGCTGCTGGAGCTGCATTGTTCAACAGCAAAGGTTGGGTGGTCTCGCTTTTTTTTAAAAAAAAGAGAGAGGAAGATACGGGGAGGAGGACGGAGGCCAGACAGCTCTCAACTGTCCAGGCAGAGGGAAAACAGCAACTGCTCTCTTGCAGCTGGTAACGTATTGGCCAATCTGTCACATTGGCAGGATAATCTAGAGTAGAGGAGTGTGGGGCCAAGAGGATGTGGCAAGAGTTCATCACCCCCCAGTGAACCGTGAGGGCCCTTGATGCACCATCTGCAAGGAAGGCCACTGAGCAAAAGCAGGTGGCACCTAATGTTACATACCAACATTCAGAGGCACTAAATGCTTGGCCCATCTTCTTTTGCAGATTTATTTGGGATTCTCATCCTTTCAGAATGAGCTTTTCACTATTTCAGAAATAGCTCTTAAATGGTTCCCTATCCCACAAGAACGAGATCATCACTTACACCCTGCATCGAGCTGATTAAAAATGTATGCACAAATTCTCCATTTGGAGACTGGAGACCCTGTCTTTCGCTTTGTACAGGGGAAGGAGGAACCTTTTGATCCATACGCCTGCAATCTTGTGGCTTTGGATCGGTTTGCCTTTTATTCTTCAATTGCCTCTCATTAAAATTAAAATGCCTCTCAAGATGGGAAGTTATGCAGAGTTACTGAAATGCCAACTTAAGCCACACAACGGATATATCCTGCCTTCCTGCAAATCAGGGTTAGTTATTCAAAAGCCAACTTCCCGAATGCATACATGTAGCCTTTTTCTGGCCATTTGTAGCAGCCTCTAAAATTACTCCACTCAACATTTCACTGCATGCAATGCGGTTTACTCCCTGTTGAGTGTATACAGCTTCAAAGTTTAACTTAAAAATGGTAGATGGCTTCAGCCAACTGTTTGGAATATGTCCATCCAGCCAGAAAAAAAAAAGATGAAGGTAAAGTAGGATAGCACAGAGGAACTTCATCACTTTGCTTTCTCATAAGTGGGTGATTTGTGATTAATCTCGCCCACCATGGTACTTATTTTGTGAATGGTGGTAACTATTTTCTGAAAATATTCTAATAAGCTCTCCCATCTTTGCTCATTATCCCAAAAGAATTGCCTACATCTGCTCTGTTACATGTGTCCTGATGTTCACTACAATACTCAAGTACTTATTGTCATGGTTGCAGGATATGGTTACAAAATTATGGTTATATGGAAAGTATTGTATTACTGGTATGTATGATGTGATATCAAAAATTCAGCCAGGTATAGAGCCAGTACAGTATAAGAGGGGCAAACCAAGTGCCAAACATTTATCTTACATTAAGAAGGGTATCAAGAAGTAATCGATAAATTCTTTTCTTCCTGGAGCAGACATAATCAGCTTAAGACTAAATAGCTAAACTGATTCACTGAAATCAATGTCACTGTAAATGATTAAAAATATTGTAATGGATGGGAAATTCAGAGCATCAGAACTGTTATACGTATAAATAGTTTTCTACTATGATTATCTGATCTTCAATAATGATCTAGACTAAGTGTTTCTCAACCTTGGCAAGTTTAAGATGGGTGGACTTCAACTCCCAGAATTCCCCAGCCAGCCTTGCTGGCTATGGAATTCTGGAAGTTGAAGTCCACCCATCTTAAACTTTGCCAAGGTTGAGAAACACTGATCTAGTCTAAGTGTTTCAGATCTGATGTGAGCCCAACATCTCTGCTGTTCATTAAAGAAGTGTGATTTTTTCCCCCAAGCTTTGAAGTTGCAGTAACTTTAAACGAATTGCTTCCACACCTATTTTACATGGAAACCTGACAAATGTAGTGCTACTTCAATGAATAACAGAGAGGTGTTGTCTTCATACAAGATCCAAAGCAGTTGAAATAATTTTGAAACACCTGCAGCCATATTCAAATATAAGTATAGAACCCAAAATGCACATTAAGCGATTTAAAAATGGATCTTGTCCTCGTATGATTCACCACGATGAAAAAAATGCAAAATTTACAAAGCATTGTCACCAGTTTGTGGATGAAACATAGCTTGACTTCTCTTTTTTCATCTATCATAATAGATACCATTGATGTTCCAAATCAATGCCTAGAGGGTACAATGGGATGGATAAACTGAAACTTAACTCAGAAAGCCAGAGATAGACCTACTGAAGAAGCAGAATTAATTAAATTAAATTAAATTTATTCAATATAATATAGATGCCCACTCCAGAAGACACAGGGCAGCTCGCACAATCCATAAAAAAACGAACAATTAAAACCCACCAACACAGGCAGCCTGGACTAAAACAACTAACACAACAACCCATACAAAAAACAATACAACAGGGGCTTAACAATCAATTACACCCTCACTAACCCAGGCCTAGGAACAGAATTCTGGATTGCCAGTTCAACCTGGCTGGAATAGGTTACAACTCCTCTTGAAGAATCAGATCAGCAGTCTCATGGTTCATCCAACTCAGATAACTGCTCCATCTATGACAGCCTCTTCTTAGCTTAAACTATTCCTGAGCAGGTTACATGATCTTGTTAGATGTGTTCTTGTATATATAGTGTACTGTTTGGATGGATGCTATCTTGTTTACTTATATTACATTGTGTATTTTTTTACAGTGTTGCTTGTTTTAAATTGTGAGCTGCTCAGAGTTGTTCCGGAGTTGGGTGGTGTCTAAATCTAATTAAAGAAATAAAGAAATAACTGCACAAATGGTTACCACGATGTTCTGTAGTTGGTGAAACTGGCAGATTCTTCAGAAACTGCAATTAGTTCAGAACGCAGTTGCAAGAATGTTAGTGGACACACCCAGCAGAATCATGTTATATTTGTCATCCAAGAACTAAACTGGTTACATGTTAATTTGCTTTCATTAATGATGTGACATCATGGTGATGACCTTTAAAATCCTAAAAAGCTTAGGTCTAGATACCTTATGGACCCATACCAAATTGACCAAGCCCTAAAATCCAACAGATCAATACTTCTCTACTTCCTAACCATCATAAAGATCTAAGCTGAAAAAGACAAGAAAAAGGCCACACCTAAGTTGGCGAACAATCTGCCCTAGGAGTCTAGATTGGCATTTTTTAAGTAATTTTTTACTACTTGGTGTAGATCTTCTTATTTAGTTTGGGGCCTTATTTTTAGCTGTTGTATCTTTCTGGTTAACAGTACTATTTCTTTTTTCCTCTTCTTTTCCTGGAATTGTTATTTCATATTTTTGTCTTGTATTGGTTTATTTGTTGACTGCCTTCAATGGTGCATAAAGGATCATAGAAAGAGATACTGTAAGTGATATTTTAAAAAAGAGCATGAAAGAACAGTACATGAAAATGTATATATAAAAGAATCCAAGAAGTGCCTCTAATATACACACACACACACACACACTCTGTGTGTGTGTGTGTGTATAAATAAATAAATACATACATATATATATACATACACCCAAAGCTGCTTCTTATTGTGCAAAATGTTCTCCAACAAGGTGACTACACTAGGAAAAAAACATGCAAAAATGTATAAGAAAATAAGTGCATAAAAATCCCTGCTAGGTAGTCTCTCTGTATAAACATGCACACTCCTCCAAGAGCTGAAACTCATCTGGGTTCCAGCTTACATATCACATTTCAGGATTCCAACTTACATGACAGCAATTGCTTTTAGAGTTATGGGTCCTGCTGCACCCAATCACGCTGTATGCATAGACATCATCTCTTAAATTATGTCATCATTAAGATAAGGAAAGCTGCTCTTGCACTGGGTTGAATATCTAAAGGTAATGCCTGGGTTATAGTTTAGTTTAATATAGCCATGTTCCAGTTAAACTTAGCCCTCCAAAAATGTCTAACACAGCAGTTTGAGCGTAGAACCAATTATTCGAGAAGTGGAAGATTCCCCTTTATAAGATGCTTTCAAATAGATGCTCGGCGGCCATTTGTCAAGAATACTTTAATTGGGAATCTTGCACAAAGCCGAGGTTGTACCCGATCCAATTATATCAGTTTATTGCTTATGAACGTGATTTAATTTAAAATGGCTGAACATTAATAAAACAGCCAATTTTCCTAAGATCTGTACGTTCTTAAGTACGATTCTTTGAAATTTTAGGCATTTTACATTATTCTTAATAATCACTTGGGTGTCTGTAGCTTCACACAAAATCATGGGATCATACCCAACTGGCTTTAGTTAAAGCTTTTCTACTTCTTCTGTTTCAACAAAATGGTTCTTCTGTGCATAAAAGTAATGCCATCCACAAGCCACCCATGTTTACACAGACCACAGAAAGGTCAGTTTTCTTTTCAGGCCCAAATTCAAACAGCAATATATCTTTGTGACCAACGTTCGAGACCAACGTAGCCAACTTTAAGTCAAGATGATGTACTGAGTATTCTATGCCAGACCGAGTTTTAACGTTCACCCAACTGCCATGAAAGAGGGCATTTTCAATAATCACTTATGGGAGTGAGCTGTTAGGTTCTAAGTGCCAGCCTCGGCAGGGAACAGACATTTTTAAAGATGTTCTATTTTGCTTCACTCTGATTCTTAACCTTACCGGTTGAAAATGGAGAAACAGGAACTGTGCAGGTAGATGAGATATTTAGGAAATCATAATCAATTCTACAGAGGGATGCAAACAGGTACAGGTCAGGCACCGTATAGTTCAAACTGTAAATTCTGAGTTCAGATGCTAGCCCCCGCCCCCCCCCCCTTCAAGAAAATGCAGGTTTGGTTTCCATTCCTGATGCTCTCACATTGCACAAACAATGTGCGGAAACTCAATTCGTGCTCCATAAGCAAGCACTGGAGGGTGGGTTGGTTATTTATTGCATTTGTGAGACTAGGCTGAAGCTGCCATAACCTAAAGATGAAGCAGGCAGGTAAGCAGAGAGGACAAAAGCCAGGAAACTTATCTAGGAGATCCTTTCAGGGAGGTAGATAAGAAGGAAGCAAGTCGTTAAGGAAAAAACAAAGGACCTGAACCAGAAGGAGGAAGTTGGGCCTGAGCACATAGAAGCCCTCACCCCAATCCCATCAACTTGTAAATCAACCCAGCAAGGACTTTTGGGGGTAAAAGGGGTCCCAAAGCCCACCCACTCTGAGTCGTCTGAGTTGTCTGAGCTGAGTCATCTGAGTCACCTTTGGATCCAGACTTGACGGTCCCTCTAGCTAGTGCCTGGCAGCCTAGTTGGGAAGGACATGGGTAAGTGTGGATGAGTGTGTGTGTGTATGTGAGAAAGAGCAAATGTACCTTGCAACCAGTAAAGTTTTGCTGTTACTTTAAATTAACCGGGTCTCCGTGTATTACAAAGAACCTCTTGTGCCTCAGAGTTCGGCTGGAAGTGATTTGTGTGTATCCCTAATTATTTCCCCGCTGTTGACCAGGGCTGTGTGTCTGTCTGCTCCAGCCGCACCTCTCTGGAAAACCCAGGTAGAAAGCAAGGGAGGCTGACAAGATCCGCGTGCCTCAACAGGCTGTGAGTGTGTGATGAGTGACCATAAGTCGAACCTGGGAACAGCGTGTGTAACACATTGATATCCTGCTGCAATCTGGCAATTGCCAGCAGCTCACACAATATAAGGAAAACATTAAAATGTCCACGGTATGTTTAAAAAGTAAAATTCAATCATAAAATCAGAACATCAGAAAAACCATAGGTATAACAAAAATAAGATCAACCCAAATACCTAGACAGATGTAGAGATAGAGAGACAGAGACAGAGATACAGATAGAAGATGGAGCAGTAAATAGCAGTGGAACTCCCTCTGAAATAGTTCGGTTTTTAACATCTTCCGGAAAGCAGTCGAGGGGACCAGCCTGATCTCTACCAGGAGTCTGTTCCAAAGCAGTGGCATTGATGCTGAGCAGCAGCGCCTCTTAGCTTCAGCTCCCCACAGCCCCCAGAAATGAGAGACTAGAACGAGTTTCTCCCTGAGCAATCTAGTACATTGATGGCAAACCTACGACACACGTCAAAGGTGACATGCCACGACGTTTTGGGTGACACGCCAGCGTTCACCAACACCCAACAACTATTCTCCCTGTCTGAGTTACCAAAGAAACTGATTTTGTCTTACTCGTATTTCATTTTTGTAATTATTTGATGTTTCTTTATATAATACATAGCACCACACGCGATTGGACTGTATTTTTTTTTTTTTTAAATAAATGAAGATGTAAAGTACTGTTTCTCTTTTGGGGGGGGCGGGGGTGACACGCCAGCAGAGTCAAGTTAGAAATTTTCCGAATTTTTGACATGCCAAGCCCAAAAGGTTCGCCATTGCTGATCTGGTAGGTTGGGCTGTTCCAGGTTGAAGCAGCATTAGGACTTTATAAATTAAAGCCAGCGCTTTAAATTATTCCCGGCAATCAGTACAGGGCCCACAGTCGTGGCATTATGTGCTCTCAGAGACAAGGGCCTCTGTATATAATACCAAGATCAAGACATCAAATTGCAGTTAATTATGTTCCATTCTGGGGGATAATACATACAGTTTAAAAACAAATATGCAAACACATTTCTGAGATCCTCCCCTTCAGGCAGTACAGCCAGGGTGTGGGTGTGGGTGTGTGACAGAGAGAGAGAAAAGTTTAGCTTAGAACATCTTTTTCCTTCTGTCCTTGGAGATCCTTCCCAAAAACTGTGGTGGAAATCCTCTGCTCTGTCCGAGTATGGAGGCATAAATTATACATAAAAGAGGCTATTCACTTCTTGTACCATCTGGTAAAGGAAGGTTCTAAAAGCATGAAGTTTGACAATAGAATAGGAATAGTCCAGTGCTTCAGACAAATAAAATGACCTCTCTTACGTCCCTGCCTGGACATTTCAATCACCTTCAGAAGCCCTCCTCCAGGTATCTCTTGCAGGTGAAATGAAGGGGATCGTGCTGCCATTATTTCTCCCAGACATTCTTTTCGGCCAACCCACCTGCTCCACACATTCAACAGACAGCATAAACCATTAACTTTCTTTACAAGAGATGTTTGCTAGTCGCATACATTTCTTGCGCTCAGTTCTGCATTGACAACATTCACCCAGATGGAAGGAATGAAGGAAAGCCCACTTTGGTTTCTTATCCTTAAATCCACTGCATATTCTTCTAAACCCAGCACTGCCAAAATATTCTAATATTTACTAATGTTGTTTTACTTTATGCCAGCATTTTTCAAACTTGGCAACTTTAAGATGTGTGGACTTCAACTCCCAGAATTCCACAACCAACATGCTGGCTGAGGAATTCTGGGAGCTGAAATCCGCACATCTTAAAGTTGCTAAGAGTGAGAAACACTGCTTTCTACTGTTCAATAATAGGCATTCTCTTGGCCAAATACTTCCCTCCCATCTGCCAATATTCTGAGAAATAGTCCGATGAATTTTTTGGGAGGGGAGGGGAGGAGTAGCAAATTTGGTGCAACTTTATACAAAATGCCCTTATTTTTATTTTTTATTCTGGAGTAGAGCCAAGAATAAGTGTTAAAAATCTTGTCAAGATTTTTATCCAGCCCCTCATAGGTGTTACATGGAAAGGAATCAATAAAAGGCAATATGACTTTCAACTCAAGTTTTGACTGCTGCTGACTTCATGGACACATCCATGTTGAGGTTTTTGGCAGCAATAGGAACTGTTTGCCATTCCCTTCTTCCTGAGTGTTTTTCAACTTCCCAATCGAGAATATAGTTCTAGAATTTACTGACAGTCTCCCATCTGAATATTTATTTATTATATGGATTCATTTAGCCACCCACCTCACAACTGCAATTCTAAAGTACTAACCAGAATCAAGTAAATTATGCAGGGTGGTCAAAACCAAAAGTAATTTGAAGAGCACCAGAAGGATCGCTTTAAACTACGGAAATGGTCAACTAAATGGCAGAATGCAGTTTAATTTAAGAAAGGGTAAAGTGATGCATGTTTGGTGCAAAAAAACAAACAAACAAAAAAATCCTAAAACCCTAATTTCACATATACAGTGGTACCTTGGGTTACGAACGCCCCTCCTTACGAATTTTTCGAGATACGACCAGCTCCGGCCCCAAAAATTTACCTCAACATGCAAACTCCGCCTCGAGCTACGAACCGGATTCGCGGCCATTTGCCCTGCTGCCACGCGGTCGCGGCTTCCTGTGGGCGAGATCGCGGTAGCAAGGAGACGTTCGGTGAGGCTTGTGGTGTGTTTTGTGGCGTTTGGAAGGTTTTTGGTGTGCTTGTCAGCAGGGCTCCAAAGAAAATGCAGAGCAGACTTGGCAAGAATAAGTTTACATTGAACCTTATGGGGAAATTTGCCTCGTGGTGCGACCAAACTTGGAGGGTGGAACGGATTAACCGTATTTACATTGAACCTTATGGGAAAATTTACTTCGAGTTGCGACCAACTCGAGTTGCGATCAGAGTCACGGAACGGATTAAGTTCGTAACTCGAGGTACCACTGTATACCGAAAGTGGCTGTAACTAACTAGAGAAAAGATCTTGGAGTCATAGTGGTCAGCTCAAATAAGATGTTTGACTCCAGGTGTGGCAGCTGTGAAAAAGACAAGTCATCATTAGAAAAGGGGCTGAAAATAAAATTACCAAGATTATAATGCCTTTATACAAATCTATGGTACATCTGCATCGGGAGTACTGTGAATTGTTCTGGTTGTCACATTTGAAAAAGGGTATAATAGAGATCCTATGAGAAAAGGTTTGGGCCTGTTGAACTTGGAGAAAAAGAGCACGGACTGAGGTACATAGAAGAAATGAACTACTCTAAAACTTCAGCCCTCTGAATATATTTAGGCTGCCGGCTTATGTATACAGCACAAACTGCGCAGTTCTCTGATTCATTTCATAAAGCACACGGTGCAGTTCTAGATTTGATCACTAGAGCACAAAGGAGAATGCGCTGGTCTGGAAGCTTCATCTAGCACATGGATGAGGTCCTTCCTCTTTCCCAAAGCTGTTACCAGCACTCCATGCAGAGCTACTGGAAGAACAGCTCTATTTATAACACAAGACAAGAACATTTGGGATTCTTTAGCTCAGATCAAAGGGAAACTGAGGGAGATATGATCAAGGTGTGTAAAATCATGCATGGCATGGAGAAAATTAATACGATTTTCCCCCTTGAGCACTAGGAACAAGGGTCTTCCAATCAATATGACTGGAAGGAGATTTAGAACAGACAGAAGAAAGTCCTTATTTACACCGTGCCCAAAATGAAATGAGGGCCACAACGTGGATGGGTTTAAAACAGGACTGGATACATTTTCAGACAACACATATATCAAGAGCAGTGGGTCTTCTCGTCAGAGTTCCCTCCAGTTTAGGGGTAGCATACTTTCCAATACCAGCTGGAGGGAATAACAGCAGGACAGAGTTAGGTCCTCAATTGCCTGCTTGTGAGCACCCTAGACGCATGTGATTGGCCCCTGCAAGAAACAGAAGCTGAAGCAGCCAAGATTCAAGGGGAAAAAAATCAGTCTGGACCACAGCCACTATACAACTTCTAAAGATACCCCAAACAATAACTCTGTTCCTTAGGGAAAGGCATGATCCAATCCATAACACCATTTCCTCAGCTAGCCCACCCACCAACTGACTAATTGTCATGCACACTATCTGTTCTGGACTGAGTATTCAGCTTCTTACAGCCCATTGCTTATTATGGAAACACATTCAGACAAGCAGCACCAGATCTGGAATACATAAAAAGAAGAAGTCAGCTCACCATCATACTCTCATTCAGGACCATGCCAATTAATTGAAGTCCATGCATTCACATATTCATCTGTTTTGTGAAAAGCAAAAACCTTCAGAAACTTCCTAAAGTAGGAATACAATATTCTTAACATTAGGCAAATGCTCATTTCTGTATGCAACTATGCTATATACAATTTCAATGTTTTTCCAATATAGCTTACTCAAATATGCATACTTCCTCAAATATATGCATTTTGAATTCTGATTTAAGAAATATTTGGATGCACGAATCGTTTTAATAAACAATGTATACATGAACAATTTCATTTTAGCGGGTCATATCATTTTGCCTGAAAAAACAAAACAGAACCTTTACCAGATTTCTTTTACAACCTGTAGGTGTTCAATACAACCGGCAATGATGTCATGCATGTCATGACATCATCAGGCAAATGACACAAATGGGTAATTACGCAACTTTCATCGTTCACATAATTCCACAATGATGATCATGACACATCGGTCACCCCTTGCCTGCCCCCCTGCAGATACCTAGGGATGTCTTGTTTGGAAGCTGGAACTATTCAACCCATGTCAAATTTTGTTCCAGCAGAGCACAGACAATTTGCAATGTTCCAATAGAAAGTTTGGTGTAAGACTGTTTTGTTCAGAGCTCAAAACAAAACAAATTATTCATTATATTCATACCCCTAATTATGGCTGTCTATCATCTTCACAATTATAGGCAATGTGTCTCAGAATACCAGCTGTTTAGAAACAACCATGATAGAAAGACACTGTTTGTGCGCTTTGTTGATTTTCAACAGGGATCTTCCTGGGCACTGTGCAAGCTGAACTAGAAAGATCTTTTGCCTGATCTAGAAGAGCTCTTATTTTCCAAAACTTGTGCAAAATAGGTAATGCAGGCAAATGAGCCTAGCATGATGATGATGATGATGATGATGATGATGATGATGATGATGATAAAGCTTTCTAGAGATCAGAAATCACAGCAACTTTGAATTCCAGATTCTATTTTCTGAAAGACCACAGCAGTTTTGGAAGGCAGGGTACTTATCTAACTACAGAAATATTTTATTATATAAGATTGACAAGCTCCTTTATCACAGGATTTCATACCAAGGATCAGAGGGAGGGTTAAAGGTTAGGAAAAAAATCCAAAATAAAAATAAGGCACGAAAATGGAACAAGAAAAGGATTAGAAACATTACAGATAAAAATCAGAAACTGAAATGGAAGAGGCAAAACCAAGAGGCTTACATTGAAGGAAATATTTAGGCAGATATTTGGAAGAAAACTGAGAGCTAAGCTTCACAATATTAAATACATAGCGTATAGCTGCCCTTCTGCTTTTCTTTGCATGATGTTTTCTTTGCTTTATACTTTATTATTTAATTTTCAGTTGTATTTATAGTTCACAACAGCATCTAGGCAAGCTTCACCAATTGCATTCTTGCAGCAACAATCTTTGGAGATCGGATGAGCTGAGAGAGAATAACCTTGGTAGGGTCCAACATTTTAGCTCCTCTATTATACCGGCTCATACTAGCACGTGGTCCATCCAATGATGGAGATAGAAATCTTGCATAGAGAAAAGTAGCCTGACAAAACTAAATGGCACTGGAGTCCTAAACCCCTTAGCACCCCCCCCCCCCAACAAAAGTATAGCCTTCACTTTTCAATCATATAAAACCAGAGGGTTCAACTTTTATCCTGGCTGATCCTTGATACGGAGATTCAAAAACGCAGCTTTGATCAAATAAGTTGTATTGCAGACACAGTGAAATGAGGCGGACGTCTGCCCAGACATGAATACCTTGCGGAATAACAGATGAGATTGTTGCATTTGAAGTAGTCCAGAGAAAAGCAATTAAACTGACATTAAGTTTACATTAATTTAATGGAATGTAATGAAGTAATGACGTGAATGACATCATTCACTGCAATCTACATCATTTGCATGATATCACCATTATGCAAATGACGTGCACTATCATGAGTGACGTAGTTTGGGTCATTTGTGTAAGGATGGCATGATGTGAGTTGTCACAAATTGACCAGGTATTTGGGAGAAACCGACATCCACTCTCTGTAACTGGTCTGTTAAATCAAAGTCTCAATGTTCTAGGAAAGCCTTTATTTTCAAAGAATAGCAGTTGCTACAAATCCTCACCTTCAAGCCCTCTACACAGAACAGTCCTAAGATGCAAATTCTACATCTTTCTCCTGCTCTTATGTAGTTACAGACTGATAGCTGTTCCTTTCTCACAAGAAGTAGCTGGTTCCTAAACGTTGCTACTGAAATGATTCAGACTGTTCTCAGAAATCTGTCTGTCTATCCATCTATTCTGATACCTTCGAGTCAGTATTGACTCCTGGTGCCTGCCTGGGTGGGTCCCTACAGTTTTCTTGAAAAGCTTTTTCGGAGGTGGTTTGCCAGTGACCCCTTCCTATCTTGAGAGACAATGACTGGCTCAAGGTCACCCAGCTGGCTTCGTGCCTAGACTAGAACTGTCTCCTGGTTTCTAGCCTGATGCCTTAATCACTATACCAAACTGGCCCTTGCTAATTCTCAGAATATTTGCATCCATTCTTGCCCACTCCTGACTCCAAACCTACGTACAGTGGTACCTTGGGTTACGAACGCCCCTCCTTACGAATTTTTCGAGATATGACCAGCTCCGGCCCCAAAAATTTACCTCGACATGCGAACTCCGCCTCGAGCTACGAACCGGATCCACGGCCATTTGCCCTGCTGCCACGCGGTCGTGGCTTCCTGTGGGTGAGATCGCGGTAGCAAGGAGACGTTCGGTGAGGCTTGTGGTGTGTTTTGTGGCGTTTGGAAGGTTTTTGGTGTGCTTGTCAGCATGGCTCCAAAGAAAATGTTTCAGAACTGTTTAACCGTATGTATTTATATTGAACCTTATGGGGAAATTTGCCTCGTGGTGCGACCAAATTCGGAGGGCGGATTAGCCATATTTACATTGAACCTTATGGGGAAATTTGCCTTGTGGTGCGACCAAATTCAGAGGGCGGAATGGATTAACCGTATTTACATTGAACCTTATGGGAAAATTTACCTCGAGTTGCGACCAACTCGAGTTGCGATCAGAGTCATGGAATGGATTAAGTTCATAACTCGAGGTACCACTGTATTTAACACAGGATGGACTTCCAATCTGTAAAGGACAGACGGAATGACCTTGAAGGACAGGAGGAAGAGATGCTACCAAGCCAAGTGTCAGATAAGCAGGGCTTGAGCCCAGGCCAAGAAAATCATGTGAGAAAACATCTCAGATAAGCCCCTCCTTAGTTCACATGAAGATAAAATGACAGAAGCGGAAGCACATGCAGACGTGCAAGTTACTATTTATTTTATTTATTTATTTATTTTTAAATTTGTATGCCACCCATCTCCTCCCAATGGGTGACTCTGGGCGGCTCACAGTTAAAATCAAAACCCCCATCAACAATTAAAAATACTCCATAAATAATTTTATTTTTACAATAAAAGCAATCCTGGCCTATATGGCATTGATTTCTTACTCTGGTCTACCTTGTTGGGCTGACATCAGTCTTGCAAGTCTCAATGTGCTTCCCCTTCCCTCACTTTATCTTTATGTAAACTTGGGAAGGGGTTGTCTGAGACATTTTCTCACGGTACTTTCTTGGCCTGGGAGCAAGCCCCTCTCATCTGACCATTGCCTTGGTAGCAGCTCTTCCTCCTGTCCTTCAAGGCCATTCCTCCTGCCTTCTACACAAGCTGCTTGGCCCTCCTTGTTGATAAAAGTGCAAGCTCTCCTTCTGCTCTGTAATGGATGGGATGAGTTGAACCACCTGCAGATTCCACTCTACTTCAGGACCACAAAGACATTACCGTTGGCATGAATAAGTTAATCTGCTAGAACACCCCAGATCTGTGAATGATGCTGCAACACTGACGGCATTACAGAAGTCATTTCAAAGAGCCCCACAGAAAAAAATAACTAGCAGTGGGTTGCAGGACTTAAGGAGAAACCATTTTGTTGGACAGCTCAAAGTATCTTTTGAAAGAGACAAACAGCAACAAAAGTTCTGCTTCAAAGTGAATATGAGCTATTAATGGACAAACTGGGGTGTGTGCATTTGCTACGCTCATAAAGCCCACAATCCAGAGAGAGATAAAACCCAAGAGGCATCCTTTCTTCTGAGAGGAGCCACATCGTCTTTGCATTTAAAGAAACTTGAACACCACAAGGTTCATTATTTCTTAGCATCAGAAATAAACCAGCCAAAAGAATTTAATTTAAAGTGGCTGGGGCGGGGGGGGGGGGGGGAAGAGAGAGAAGCGGAAGAAGTGAGATTAAAAGAACCACTTTAGCACTGAAAATGGAAAAGGTTTTTTTTTTAAAAAGAGGGGGGGGGAATACTCTCCTTTCGTGATCTCCTTTTGTGCTGTGCAAAGTAAATCCTGGACAATGAAGATTAAGAAAGTATTAGAGAATGAAAAGGATTTTTTTAATAAATGAAATAACGCCCCCCCCCCCCAAAAGGGCTCAGTTACCAACATCTGCACCTTACCCTAAACGTACACTCATACACACACACACACGCACACACCCTCAAACGTCTCATTAAGATAAGTATAAATTAACCAATTTGTAAGAATGTTGCAATGGCGAGCAGGCGCTTCCTTGAAGTGTGCAGACTGAGGGATGTCACGGTGCTAAAGGTGTAAAATGGAATCATTCAAACTGCACAGTTAAGAGACAGTTTGGTGCCATCAAGGTTGCATGCCAAAAAGTATCCTGTTTTTAAGATTATGGGGTATGGGGAGTGGGGTGGAGAAGAAACTTGCAACAGATATAGAGAACAGTCACCCTATGGGTTCTCCATTTTATTTATTTATTCATTTATCGCATGTATATCCACCACAACTGAAGAAACTCTCAGTGGTTGCAGGAATTGATGAGGATGATACAGCCAAAACACAGGCATAGAAACGGAGAAAAAAATCCATGGCAGAGTTCAAATTTCAATAAAACTATAAAACATTTCACAGACTGTCACCAAGAGTTTCACTATTATTGTCATCAAGCACAAAAATGGGGAATCGGAAACACTATGTTTCACTTGGGGGGCCATGGAAGGAACTGGAAATGGGTTATTTCCATCATCGCTAAGAGTTTTCAGTTCAGAGTCCAAAAAGTAAAGGAAGAACAATCAAACAACTTGGTGCTGCAGCCTAACGGACTCTGCCATTTTTTGTGGGCACAATCCCAAAAGCTGGTCTTCACCAATTCATTGTCCCACTAGCAAAGGCCTTCCTGACCACAGCTGCCACCTGTTCCTCAAGCAGGAGCGAGAATCCAGGAAGATCCCCAGAGTGCACACTAGAGCAAGCCCATTCAGGATCAAAAGTGGAAATTGCCAGAACTGGGAGGGCCAAACACCCATAACCACTTGGCCTTGCTTATTTCTCCTCATCCGGTCCCCAACAGCCTCAAATCACTTGGAGTAGACCTTGACAACTATGCTTGGTCACCCAGGGGACAAGATATACAACTGGGTATCACCAGCATACCTGGTCTGCCTCATGTAGATGTTAATCAGGAAGAGTGAGAGCACAAAGTACAACCATGATTGGAACTGGCTATGGAAAAGTGGAGGAGAACCACTGCAACATCATGCTCCCCACTCCCACTCCCCACAGATAGTCCAGGAGGTTACCATGATCAATGGCATCCAAACCTGCTGAGAAATTGAGGCGGGCCAGGAAAATTGCACCATCCTCATCCAAGTTCTGCCACAAGTCATTGAAAAGTGCAACCAATGCCCTCTCAGTACTATACAGACCTGAAACCCGACTGAAAAGGGTCCAGAAAATCTATTTATTCTAGTGTCCTCTATAATCACCTTCTCAGCAACTTTCCCAAAAAGGAAAGGTTGGAGACTGGATGAAAATTATCCAGAATGATTGGTCCAGACACAATTCTTCTGCCCGAACTGTTCTTCTGCCCATTCACAGAACAAAACCGCCTCATTCTGTACTGTGCACAGACCCAAACACCCCAAACACGCATATTTTAATTTGGTTATGGACTAGCTGTTCTGTACATGGAACGGTTCATGCACAAAATATCTTGTGCAACCTTAGTAAGAGAAATTGTTAGTAATAGATTTTTTCAAGCTTTCACACAAACTTGGGGAAGAAGTAAAAGATGCTGGTGTTGTTTCAAGAAATCCATTTATTAAACTTAAAGCAATGAGTACTTAGTTTTTTCAGCCTTGCTCAGATGCCTCAAAAAAGTGAAGCTTCTTTAATGAACAGCAGAAAAGAGTTGACCTCACATGAAGTTCAAAGTACTACTTCCAAATCACGATCAAAGTATGTACAACCCTAATAAGTAATGGCATCCTGTCTCTTCTTATATGGATTATGAAAACTGTACATACTTTTCATATTCAAAATTAAACGGCATGCTTTCACAATACTTTTGCCCTTGCATTCTCATCTTCTTATAGCTGATTTTCTGCAAATGTGTTCACGAACTGCGTAGGGATCTTTTCCAATTAATAAAAGGACAATAATATTACAGAATTGTTGCCACCTTCTTTATGTCTATAAATGTATTGCTAGATTAATATCTCAGCCTCATATTAAATGGCTGAACAGCAGGTCACAAATCTTCCTTGATCATGCAAATCCAAAAATATCTGGATGACTTTAATACTTAAAATAATTGGTACATATGTTTATACAAGAATTTCCATGCCTAGTAACAGAGAATTCATGGTGTGCTGAGTACTAGCTAAAAATGAAATCCAGCTGGCATTACTCCATGTCTCAATATCATGTGACCATCTAGTCATTCCAGGAAGTGCTGGACAGGAGAAATATCTCTGCAAAAAATACAGCACTGGTCTAAGTGCATCAGACTTTATAAAGTTTTAGTTTTAACAAAACTAAGACACTGCTCTGTCAAAAGAAATCGGTGCAATCCCTATCAAGGCTGGCATTTCCAATGCATTTTAAAAACCGATCTTACAAAAAGTATCAGATTGAAAAGAAACTTGGCAAAGCAGGCAATAGAATGAAGGCGACTTTCAAAGCAGAAGTCCTTCCCCTGTAGCAGTGACTCACTCAAATCCTCTACCAATATGGGTGAATTGTTAACAGTCCTAGCATATGGCAGTGATTAATAAATGACTGAGGCCACAATTTCACCCCACCCTCCCCCAAACCCATTCAAGAATCATCTGGTATATTAAAGACTATCCTATTTTGGGCACATTATGTGAAGACCCAGCATCTTTGAGAAGCCCATGATGCTGGGAAAAGTGGAAAAGAAGAGGAGGATCAGCAACAAGGACTTGATTACAGTGGTGGTGGGTATATCACTGGGAGACCCGAAGGGCCAGGCTGGGGACACATCATTCTGAGAAGATCCATCTATGTGGTCACAAAGAGTCAGCCGTAACTTGATGGCACATAATCAATCCATCAATGTTATGAACACCTAAGCTTTTGTCAAGTTCATCACACCCTTAAATGATAATAAAATGGGTTAGCCTTTTTTCAGGTGCCACCAAGACTCCTTGTCCACAAGAAGAATGGGATAATTTGACTTAAATAATGTTTTTCTTCAATCTAGACTTCCATAAACTGGATTGAATAATATATAACCAAGGTTTATGTTATTGATTTCATGGCACAGAGCAAGATCTCAACTCACAACTTTCTGACTCACTTAGTTGTTACAATACCACTTAATAATGGAGACCAAGGCACAGCCAAGGAATGACTTGGACAATCCCTTACAAGCACAGGGAAAAAAAATCAGAGTAGTGATAACATTTGTGCAAAACACTAGGTGGGAAATAGTGCACGAGGGTCATGATTGCCTAAATATGATGGGAAAAAAACCTATAGAAGGAGCCCAAAAGGCAAGGATTCCATTTCAGCTGCTCAGCATCTATAAGAGATCTTTCCAAAAAGGTTGTCTAGATGGAGGGCTTACTGATCCAAGCATTGTTTCAACTCTACAATCTTGTATATTGAGTTCAAATCCCACTCAGGCTGCCTGAACCTTTTATCTATACTAGAACAGAAAGGAGTTTATTGGACTGAGACTGCTAAAATGTTCTTGATAGCAGTTAAGATCCCTCCTCTAAATTAGCTCTATCCATATGTCACACTGAGCCATAATGTGGTGTTTGCTTTAGCACACTGTGAGACCCCAACCACTGTAATTTGTTAAATATATGTTTTGTGTGAATCAAGCTAATTGTAGTTTTTTTTATTATTTTATTTATTTAAATTTATTGACCACCCAACTCTAGGTTATTCACTAAGCCATGGTCAGACTTTTGTCTTTCCCACATGGCAAATTGTAGAAAAGGGATGGATCTGAATGGATCTCTTCCACGCAGGTTTTGAAGATCTTCAAGAAATCAACCCAAAATTATATGCCTAACCCTAACCCTAAGGTTACCAATTACTTCCCCAGATAAGTTCCTCTGATTCAGTGGTGTCACAGGTTCAATGCTTTCTTCAAGATGATAAAAGTGTCACTGTGTCATGATACTCAGCCTCTTTTAAGTGTAAATGTGATGTCATGATACATGTACAGAAGAGATGGAGCATGCATCATGACACAATGCTGCTTTTATCAGTTGCCCCTGCCATGTCCTTCCCTGCAGACACCATTGTTCTGATGTCAATTGGACTTAATTCCAACAAAAATATAGAATATTGTTACACACATAAGCCAGAGCCATGGTCACAGCCACAATTCCTCAACCTAGTTCTCAAAGGATGTGTTAGGAACACAGATGCAAGAATTCACACCCACTACGTTGTTTTTCTGGTTTACATTTTATTTCCTACCCTCCTGCCTTGCTTTTCTTCCAATGCTTTGGAAATTTGATTAAAACTGCTGGAGAAACATTGGGTAGAATGTAGACACAAGGAGACAGAATGAACAGGTTATACATAACTGTGAAGTGTGGTTGGTCACTCAGTTTATATTTTAAAATGTTGTGTCAGCCTAGCCACTATATTTTGTAGATCTTGGCTTATGGCTAAGCATATTGCAATATGATACTGATCATATCTAATTCAACAAACTATGGTTAAAACAAACCATAATGCAGCATGATATGTGAACTTGCCAGTGTAATCACGATCATAAACTGGAAATGTTTAAGCCTACAATGTCAAACATCATACAACCTCAATGGAAAACAAACATTTTCTTCTAGAAAAATAATAAACCCAATAATTCTTATACTAATTAAATGACCTCACCCAAATGTATCATAGGCTATGAAAGACTTCTGCAAGTTCTCTGGTAAAAGTTAAAGCTTAAAAAAAAAAAATAACACTGAAGATCTGGCATGGATTTAAGAATAAGAAACTAAATGAGTTTTCTTTTCTTCAAGGAATTTTCTGGGTTTTTTTATCAAATGAAGTGCTTTACCCCATCATTAAATGAATTAAGCAGAATGAAGTGTCATTTGTTTAGGGAGAAGAGAGCTCTGACAATATCACTCAGGGGCCGTGATATTGTCAGGGGGACCATCCAGAGCACTCACATATTGAGTGCTCCAGACAGTGAAGCTTGAATGGGTCTACTGATGCTGCCAAAAATGGCATTCCTATCTTCTCTTTTTTTCCCATATAAATACAGCCAAAATGTATCTTTCCTTCTACTTTACATTAACATTCTTGTGGTAGAAACCCAAATATGATAGTGTTCAGGAACCCAGGGAATGAGGCACATTACTATTTTTTTTCCAGAATAGGCAGTTCCCAATAAAACCGCATGCTATATCTAAAATGTCTTAATGTGTGTGAGTCTGAAGAAGTCCTCTTTACATTCAGCTAGAAATGATGACAGTGTCAAGATACACATTGATGCAAGTGTGGCATGCTTTCTGTGCATCCAGGAAGAAGGCCAGTTCCTGAGGTAGGCATAGAGCTACTCTACCCATGGAGAAATTGGCCAAAATCTTGTGTAGAAGAGCTTATTTTGAGGATGAAGCACATCTTCAGGCTGGAAAGGGCCACTCCTGTGCAACAGATTATGACTAAATCCATTTGCTTGTTGATTCCATTCACTGTATTGTATTTCTTCCAGGTGTTTTGCTAATTTCACTGCTTCTTGGTTAGCCACACTGAGGTCCTGTTATGAACAGTCTGCCCCAAGCAAAGGGTAAGTAGGAGAAGTTGCATATTTTTATCTTGCTACAGTCACAGATCTCTGACCCACAGATCTCTAAAAGACCCATTTCTCCCCTGCTTCACCAGGAAGCTGTTTTTTTTTTTAAATTTAATGCCCATGTTATCTTTGAGATATTTTAGTCATGCCCTCCATAGTTCCTCTCCAGCAGAATTGGTAGTTAATGCTTTTGTTGCATTAAGAAAGCTTTAGTGTGATCTAAAGCTTTCTTAATCTTTGCTGCACAGTGTGGTTATATACAGTATCCTCCAATTGTCTTCTTTCGTTCTGACTAGCTACAGTTATCCAGATGTCTGGAAGAGATACTGCAGTGAGAATATACAATTTATTTGTCTTATCGGCTTTAAATAACCTGTGATAATTTGGCAGCTGTTCTTCAATAATGGGTCAATTTTCCTTGCATGAATGGAACGTTCCCATACTAGGCATGCATATTTAAAGAGTTACAAAAGAACAAGACTGAGCTTTTAGTGGTTATTCAGCGTGTCCCCCAAGAAGTTTGGAATAATGGTGTTCTGGGCACTGACCTTATTTCTCAATTTCTCTGTATTTTAAATGAAAGCATACAATGATGCTCTGATGTATATCCAGTTTTTATTGTGATCCTACCATGTCCCATTCCAGTTAATGTTCAATTATTTGTGTTTCACTTCTGCAAATTGAAGAGAATGACCTGAGTTTTCTACTTGGCCTCAACTGACTGGCAGCATAATAGGTGATCAGCTATCCAGATGTTGTCAACATCTTTTGAATCTAGATAAATTCCTGGATGTTATGGTTAGATCATCAGCATAGATGGAAATTCTGTGTTTGGACAGATTGATAATTCATATAAATGTGATCTACAGTAGGAGTGGTTATGTGTCAGCCTTCAAGGTAGGCAAGTTCAAGAAACCGACATAGTAGGGATTCCAGGAATGTCTTTATTATTGTAGGGTAGAATAACAGAACCTTGACAGTTTGTCAGAGTTCCTCTCTATTCCATCTTATACCAATGAAAATCAAGGCAGGGCTTTTTGATCATTCCTTCCCCATTCCCAAGGCCAAATCTACATTCTTTCACATTATGGAAACCATTACATTAAATACAATATTTAATTGCTGCACATTTATCATGCAGTATTCTGAATTACTTGGGCAGAGAAACATTCAAGCTTGAATTCCAGCACACAGCATGCCCAGGATCCACTTGTATTGTTCTGCACATTGTCCTCTGGAGTCAGCATGGCAGCAGGTGTATCACAAACCTATTAAAGCAGGCACATGCTTTGACTTCTTGTAAGACTGGGAAGGCAAGCTGTCCCATAATGTCAATGCAAAGATCCTACTGGGGAGGGAGAGGACAGAGCGTTCCTCAAGTAAATGTTTCACAGTCCTCCTTTAATTGTCTTTTTCATACACTTCACATTCATTTTAATGGCGTAGAGGAAATCAATGGTATTTACTTTTAGGGAATAGGCTTTTTTCTTTCACCATCCCCCCTCTCTCCTGCTTTCATTATAACTATGTGCCACAAACTCTATTAACATTATGTCAAGGAACATCACAACTATTTGTAGATCAATCAAATGAGCAAGAAAAAAATAATGCTGCTTCTTTCTCAGAGGGAAATGAAGCTCAGACTGTCTTATGTACCAGAGGAGTCACAGATCTGGGAGAGGGAGGCATGGTGTGTGTGTGCGTGTGTGACAGTGTGTGTGACAACAGAGCATTTTCTTGGATTCGTGTAAAGTAAAAGTCCCTTTTTAGCAGGGACCACTAAAAAGCACTGCCGCCCAAGTGCCAATTTTACTTTATGCGCATTTCTGTGCCCTGGTCAAATGTCAATGTGCAGAGAGAGAAGTAATTAGAATTCAGGTCACTACACTACCGGGGGGCGGGGGGAGTCGCGAGAGAGAGAGAGAGAGAGAGATGAGACCTCTAACCATGCATTAGTGAATTAACCAACTGTTTCTGGGTGTGTGGGCTCTCTCAATATTCTGAATCATTTTGTAGCACCACCACATTTTAACTGCTGACCCCCACCTCCCTGAGTCTAGCATGAATCTCTTCTAATTCACCTACTTCAAAGTTCTGAATTATTCAGCTAATGTACTCCAAGCCGGGCCTATTTAAGACACGGCTATTTTCCCACTTCAGAGAATGCAGGGGGTCAGGGGCACCACATTTTGCATTCCATTCCAGGAGCCTTACATAAAAGACTCTATAATCAACATCTTCGAGCCTTCATCGTGTGTAGGGGAGAGGGAGGGAGGGAGGGAAGGAGACAGACAGAAAGACAGACTTTACAAAAGAGGCGGCGGCAGCTGAAGGGGACAACCCAATTCCTGAGCTACCTCAACTCTTCAGTAATGAAGGTTCCTCTTGTGAAACAGAAGGCATCTCTTTCTTTGAAGAGCAAAACTGTAGGTCAGATGTGCTGGCAACAGGGTGAATTTTCGCAATGTTTCTAAAATGGGTAATCGCTGCCATTCTGGGACCTATAGCTACCTGGCTTCCAAGCACGTCTAGGAAATATGTAGTGTATGAAACGAAAGTGAAGAAATAGAATCTACAGATGCTACACTTACACGCATCTCCACATCGACTCCAGCATAAAAATATGGACCATGGTAACTCCCATAGTAGGAATGATGGGAGAGGGGAAGGAAAGACCCATGGCAACTCCTAGTTAAGTTCTTTGTGGCAGAGCAGCCTACCAACCTGGTACCTATCACAAGTGTTAGGCTGCAGGAACAATGCCTAGGGAGAGCACCAGGTTGAAAAAGGCTAAAAGCAATTTCTTGAGCATGCCCTAAAACACTACTTTTGCAGAAAGAACTTGAAGGGAATACATTCAAAAAAGAAAAAGGGAGAATCAAAGGAGGGAGATGAACGAACTCTGGTTTCCTTTTTAGCTTTGGTTTCCTTTCCGCCTTAAGAAAACCAAACATTTCAAGCAAAGAAGAGGATGGGCCTAGTTACCTTCCAATGCTAAAATGGATTCATGACTTATACCGTGCCCATCCCTGTACAATTCAATATGCAATAATTCAAGAGTTAAGACTGAACATTTGCCAGATATTTTTGCAACTACTTCTGTCCTGGTCTGCTAGCGCTTCAAACCTTTTTCATCTCTTCAACTTAGATCCATTTGGTATCAGGTTTTTTTTTTTTTGGGTCACAAGTCATCAGAGACCCTGTACTGAACATGTGGGTGCTGCATTGCTAGATAACAAGTCAGAATGGTTATATGTTGACATCCCTGAAGGTGAAGAAAAACTACCAGGTGCACATTCAGTGGGGAAAACAAGATTCCTCCAGAATACAGCATGAAGATGACTGCTGCAGGAACATGTAATCTTCCTATCTCAAACCATAGCCCTTTTCAATAGCCTTTGTGGTACATGACCAGTCTTTAATTACAGGTTCCCAAACTGGGGTTCTCCAGAAGTTTGGGACAGCAATTTCCAACATGATGGACTGGAGTTGTAACCCAACAGATCTGAAGACCATTAACTTGGGAACTGTTGCTTTACTTTAGAAGCGGGCAACCAAAGGCCTACATATGGCTCCCCAGCTATACTATTTATGGCTTCCTAATGGAGGCATCTGCAAGGAAAGAGGGGTAAAAAAAAATCAAGCTGATGGGTAAGACTGCACAACTGAAATCCTTGCCTTTTCTTTATCTGTTTCACACATGTTGCATGTATGTAACAAAGGGGATAGGGCTTTGATCATGCAGTCATGCATACCTCTTGACATTCTTTGACCCCTCCCCACAGACACCCCTCCCCTACAACATAAAAAGAGAGGCAAGATGGCTGAATTTTAATGGTACAATTTTCCTGGTTTTCTTTAAGGGGTGAAAATGGGACACTTCTGGGTGGCAAACCATTTTCATTCTGACCCTTTAAAAAATGGAGGGGGGAGGCCAAAATTGTCCTTGCTCATCCTGATGATGTCAGCACCGAACAAAGAAAAGGGTATTTCACTTACCAAGCTATCGCTTATTTAAGTATTTCTCATGTCAAGCTATCCAATTTTTAAAATCAGACTGATACTGTATAGCTCAAAATATCATTTTGCCCCCCAACGCTTCGATATTTCCAGAATCTGTGTCAGTCTAACTTTGCCAAATGCAAATTCCCTTCACAAAAGCAGCATGTTGCTTCTCCTTTTCCTTCCTTCCAGTTGTGCATTTTGTGTTCAATAGCACAGCACAGCTCTCACACAGTCTCTGGAAAGAAATAAACACACGGAGATATCCTTTTATAGACACAAGGACAGCTGCTGCATAGTTCGAAATATGCCATTACACATACATAGAGTTCCAGACTGTCATTTTCACCCAGGAGAAGCTTCAGTGCCAGCAGATGAGAATTCTGTTCTGAATCATTCCACAGCTTTAACATATGTGAACACACAGGCCTTGGGAGCGCTTTAGGCAAAACTGTATAATAACCAAGCATCATATTGGGGCACATTGGGGGGTAGGGGTGGGGTGGAGAGGGAGATCGGCTTTAAGATCTCAATTATCTCATATACTTCTGAAATATGAAATATGGGCCTTTTCCCACTTCTACAATTGCCCTTACCCCATCCTCTCCCATTCCATATTCCTCATTACATACATACAAAGGGTTTGGTACCATCTGAGAGCAACAACTTTATTCAAAGCTCCTTACCAGCCTACTTTTCATATGGACTTCTCCCTAAGAATCCTACAAAATGTGTAAGTTCTCTTCACATCTTGTGAAGGCTGGTTGGGTCAGGATGTGAAGGTGTCAGATCTACTCTTGAAGAATCAGAGCAGTGACTATCCTCCACAGCACTTCCATAACTTTTGTCTGCAGAGGGCACCTGTCTGCAATGGAGAATCTCCTCTTTCCCCAGAGATTTAATCTGAAATTTTGAACTTTTGGAAATCAGAGCTGCAAATTATGCAGGAAGGCTCCATGACTTTCCATGGGGAAGGGCAAACCAGATTATCATGTAGATCAGTGCACGTAATTCCAATCCTGGATATGAGTACAATTTTGTACAAGAGTTGAGACTAGCACACTACCTCCTGTCTCACAAAACTACAATTCCCAGAATCCATGTGCAGGAGGAAATCATTCAAAACCCATATGTGGTGGACGTATGCACAATTTCAGGCACGTTCCTCAGACTAAAGAGGAAGGTCTTTCTATACTTGCTATGAAGTACAATAATCAAGCCTATTAGGTGTATCTTCTTCAAGTCATACCGCTACAGTAGTCTACTACATTTTCCCAGAAGACCCACCAAGTGGCTGAAAATAAAAATAAACCAAAATCTACAAACTAATGATGCAGAGAAATAATAACCCCAATGTCAGATCAACAAACTGAGATTCTGAAACAGGAAGGGGGAAATACCAAAAATATTATGGCTGGGTTCATACAATATGCTTCATCAGGACAATAAAAGCAGCTACATTCACACGATGTATTAAGTTAGTATTAATTTTGGTTTTCTTTTTGGTGACTTAGTTTATGATTCAATGTATTATGCAAATCCAGGAATCAGTAAGCAAGTAAAGCGTACTGTATGAATGCAGCTGATATGTGCCAACGTCGTATAGTGGTGTTGACCTACACGTGGCCATAGCCATTTACACCCTTCCATTTGAACACTCATCTAAATTATTCCACTAAAGGAAAAACCCCTACATTATCTGCCAAATGCAATGAACAGTTGATTGAACGCATCCTTTGGGGATGTGTTATCTCCAAATGTCTGTTAAAATGAAAATTACACTGTTACATACATAGTTTGTGGTGATTTTACGTCATTTACATAACGATGTCCTTTGCATCAATTTGCACCATTTGCCTCAAGATGTGGTTATGCAAATGATGTAAACTGATGTAACTGACGTAATTAGTGTCACTCGTACGATGACACGACATACTGTAAATCAATGTAAATTTAATGACCTTGTCCAGATTAATTTGGAAGCAATGAACTTGCCCATTATTTGGGGGGGGGGGGGAGGTGTCTGGATAGAAATTTTGTTCAATACATCCAAAATCCACTAAATGGGGGTCCCTGAAGTCAAAGCTTTACTGAAATGGGAATACTGGGAAATGTTCTATGATATCCCTTCTGCTGCCTCTGAAATGGGAGTGAGCTATTCTTTTGTAGCCAAGAAGTACACTTTTTAAACCTTTCTTGGGAAGGAGGCCACTGAGGCCTGCAGAGAACATGGTGACAATGCAGTGATTTCACCAGACAGTAACTGGTGTCTCCCGTCGGGAGTGGGATACAATAAAATAAAATACGTGTATTAAGGCCATTGGGGGATTAATACATCTATTTTACTGCTTTTTTTTTTAAAGCAAAAATGGTGTGGTCATAATATGACAGTTTGGTACCCAATGTTGGCCATGTAATCTTAGAGATCTCCAGGGGTTCTTCAGAAAGGGGCTGGAGAGTTATACCCCATCCTTATCCTGAACACTGCTAATAAACATATTGTTGGAGAAACATGTGCTTGCTTGCCAAGTACATTAAGAGGATTAAGGTTCTGCAGAAAATCATGGTCAATGCATGTGATAGAACATCCTGCAAGACAGAAGCAGGGTCTGCTACATGTTGGTTTCACACTGTTTTTAATAGCGGATACTGCCCCGAGTTGCCATGGATTCAGGCAGTCTTGCAAATCTGATAAATAAACAAGAAATAAATCAGTAAATAAATATTCCTCAAGAAAACAGAGAGAACATAATGGCAGATCATGTGGTTTGAATGCATAAGCTTTCAAGAACTTTCACCTTCACCTGAACTTTTGCTTAGAGAGAAATTAGGCCTGCACTCCAGATGACCGTTGATTAATCCCTCATTCATCCTAGAGAAGGGGGTTAGCTGCCGTTAGGAAACGCAAGGCTTCGTTTTGATTATTTTAATGGCCATGGTGGAAGAGATAAGATGTTATTTTTACATTTAATGCCATCCTTGCAACTTGAGGGGAAAAAGTGAAAAAAACTGTTAGCCTGTCTAATCTCTTCTGAGAAGTCCCCCCCTTTCTCAGTTAAAAATTACTGCCCCAACATGTCATGACACACGGTACCTCTGTTCACTTCCTTCTAAAGCTATGTTTACGTATTATCAAAATGTTCAACTTTGCCACTAGCAGCCATTTAAAAAAAAGTCCTGCAAGCATGTACAACAATAAAAATTCAGTTTCAGAATCATGAACACAGCTTTTAATTGATTAAATCTGTTAGTGGTTTTTGACATTTGGTGGTTTTGGTCCTGGGGTGGAGATGGTGGCTGGTGGTGAGGAAAAGAAAATCCAGCTACAGGTTCTGACAGTGTTCTACCCAAAACACTTCCCAGAATCCATTACAACACACTGTAATGGTATGTGGGAAAGACCTTGGAAGATGGGGTGAAGAAATGCTGCTTAGGGAATGGTCAGATAAGAGACAGCATAGCCTGCAGCTGCATAGTGGGTGGAGCGAGAGGCTCGAGAGGGACCCTCTCTAGTTTCTCGGGCTGTAAAGGAAACAACGGGAGAATTGTACTTTTAGACTTGCAAAAAGATCCTGTTAATGTAGCTTTACAATAAAAGTGGAATTAACTCATCTGGTTGTGTTTCCTGTCTGGTCTGATGACTTCCCTGTCAAAAGCCAGGCTGAAGGGAGTCAACGTAGGGCTACAATAAAGGACACTGTTTATGTTAGAAGGGGCTACTATCAATAGAAAGGGTGGGCTTGGGGTCTCTTTAGAAGAACAGAATGTAGAGGTGCCAGGTCAATACATAGTAAGATCACCCTATGTTGTTATCAGAACCTACTTTCCTACAGTAAAGGTTGTATTATAGTTTACACTGCTTTCATAAGTCCTATGTATTATTTCCACAGGGTATATAACCGGTAATCCTGTGGGCCTTGGGCTCTTCTGTGTTCCTTTGATGACAAGCCCAGTGATCACTGTACTGGTGTACGCCAGTAAATTTAAGTGGGCTTTTTCCCATAACGACCTGGCGTTGTTGGCACAATTCAAACCTTTGCAGAGAAACAACATAAGATAGGCCAGGGATGCAGAAAGAACAGTGTCACTTTTTTTTTTTTTAATCCGCACTCATCGTGACCGATTCTACGGCAACTGCCTGGACGAGTCCCTGCAGTTTTCAAGGCAAGGTGTTTTGGAAGTGGTTTGCTATTGCCTCCTTCCTAGAGCGGAGCCCAGCTGGTGAGCGCAGGAAGTGGGGTTTCCATTGCTTCGCACCTTTTTCGGGCGTACGCGGCTTCCGCGTTACCGGCAACTGGTCCCGTCTCCTGTGCAAGCGCCGCCAGCATTTTTCCTCCCACCGGGGTGAGAGTACCCATTTATCTACCCACGTAGGTTTTCAAGCAGCTGGGTTGGCAGGAGCTGGGGAGGAAGCAGGAGCTTGCTCTGCTGCGCGGAGCTGGGCTCAAACCACTGAACTGTCGACCATTTCTGGCCAGCAACTTTCAGAGTCATTAAGCCGCTGCACCACCGCGTCCCCCGCCAGTGTCACATTAGCATCCTTTTTTGCATTCTGCAGGGTGGGAGTGATTGAGGGATCAAAATGGCTGCCTTATGTAGGACCTGATCCCACCCACTTCTGGATATTATCAAAGCCAATCATTTATTTATGGCCCAAGATCAGTAAAGGATATTGTCAACATACCACCCAAAGCATGATAGAGCTCTTGAACCCACACTGTGCATCCTTGAGGTAGGTGAAGATGAAGGAGAATCACTAAGTCAGGATGAACACATTACTGGGGATTTTGAACCCAAATCTAAACAACTGTAAGAACATAAAAAGATCTCTGCTAGATCAGATCAAAGATCTACCCAGTCCAGCTGACTGTTGCCAACTGTGATCAAGCAGATTCCAATGGGAAGGCCACAAACAGAATGTGAAGGTTGTCGACAACCTTTTCTACTGCCCCATATCTGATTCCCACTGGTGAAAAACTTCCTCAATTTGCTTTGGCAGCTGGCCCACTAAATCCAAAACTCTTTTGTCCAATTAAAGAAAATGTGCCTGATTAAAGTTACTCAATTAAACAAATCTTGGTCAGCTAAACAATTAAAATGAAATGTCTTAATTTACTTAAATTTGCATATGATTAAAGCAATTGCTTTGCGGTAAGGGTATTTTCATTTTTAAATGTTGAATTCCTGTCCTGCAACAAACTCTGTCTTAAGAAACATCGTCATTTATCTATGGCAGTGAAGTTAAAATGCTTCTTGTTAGATATTAAAGGCCTTATATTAAAAATAAACATGCACTTGTAATGGGCTGTTCACCTAGTATGATACCTTTTTAGTTAATATAAAGAGATTAAAAACAAAATGTAACTACATACCCTAAATACCAGGAATAGGCAGTTTCTAAAAGGTCAAGAACTTCAACTCATACTCATAAATTTTTGAACACTGAGGGAGACCATCAGATGGTGTGGAAATGTCACCAGAAAAGAAGGAAGCTGCAGGTTTTTGGCCTACTTTTTTCTTTGTTTTCATGGGTTTGGATGGCATTGGATTAAGGATGGCACTGGGAGAAAATATTTACCTGTATGCCACAATTCAGTCTTTTCAGGCCCTCAGAAGATTGGTGGATTCTGTATGAATTGTACTGGTTGACCACTTTTACTACTGCTGGGGGCAATTGGTGAAAAGAGTCTTACAACATCATGACACAAACCATGAGACTTACGTGCTTGAGTCTCATGTTAGGTCACAAGAATGAAAAGCGGGCTTCTTTTATGAAGTCACAATGCATGTTATGTTGTTGTTGTTGTTTTTGACACTGCAGTTTGTACTAGGCACCCATGGTTATAGATACTTAAAAGGCACAAAGATGCCCTGAGGTGGAGCTCAGCTCTGGGTGGGAACATGAATTATGCTGGTTTTTTGACAGCAGTAAGGAAATATTTTACCTCTGCTTTCTTTCAAAATGTTTTTCAATGCCACTGTATGTAACATCGTAGCTGAGTAGACCAACCTTCCTCAACCTCATGAGTAGGCAACCTTATCACCCCCAAAGCTCCACTTGCTCTAGTTCAGGGTTTTTCAAACTTGGCAACTTTAAGATGTGTGGACTCCAAGTCCCAGAATTCCCAGCCCACATGTTCCTTGGTAAAGACTATTTAACAGTGTCCAAAGGGGAACAGCGTATGTGTCAGAGTGATGTAAGCAGTGTTACAGCATGGTGAGACAACCCAACTCCTTCCTTCCTAATAATAATAATAATGAAAATAATAATTTATTAAATGTATATGCTGCCTGATTCCCAGCAATCCTTCCTTCCTTCCTTCCTTTTTATTACATTATAATTTCAAGAAAAAAGGAAAAGAAATACAAGTGGTCCTCGTTTAACGACCACTCGTTCAGCGACTGTTCAAACTTATGATGGTGCTGAACAAGTGGTAATTATGACTGGTCCTCATACTTACACTGATTGCAGCATCCTTGCGGTCACGTGGTCGTGATCCAGCTCAGCTCACAATTATGACATCGCAGTGTCCCACGGTCATGTGATCACCACTTGCAACCTTCTTTGCTAGCTTCCTACAAGCAAAGTCAATGGGGAAGCCAGCAGGATGTGACGTCCTCACTTAGCAACCCATAACAATTCGCATAATGATGGCAACCAGAAGTGCCAGAATTTCTGTCACTAAGTGGTGTGGTCATGTGACATCGTGCTTTATGATTGTGTCACTTAGCAAGAGAAATTCTGGTCCCAATTGCCATAGTTAATTGAGGACTACCTGTAGTGCTGATACAAATACACATTTAAAAGAGTATAGGAAATGTAGTGAAGAAGGAAAAAAGAAAAAAAGTGTAAGCCTTAAAATGCAGGTGGATAACTGACAAATCTTGAATAATCAGCAGATCTAAAGTATCATATGGCTAATATATTCTAATACTCCATGAAGAACTTGGAGCATTATAGCACATTTCACATCCAATGTTTAGTCTAAACATGTCCCTATTGAACTGTAAAAATATTTAGTTGGTGCAACTGAAATTGATAAGATGAAAAAGAAAAGTTATAAATAATAAAGAATACATTAAAAGAATGCTGTAAGTAATGTGAGAGCTATATATCAGACTGAAGTATAAACTCCAGAACCTACCCCCTCCTTTTCTATGTGCATTGAGATGTAGCATGCAAGCCAGATGGGTGCTGGTTTTGTCATTCTGATGGAAACAGTGAGAACCAGTGGATGCCACTACGACTATTCCAGAGAAATGGCAACTAGCCCTCCAACAGAGCTCTGAAGTATTCTAGCAGGTTCACCAATCTCCCCCCACCCCAAAAAAATCACCCAACATTCTCAGCTTTTAAATCAAATGAGGTCATGAAACTGGGACATACCATTTCACCCATTCCTAAATTCTACTCCCAACAGGAACTAACTTAGTGAACTAACTTGATCTGTCTTAAGACAGGAACTTCACAATGTGATGTGCAGAAGCAGTAGATGAAGGTTGACAGATAGATGAACATTGCCACCTACAAATGTTTAAGCATCTAGTTCTAAGATAGAGGCTAGCTGGAAACTCTCCTCTGATTTTTCCCCACAAACAACACCCTGTGAGCTAGGTTGGGCTGAAAAAGAGTGATGGCCCCTGTCACTCAATGGACTTCCACAGATGAGACTGGATGCCCCAGTTTCCACACTGCCAGTCCAATACCTTAACTACTACACCACACTGGCACTCACTTTCCTAGCACACCTCAAGTGTGTTCCAGAGCTGGAAGTAACCATCAATTTCTGAGGTGCAATCACTCTACTTACATTAACTGCTGATGACGAATATAGAGTTTTGAACTGTAATTCCTATCAGTCTCAGCCCCCTGCCATAGCAATGGTAAAAACAGAAAAAAAAAACATATTGGGGATTATTTTTCAATAACAATTTTCAATAACTGCCTGAAATTACATGGTGAGTGGACAGCCACACAAAATGAATGGATGACAGAATGAATCTATCTGGAGGGCCACTCCTACTGTACATAGTTGAAGGATTCCATCACCTTTACCATGGTGCTTTGTAAGTCATAGATTCAACATGAGACATCATCAACATGCTTATTTTTGCCCACCAAGTTATCTGTTTCAGCCTAAACTTTCCCCTGGCTCAAGACATCATAAATGGGAACAAAGGCCTTCATGAAACAAACCATGGACTTAACAGCCAAACTACACCATGCTCTAATTTCTAAGCATATCAAGATAGTGAAAGAATCACACAACATAATACAGCAATGTTTCTTCCTTTGTTTGTTCATGGAGACATACTTACATAGGATTTTTTAAAATTTATTTATTGCTTAATTAGCACCATTGCTCTTGAAAGTATATTTTCAATGCTCCTGGGTGTGTTTTATAGGACTTCATTAGCAAAGGCTAAAACAAGCAACATGACACTTTCCACATGCTTTATGAAGGACCTGGTCTTGTAAATTGGAAATGCAAATGTTTATCAGCTTATGTGAAATAATATTTCACCAGATGCAAGAGCTCACATTTTACTTCTGGGAAGCTTATTGTACCACTTCTAATTTCTTCCTCCCCATCCCTTAGAATATCTCCACAGATCATTAATTCTACCCACACTTTATCCAATTTCTCTTGGTTATGTCTTCAGGTATCTCTTCTCTCTTCTCCAGATTCTACTTTCTGCAAACTCTTACTAAGAAGATTCCCAAGACATCTCCCAAGCAAGTTCACACTTCACATTTGAAATGGCTAATCTTTATAGACATTTAGTCAAGCAGCTTCTGAGATGGATTATATAACCTTCCAATTATAAGTGAGCCCCTTGCTTTGAGGCCAACACAATGGAGTCAAAAGAGGACCACAGCAGAAAAAGATGTTAGGTTTGAGAGAGTCCCAGTGTTTCCAGAAATAAAAAGTAAAGGGGGAACAATGCCCTCCCCCATAAAAAACAAGAATCCTACCATAACAACTAGGATAGTTAAGAACCACCAGAAGCTAAGATACAGCGAATATTAGTAAGATGGGGGAAAATGGAAAAATGAAGGTGGAACCGGAGAGGAGAATCAGTTCGTATATTCCTACAACAGGGCATAGTTGAGTGACACTGTGGTTAGGAATTAATATTTTGTTCCAGAATCTACCTGTTTCTCCCCCAGCAGACATTTTGTGAGAGTGTTAATATAAAAAGGCTGGGAAACCCAATCTAGAAAAACAGGAAATCTGCCTGTAACAATACTTACCATGTTCAAAACACTGTGACCTAACTTGGAAGCTTAAGGATACTAGAAACTCTATGAAGAGTTCATGTTTATTTGAACACACCCCTTCTCTCCTTTAAATTCTGGAGCCTCCAGGCTCTTTGTGAACTCACTTATTTCCCTTATCCTGCAGACTGCAACATTTTAAGAGAGGCCAAATAAGCTTTTTGTATTAAAACTTGGTCACCCAACACCAGAAACATACACAGCAACAAGTCAGGGACCTCCAGAGAAGCATCAGAAATTAGTCTACCATTGATTCCCTTAGACTTTCTACTTACTGATACCACTGCTATATGAAACTGTCTTTGGATTTCAACTGTACAATATCACTCGGATAGATCTCAAACTGCTGCTCCATTTGAACTAATAATAGCATGACATCAGCTATCACTGGGGCAAATTGAAGCAATCATCCTCTCTCCCAACTGATACTTCAGCAGAATTGCCTTTTCAATTGTTTCCCCAGTGCAGTGATCAATGCAAAATTATTATTACCAAGGACAGGACAGCTAAAGCAAACTGGATTTGAACAGCAAAACAACCTGGACACAGGAAGTGCTTAACCACACATCCCATCCACACAATACTTGGAGACTCAAGAGTCCTGGGAAATGCAATTTGCAGTATGCTGTATTATATGAATGCCTTTCTTCCTCCATTAGAAGGACTATTCTACACATTCACAACCAGTGCTTCTTCAAATAAGTGTTCTGACCTTACTGTTTTTTCATTCATTCAAAGAGAATGTTTGTGACAGTGTTAATATAAAAAGGTTGGGAAACCCAATCTAGAAAAACAGGAATTCTGCCTGTAACAATACTTACCATGTTCAAAACACTGTGACCTAACTTGGAAGCTTAAGGATACTAGAAACTCTATGAAGAGTTCATATTTATTTGAACACACCCCTTCCCTCCTTTAAATTCTGGAGCCTCCAGGCTCTTTGTGAACTCACTTATTTCCCTTATCCTGCATCCATACATATCCATCACCCTCTTCACTTTAGGGGTAAGCAACGTGACACAAAAAATTAAGCCAAAGAAATGAAAGGCATGAAATAAAAAAAGAAATATTTTATAGCTTAATAAAGTTTATAATACTATTTGCTATATCTCCCCATCTCTTTCTTACACGGAGGAAGGAAGCACACATCACTTCATACATTGCCTTCTCATTTTTTTTGAGGATAGCAATTTTCATGGTCTTTCCCTTCCTCTCAACCCATTCACTCTTCCTTCATATATCTATTTTGTACTTCAATCCTCAATTATCCTTTTTCAGATTTGATATTAATGGAACTCCATGTTCTTATGCAACACTCTGTAATGTAATCCCTTTCACTCTGTTCCAAGGAACTTCTACATCCCATTTCCTTAATTTTCCATTCATTCTCTTGGAGATAAGTCTGTCTTCTAATATTTTTTCATACAGAATTCATACTTTCTCTTCTTGTGGTCTATCAGATGCATGATTGCCACACAGCTCTCTGCTGAAGCAGCAAGAGGCTGAGCATGTCAATCCCGTTTTGGGTTGGTAAGATCCATTTTGTTTTGGTGATCCATATCTTTATTTGGTGAATCTGGTCATTTTCAGTGGCTGAGATTAACAACAGAGAGCCAGTCTGGTGTAGCAGTTAAGGAAGCAAGCTAGAAACCAGGATGCCATGAGTTCTAGTCCTGCTTTATGCATGAAACCAGCTGGGTGACCTTGAACCAGTCAATCTCTCTCAGCCCTAGGAAGGAGGCAATGGCAAACCACTTCCAACAAACCTTGCTATGAAAGCTGCAAAGACTAGTCCAGGCAGTCACCAGGAGTCAATGCTGACTCGAAGGCACTCACCCACCCACAAAAGATTAACAAAACAAAATGGCTTTTTTGTTCACATAAAATGTAATGCCCCCCCCCCCCGCAAATCAATCCCATTAGGTCTTAGTGATGGCCCCAGTCAATCAATGTATTAGATCAATGGCTGAATTCTCACAAGCTCAATGACAAACTCCCCAACTCTATTTTATTCTAGCCAAAAATTCTGGGTAAGCCCAACCATTGTGTTTAAATCCCTCAGAAGGTGGCATTAAAGTGGAATGGGAGAAATTTCTGGGATGGGGCAGACAATTCAACCTCTTCAAGTCCAACAATCTCAGTAAAAAAACGAGTTACTGTCTTCCTTTCGGTGAAATCTGATGGAATTGAGAATTTCCAACGTCCTCTCATAATCTGCAGCACACTTCACATTCCTATAGTCACTTTGGCAAAATTCTTGAGAGACTAACCCACTTAGATTATGGTAGGAGCTAACATTTCGCTGGTTCTGCTATTTTGGTTAAAGATTCATGAGAATGCTTGGAAACACTGCTATTATCATGTCATGAAAAAAGAGGAGGGAAGAGCCTTCAAAATTCACCCTCCTAGACTCAATTACAGCATGACAGCCAAACATAAGGTCATTAAGAAAAACTTCACTGAAGAAAGTATTAAGTGCTTCATTTTCTCTCCTTGCCATTTCAAACCTCTCTCAGAAAAAAACATATGCAATATGCCGAGTTAATGCATTAGGAGCTCCCAATTGCTGGACGCAGTCAGTCGTATGCAAGCCCAGCTACAAGTTAAAAACAGTGTTTTAGAAATATCCTCAAGGCAGGTCTGATTGGTCTGACACCCAATTTAATCTTCCATGGAGATTTGTCCTAAGGCTGTGCAGTACTTCAGTTCAATCTCTGAAAAGTGCTTTGGAGCACTCAGGATTGCAAACACAGCACTCCCCTACAGTATCTTAAAACAACGATAGTCCTTCTTGTCCACAATCCCCCCACCCCAAAATCACAGGCATTTTAGGTGTCACGACCAAATATGATGTTTGCACTCCTGTGCTCTTCAATGCATCTTTTTGAGATCAAGTCAAAGTGCTACACCACCTTAATTTGTTTTATTGGCTGAGCCTTCTGCAACCTTTTTGAACTATGGTTTCCAGTTAGGATGGCCTTTCAAGAGTACCAGACTGGGCAAAGTCCAATGAGCTGCTGGTAACTCAGAGTTTACAAAAAAACAGAACTGAGCAGTGCTCTGCAGCACATGGGTTCGTGCCAGATGCCATCCAGTATGGCGGGACAGATGCTAAACTGGGCTGTTGCCTTCTATCAGTTGTTCCTTTGGAATGTACCAATTCCTGTGTTTTGGTACCACCTAATTATGCTTCTCTTGTACCTTCATGGATGGCAGAAGCAGCAGCAGCATCACTGGTGCTCCGAACATAGCAAGAGGGCAGAAGAAGTGCTTTGTCAGGTTCTTGGCAGCTGCCTAAAACTGAGAGTGGTTCTCTCCAAGCATCATTCTCCTGCATCTTAAGCAAGATTCACTGAGTTGAAAGGGATGAGATTCCAATAGAAAAGAGTATCTGTGGCTCAGGGTTGAACTGTGGAGTTCTGGGTGGGGCTGTGGTTTCCTCCTCAGCAGGGCAAGCTACAGCATATAAACAGTCAGCAAACCCCACATTCACTTGTACTGCTGAAGTAACCTAGTTAGCAATGAAATGTCTGCAACCAAATGAGCCAGCTCAGAGACCACCAAGAATCCAGAAATGAGATTACAAGGGTTCTAGCAGCTGAATTATTTTCCATCTAGACCTAATATATCCCCTTCTACATTAGTTCAGAGCCTTTCTGATTTGCTTTCTAATTGTCTTCCTGTGATCTGTAGGGAGGCAGGTCTTTTCACTGATAATGGAAAAGCTTGAATCTTTTCCATTCTGGGGACCTTCAGATTTCTCTCCTCCTCCTCTTTTCTAGCTAGCACTCAACACCACATAGATTCTCGTAGACTTTGGGAGTTGGGCGGTGTATGGATGGAATAAAAATGAAATAAATAAAAATAAATGTAATTTTCCCAAGAGCTACAGCAATACTGGTTGCTTTGTTTCTACACATTTGCAGGAAATATTTTCACGAGTTAACTGTTAGCACTTCAAGGTAGTCCAGACTAGAAGCATGACAATGAATACAATAACTATCTTTATTGTAAGGTTACATTAACAGCATCTTGAAAGTCTGAAAGTACTTCTCTCGTCCCTTGCTTTTACTCTCCTGAAAACTAAGGAGAGTCCCTTCTGAGACGCTTTCTCCACTCCTCCTCCTTTGGACTCATATTTCGTTTGTCAGACCATTGTCTAGGCTGCGGCTCTTCCTCCTGTCTCCCAAGGTCATTCGCACATACTATTACGTTAACCAACAGTGGAATGAGACATTTCATTACATGTATCTTGCAGAACTGGCCCTTGAATTGGACACTTATGTATGGATGGATCCTGGCTGGGCATATGCAAATCTAGATGGCACTGTATCTTTCTAAATAAGTGGAAGATGTTATTGTGTGTGTTTGCTTTTTTTCTTTTTAATGGTAGAAGAAGAAATAAAGCTAACTTCCAATGACAAATAGCCAGCTTAGTGACATATGACAATAGCTCTCAAGAAAAGGAATGCACAAGTAGAAGAAACAAATGCCCACATTCCCTGGATACATATTTAATCATACTAAGTTTTTCCACATATGGCCTTACTCTCTTCTTGAAGCAAGATTTAGTACATGGAAAACCAAAGGAAACCTTTATGGAATGCAATTAACATAACAAATCAGAAGGTCTAACATGGCAAGTGCTGGAATAATGGAGATATCAAAAAGTAACCAAATAATTTTCTTACAATCATTTTTCCATATTACCAACACTCATAATCGGTAAAGTTTTATTGATTGATTGATTTCAAAAATCAGAATTAAGGATGACAACATTATCTGCCATTCACTTCTCATAGAGCAAAATGACATGATTCATCAGCAATGACTCACCCAAGACTAACCCAGACAGAAGAAATGCACACAGATTTGATCAAAGAGACCTATTTCATAATCTCTGTGGTCCAAATTCCCTCATTTGCTTTTTCCCTGCTTATATGAGATATATTTTCCTCATAAACTAAACTGGCAATACCCAAACTCTGAAACATGGTGCCTTGGGTTCAAGGAGTAGTTATCTCACCAGTGGGATATATCAAACATGGAGGTCTAACCTTAGCTTTCACTGTACACTATGTGACCAATCAGCCTGGTATAAATGTAACAATGGAATCTCCAATAGGACTGCAGCATCTGCACTGCAAAACACCCAAATGGCCAGCAGATGGCAGCAGAGAGTATTTTGAATCTCTTTGGTCCAATCTAGTGGTTGGCTGAATTGTTGCAGCCCAGATACAGCAGAGCTAATCTGCAAATCATATATCAGAATTATGATATGTAATTGTAATGGTATGCGAGAATGACCTTGGGAGCCAGGAGGAAGAGCTGCAGACCAGATAACCATCATGCAAAAGGTATCTCAGCCCACAGAAGAAAAAGGGACTTGGGAAGCAACTCGGAAGGGTCCCTAGTTTTTCAAGTCTGGTGGACTTGTAAAAAAGCCAGAAATTTCTGGGTTCAAATACATATAATGATACAAAGAATTTTGAAGATCAATATTCAACTAAAACCAGAACTTTTCTTAATCAATGGACAGTCAATTAGAAAAGAGCCATGGAAGATTATTTTTATATATGATTATTGCTGCGAGACTATTCTATGCGCAAAAATGGAAAGACTCTGAAATACCTACAATGGAGGAATGGCTGGTGAAGATGACAGAACTAGCAGAGATGGCAAAATTAACTTGTTTGATTAGACAAAGATCAACAACTACATTTATCAGTGACTGGAAACCTCTTACAGACTTTTTGCTGAAAAAAGAGAGAAATGAATTTGTGATTTATGGGTTTGAAGATTAGAAAAGGCAGTTTATGGAAAGAAGGAAATTTTGATCTAACCTTAGAGAGAGAGGGCAAACTATAAACGCATTTATATCCGCTGTCCAAAGATTGGAAGCCACTTCATTATAATCTTTTTGTTTTGTTTTGTTTTTCTTTTCTGTTTCTATTTCTTTTTCTATGTTCTTTCTTCCTTATTCATTATTCTTATTTTCTTTGTTTCTTTTTTAATATTTGTTTTATCTTGTTAAAAATTTATTCAATAAAATTATATTAAAAAAAAAGAAGGGTCCCTAGATTTCTGGAAAGTAAAAGTACAAGCAGTACTCGCTTACCAACTGCCATGTTTAGCGACTGTTCAAAGTTACAGCGGTGCGACTTGTCCTCACACTTACAACTGTTGCAGCATCCTGTGATCAAGATTCGAGTGCTTCGCAACCAGCAGGCATTTATGACCATCAGTGTCCCGCGGTCACATGATCACCATTTGCATACTTCACAGCCAGCTTCCAACAAGCAGAGTCAATGGAGAAGCCAGCAGTAAAATTGCAAGTTGCGGTCACGATGTCTTGCTTAATGACTGCGGCAGAAGTGAGCTCATAAGTCTGCCAAAGTCACGTGAGCCTTGCTTAACGACCATGTTGCTTAGTGATGGAGTTGCCAGTCCCAACTGTAGTCGTTAAGCGAGGACTACCTGTAAATGAGGGGAAAGGTGCTTTTAGACTTGCAAGATTCTGTTACTGTAACCTTACAATAAAGGTAATGCTAGTACTCATGGTTTGTGCTTCTTGTCTGGATTACCTCGAAGGGCTGACAGTATTTGACCTTGTGCATCTTCTCTCCCTTAGACTTAAAATCGTATCAAAACCTCTGTCTGAGGCTTCTGGCAGGCTGCATTCGGTTAGACCTACAGAATGGGATATGCTAAGCTGAACAGACTAAAGGCTGCATGTATGTACCTTTGTTCTTCTAATGCTGCAGGCTTTAATGTTTTCTTTTGAATTTCACCTGTAAAATGTTTCTCCACCTTTCTATGGCCCATTTTTCACAATCTCAAGTTCACAGGCATTTCTACGAAAACAAATACTTCCATGAATATTTCAAGCCCACCAATCTTAAGAAAGTTATTTCTCCTTCAGCAGTAATTTGTTTCAGAAAGAACCGGAATCTGAAAGTTTATTTTCCATTTTTTTCCCCCTTCCCTGAGAGTAATACGGGTTTTTCAATCTCATGATAATATATCTCACCAAATAGGAGTTCTGAAAATCAGAGCTTATACATTTTTCTATAACACACTTCATATTTTTCAAGCTAAGGAGCCACTGATATGGTAGATTGTCAAGCCTTAGGCTGAAATAGACCTATTTTAAATTGTTTAATTTAATTAGTTTGTTTAAAGCAGCCCACCAATATCATAGTTCTGCTTTCCCCCATTGCTTGTTGCTGATCACCCAGTTAACTGTGTACCCAAGACACAACCACCCTCAGTTGCTCATCTTGGTGCCAAGAAGTGGTATCTCCTTCAATCATCAGGGTGCAAACAAACTCGTGCCTACAATATCTCACGTGCCAAGAAGGAAGATTCCCTTGTTCTTTAGGTGACTAATAGACATAGTTTATTTCTAACAGCCACAATTTAGCATTTAAACTGGCTTTGCTACACGGGTTTATAAATATTACAAAAACATTTATAATTGGCGTAACTGTAACATCCAATTTCTAGAAAGACCGTGAAATTCTGTTAGATGGTGTGTGGTTCTGCAAAGAGAACCAGTGTCATATTGTGCTTTGATGCTGTTAAGTTGGACAAAGGAAGCCGCGCTGGGCCAATCACTCTCTCTCAGCCCGGCCTACCTCACAGGGTTGTTGTACTGAGAGATAACACGTGGAGAGACTTGATGTAGCCCACCTTAAGCTTGGAAGGAAAAGGCAAGATATAAAAGCAGCAAAGGAATAATCAATTAGTTAAAATTAAGAGCAAGTAACTTCTGACTTTAGGGTTTAAGAGAATTAGAGTACTGTAGTTACAATCCAGCTTGCAATAACAGATGTTTTCCAATTGAACATTGTCATATGAACAGTAGATATGAAAAGTCAAAACAGAGGAATGAAGTAGCTAACCCTGATATTACAACAGATTATCCTCGGTGCATCTTATCTGCATTGCAATGATATGTAACAAATGGATAAGAGAAGAGTGTGAATATCATCTTAGCGTTCTCTTATTTAAATGCATTTCCAAAGGGTTCTGAATATCTTCAACAATAGGAAAAGTCACTGGACAAAGGTGGAAGTGAGTGGAGAAACTGAAAGTAGAACAGGAAACGGATTTTGTCCTTTAAGATCAGCCACTGCAAAAAAATTGCACAAAGAAGTTCCAGATAAAACAAATGCTGCAAACCTTCTATAGAGGGGATATGCACCATACTTTCTCTTTGCCTTTTTAAGGCTGATCAATTAGATTTATTCGGGTAGGGTAGGACACGAGTCATAAAGCATTTGCCAAACAATTCATCAATGAAATGAGCTGGTTTCATACTCAGAAAATAATATATGCAATGACCTTAAACTATTTCTCTTGTTGCTTTTACTGATATGTAATTTGTCTCCCCGTTTCACGAGCAAAAAGATGAACTGCCACGTTCTTAGTTACAGCACTGTTAAGATGTAACACACTTTTCTCAAGCAACTCTCTTCCATCTCAACGTTTATTACAAGAGATACTAATCTATCTTGGAAGGTTATTGAGAACACACTTGCTAGATTCAAATTGCCCATCTGTACAAAGTGTGGCGGGCAGGAGAATGAACACAAAAACATGCAGTAGGGAACAGTGGTAGACTGTCTAGGAGTTTTTTGGGGGGGGGGGACACCCAAGATGGTGGGTGTGAGTGCACAAGCCCCCCCATACATGCATGCATACATACAAGCATGCATCCCCCTACACAGCTCCCCCTGCAGATTTATTTATTTATTTATTGTATTTCTATAACCGCCCATCTCACATAAAGGTGCCCTTGCAATTAGCCTTAATATAGAGGGAAAACTCAAGGAGGTCTATTACCACCCTTTATCAATTGTCACCCTTCAGTAAACCCCAGAAGTACTGTAGATCCACCTGACTGGTTCTTTCCAGAGCATGTTCAGACATTGTAATTCTCCAAGAGTGAGAAATTAAGAGCTTTAACATGAAATCTCGGCACTTCACAAGGGGATTACTCCGAGTAAGGTAAAAGCTAAGTTTCTGAGACCAGATTTCTTATGAAGTACTCAATGATGAAAGGAAAATGCATGACTAGAGGCATTGTGGTCATTATTAATACTTAACGCATTCCTGTAGTAGCCAAAGCAGTGACATTTCAGGAAAAAATTCTGAGATCTGCAGGCTGAAATGAAGGAAGGCAAGGATATTCTCAACCCTCCTGAGAAATCACTTTCCCCAGCTTTACTTCTTCAAAAGTCATTCCATCAAGCTATAGCAGAAGAAGATAGGAAACACAGAAGCCACCATGACCAGAATGAAAAGTCAGCCTTTTTTTCAGTTCTTTCTCCCATTTAGCTGTTTCTGTTCTGTCTAGCTGGGATACAAATATCAACAACCACTGTAATGATAGAGCCACTACATTATTTCTGCATTACAAGTACTTGGTATGAGATCCATGTCAAATTAAGAATCAGTATTTGAATAGTCTATCCCTCTTCTCCTCCTCTCTCCTTTTATGATGTGTCTTTTTCAATTACAAGTCAAAGAGTAACAACTGAGAGCCTTTCAAGCTGAAAAGCAGGGTATAAATGCTTTGCATTCCAAATTCAGGCTCAAATCCTCCCACATTTAGGATTCGTTCAGAGTGATGTTTTAATATCCACAGCATTTACCAACTTCCCTTTCCCATACAACATGGGAAAGATGTCAACAGCAAGGACTTCAGGAGATCATCAAACTATACTCCCAATAGATCATGGCATTCAACATACAGACAGTTCTCACTTAACAACCATTCGTTTAGTGACCATTCGAAGTTACAATGGTGCTGAACGAAGAGACTTACAACCAGTCCTCGCACTTACAACCGTTGCAGCATCCCAGGTTCAAGCAATTGCCATTTGCAACCTCCCTAGCCAGCTTCCGGCAAGCAAAATCAATGGGGAACTTGATGATTCGCTTAACGACCATGTGACTCGCTTAATGGCCATGATGATTCGCTTAATGACTGCTGCAAAAAAGGTCATAAAATCAGGCATGACTCGCTTTACAACTGTCCCACTTAACAATAAATTTTCCAGTCCCTATTGTGGTCATTAAGCAAGGACTACCTGTACGACTTCCAGAATACAGAACAGTAGCGAATACTGATGGATGTGTCAACTTTCCCTTTCAAATGCCACTGTTAAGGAAGGGACCATATTATACGTCTTATATAGTTATTGGGAGTGTGCTATTTGGAATGGAGTTTAAGACCTATGTTCCCACTGTAGGAACATCAAATTGAGTCAAGCTGATTGCAAATTAAGTAGGGGCAAGGGCTGGAAGAGGGTGCTCAGTGGTTGCCAAACTTCTTTCTGCAAACTTAAGTGGTTGGTTGGCTAAAAGATGTATCCCACACAGAAAATGGCATGTAAAACCAACTGTAAATACCAGAAATATGTGCTTGTAAAAAGAGAAACAAACTCTCATATAAAATCTACATGGCTTGCCTCAGATCATACACTGACATTGACTTTTAAAACGTAAGTATAGTTTTTGCTTACGTTTTACAGGCATCAGTTTATTGCAGTAGTACAGTTTATTGCACACATGCCTTATGATCTGAGGCAGAGGGGAATCTCATTACGATATGCACTGTTTCATACACCTTTGATTTATTATCTCAAGGGCTCAAAACAGTGTGCAATTACACTGATGGTCACTATCAAAATTCCATGTTAGGAGCCCCACGCTTATTCCTCTCCAATCACAACTGTGTGGCCAACATAACTGTTATTTTCAAAACACAGCATACACCAAGTCTAGAATCAGGGACAGTAAAATATAAGAAAGTCAATTTGCATGCCTTCAACACAGAAGACCTGACACCACAGCTATGTTCACACAAAATGCTTAATCAAGTCTGTTAAATTTCTAGCAACCAATACATTTAATTTGTTTTAACTTTGCTTTATTTTTGGTTCCATTTTGTCTGTTTGCTTAATTTATGGTTCAGTATATTGTACAACCACCACCAGCCTCCAAATGGTCAGTGAAGTTATCAGAATGATAGATAGCTTCTGCCTTTCAAAATCAAGCATCAATAGTTAAAGGAACAAGGAGTCAAGAATACACCACAGACTAGCACTTAGTGGAGCAGCTACAAAGGCCTTGGAAAAGATATTCAGGCACCATGATGTGTCTATACCTTCAAAGCCATGGTATTCCTTGTGGCACCCTATGGAAGAAAGAGTATTCACACCTTTGAACTTCAGTTTTGGGGGAGACTCCTGAAAATACCATGGACAGCCAAGAAAACAAACTAATGGATCATCAAACAAATCAACCCAGAGTTCTCACTTGAGGCACAAAAGACCAGGTTCAAATTATCCTACTTTGGACACATTCTCTGAGGATCTAGCTCTCTGGAGAAGGTTCTGATGCTGCAAAGGTGGAAGGAAAGAGAAGAAGAGCTTCTTCCACCAGCAGCAAGGTGGATGGACTCCACTGCAATGGCAAGAGGTGCACCATTGGAAGACTTGAAGGACGAGGTTAGGGACAGATTGTTATGGAGAAAATCTTATGTGATCGCTGAGAGTCAACACCAACTTGATGGCACATAATCAATCAATATTGTACAAACCCCAGAAAATATCATAATTGAAGCTGGGTGAATCTAGCCAATGACTGTGTCTTATTCGGGGCTGGGAAAGACAAAGCACATGTTTATCTACGAAGGTGATATCAAGCCCATGTAGCTGGCAAACCAAAGAATCAAGAACCACACAGATTTCAGAAAGACATCTTTAATGCTAGTCTGGGATAAAAACATAATCTTGAAAATTCTTAAGAGTTTCCCAGGCAGATTAATATGAATCTGGTGTATGTTACCTCTTCTCACCTAGATTGCATTCCTCCTTTCTCCCTTCCTATGTCTATCACAAGTGATATGTTTAGCAGTAGGCCACAATACCTGAAATTACACAATTCCTCTGCCAATGTCTCTCTGCCCCACTTTTTAACTGGACCTGGATGGAGGTATACATGGACAACATCTTAACAATTCTGAGCCCACAGAAGTGTATCTACCTCACATGTTTGAAGTGTATCTACCTCACATGTTTGAAGTCCACAGGCAAACAAACAAACAAAACCTAGATTAAAAGCACCTGAATTCAATTCACAGACCTAAAGTTTAGATACCCAATTTGACTGTGCTATCTCTATCCTCTAACTTACTTTGCAGTCTGCTAAGGTTATCCTGCCTCAGTTAGTAGTAATGAGAATTGTTGGCATGCTGTCCCCTATGCAACTAAGAAGCCTACCTGTGTCCTCCAAGAAGTGAAACTCTGTGAGCTCATGATGTTCTACAGCAGATTCTGTAGATGCTCTACAGGATCCTGATATTTTCCACATCCATTTGATTGCAACTGCAATCATCCCTGATTAAGCCATTATTGATAACTCTATGACCATGACCTTGGGAAGTCACCTTCTATTAAGCAATTATTATTTTGTCTATCTGGACCAGTTTTGTTCATAATGACCAGGAACAGATTTCTAAGGCATCAAAAAGAAGACTTTTCCATTCCATGCTACCAGGCCCATACTGAAACCACATGAAACATGGTTGAGTCTGAGACCACATGTAGTCTGCAATCAAGTAAAAATGCAGACTGAACAACTATGGGGTGCTTACTGATTTTTCTCCAACTTCACTCTGAGTGTGAAAGAGCAATATGGATGCATGGGAGTGTGGTGTGCATTTGCAACAATGTGGGTGCATACACATCTGAACATCTGATCCATTCAGCTATAAGAGCCCTGGGTCTGAAGAGGTTTTCTAGTCCTGTTCTAACTAGAGATGCCAGAAATTGAACTTAAGAATTTTTGGCATTCCAAGTATTGCCTATATGCCGATAAATAATCCCTCCCTATGAATGATACCCAGCTCACTTGCTTTAATAAACAGCAACCGCTTAAGAAAACTGCCCTCTCTTGTCTCCCATTAAAGTCAAACCAATGAATATCATTCCAGGAGCTTTTACCCATGAAGAACCAAATTGCTTTTAAATGTGCACGGACATTTGTCTTCCATATCGGCATACTGTCTTCCTCCATCAGAATTCTGATTTAAACTGATCAAAGGCATCCCAGCTTGCATGAAGCCACCAGGAGAACGATACGAGGCACACAAAGAGCTGGTTGAAGGATGTTCCTGATTAAGTCCTGTTCCAGTTTCTCTTTTAAGACAGATTCAAATCATCCAGCCTGGGACTCAAGCAATAGACTGGTTCTGTACTCTCTGAAGCATCGTCTTGGCAGACAGATATGACAGAATGCCAGTACAGTACTTGCTTTTCTAAAAAGGTATTAGCGATAAGAAAATTGTATTTGGAGAGCAGCAAAAAGATCAGGGCTAGGAAAGAAGCAGGGGGAAATGATGGGGAGAATTTTGCACATAAGCAAGAGCGCTCACCTTGACAATACCCCATTTATAAGGAGGATTCTTGAGAGAGGGGAAATAAAAAGGGGGGAGAGGAGGAATTGCCTGGTTAAATGATTGCTGCAATTATGCACAGGTTTGGAGTGGGAACGTCTTCTAACAGGACAGTGTCCCTTCCTTGCAGAGCTCTCAGAATTCTGAAAGGCAGGGAATACACTTTATAATTAACGCAAACCATTTCAAACCCTGAATCCAGATTCCGTAAGCTCAATAGTTGGCCCACAGCCAAGACCCCAAGAACATTACTTTTCCCAACTTAAAAACAGGAGGCAAAAATCATCCTTATGCCTGACCTCCTGATACAAGAATTTGGAAGATCTGCAACCATCTGTCCCTTCCCGGAGTGTTTCTGAATGTTCCTCTACTGAAGGCAATTCATTTGGAATGAGTCAATGGCTAAGCTCACCAATCTGAAATATGGTTTGTTTGGTTCTAACTCTCCGCATCGCATAAGCCAGCCAATAAATGTTGGATAGGCAAATCACATCAGAGATGCAGCCAAAACAGCAAGAGGAATGGATGAGGGCAAAGGATGCAAACAGAGCCAGGAGCATCTCCAGGAATGGATGCTTGGAACTATAGGGACCTTTATTTATCATTGATTGATTTTTTGTTGCACGCAGACTGGGAATTACTGTAAAGAAGATTCTGAGAATAAATTCACTTTCTGGTAAACCTTGGGGGTGGGGGAGGGAAGGAGGAAGGCAGTCCTACTGCTGTGTAGCCATGTTCTTGCAATTCTGCTTCTCTTTTTATGTTGAGGAAGTACAAGATGTAGATGTATCTTCACATATGCTTTTTTCTATATGAACTAGATATCTTTGTATAGCTCTACATCCCAAATGATATTATATTCCTAAGGCTTTATACCTTATTCATGGTCACATACATTATTCACGGTCAATAGGAAAGTATTAGTTTTGACAGATGTACTGACAATCTCATCAGCTGGTTTCTACAGGTGGTCCTCGTTTAACAACTACTTATTCAGCAACCATTCAAACTTATGATGGTGCTGAATGAGTGGTACTTACGACTGGTTCTCGAAGTTCAGCTGTTGCAGCGTCCCATGGTCACCATTTGTGACCGTCTTTGCCAGCTTCTGACAAGCAAAGTCAATGGGAAAGCCAGCAGGAGGCCACAAATGGCGATCAAGTGACATCTTTGTTTAAGAATGGTGCGGCATTCACTTAATGAGAACCAGAAGTGCTCCAACTGATGTCACTAAACAGCGCAGTCATGCAACATTGTGCTTCATGATCACGCCACTTACCAATAGAAATTCTGGCCCCAATTACCATTGTTAAGTGAGGACTACTTGTATCACTGATGCTTCCTCTTATTTATTTTAGAAATTACCTTGTCAATTACAATTCACAAGAAAAAAATACTAAATAAGAATGACCTTTAAAAGTCATAATTAAAATAATTTTATGCTCAGAAATATGTTTTTGAGGATCTCTAAAGCCAATAATGAACATAAGTCTTCTGAACTAGGGAATGAATTTTGGGGCAGCTACAGAGAAAAGTAGAAGCCAGGTTACTGCCAGAGAAGCTCAAAGGTACTACAGATGAATTCCCTCAGATCCCCCCAATGAGCAGGGGGAAGAGGTCCTGAGAAGAAGGCCTTTTCTTAGATGATTTGGCTCACATGTCTTTTGATTATAATTGGTCAAGCCTTAAGTTCAGATTACATCAAGCTGGGTACAGAATGTTCTAAAGCTAATCATGAATTTGGTGGAGAGTGACCTGTCCATATTTGAAAGTAAGATTTAATCACTATCAATCATTCAGGATACAAATAAATAACTACCTCATCAATGGTCAGGAACCTGTTCAATGACTTGGCAGGCCCAGGAAACACACAAATTCTCTCTTGCCAAAGTCCCAGTCATTCATTCATTCATTCATTCATTCATTCATTCATTCGCTCATTCATTCAATTTACATAGTTGCCCATATCATATTTGTGACTCTAGGGGGCTTACAATTAAAACATAAACAGTACAACCCCCCCCAAATAAAACAACAATACAAACAATATAAAATGTTAAAAATAATTTAAAGCATGCAATACATGGGTAAGATACAAAATCAGATGAAAATTTAAAATGAAGTCACCAGTCAAGGACACAGACACACACAAACATAAAGTGTCATAAAGTCGCCAGGATCAATTAATTAGTAATTGTAGTTATCAATCTGGAAGCTACTCATCAGGTAAAAATAATGACTTTTATGCTTAGCCAAGACTGAAAAAACACAGGATTGGTTTGCATATTGCACTAAACCATGGTTTGCTTAATTATGGTATACTGAATAAATTCTAATTACTGTTTAGAATCACACAATATGCCAAGCCATAAATCATGATTATCAAGTCACAGCAGCTGGGTTCATGTAACGCAGTAAGGTAAAAACCAAACAAACTACATTATGTTTTCGCACAATGTGGGAATTCAGTTGCAGGCTGCACACCCTGTAAAACCTACTGTTTTTAAATACTAGAGGAAATGAATATTTTAAAAAGCCACTTCCTGATTATACCAATTAAAAAAAGAACGAACAATTCCCAGAGGAAGAAAAAAACAGACACCAGATACAATGAGCTTGTGCCAAGATGGTACAGACCTATAAAAGTTCAAGGAAGTGTTTTATTTGATTTACTTTAATTATTTACATAATTTATATCATGCCCCGTTCAATGACCTCTGGTTTCTACCCTTGGTTGCTTTTTTAAGCATCTATCCACTCTTCCTGAGATGGGAGCAGAGGACACGCATTACCAGGAGAGCAAATTGCTTGGAAATCACAAACATTAAGGAGAGCAGGAGAGTTGTAAGGTCAACCCTCCAAATATCATAAAAATATGACAGAGCCCATAAATTCGTGCTCAAGCTCACAAAGAATCTTGGCAAGGCAGAGAACAACATGGAAGTTCAACAGGGAGGATTTGAAATACCGGCTGAGTAAACTACACAAATAGGAAGCTGCTCTGTGTAAATTTCAAGATTAAAGAAACTGGCATCCTGCTAAATCATGCCTATGGAAGCAGAAAGAAATATCTCATCTAGAGCTTTCCAGCAAGATCTGCCAGCATGATGAAGTTCTAACAGCTAGGTAATAATGGTCTGAAAGTACTGGATGCATTTTCCATCTATCACCCAAATTAAGTGTGTATGTACCTGGCCAGGTATTACCTGGGTTGGAGCCTATACTAGTCAGACTTCATGGGGGCAAGGATGGGATAAGGGATAGAGATAATTCTAAAATGCATGTCTGTATTTCTGTACTTCTGCAAAAGCAGCCATTGGTGTCTTCATCCAAACATATCTGCAGAGTTCCAAGCCCAAGGTGAATCCATCTCAACCTTGATGCACAACCTTAGGCTCTGGGATCAAATGCAGCCTTTAACCTCTTTTTCTTGACTTTCCTCCAATCACAACGGCCCAAAATCAGCAGCCTAGTTTTTGGGACAGGATATTTGCAAAAACAGTATCCATCCTTAAACAAGCTTAACAGACATAAAAGGAAGAAGGATCCATCCACCCAGAAAAAAATGGAAAAACCCGGACCACTCTACCTGTGCATTCTGACTCCTCGTGGCTTCTTGCACATGCTACTGCTTTTAATATATTATTAGGGACTGGAATACCAGATGCCAACATTAAATTATCACTTGACAAAAGAACCAAATTTCTGTATATCTAGTGCTATCACTGCTCAGCCTAAATAAAGAATTTTGATCCAACCTATTGGAAAAGACCCTGATGCTGGGAAAGATGGAAGGCAAAAGGAGAAGGGGACGGCAGAGGATGAGATGGTTAGAGAGCATCATTGAAGCAATAAGCATGAAACTGAGCAAACTCAGGGAGGCAGTGAAGGACAGGAAGGCCTGGCACGATATGGTTCATGGGGTCACGAAGAGTCGGACACGACTTAACGACTGAACAACAACATTAGAAAGAAACAGGAATCAAGTGAATAAGGAGATATTACCAGTGTGTAATACACGTCATATTCAGAGTTTCTCCATGCCTAGCAATACCCTGATAAGACCCCAAACAGAGCCCTTTCTCCTGCTGGCAAAATGAACAAAGGACCAGGAGTTTGACCACAGGAATAATCTACAAGACTCCAACACTCATTTTTTCCAACCCACTGCGAGGTCACATAATCCCCCAGTAACAAGTCCTCTATTAATGAAAGTGAAATCAGATCTGAAAAAACAATCAAACATTCTCCAAAAACAATTACAGCTGACACAACCCTAAACAAGTGGAGAAGTATTTATTACAAAATCTATAATGGCCATCCATCTCAACCTAGTGACTTTAAGCAGCTAACAATAAATAAAAAACATAAAATAACAAAATATAATGCCGTAATACAATGCAATTGAGGCTCCTGATAAACTATCTCACAGCTCATCACAATATATACGAGACTCAGCTAAGATCCTGGTCCCAGGATCTTGGGGAGAAGCCAGGTCTGTCAACCAAGTCCAAGGTTGAATACTTCCTTATGAGGATAAGATGCAATGGCTGGGGCTGTTTAGCTTACAGAAAAGACACATACCACTGACGCTTATAAAACTATGCCTGGTAAAGAAAGGGCAAACAGAAGTTTTTCTCCATCTCCCAGTAGAATTAGAGGCCACTCAATGAAACTGATTAAAAGATTTAAAACTAATTGGAGGAAATATTCATTCATGCAGCCTGTAATCGTCCTTTAGAATATATTGTCACAAGATCTGATGTTGGCCGTTAGTTTAGAGGACTTCAAAAGGAAACAAGACAAATTCCTAGAGGTCTATCAATGGCTACTAGTCTTCATCACTGGTACTGCCTTCAGGCATGGGGACCATCTTCCTGTATGCACTAGGCACATGGAGCAACAATGAGAGGATGGCTGACTTTATCTCGATTGTAAGCTTCCTAGATGCATCTGGTGGCCTACCAGGTAAGACAGAATGCTGACTAAAAGGGGTAGACCTAATCCAGCAGGTCTGTTCTAATATTCTTGTGATGGAAATCACATCTGGAACCAGAAGATCCCTAACTTATTATCAATACGCAAACAGAGCAACTAAGAATCTAAAAACAATAATCCATAGGAGCCAGAGGGAGACTAGGCTGAAATAACAAATAAATGGGATTCTAAATATCCATCATCTTTAAAGTCTCCAGTTTCAAAATAATATGTTGATGCATGCTCAGGCAAACTCTGTATCAGGCCACATATTATTTCCATTTTTAAAAGCATACAAATACCCCTTTGTTTTCCAGAAAAGTTAGAGAAGAATTTCTTGCAAGAGTCAAAAGATTGCAGCTAGACTTAACTGATGGCAAAACTGCCAGAGTTATTATTTATGCAACAAATTGATCAAACACCCACAGACACACTTCACTGCTATGGTTCGCTCATTCTGACCAGGCGACAATCCACCTAACACAGTTGATATTAGAGGCAAACTGATGGACAGAGCCTAAAGGAAAGAAATTGAACCTTGTGCAAAAAACTATCATATGAAAAATAGTTGGCCTGGGTCTTAATAAGTGGAATAGATTCCACAGTGGTCCGATAATCTTTATGCACCAGAAGAAGCTGGGGAATTCAGTGATATATCACAACACGGATGTGCAAAGATATTAAAGGAAATATGAAACCTTAAAAGAATTATAAAAATAAAATAAATCCTGTGACACTTAAAATGCCACAAAGCTATTGTGAAATAAGAAGGATGAATTTACTGTGATAATTCCCATACAAATAGAATGTCACAACAAACAGCAGGGAAGTTGGACTTGATCTCATCAGCTCAGGTGAGTGGTCCAGGGAAGTTAAAAACATGCAAAACTTAACAAATCTACTAGTTTCCTCCCTTTTTCTCTTATTCAGCATGTAAGACATATCTTTTGTTGTTGTTGTTTCTGGGTTTGTTTTGTTTTGTTGTGTTTTCCCAAGAGAATCTAAACAAGAGGGTATACAAAGGAAGGAGCTGTTTGGAGCTGCATAATCTTCAGGAAACAGAGAGACATGGACAAGGAAACCTCAAGATATGTATGTGTGATGTTTGTGTTCCTGCCTGAAGAGGATTTTAACTATACCTGCACCAAGTGCAAACTTGCTGCACTGCTGGAGGAGAAAGCAGACGGTCCGAGGGCACAATGGCCACATTGAAACTCATTAGAGAAGACAAGGAGTTTGTGGAGAAGGTAGGTAGATATCTCCAGAAAGAACACAGAAAGGAAGAGACTATCACAAAGAAAGCAGGAGCCCCTGTAACAGTATGTGGGAATCATCTTGGGAGACTGGGCGAAGAGATGCTGCCAAGGGAACGGTCAGATAAGGGACAGCATAGCCCACAGCTAGATAGTGGGCGGGGCAAGAGGCTCAAAAGAGATCCTCCCTGGTTTTGGGGCTGTAAAGAGGATGTGGGGGAGGGAAGTACTTTCAGACTTTAATGATTCTGTTACTGTAGCTTTACAATAAGGTAGAATTAGCTCATCTGGTCGTGTTTCCTGTCTGGTCTACCTAGTAAGGCTGACACCAATCTTGCAAGTCACAAACTGTCTTCCAAAGAGAGGAATTTTAGGAATGGCCTCCAATCCCCAGGGGACTCCACTATCTGCCAAGCATCTAGCAGCAGCACTGTTGCAACCCCAGCAGCAGGTAGATGCACAGATGACCAACCTGCAGAATGCCACGGTACAACTAACCCAACAGCTGGGGCAGAATTTGCCCCAACCAGTGGCAGCACAACAACTTGCAACTCAGCTACCTTTTATCTGACTGTTTCCTTGGCTGCGTCTCTTTGCCGTCTCCCAAGGTCATTCCCACGTATCATCACAGCCCTAGAGGAGGGGTTTGGCAGCATGTAACTCAAAGGATCAAGAGACCAAGAGACAGTCCCTGATGCTAGAGCTGTGGAATCAGGTTCAGGTCCTCCAGCTGAAAGGTGACTCACAGACTTCTGGAGAAGATCTTTTTTGCCAGCATTCTAAGGGACTTGCAAGAAAGAACTTTGGACTTCTACTGGCATGAGGAACCCAGAACTGTCCCAAAGAGGAAAAGGTGTGTGGCGGGGATGGGTGATTCACTGTTGAGAGGATTAGAGTCAGCAATCCGCAGACCAGGTATGATATCAAGGAAATTACATTGTCTCCCAGAAGCTGGGAGAGCCTGACCTGACTAAACCTACTGACCACTATCCATTCTTTCTGTTCATGTTGGAACAAATGAAACTGCCAGAAAGAGTGCAGAAGGTTTAGCAAGACTATAAAGAACTAGGCAGAAGGCAAAAGAGTTCAGAGCACAGGTGGCATTTTTATCCATGCTTCCAACTGGAGATCATGGCCTGAGAAAGGAATAAAGGATTCTAGAAGTGAACCACTAGTTCAAGGGATGGTGTCATCAAGAAAACTTTGGATTCCTGGACCATGGTTTACACTATCTTCAGGAAGGGCTTCTGATGAGAGAGAGGCTGTACTTCACAAAGTCTGGGAAGAATGAGTTTATAAGGTAGAGACTTTAAACTAAGCATCAAAGGGGAGGGAAATCAATACCCAGAACCACATTCAAAGCATAAACCCAAATTCAGTAAACCTCACAAAGAAGGAAGTGGTAAGATAGAAGAAATGCTCAAGAATATTCAGGAGATGCAGTAAGAAGAGTATTAAAGAGCGCAGACGGTTGTATACCAATGAATAGTGTTTGGAGAACAAACAGGAAAAACTGAAGTCCTAGTATGGAGGGACAAATATGACTTTGTTGGTATTACTGAAACACAGTTGGGTAGAATTCATGATTGGAATATAGTAGTGGAAAGTTATAATTTGTTTGAAAGAAACACACCTAACAAAAAAGGAGAGGGGTTGCATTATATGTAAAGAATAACTACATCTGTACGGAAATCCTTGTCACCAAGGATGAAAACCCTGTGCCTAGATGAAAATTAAGGGGGAAAATGGGACTGTTGTGGGTGTGTACTAAAGGCCACCCAACCAACTAGAAAATATAGAAGAAATCTTTATAAATCAGATGGCTGAGGTGCAGAGGAAGCACACCACTCTGATAATATGGGATTTCAATTACCCTGACATCAGCTGGAAATCACCTCTGCAGGAAGTAAGAGAGCTGAAAAGTTCTTGTCATGTCTTGCAGACAGCTTCATTTTCCAAAAAGTGGAAGAAGGAACTAGAGACACCTGAGGAAACCAGCCTGGCTGCATCAGGTGCTCTCTGATAAACTGAGAACCAAAAATACAACTTTTAAAAATGGACAGGCATATAACAAAAGCAGAACAACAAATATTCCAAATTTATAAAGATGGAGTTAGGAAAGTTAAGCTCCCAGTGACCTGGGCATGCAATGAATGCTGAAAATAACAAAAAAAGTATGTGTGAAAACAAGAGGAAAGTCAAAGAAATGGTCAGTCCTTTTCGGAGAAGATGGCAAGATGTTGACAGGCAACAAGGAAAAAGCTGAACAGCTTAATTCTTATTTTGTGTATGTCTTTTCACAAAAGGAAAGGGTGGTCCAACTTGTCAGAAGCCAGACTATGAAGGACAGAAGAAAATGCACGTCAAACTACGCAAGGAATTTATAAGCGAACACCTAGCTGCTTTGAATGCATTCAAGTCTCCAGGACTGGGTGGATTACCTCCCACAGTGCTAAATGAACTGGCAGATGTGATCTTGGAACCATGACTTCTAAACTTTGAGAACTCCTAAAGTACATGGGAAGTGCCAGAAGATTAAAGAAGAGCTAACATTTTTCCAATCTTTAAAAAAAGGGGGAAAGTGAACACAAGAAACTACAAGCCAATCACTTTGACATCAGTACCTGGGAAAACTCTAGACAAGTTCATCAAGAAGTGGGCTTGCAAACACTTAGAAAAAAATAAGGTGATTACTAGAAGCCAGCATAGAATTGTTAAAAATAGGTCATGCCAGCTTCTATTGCTTTTTTTTTTTTGGACAAGCTGACTAGATTAGTAGACTAACGGAACGCTATGGATGTCATGTATTTAGACTTCAGTAAGGCATTTTATAAAGTTGACCATAGTCTCCTTCTTAATAAAGTGGAACAATGTGGGATGGATGGTCCCATTACCAGATGGGTTGGTTTAGCAACCATAACCAACACATGGTCCATGATAAATCTAGGTCTATATATATGGAGGTCTGCAGTGAGTTCCCCCAGGGTTCGGTCCTGAGTCCAGTGCTCTTCTACATAGATGACTTAGAAGAAAGGACAAAAGGGATGCTCAGCAAATCTGCAGATGACATAAAGCTGGGGAGGGGGGCATTCCTACCACCTCAGAAGACAGACTCAAAGTACGAAAGGATCGATAGGCTTGAATATTGGGTCCTATACAACAATATGCAGTTCAGAGGTGAGGAATGTAAGATTCCGGACTTAGTTAGGAAAACCCAAATGTACAGCTACAAGATAGCCAGTCACTGGCTCAGCAGTCATACTTGTGAGAAGCATCTGGGCGTCCTAATAGAGCACAGGTTAAGCATAAGCCAGCATTGTGCTGCAGCTGCCAAAAGGGCCAATGCAATCTTGGGCTGCATCAACAGAGGCATAGTGTCACAATCACAACTCACCACAATACCAGAAAAGATGTTGAGGAACTGGAAAGAGTGTGTTGGAGAGCAACAAAGATGGTGAGGGGCTTGGAGGCTAAATCCTATGAAGAACTATATAAGATACAAATAACTGGCAAAATGCAACACGGAGGAAATTTATTCACAATTTAAATAAAGTGGATAGTGGATAAAATTTTAAATTATGGTCAGTGCTATAAGCAAACACAACTGCAGGCATGTTTGGAGAACATCAAAATTGTACTATGCTTTGTATCTAAAATGATGCTGGGTATGGTGGAAGTTAACTTTCCTACAATATGCTAAACCTTAAATAAATTCCCTCTCTGATACATCTTAAATAGAAGTTACTAAAAATTAAAACTGCACAAGAATTTTATAAATACTATTTATGTACATCCTCTAAACAGTTTCCATGAAGCAGTAATCAGAAATAGATGGTTCTCTCCTTAAAATAACTACGGAAAACACGTACAACATGTCAAATGCCAAAGAAGCAAAATACTCTTTCAGAATTTGCATACTTGTTCTCAGAAATGGCTGGAACTGCTGCATTTGAATACAAGCTGCTTTCCCAATAATTTTTCTGTATAGTTACATTTTCTTCCACCGACAGTTGTTTTAATTTCAACTCATGAGCAAACGGCAAATTCCATTTATTTGGTCACTTCACTGCATTTATTCTTTGATGTTCCATTGCCATTGCCTGCCAAACCTGCTAAACTTTACTATAAGTTTGGGTATGCAAATATTATGTATTTGAACAAATACTGCTGCTGTTCCATTGATTTACTAACATGATCTGTCAATGAATACAGAAAAAAATGTCCCGTGAGATAGTTTGAGGTATAAACGTGAAAGCAATGTCAGTGTTTTCATTAGATAATGAAGAATACTGATTTTTCTGTTGAGAAGTTCCTTTGAAAGGGAACTTGAAAAGCTCATCCACCAGCAATTCAGATTCATGGAATATTTTATTTAACACATGGGCAATCTCACATCAAATGAAAGATACTTGCCCTACAAACTATAATACCATTTTCCAAAAAGTATGAAAGTCCAAATTATGGAGTGCAAAACATAGTATTTCCAAAGTAAATGCAATGCACAGATGGTACCAAAGAGGATACCCAACTGTTTAAGAAAAATAGTAGTAATATGGCAAATCAAGGACATTCAAGAAATGTGTGTTTGCTAATGGAGCGTCAAAGGAAATTATGGTTCTGAAATGGTGGAAATCAACCATCAGCTAGCACAGATCAGCCATCCTTCTTTCAGCAACAATTCTGTACGCAGGCTACTTAAATTCCACCAACATCAGCAGGATTTCCGGAACTGAACTCTGCAAGATTGCAGTACTTTTCACCAGCGCAAACTAATTTCCTATGAAATCAACCAGGATTTGAAGAAGCAGAAGGATCATTCTTCTCCCATCTCTGAATAGAAACAAGAGCAGAAGAGACCTCCGTGTCTTTTTATTAGTGCATGCGTACTTATTATCCATGAGGATGGTGCTGAAAATATGTCTGCAAAACATGAGACCCATCCAGAACATAGTCCCATCCAAGGAAAACATTTCTTGATTTCTTCTGTCTCAAAGGGAAAGGTCAACTCACTCCTTGAGTCAATCCGAGTCCTTAAATTTTTTTAAGGACTGTGTCCTTAATTTTATATGTTTAATCCTAATGCAGGTTAGCCCCTATCATAGTGATCCCCATGGCTAATCTAAATTCTGTGATTGATCCTCCAAAGTCAATGTTACTTCTCCCCTAGGACTTTTTAGGCATCAATATGTTCCAACATAGCCATGTCTCACAGTAATTCCGTGTCACCCTGCCTCTTTTCCCTTTAGGAAGAAAGTCAATAGGGCTATCATGCTTCAAAAATGATTCCAAGATGTGTTTCCAGAAGCTTCTGCACCAACCTGAAACAAGGTGTGGCTACTTTAAGACTCGCATCAGCTTTAAGGAATCAATGCTTAAAAGCAATCACCCCCTTCGTTCAGGTTCACGCCTGGAGAAAGACCAGCTGCTTTTACGACCAGCAGAGAGATGCCGTCCTTGCATTTCTGAAAGGTCCAAAACACTTGGTCCAAATCGTTTTTGAAACCTGCAGAGCCCTACAAGTCAATACCTCCTTCTTCAACCTAATCTTTTTTTATAGTTCATAATGCTTTAGCAGCTGTTTATACATTTTTAATGGGTTACAACTGTTTTATGTCATGGAAATAAATAAAATTAACGCCAAGAAGAGGGGTGGCTAGCAAATTCCAGCAAAAAGGGCAGGAAGATGGCAATGGGCATTTTGAACAGTGTCCAAAATCCCCAGCTTTAATCACTGAAAACTTTCACCCTGAGCATAACATCCTCTTCGTTTTTTAAGAGTACCCAAATACCATTAATAATTTACATAAAAAGCAAGGTAGTATTTACTGAAAGCCTTGCAATGGCACAGCCATCATATCCAATGGCAAAATTGGCTTTTATCCTCTCATTATATGCACTTCCAGTTATACATTTAATCCACGTTATGCCCCTAAGGGCTCGAGCAGTTAGAAGACAAGATACAACGTTAATTTGGAACTTAATATAAAACAATTTATTGTTTAAAAAAAAGTGCAGAATGCTAATTAACAGCTTGGAAAAAGGAACCATATATAACCTCTAATAATATTCAAATAGATTTTTTATCAGTTTGTTTGGAATTCAATTCTCACTTGATCCTCAAGTTACAATTAGTTTGTGCAGTTTTACCATCCAAGCACACTACCTTCAATAACTGAAATTATCTTCCAAAGAAAGAAAAAGGGGATCGGGTATCTGATCAAAAATGGCTGAAAAGGTTTTTAAGCAGCTTACACTAGGTATTAGCAAGTTTTATGACGTATTTTTAGCACTAATATTTTAAAAGAATCTCACAAATACTTCTTGAAATGAATAAAACATGTGTTCATGTGGCTAGATATTCATAAATCAATAGGGCTGTGCAAGACATGGATTCTATCTCCAAAAGATGCTTCGGAGCATGAGGCAGTATGAACACAGCACCTGTCTGCAACTCATCAAAGCAGCTGCATCTTTTCCTAAGAATGCATGCAGCAAAAAGAACAGCTGTTTCAATTGTTACAGTGCAGATGTTACTAGTATATTCCTATGTATGCCAAAAACACTTTTGAACATCAAGTCTGAAGCACTACCCAACTGTACAAATCAGTCTGACAAGGTTATTCCTATTTCAATGATGTCACCATGTGAATTCTGGAAAAAAAGAACCCCCATGAACCCCCATTGATATTTCCATTTTGTTCTCCTGCAAGATTACTTTTGCTACCAAAACAGGGGTATCACGGCTTCCTCGGATGAGTTCTCTTTCAAGGAAGAACAAGATCCCATGAAATCAACATTAATTATAATCACTATCTTGATTTTATTTCAATTACTTCAAATTTAGTTGAAGACAGATCTCTTGTCTGTCTTGATCCTACTTACCTTTTTGGACCACACCTCCCAGCACATTGGGTAGAAGCCCAATAAAGCTTTCACTCACACACACAAAAGCTGTACATGCCTAAGCTAGATATTCAGGTATGTAGTAATGAGATACCCAGCAACTATGTTTTAAGACAAAATAGTAAACATGGTACACAAAGTGTAGTTTTACCACTAGGACAGGGTAAATAAAATACATATTATTTCATCCATTTATCTGTTGACACTTCTTTGCATCTTGATTGCTCTCCAATAAGGGCTGGATCTAACAAGGATTCATCATGTCAGGTAATACCCAGATTTTTTTTTAAGCCAACTGGATGAGCTAAAGTCAACCATTTTCATTATTCATGCTTCTCCCAGGTTCAAATTCCAAAGCAGGCATTAGAGGAGGTCTAATTTATATAGCAAAAAGTGTATGTATGTGAGAGGAGCTGATTAATCCTCACTTGTAACCTACCACACCTTCTCAGTCTGGACTCTTTCTTCTGAATCCAACTCCTACATGGGCAATAAACCAGACAGATGAGAATGCTAAAAGTAGAACAACAAAATGAATGAAGGTCTGGCAAAATTACCTCTCTTCAGGTGAGCATGCCTTTCAGGGTTAAAACTCAATGCGCTTCTTTGCTTTATGGAAACATGTAAATGAAGCAAGAAGACTGACTCATCACATCTCAAGTGAACTCAAGGCAGTGCCCACTATCACATCTTACAGCCGTTAATAGCATGCTATGTACAGAACGACTTTGTTTTTGTCATAAATCTGCTGCCAGTCGATTTTGCTGACTGGGCCTAAATTAAAAAATAATAGGAAAGGGACAAAATATTATCTGTCCATCCAGGAAAGGACACCAGCCAGTTGAAGAGAAGGGCTGGATTATTCAGAAGCCATCACAGGGAGACAACCAGGAAATGTAGTGTTGGCACAAGGACAGAAAGCTTTTGGGGACATTGGCTTATGTTAATAAGATTGGCTTCCATTAACCTTCATGACACCTTCGTAGATTGCTTCAGTAGCCACAGTGTTTGATTCCTGGGATAAGGCACAGCTTTTTTTTCATCCAATTCTACTTGTGAGGCATGAAATGCTGGAATGTGTGGATGGGCCAAGTTCCTAACTGTTTTTATGAATAAAGACACTGAGGGAAAGGTGAAGGCATTATTTAGCAGAGTTGCTTGGTGACAAGTAGATCTGCTTCAGACTACTGGTGGGCAGATGGTATTCATTTCGTTAAACTGTGCTAAAATCGAATAATTTTGTAACAGTAAGTCATGTAAATCATGCAGATTAGAGCAGTCCTGTTTAGACAGTTGCAGCTTTGCATTCACTTGCAATGGTCTCATGGGATCCATGTACCCTCACTCTGCTTGGCCAACTGCCTGATTTGACATTTCTATTTTCTGCTCTCACTGTAAAGCCAGAGCATTTTGGATGTCATCCAAAGCTTGACACAGAAGAGAAAGAACCCTAATGTGACAAGACAAGGGTGGGCTTTTTGCATATGCAGGAAGACCCACACAGCAACTAACTGATGATAATGAAGTTCAGTCTCTAGGCCAAAAAAAAAAAAAAAGATATAAAGCATCAGGAAATATCTATTCTTCTGCTTTGGGCCTCACCATGCATCTTTAAAAAAACTTCTCCAACTGGCTTTCACAGCCAATCATCTGATGTGTCCCAAAACCCACCAGTGAAAATGTAACATCAAGCACTGCACTGATATACAATGGACACTGCAAACAACTTTTTTTTCAGAGTAGGCCTCCTCAACTCAGGGAATCTGGAATGGCTGATCAAGAGATGGTTAACAGTTCAAGTCTCTGAGCATGTGTCAGAGTCTGCAAGCATGTCTTTCTTTTTCTAACTACAAGCAATATATTGCCAAAGAAGGTAAGGGTGAAACCATTTGTGTCTTAACTGAGAATTCCTTTCAGGAATATACTAAACAGGAAAATCAAACAGAGGAGTGGACTGCCCCTCTGCTCTTGGCAAAGGATGTTGTGTGAGGATGAATGCATGTAGATGTAGGTGAGAAGAAAGGAAGGACTAGAGACTGAGATTGAAATATCAGTTCAGGATGCTAAGGCAGTGATTCCCAACCACTGAGATGCATAGTCCTCACTTACCAACCACAAGTGAGACTGGCAACTCCATCACTAAGCAGCATGGTCGTTAAGCCTGATGTCATGTGACCACAACTTGCAACTTCCTACTAGCTTCCCCACTGACTTTGTCAGATGCCAGCTGTGAAAATTGCAAATAGCAATCATGTGAGCGCAGGATGCTGCAACCATCATAAACGCGTGCTGGTTGCCAAACAACAAAATCATGATCATGTGACTGCAGGAATGCTGCAATGGCTGCAACTTTGAGGACTGGTCGTAAATCTCGTTTTTCAGTGCTGTCATAAGCTTGAACAGTTGTTGCACAAATGGTTGGTAAACGAGGACCTGTACTGATTGGATGCATGGTAAGTCCATAACCTTTAAATCCTTAAAGCCCTGAAGTCCTTAAACTTTAAGCCCCTAAAACTTAAAATCTTACTGTAAATGATAAATATAACAACAGAATCCCTATTACACACACACACACCCATATATAAACATCTACCTTTGAAAAAGAAACCTTTTGGTTTCCACCACAATAGGACCCACTTCATTTGACAGAATATCTGGTGGGGCAGAGAATATGAAAAGTTGAGAACGGCTGCTCAAAGGAACAAGTGGGCACACAGACACTGCTTTAATTACCCAGTTCATCATATCTTACGTAATTCAGCAATTCTTCCCTTGAGATAATACAAGCTGCCGAGTCTGAAGACCACACACTAATGAAATACTCAAGTTACTTTCAGATATTAATGCAGTCATAGTTCACATTATAATTACTGGTAAAGAGCAAAAGTGTCTGAGAATCCATTCTAAAGCAACATGTCTCATGCAGAGCAGAATAGCCATGAAATGTGGTACATGGAGGTCCAATGCCCACAAAGATTCTGCAAGGTGGAACGATGCTGTGTTACCCATGTAGTTGCTCTCCCATCTGCAAGGATTCTGAACATCAATATCCAGATTTTCACTCATACCTCTACTGACTTTTCTCCAGGGTATTCATTATTGGATGAGCTGCTTATAAAAGAGTCCTAGAATACATGGAGACAAGAGACAAAGCTGAAGCAGCAAAGCACCAACGTAAGGAAAACCTGATGAAGTTAAAATCTCCTAGCCAGGAGCCATTTTGCTTGTGACAAGGGTATGCACATCAGTCTATTTAGCCAAGATCCAATGCTTCACAGGAGAGCTGGTATAACAGAGGCTTCTTTCCCCAATCAGACACTCTCAGGACTGCAATGCTCGGGGAGCTGTTGTTCAAACACACATGGAAGGTATCAAGTCAGAAAAGGCTAGGATACCTCCTAAAAGATTATACAATGAATCAGTCCCCTAGTTCAGATCTCACCTTTGCTATGTCCTCAGTGACTAAAATCACATATCACAATTAGCCAAAATATGATTTGCTCTTTGTTATGACTAGCCTTTGCAACTAGTAATGGTTAGTAATAATAACAGTAATGTATTAATCTTGTATGCCGCCCAGCTCTCCACGACTCTGGGCAGCTCATAGCAATCACAGAAATTACAATGAAATCAATAAAAGATAAAGATAAAAGATGGGAAGCACAACGAAGTGAAGGGTATCCCTCTCCCTCGCCAAAGGCCTGGGTGAAGAACCAGGTCTTCACAGCTCTTCTAAAAAAGAAGTATGGTTGCTATTTGTTAACCTCAACCTTCCCACGAATATTGGAATGGTAAAAGCGATCTACCCTTCAAGATTGCTGAATGGAGCACCCTTAATGTATGTATGTACAGATGCTCGGATTATTTGTTTAGATTTGTACTCAACCTCTAAGTATACATGGTTCTCTTTCCACCAGTTTACACTCAACATCAATCCTGAATGGCTTATGTCAAAAGACCACAATTAATTTAAATAAATACTGAGGACTTCTATCATGCAATTAACTATCACCATCTAATTCATTATCCAAAGTACTTTCCCAGTTATGGCTTAGAATATATCCTCTGTCTATCAGCAATTGCAGCCAAAACCAATTTTATTTTAAGCAAGATCAGGTGTGTCAACCCTACCTTAGAATTTGTAGAAATCCTTCCTTCTGCAAAACAGAGATTTGGGGGGTTTTTTAATGCTATTTTTCAGTGAGTGTGAAAGAATGTCATGAAATTGAGATAAAATTTGGGGTGAGGCAATACTGGAGCCTCGTGCTGCTTTTAAAACAGGCCAGGATTTTTCCCCTTTTCAATATTAAAACACAGATACACACACCAAGCTTCACTGCTTCTCACAATGCCCTCCAGAAAATGTTACATCATGATATTCTCTCACAGGTATTCCAGGAGCACAGCTGGCTTAGAAGGAAAGTGAAAGCAGTGTCTCCTTTTAAACCTTTAAAGTAACGAGTTTTCTGGGTTCTCTTAGCAGATTACACTTTATCAATCCATTCATCCAGCCTATCCTATTTCTTTACTGCGAACCCACCAGGGCAACTCTCGCTTTCAACCATTTGGTAGCTTTCAATATCATCCATCATAGTTTTTTTTTTGAACCACCTGGCAGGGCTATACCTTGGGGATATCCTGTATAGTTGTTCTGGTACTATGCTGTGTCCAGGTTAACAATATTTGGCACCTAGATCTCTGGCCTGTGGGAACCCCAGGTTTCTATCTTCTCCTTTAAGTGGTTTAATACCTATACAAAAGTGATAGGAAGAAATAAATTGGAACTCTGAAGATGTCAACAGGAGGCTGATGGCTTCTGGCTTAACTTTTTTCTGCCATCAAACTTGAAGCAAGCAGATGATTCCCTTCGCTGGTATCTAAAGTCAATAATGGGCTAGATAAGACTGAACAGTCTGAGATTAAATTCAGACCAAAGGTGCTCTTGGTAAACAGAGACTGGAGTTGCATTCCACCTGAGAAACCAAGCCCAGAGTTTGAAAATCTTTCCTGAATTCCTGCTGCCTCTTGATTCCTAGGTAGTAAACAATGTATTTGGACAGTGACATGACCTATGTCTTCAATCTGCTCAGGATTTTCCTGAGGAATATCTGGAAGCTTCAGATGTACCCAACGTAAATCCAGGATGCTGGATCCAACATAAATCCCAGCTTGCTCACCAATGAGTGATGCCAGGAACACATTATGCCCAGGTTAAAAGACATGCACTACTTGCCCACTGCTTCGGAGCACAACTAATGGCATCAGTTTGACCATTAAAACTCTACACCAGTGTTTCTTGACTTTAGCAACTTTAAGATATGGGGACTTCAACTCCCAGAATTTCCCAGCCAGCTTGCTGGGAAATTCTGGGAGTTGAAGTCCCCATATCTTAAAGTTGCTAAAGTCGAGAAACACTGCTCTGCACAATTTAGGACCTGATGATCTGAGGGACTGTCTATTTCACTATGACCTTGCTCAACCTTTTCCCTTTAGGAAAGGAGTCTAGATTTCTTTCTTCTGCCCAACCATTTCCATTTGGATCAGCTGATGGTGGACTCCAACTATTTTTAACTCTTTATGTTTCCATCACTGGAACGTAAAAATGTACCATTCTTTAGATGAAATGCAAGATACAAAGCCAATGAAGAATAATTGCATTAATAAAAGCAAAGGCTTGGCCAGGTTTCTTTAAACTTTAAATCCTGATGACCAGCTGGTACAGCGACCTAGCCATGCTCAAATTGGCAGCTACCCCCCCCCCAAAAGTTAAATGGTGCAAAAAACTGCTTTAAATTTCAGTGGAGGCCACATGGCTGCTTGCTTATTTTACAGGATTAATTTAAATCCATGCAGTCCAATGCAGATATTGTATTAGGGTGAGCACCCTGCAGGCATGTGCCCTGTACCTCGAAACATTAGTGCACTCCAGAGAGTCCTTTTGAGAGCTGCTGCTAAAATGTCTTGGTGCAGTTTGACATGAAAATTAGATGACAGTGTCTTTTTAACCCATGTTTAAATGCTTTGGAATTATCAGATTTCAAAAAGGAATGTGTTTTGCATTTTCCATGGTGCCACCCATTGGTTTAAATGCAGCCCCTAGCAAACAAAGCGCGGCCCTTCATTTAACGAACATTTTCCTATCTCTTGCACAAAGCTTGTCAGTGTACTTATGCCACTAGCAGTAAGCCTGAGAAGACTAACTGTGCCTAAGAAGAAACTACAAATGCTTCCTTACCATTTTTCTTTGGAATAAGTTCATAACAACTTTTGCTCATCCGTGTTTGCAAAATACTTGAGAAGATGGGGGCACCTCAACAAGGAGGGTGGACTATTTTTGAGCATATCAATAGACCCTGCTCAAGATTTGGCCCTAAGAGAGCCTTGGATAGCCTGGTGAAATTCACTGGAAGACAAATGGTGTCAGTCTGTTAATCTTTCTTGCTGTCTCTGATACCATCAATCACATTATCTTCCAGGATCAATGTTTCTGACACAGGAGAAAGACGCATGGTGATATAATGCTTCCACTACATACAGGATTGGAATCATAAAGTAGTTTTGCACTTATCAACTCTAGGCAGTCCACATTTTGTTCCCCATACTCAGAGTTGCTCCACAGGTGAAATGATCAGAAGGTGCAGCATGACTCAAATGAGGTTCTACAAGAGCTCGAGTGCCACCTGGAGTGAATGAGACTCAGAGAGAGTCTTGATAAAACAGAAGCACTGTAAGTAAGCAATTCTCATTTTCAGGTGATAATTTATTCTAGATGGAGTTCCATTCCTCTTTAATATAAATCACTTGTGAATATTTGTACATCCTGAACTATCACAGAGCGGTACAGTGGACCTTCTACTATCTAGAACCGATTACAATTATTTGTGATCAGTGATAAACTGGCTCCAGTGCTTCACCTACCTAAATTACTGTCATCCAAAGCGGGCAGAGCTTCCAAGCTTGCTGCAGTCCTCAAAGAAAGCAGCTAAAACAGGGATTCTCAAATTCTGGGTCATGATCTACTAGAAGAGAAAATTTGAGGGGTACTGCAGAGTTCAGAGGTCTTCCTCATGCAAAGCAAGATCAGTGTCAACATTTGTTCCTGCTCTGCTTAGACAAGCTAACAGCTGGCTTCTTCAGGCAGAATCCAGAGCCAGTTCTCACTGGGATTCAGCTTTGGGTACATAAGACTCATTGCACAGGCACCCAAATCTGGGTCACTTTCAGAACTCATTCCCACTTTGCCAGGACATGCAGAATGGAAGCAAAGGGAAAGTGAGTTCTGACAGGGCCCCTACTTTGTATTACACACCCAAAAATTGATTACTATTGTAAAAATTCATTACTTCCACCCTGCCTGGACAAGCCAGAAACTAGATCAGGATTTTCTTTTGCTGCTTCTCTAAACAGCAAATACAGGTAGTCCTCATTTAGCGACCACAAGTGGGACCAGCAATTCAGTCGCTGAGCAAAGTGACCACTAAGTGAAACCGTGACTATGCTTATGATCTTACTTCAGCTTTCCTTTGCTTTACAGACCTGTGAAGATCGTAAACATGAGGATTGGATGTAAAGTTATTTCTTCATCATCACTGTAACTGCAAACAGTCACTAAACGAGGCAATCACTAAACAAGGGCTACCTACTGTCTATTGTGGGGACGCGGTGGCGCAGCGGCTTAACGACGCTGAAAGTGCCGGCCAGAAATGGCTGAAAGCTTCAGCGGTTCGAGTCCAGCCTCGCGTTAACAAGGTGAGCTCTTGTTTCTATACCCGCAGCTTCTGCCCACTCAGCAGATCGAAAACGTACGTGAGTAGATAAATGAGCTCTCTCACTCCGGTGGGAGGAAAATGCTGGCAGCGGCTCCACAGAGAGACGGGACAGTTGCCGGTAAAAGCGCGAAAAAACCGCGCTCGTCCGAAAAAGGGGCGCGAAGCAACGGAAATCCCGCCTCCTGTGCTGCCAGCTGGGCTGACGCTCTAGGAATTAGGCTCTGGCAAAGTCTAATTCCGAAACTAGAAAGATGCAATTGCCTTGAAAACCGCTAGGGGGCGGTCACTGCAGGGTCAGTAATGACTGTTAAGCAGATTAAAAAAAAAAAACCTGTCTATTGATCCAAAATAAACAAGAAAAGAGAATGAAAGTGGCTGTCTCAAAAATAATGCAAGCTAAGCAAGCTTGTCCTTCTGATTAAGAAAATGATTTTAAGACTGATTTGTATTGTCTATTTCTAATGAAAATGTTTTATTTCATATAGTACCATTTTAAATTTTATTTATAGATTAAAATGTAATTATTAGAAGTGATATTATTTCTTGCCCACCATTAAATGCAATGAAATCATTACTTTGACTTAGGGCGGGAGGTTTATACAAATCCATTTATTGTTTTGGGGGCTCATAGGATGGGTATCCACAGGGTGGCAATGGGAGTCATGTGATGTCATAGGCATCGTCACACAAGTGGGTCAGGTGACATCACCACAGCTTCTAGCAGGTGTCTGTGGGTCATGGCGCTGCAAAATCTGAGAATTGCTAAAGCCTACAAAAACCCACATGTTGTAATAAATGCAATCTTAGTACAGATTCTTAAAAGGCTACACTGGATTCTTTTCACTGTTATGCCCCCCACAAGAAGCTGATCTGGGATTCAGATATCTGAAGGATCACTTTTTTCATAACACTGTCCATTTCTCCAGCCCAACAAACACTCCTAAAATTCAGCAGCAAAGTACCAGTTCTTCAGTGGCACAATTATTTTGCTTTGGGTTTTAAAAAAAGTAATATACCATGCCCTGATCCCTCTCGTGACATTACCTCATCATTTTCACACCTCTGGCAACCTTCAGAACAATATTTTTTTAAAGGGTGGCTTATCTACATAAAGGCTGCCCTTTTCATTGCGAACCTGCCCATTCTTAAAAGTTGTCCAGCAGAGGCTGTAGTTTGAATTTCACTTTCCAGCCTAAATTTTGGGGGGAAAAGAAGCAAAAGGGCCTTCTAAGTGGTAACACCCTATCTTTGGCATTTGTTCCTCACACTTCTTGCTGTGCTTCCAGCATCAGATTAAAACATATCATTGTCCATATAGTTTAAAGGGTCTTACAGGTAGTCCTTGACTTATTACCACAATAGGGACCATAAAATTCATTAAGCAGTGCGGTCACTAAGTGAGGCATCACTTTTACTACTTTTTTGCCACGGTCATCATTAATCAGGACATCACATGACCGCAACTTGCAACCTTCCTTGCCAGCTTCCCCATTGACTTTGCTTGTTGGAAGCTGGCTGGGAAGGTCACAAATGATCACATGATCACAGGATGCTACAAGTGTCGTAAATGTGCGCCTGAATTGTGATCACGTGACCATGGGGAACGCTGCAATGGTCGCAAGCACAAGGACTGGTCATCACTTTTTTCAGCGCCATCATAACTTTGAACAGTTGCTAAACAAATGGTTGTAAGCTGAGGACTACCTGTATATTTAAACTGTGCTACTGATCCTCACATCTCTAAATTTATTTTTCTTGGGTGCTTTTTCTTTTATGTGGGTAGCAAAGTTGTTTTTTTTCTCTTGCATACAAAAACCCATCAAGAAAGGAGGCTTAAAAATAATGGATGTATATACAGAGTTGCTAAAGTTTTCATCTCATGATGGGCCTCAATGGCTCACATCCTGAATTTAGCCTGCTCTCAATGACTTTGTGTGTATAGACACACGAACCCCCTCCCCATTTATGTGGTGTGTGTGTGTGTGTGTGTGTGTGTGTGTGTATGTGTGTATGTATGTATGTGTGTGTGTGTGTGTGTGTGTGTGTGTATATATATATATAAAAATCTCAACTCTTATTCCCCTTGGGCCAAAATTTGAGTAGAATAGGAAAAGTCCAGGAAAACCCTTCCTGAAATTCACACTTACAGGGCATGTATGTTTGTATGTATTTAATATTGTGATGGAATGGAATTATGAAGGCCAGACTCAGGGAGAGAAGCATCCTCTTTCGTCTCCTGAGGGGCGAGGAAGAGATAAGAGGATGAGGCTGGCACCTCCCTGAGGAATTTGCTCTGTGTTGACTGGCTGGCCTTGGGAACTAGTTTCAGTCTGGGAAGATTCTTGCTAGAGGTTGTAGCTAATAAACATTGCTGAACTGCACCTGCATGGTCTCCTGGAGTTCCTTGGGCTAGGCCTGACAAATATTCCCCTTTCCTCAAGAACTTCGAGGTGGTGTACTTCCCCCCCTTTTCCCCACAACAATCCTGTGAGGGAGGCTAGTTTGAGAGGGAGAGAGAGATTGGCTCAAAGTCATCCAGTCAGCTTCCATGGGTACGGGTGAGTCTTGCTGTTCCAAGTCCTACTTCTTACCACTCCATCATACTGGCTCTCATTTTTCCTGCGTTCAGCTCCTTTATGCAGAAGCCTCTCATCCTGCCTCACCTGACATTACTTGTTTTTTTTGTAAAGAATTATATTGAAAGTAATCCCACTTTTCTACTTAAAGCAAATTTAATTAAACTTTAAAAAATGGGAAGCGCCTGGGATGGAGCATTAGCTACTACCACCGATTCTATACCCAAGAATGACTCCAAGCTTCATACAAGCAAGTCTTAGAAAATTAAAAATGGTCAGCATCTCCAGCAAAGAGGAAGAGGAAGTACCCTAAAAGCCAAGGTCAGGTTCTTCTATTTGCTTTTGGATTACATTTTGGTGAGCCTTGCTCACCGTGGCAGCCATTTCAGGAGGGTCTGTAACATGCCCACTTACCCCCAATGATGCCCACTTAACTAAGCTTTATCAGGGCATTAGGAAGTCATCGTTTGGCATGCAATCAGTCTCTCCTCCTCCAACTCCTTCACTGAAAGAAAACTGTAACTGCATTTGGCTGAAGGTGGGTCATGGTTAACCGAGTGATAGGGAACTTCGCACATAGGACCTTCCATGTTTTCATTTTCTAATGCAGTAAATTCTTGTAATGGACAGAAGGAATAACCTTGAGGAATAGGAGGAAGAACCGCAAGATTGATGTCAGCCCTCCAAAGTAGACCAAAGTTGGGAACTGAAGACATGCAAGCTATTACTACTTTTATTATAGGGTTATAGTAACAGAATCTTGCAAGTCTGAATGTGCTTCCCCTCTCTCTCCCTATATCTTCATGAGAACTATGGAGGGTCATGTATGAGACGCTTCCTCAAATTACATTTCTGCCCCAGACTCAGATTCCTTTTATCTGACCGTTGTCTTGGTTGCAACTCTTCCTCCTCTTCAAGGTTCTTCCTTCTGCCCATCACAATTCTTGATTTAACAGACCTCTATTTAGTGAGCTTCAATTCCAACAATCTAAACTCACCTGTACCCTGTATGTTTCTATGAAGGTGTCAATTCCCATTTGTCATTTTATGCATTCCATGAGGATTTAATGGACATTCTGCTTTAATGTACCCCTTTCCCATTAGGCTATAAAATCAGGGGGTTCTTGTATCTGAAAAAGGCTACTGTGTAGAACCTCCATAGAAATTCATAGCAGGTGGTTTGGGGGTTGAAAAATACTGTCTGGCCCCAAAGAGGACTGAAGAAGAATGTAGAATCAAACCCCCTTTGGTCGTTACTTAATTCAAGAGATGCACTTTCTTAAAAATAAAGTCAAACAGGAATAACCAGACTGTGCAAAATATGAGCATACAGAGTCGATGTTGTGGTGTAACTGGGTGTCCTTCTATCCTACACTAAGTGGTCCTTTGGGATGTCCTTCTATACTACACAATTCATTTAAAATATATTGTCACTTTCCAGAAAAGATCATCATCTTGTTTTTACTCACCCAGTGACTGAGGCCCAACTCACTCTCAATTCAAAGTTAACCCATGGAAATTAATTTCCACAGGCAGGGATTAGATGCTTAATATTCTTTCCCCAAAAACGGAAATTAAAACACACCGCAGTAGACCTTCTGTGACAAAACAGAGAAGTTATTCTGTCTTTTCTTCCATTTTTTTTTTCAAAACAGGAATGACCAGATTAATTTGCATTTTACCATCCCCAACTTATAGAACCCGTGTTGAACTTGTCTTAGGCCCCTGAAGAACTGGTGGCTGGAATGAGGTCTCTAAAGCATATATTTCTCACAATAAGGTAGACACATTCAAATAAGTTTACGTAAGTTGGGAAATCGACAAAATGACAGAGGAACTGACCCCAAACATTTTGTTTTTGTCCTGGTTGATGATGTTGACCATCATCCTAAAGCCACTGTTACACTAGCTTTTATTTGAAGAGATCAGGGTAACTTGGATCAAAGTCATTAGTTTTGAAACATATATTTCCCACCACCTTGCAAGGCTTAAGTTCACCCCCAAACTTGTCCCTATGTCAAGATGTGAACTTGGGGTCCTGGGATTAAGGTTATCACACCCAGGATGCAAGAATCCACATCTACAGTAAAGATATAGAAAAATTAAGCTTGTTGCTTTCATCTAATAGTCATCAGGATGTTTGAAATCCTGATATGGGTAACCCTCGCCAGGTCAAATGCCAGAAATCCACCTCTATACCACACAAGCTGAGTTTGTACATCACGTTGAAGCCAACACACCAATTATTTGTTTTACAGCATTCCATATCGCACCAAAGCAGCCAAATATGACTTATTCTGCGGATCACAAACAAACCATAATTTACCATGGCTTATTAATCAAGCTCACACATCACCGTAAGCTGTAGCTGGCTATAACCAAGGTTTGAATAATGAGTTTACACTCTACATTTCATTTAGCTATAAACAATGCACAAGTCCCAACCGTTGGCTTCTCCTAACACAGCAAGCCCAAGCTTAACAGCAGCCATAATACATCTCTGTTTCTTTTCTGGACTCGAAGAGAAGGCTGGACTTTTTGCAGAAATGCCGAAGCTTGCAGTCAGCTATTTCTGAATGCTGAGGTATTTCTCCCCTGCTAAATTTGGTCAAATTGTCTTACAATGTTCCAAGGCTCTGCCAGGAGCCTTGTGAATCATTCATAAAGTCAGAGAGGGGCCGAAGAGCAGAGGAGGGAAACCCTGAAGGCAGCTGAATGCTTTGCAGGGACAGCAAGAAGGCTGGACTGAAGCTGGCTCAGATGCTTGACAGCACAAAACAGACACAGCTTCGGGAACCGAGCAAACAAGTCACGGAAGAAAGGATGGGGGCTTTCTCCAAGCGGCAGCTTCTTTAAGCAGGTGAGTCTGGTTGCACTCGTTGCGGTACCTTTCTTCAGCCTTCTGGTCCCTGGCGCTTGCATTTATTTTAATTGGATTTGGAACCCAGAATACCAGCCGCTGGAGATCCTCTGAACCACCAAACAAAGACACAAAGAAATCCGGGTGTGTGTGTGTGAGGAGGGGCTGGAGGAAGAACAAGGTGGTGGGGAACAGCAAATAACTACAAAACAAGCCTGCTTTGCTTAAGACCGGTTGTCCCCAACCTCTGGATGTGCCGGACTGCAGCTGCCATCATCCCCAGCCAGACCGAGCTGCTAGACAACTGTTCCGCGCTAGACAAGCTTTGCCGATAGGGAAAGAACAGAGACAGGACTAAGTTTTATCCCCACCCCCTGCCGGCACGCATTCTTCTCTCTCCCCCTTTCTCAGAAAGATTTCCAACCCAGGGACCAAGTTCCATGAAACTCAGGACGGCAGACACACAAAGGCTCTTTGGGCGAAGTCCCCCAAAGAGAAACTACCGTAGCGCCTAATGAGTCTGAGCTCCTTTTAAGCCAACATTTACCCACAACACTGCCATCTGGAAAGCTAGTTATTTTAGGGGGGGGGGGGAGATGCTCTCTCCCGTCTGATAGGGAATTTTATCCAAGTTGGAAGGGGATGGAAGTGGAGGACTCGGGAGACCTTTTCTGGTAAAATCATTAACCGGAGGAAGCGCTATATGGTCTTTTACGTGCCTACCGAGCACTGCTGGAGGAGCAGTGAAGCTACAGAGCTTTTGCAGGGCCCCCCCCCCAGCTCTTGATGGCTCTCCTGCAGAGGAACCAGCCTTTCTCCCCTTGTCTTGGAGCGATGGTGTATACACACGTTACACGGCGTTACCCTCCAGAGCGGGTCATCGTTTATAGAATCTGATAGTCTACATGCAGTATTTATGGACACCCGGAGTGCATTCACACAACATGCCTGACCTGGTTACAGACTGAACAGCCAAACTGGTGGGTGTAAGCCACATAAACCCAACCAAGGTTAGCAGTCTAAGCCACGTAAGCTCAACCCAGGTGAACAACCCAAGCCACATTAAACCCAACCAAGGTTAGCAGTCTAAGCCACATAAACTCAACTCGGGTGAACAGCCCAAGCCACATGAGCCCAAGGTGAACAGTCCAAGTCACATAACCCCAACCATGGTTAACATTTCCCAGACTTGCATGTTGTGAGATCATCAACCGCTAGGTCTTTCTGCGACTTGGGTAAGCACGTTGGGTGAATCCAGCCACAGCAGACCATACACAATCCCAACCACATTTACTTAAGAGTAAACATACCAATTTTAGCAATGCGGGGGGGGGGGATGAAGCACCCCTAATTGCAGAAGCTTCCCTCACCTCCATCTAGAAGATTACATGAGCCTTCTTTAGCTATTTGGTGTGAGGTGGCAGCGCTCTGCACCTGCTCAGGGACCCTGTGGTCTAGTTGGGGTTATGTTCTCAGGTAGAAAGTCTTCATTTCAGATCAAAGCCAATCCAGAGCAGTTTCTAGACCCTTCCTCCCAAACATAATCAGCCCAGCCCACAGCATGGAAGACACCGGATCCTAACCATCAATGGTGTGCCGGGAGGGGGGGGACTGAATTGTTAATCACGGGAGCTCCGGTTACAGTCTTTTCCCTCCGCGCGACTCCCGCAGGGAATTTCCGGTAAATGAACATTTCTTTCGCTCGCCCGCGGGAGCCACAGCCGTCTGCCTCTTCCACACCTCCGCATCCCCGGGAACCCCCCCCCCCCCGAAGCGCAAGGTAGCCAAGCCGCCGCGCGTCTGCTCGCCAGGAGCCCGCAGCGCGGATCTGCCACCGTGGGAATCGGCTACCTCTCCGCCCCTCCCTATTTCGGCCGTGCTTTTTTGCATGCCTTGGGAAACTCTGCTCTCACCCACCCCCCCGCCCAGGAAAGCGGGAGCCAGGAGGCATTCTCTTCCGCACGCCCCAGCGCCCGGGGTTGGAATGTTTGCTAACCCATCAGGCGAAGACCAGCTCTTAGTATCTCCCCGCTCCTTGCTCCTACCCGAATACTGTACTCTACAGTAAGCCCTTCAAGCTTCCGGACGCGTATAAAGCGGCGCGCAACCCGCCGCCGCCGCCGCTTTGCACCTTGCAATGCAAAAACCGCGGGGGCTCCGTCTTTCGCAGAGAGCAGCGCGCGCGCCCCGGGGGCGAAGGAGAGAAGCCGGGAACCTGCTTGCCGAAACTACCGCTTATTGGGACGGGGGGGGCAACGGAGAAGAGACGTCTGGAAATTCTGCAAGAACTTTTTTTTTGGTTAGTATTATTATTATTATTACTACAACTTGCAAAGGAAAAGCAGAAATAAAAATCGAGCTGCGCAGCTCGGCTCCCCTAACGCGGCTCATCAGGAGCTCCGGCGCTTCCCACGCTTGCAGCGGGGAGGCCGGCGGCTTTCATTCCACCCGTGGGGCAACTTTGCAAAAATAAAGAAAAGAAAGAAAGAAACGATCTAAGAAAAGGAAAGGTCGGGGAAGAGGCAAACTTTGCTAAGCCGCTTCCCTGATCTACCCCGCTCCCGCGTCTCCATCCACCGCCCGCCCCGCGCGCGCTTTCGGGCGGGCCGAAGCGGTCCGCGCGCGTTTCGGCCAACCGCGAAGGAGTCACACACCCTTCCTTCCTTCCAGCCGGCAGATCAGCTCCGGAGCTTGGCGGCTTCCTCCCTGCATAAGGTATCCATGGACCGAGAGGGGGGCGGCGGAAGCCAGGAGCCGAGCGCTGCAGCCGTGGCCGCGGCTCGTCCCTTCCCGATGCAGCGCGGGACTGGTGCCGAGCGGAGAAGCGCTCTCGGTAGCAACTCCTGACTCAGGGGGCCTCCGAGGGGAGGGGAGAAGAAAAGGGGGCGATTCCCAGCCGGCAACGCTGAGCACAGCGCAGCCTACCGGGAGGCGGAGGCAGCCAGCCGGCTGCAGCCCAGGCTCGGCGCCGCGTCTTGCTCCCGGCCGGCCGGGCGGAGAGAGCGAGGGGCGCGCGCGGCTGGCGGCTGGCAGGATCCTGCCCGCCCGATGCCCCGCGGAAGGGCGCGGGCGCGGCTCCGCAGAGGCCGGCTTCTGCCCCTTTTGCTCGCCGGCCGCCGGAGGGAAGACCCTCCTCCTGCTCAGCCGTGCTCAGAGAGCTGCGTTGGGGTTCTCACGTGCAGTTCCTGCGTGTAGTTCCGCTGGCTGGGCTGGTGCGGCGCAGCGAGCCGGGGTGCGGTGGGCTCCTTCAACGGGGGCTGGCTGACGAAGGCGCAGGGACTGGCTCGGCCCGTGGGGCTGAGCCTCGGACGGTGAAAGGAACCACGTTACTATTGTTAGATGTACAGAACAAGCCATTGCTGGGGTGTGTGTGCGTGTGCGTTGTACGTGTATAAACCAACAATGGCTGGTTTAACCATTTGACAAAAGTACGCGGGGGTAATTTGGTATACGATTTGGGGAGGAGAATCCTGGTGGGGAGATAATGCAAAGGGGGTAGAGCCATGCCAGGCACGGGGAGAAGGGGGCAGGAGTTTTCTCTGTCCCCTTTTAAAGTTTTGCTTTGCTTTAACGATCTCGCGTCTTTTTTTTTCCTTTTTTTTAAAAGAGTAGTTTTCTTAATTTGGCTGTTCAAAGTAGCAGGACTTTGGTACTGATTTCCCACAGTCGTAGTGGCAGGGTCCCATTGAGTGCAAAACAAGGAGCTTTAAGGGCAGGAGTACTTAATTCTCTGTTATTAGATTTATATCCTACCTTTATTTTGTACATTTCAAGGCAGCATACATAATGCTCCTGCCTTTTCCACAATAACAAACCTGTAAGGTGGGTTGGGCTGAGGAAGGACTAGAACTCACATCTGCCAGTTTCTAGTTCAGTGCCTTAACCACTACATCAAACTAGTTCCCATCAAGACCTCTTGTTTACAGATAGTTCCTGTTCAGTGACCACTCGTTCAGCGACCGTTCGAAGTTATGATCGTACCTTGTAGTTGCAGCTGTCGCAGTGTCCCTACAATCACGCTTGGCAACTGGGACTGGCAACTCCATCACTAAGTGACGCAGTCGTAAAGTACAATGTCACATGACTGCCCTGACTTATGACAGCAGTTGCGGCAGTTCCAGTTGCTGGCATTAGGCAAATACCGCACGGTTGCGGCCAGCTTTGAGCACTTGGCAACTGGCTCGCAATTACGACGGTCACAGCATCCTGCAGTCACGTGATCACCATTTGTGACCTTCACAGCTGGCTTCCCACAAGCAAAGTCAATGGGGAAGCCAGCCGCGACTGTGCGGGATTCGCCTAATGCCAGCAACTGGAACTGCTGCAACTGCCGTCGTAAGGGCAGTCACGTGACATTGTACTTTACGACTGCGTCACTTAGCGATGGAGTTGCCAGTCCCAATTTCCATCATTAAGTGAGGACTACCTCTATTGTGTGAACGTACTCACAGACTTTGTAGGTGGGGAGGATCCTAACAGAATTATAAGTTCAACAGTAGAACCAGCTCCACCACTTGAACAGAGTCTAGACAGCCATGGGTCATAGAACTCGGATTCCTGGACTAAACAGCAGGTTGGATTCAATGTCTAAATGGCTCTTTGTGACTCTTAAGAGTCTGTGATTCTTTTGGCGCAAAGTCCTTGTGTGGTAGGCTAGGTCGGGGGGTGGTGGTCAGAAAATAGCTGGGTTCATACAACACATTAAACCCTCACCAACAAACATTGCTGCTATGTTCATGGAAGTCCACACCCAAACAAATAAAGCCTTAATGTGTTGACTTTGGTTCATACAGCATGCCGAATTCATATATAAGTGAAACTCGAAAAATTAGAATATCGTGCAAATGTTCATTTATGTCAGTATGGCAACTCAAAAGGTGAAACCAATATATGAGATAGACGCATTACATGCAAAGCGAGATATGTCAAGCCTTACTTTGGTATAATTGTGATGATTATGGCGTACAGCTTATGAAAACCCCAAATTCACAATCTCAGAAAATTAGAATATTACATGACATCAATAACACAAGGATTGGAAATAGAACAATATCGGACCTCTGCAAAGTATAAGCATGCATATGTACTCAGTACTTGGTTTGGGCCCCTTTTGCAGCAATGACTGCCGCAATGCGGCGTGGCATGGATGCTATCAGCCTGTGGCACTGCTGAGGTGTTATGGAAGACCAGGATGCTTCAGTAGCGGCCTTCAGCTCCGCTGCATTGTTCGGTCTCATGTCCTTCATCTTTCTCTTGGCAATGCCCCATAGATTCTCTATGGGGTTCGGGTCAGGCAAGTTTGCTGGCCAATCAAGCACAGTAATCCCATGGTCATTGAACCAGGTTTTGGTACTTTTGGCAATGTGGGCAGGTGCCAAGTCCTGCTGGAAAATGAAGTCAGCATCCCCATAAAGCTCGTCTGTGGAAGGAAGCATGAAGTGCTCCAAAATCTCCTGGTAGACGGCTGCGTTGACCCTGGACTTAATGAAGCACAGTGGACCAACACCAGCAGATGACATGGCTCCCCAGATCAACACAGACTGTGGAAACTTCACACTGGACTTCAAGCATCGTGCATTGTGTGCCTCTCCATTCTTCCTCCAGACTCTGGGTCCTTGGTTCCCAAATGAGATGCAAAAGTTGCTCTCATCAGAAAAGAGGACTTTGGACCACTGGGCAACAGACCAGTTCTTTTTTTCTGTAGCCCAGGTAAGACGCTTCTGATGTTGTTTGTTGTTCAGGAGCGGCTTGACAAGAGGAATACGACATTTGAAGCCCATGTCCAGGATCCGTCTGTGTGTGGTGCCTCCTGATGCACTAACTCCAGCCTCAGTCCACTCCTTGTGAAAGTCCCCAACACTTTTGAATGGCCTTTTCCTGACAATCCTCTCCAGGCTGCGGTCATCCCTGCTGCTTGTGCACCTTTTTCTACCACACTTTTCCCTTCCACATAACCTTCTATTGATGTGCTTTGATACAGCACTTTGGGAACATCCAACTTCTTTTGCAATTACCTTTTGGGGCTTTCCCTCCTTATGGAGGATGTCAGTGATGGTTTTCTGCACAACTGTCAGGTCAGCAGTCTTTCCCATGCTTGTGATTCCTACTGAACCAGCCTGAGAGACCATTGAAAGGCTCAGGAACCCTTTGCAGGTGTTATGGATTCATTAGCTGATTAGGGTGGGACACTTTGAGCCTAGAATATTGAACCTTTTCACACTATTCTAATTTTCTGAGATTGTGAATTTGGGTTTTCATAAGCTGTACGCCATAATCATCACAATTATACCAAAGTAAGGCTTGACATATCTCGCTTTGCATGTAATGCGTCTATCTCATATATTGGTTTCACCTTTTGAGTTGCCATACTGACATAAATGAACATTTGCACGATATTCTAATTTTTCGAGTTTCACCTGTATGAATGCGTACCAGTAACAACCCAAGTTCATTTTATTCTGGTTGTGCGTCCCCAGCCAGAGAGTAATTGTCCAAAATTAAGGGGCAAGGGATGTTGTTTATAGCAGATCACCTAATCAACTGTTGCAGCAAAAAATAGACAATTGATTCCCATCAGCTCCCTTTTTTGTGTTTAGAAATTTCCTTTGTGCTAACTAGGCTGCCATCCACACAAAGTAATCTTGGGCCAAAATTGGTTCTGAATGTTCAATGTGTTATTTTAGAGTAGAGGCAACAATGCGCCCCCCCCCCCCATTACACACAAACCTAAGAAAAGATTGCAGTAGTCAGATCAAATCTAATTTGGTTTCTTTCCAAAATCAACTACTTTTTGCAGGCTTCCTTTAGATTAAATCTAAGATTCCTGGTCTTAAATACTGATTTTCCCTTCCCTATAACCTATAGAACATTCCATTTGAAATCCACATTGTATTTTCCTTTGGCTAAAGTACAGTGCATAACATAAGGATGTCCGTGTATTCCCACCCCCAGTGTAAATTCTGTAAGTAATTTAATTCATATCTCCTTGTACCTGTCAGATAGGGCTGAGAATCACACCTGTGGCTCTGAATCATACCTGTGGCAGCCCAAGTGTCGCATCTTTGCACTCCTTCCTTTTCTTGAAATCTCATGGTAACAGATCTGTGGTTTGATATTGCCCTGACACTGGAAAACTATGTCTTACTCATATCCCTCAATCAGGAATGGCAAAGCACAATACAACTTTGGTTTGCTGATCCAAGATGAACAGCAGACTAGAGTTGGCTGGAGAACCCCTAGGTAGGAGGAGGACATGTCCAGAGAAATAACAGTGTATGTGAGGACCTGAGGCCATTCGGTGACTTTTGGGGGACCAAGGGACTCCAAACTGAATTCTACTCTCTGATCGAGCATGTAACTTTTGGATGGCCTGTCTTAATGACATCTAATCCCTGTTTTAAAACTATGATCTCTTCTACACATTTTCATCATGTCCTCCTTCCAAAACACCCAGACCAAAGGTTCAACTTTCATTCCCGTTTATTGTTGGCAAAAACAAAAAGTGATATTTGAATCCTTAGTTAGAGAAAACCTTTAATGACGGTTGCAGGGAAAATGAGGGAAGGCTTAGAAGAGGTAAGGTTGACTAGGCAATGCAATAAGCATCATCATCATCATCATCTTTTTATTATTACCAACACCCTTTCCATCTGAAAAGGTGGCTATCAGGCAAATATATATATATATATATATATATATATATATATATATATATATAACAAGATTTATTTAAAAAAATAAAATCAGTTGATTCAAACTGAAAAGCCCTGGCAAAGAGTTTCCTCTGACATGTTTCGGAAATGAAAAGAAGAGGATGTCAGCCAGTCCCACATTTGAACCGAAGACCAGCCCTGCTGGACACCACTGCCTACCCCAAGTGGCTTCTGCCTGTCCATTAAGAGAGGGAGGAGATGTTCCTCTGGGCCTCTACCTCTAGGAAGTGCCATCTGCATAGTCCACAGGGTTGGTCCTTCTATGTTGCTGAGCCCTTCTTCTAGAGTAACTTTCCCCTAAAAATCAGGTTGGTCCTAGTCCTTTTGAGTTTTAGAAAGTTAATTAAAATTTTTAAAAAATAAAATAAAATTACTGGCAATTAAGATCTGAATTTGCCAGTAAGTCTTTACAGTCTGATATGTGAAGAATGTTAAAGGTTAACACCAATAACCTTAAGCAGGGATTGGAAAACCGTTTAAAAACTGCAGGTCTTTTGAAAAGGTCCTAACATGCTCCATAATCAGTGATGTTATACTAGGTAGCGGCCTGCCTGGCACATTTATCCAAAATTGAAGCTTCCAGTCAGTCAAGGGTAGCCCCACATACAGCACACTGCAGTAGTCAGGTCAGGTTGTTGTGTAGCTGTTGTCAAGTCTGACCGGTGTAGGAGCAATCAAGAGAGTAAAATGCTGTGAAAATTATTTGCCACTGGAAATTTCAACAGGAATAAAAAATGTAAATCTTGTTCAGAATTTGTTTTTTTAAGTCAGTGGAGACAGGTCCACATTCCTCCGAGTGTTGTCCTACTTACACATAGTTGTTTTCAAATGCAATCAGGACACCCAGAACAATCTTTAAATAAATAAAATGTATGGCTCAAATGAGAATTAAACCTGTTGAGAGTATGTCCTTTGCAGTAAATGATGGAAATTTGGTGAATGTCAATATTCACTGTTATGATTTTTAGCAGGTCTGTTGGAAAATGTAACAACAACAAAATAAGTCCCAAGGCTTATTTTTGATATTGAAAGCCAATGATGTGGAAAATGTCATTTACCGGTAAATACTGACTCTAGATATGGTATGTGAGCATTTATTGTTATTTTATTATTCACAGTGGAATATTCTGACATTTCCTTCCATGTGTCTTCAAAACCTGTAAAGCCCTATGAAACATCTTAGAAACCAAGTTATAAGAAATGTTAAAAGCAATGCTGGTTACGTTTAAGAGGAAACGTGATAGTGATCTTCAAAAACCGCAAAGACTGTTTACACAAAAGATGGAACAGATACTGTGTACATATTTTGATACTGGTCCAGGGGACAGACCTAGAATCAATGGATGGAAATGGCAAGATACCAGATTTTAATCTACCGCAACTTCCATCAAGAGAAAGAAACCGCAAGGAAGGAGATTTTGATAAAACACTGGAGAAACATCCAAATGATGAGAGCTACAGTATTTGACAAACCACTTTAAGAGGATGGTGGGCATTCTGGCCCCCAATGAACAAGTGGCTTTTTGGGTTATAGAGCAGGTGAATTCGACTGTACCCAAAAATGGGCATGAGCAAAATGGCCAGCTTTTTGTGCATGCATAAAAATGACGGGCACTTGATCATGCATGAACAAAAACTCAACCACCGTTTGCACATGTGCAGAAATGGCAACATACCACATGAAATCCTGCGAGTTGGAATCGCTTGTAAGTAAGCAAGGTGAGACATCATCTGTCAGGAATACTACAATTGCAAACATTCTACACCAAACCCTGGACTGGACTAGATGACATTTAAGAACCCTCCCATCTTCTCAGTTTTATGAAGTCCCAACATGTACCACATTTCTAACACTCATTAAAAAATAAGTTTCTTTAGATTGGCATTGTAGGGTGTGGATCTACATCATTCCTCTCCCTTCTAAGGGTAGGGTAGTGCTGTTGGACAAATAAATCCAGACCCAAATCTCTGATCAACAGTGGAACTCCCTGGAGACTCTGAGCCAGTTGCTGTCTTGCAGCAGGGCTCACCTCCATAAGATTGTGTGATGGACATAAAATCAGAGGAGATTCCCACATACATCACTTTGAGCTTTCAGATAAAAGGCAAGATCTAAATGTAATCAATTAAAAAAATTAAGTGGTTCAAGAAAGCCCACCCTTAATAGAGATGTCTCCTGGGAAAGCAAGGGGGGGGGGGGGGTCAACGACAACATATATGTTGCACTTTTTCCCTGCAATGAAATCCTGCAGTCTTTGAAACTGACCAAATGGAAATGGTCATCACCAGGCCGATATCTTGCAATAAGCAAGCCTAAAGGAAAGATGAAACAATAGCAGAACTGCTGGAAAACAAAGATAGGCAGAGTTGTTGAAAGTTACTTAATTGCCTTTTAATTTAAAGATATGCAACTGAGCATGGTATGCTTATTTTTAAAAGTAAATATCTAGCTGCTTCTTTTCACAGCAACCGTGGACTCATCAGCAGATGATCTGTGATGCAAAAGCAAAACGATTTCGTGATAAGTGATTCTGCAGCACATTCCTTGAATACTGTTCTGTGTAGTTCCTTGGCCATAAGGTGAACATTCAGAGAGGCAACTTCTCTTGAATGGGAGATGGATTCCCTGCGAAGGAGATTCCAGTGTATCTCTGGTAAGCTTTCTATTAAGAAAAAGAAGATATCAACATTTTTCCTGCATCCTGGAGACTCAACATGGTAGAGTGGTTAAGATGTTGGGCTAGGAAGGTAGAACACCATGTTCAAGTCTGCCCTCAACTATGAAAATGCACTGGTTGACTGAGCCAGACAACTGCGCAACCTGACCTACTTCACAAGGTTGTGGAGTTAAGGGATGTTGTGTACTCTTCATTTAGCCCCAATAAAAGTATGGTGTACATGTAAATAAATATTACATAATAAAGATGAAGATAATAATTCAGCAATTCAATGGCACTTATTGCTATGAAAAGAGATGTAAAGTGTTGGTTTAAAATGTAATCTTATACTTACTAACATTAACGTCTCCAGTGGGGATTACTTCTAAACTAGAGTGTTCGAGACATCGATTTTTAGGCTACAAGCTTAAAATAAAAGCTTGCTTGGCTTACACACGTCCTTGTCTCTCTTAGTGGCTAATCTATACACTATAGAATTGATTGACAAACACACACACTGGTGAACTGTGGTTTCCTTAACCATACTTCATTGAATATCATACTTCGCAGGGTTCCCATAATGCACTAAATCACAGACCACGTTATGGTTTGGGCAACCTGTGACCTTCATCCTTGATATGTATCCAAAATGTGAGAAATATCAGATATCAGGGCAGAAAGAAAAATGAAAATTTAGCAAAGAATAACATCTTGGTTCAACTTATTTTAACTGACATTACTATGGAGGAGTGGGGTCCATTCAGATGGTGAATCTTTTACTTGAATGTTCTCAGGGAGAAAGAGGGTAAATGATGGTGTGTGAAGAAAGAATAGCATAGCCATATCTAAAAAGTCTAAAATCTATAGAGGCCCACTAAAGTTTAATAAAAGCTTTGGGGTTTCCAAAAACACCATCAGGCAAGATAATAGAAGATGGGAGGAAGGAAAATATGATTGCTCTTCAAGACATCCTATATAAAGTTATATTTTGAATTTCTATTAAAAGTAATCTCAAAGTAGAGTACAATAACTAGTGGCGTAATAGCTAAGTTGTTGGAGTAGGACCATAAATATCCAGGTTTGCATCACCCTTAGCCATGGATTCTTCCTGGATGACTGAGCCAGTCTCTCCTTAAGCCCAGCTGTCTCTTCACAAGGTTGTTGTAGGGCAGTGTTTTTTGAACTTGGCAATTTTAAGATGTGTGGACTTCAATTCCCAAAATTCCCCACCCCGCACATCTTAAAGTTGCCAAATTTGAAAAAACACAGTTGAAGGGGGAAACTGGAGAAGGGAGTGCTATGTCACTGGGAACTGGGCAGCAAATAAAGTTAATTTATTATGGTCGGACGCATAGTCAGCCAGATGTTTAGACTGGATTTGGCATTTTTGTCTACCTGTTGAGTCCTTCCCAAGGACCTGGGATAGGCAGATGTTATTGTTTGATGGTGTTAAAGATATCGTTGCAGGATGTAAGCTGTTCCAAGTCAAGCTGCCTTTTGCAATTGACTGATGGTGATTTTGTCAATGCTGATGGCCTTCAGTGGTGCTCCAGATGTTTTGGGATTGCACCCAAGGTGCCTGTTACTACTGGTACTATCTTTGCTTTCTTTTGCCACAGTCATTCTATTTCTATTTGCAAGTCTTTGTATCTTGTGATTTTCTCCAGTTCTTTCTCTTCTATTCTGTTGTCTCCAGATATTGCAGTGTCCACTATCCAGACTTTTGTGTTTCTTATCAACATTTTTTAAATCTGGGGTGTTGTTATTATTATTATTTATGCTGCTTTGAATTCAAGGCAGGATATAAACCCAAAAATACAGCAGCCAGTAAAATTATACAGAATTCAAAAGGTAAAGTCATAAAAAGTTAATGAAACTGAATAATATCCTGACAAAAAAGATCCACACCATTATTGTTTGCTGTTGCTTATATTTTTCACCCTTTTTTATTATGTTGTTCTTTGTAGCATGTTTGACTTTGTTCACCTCCCGAGCCTCTGGAACAAGGTGGTTTACAAATAAAATAAATACATTTATAGTAGTAACATGAAGAACTGCAAGTCACAGGACTGGTTTTGAGACTGGGCTACTTTGGGCCCTGTGAATAAAAAAATAAGTCTTGATCTGAAGAAAGTTGTGGGAAGATTTGTTTCTCAACAGAAAACAGGTTGATTCAGCTCATTAGTAAGATAAATAGACAGCATAAACTACCTATCCATTACATGATGGATACCAAAATGCTCAGTTCCCTGATTATTTATTTGTTTATTATGCTTGTGTACCACCCAATCTGGAGCATCTCACATTGGTTCACAATATAATATAAATGTAAATATATATATAAAATTAATAAATTGTACTATAGCACATGAAGCATAAAATACAGTTATAAAATCATAAACCAGTAATATACATGAAAAGCAGAAAAAGAGTAACATAAACATTTTAAAAAATAAGGCAACCTTAGGTACCAATCCAATCTCATTGGGTTAACCTGACCTTCAGAGGTCCTATAGAAAGGTTCTGTGACAGTCTTATAGAACAATGCTCTTTCTGGACTTCCACCTCCTCACTTTCTATATGTGGGAAAGATTAAACATCTCCAGCTGGGATAAGCACCCAGGATGGGGTGATTCTACCTGAGGAGGTGGTCTTGGAGATACTTGGGAGAGAAGTCATCTGTGGCTTCGTAGCTGAAACCAGCCCTTGGAATTTTACTCAAAATCTTTTGGGAAGCAATGTAGTGCCAACAGTTCAGGTGTTATGTGAATGCCGTGGCTCTCTCCCACCAACATGTGGGCCACTGTACTTTGCACCAATGGCAGTTTTCAAGTAGTCTTCAAAGGGACCTCCATATAAAGTACATTGCAGTGGTCTAATCCAGTGGTCCTGAGGGCTTGAGTTAGGGCTGTATACACTAGACTGGGAACTTGAAGAAACATTTATGAAGAAGGCAATGACATGCCATTTCCACACTAGTGCCAAGAAAAATATGGTAATCATCAGAAGTTGAGCTCAGCTTGAAAGTATAAAAAGTAGGGATCAGCTTAATAGTGCCATATGCTAATATCAGATTAGGAAAAAAACATCTGGAAATGCTTAGTCAAAATATAACCCCAGAAATTAAAATCTGAGACAGAGAAGAGGCTGTCAGACATTTCAGGAAAGAGTGGGTTGTCTTGGTTTCAGAGACAATCCTGGTCAGTCTTTCAGCAGCACTGTTGAAAGTAGATCTTAGCATGCTATCATGAATTATGAAGAACTGACCTTTCACGTTGAATTAATGCAAAGGGCTCTTTAAGGGATGTGGTGGAGCACGTTGCTTCCACGACAGGCCAAATGTTAGATACCCTGCTATTTTTCAGAACAGGGAAAGCATTTGCATAATGAAAATGATCTATTAATTCAAATCCTTCCTCTGGGAACGACGTGTAAAAATGATGCTGCAAAGATAATTGGTTTTCCACAAATTGGCTTTGCATTTGATTCAAGAATGATAATCATTTGCCTACATTTTTCTCCTATTAAGAGTGTGCGTGTATATGTGTTATGTGTGTGTGTGTATGTATACACACACACACACACACACACATTCTTTGGCCATACTTCTTATTATAGATGTGTTTTAAAGCTGAGATCCTGTGCATTCTTTCATGGGACTTTTCTGAATGCACTATAAGTGATCATAGTATTAGAATGAACAAATATCTTTTCTGGGGCAGAGGCAGGGAATAAATGTCCTTTACAAGGCACGAAAAGAGAAAGAGAACAAGACCTACCTACATACTTACCTATCTACCTATCCACCTATCTACCTACGTTGTTTTTGAAGGATGCAAGGAGAGATGGATGAAATGTGTCAGTTTTGCTTTCTCAGTTTGGAAATAAACAAATGAACTCCTTTGAAACAGATATTATTGTGCACATTTCTCCTAATCATCTGTGTTGTTTGCCTACTTACTAAAGGATGCAAGCAACATTTCCCTAATAATGTTTTCTACTGTACTTTTTCAAAATTGTAAATTCCAACCCCAATTTCTGCAAATGTTTGTGGACGAATATCTTCCAGTTCACATATAGAAGAGGGAGGTGCAAACTGGACAACACATGTGAAATCTCAGAGGAACATAGCATGCGTGCGTGCGTGCGTGCGTGTGTGTATATAAATAATTAATGGCAGACAGTTCCACATGCTGACACTACTTGCATTCATTTAATGGCCACTGGATAATTTTGCTAAAGAACATTCCTAAGACCCCAAACAACAACTATGGAGCCTATTCTAAAATACATAGGACAATGTTTAACCTAGAGAAATGTTCTTCTAACAGTCCTGCTTTGATTTTGGAAAATGAAGCCATGCTTTTTACAAATAACCTCTAAATGCCTGAACTGTAATCAGGATAAACGTTAGGAGAGCTGTCTTAAATGTTGATAAACAAAATCCCACCCAGCCTGTGCCCTTCAGATGTGTAGGACTTTGCTTCCCGTATTCCCAGCCAGCAAAATAATAAAGGCAGGATACATCATCATCATCATCATTAGCAGCAGCAGCACGGGCATCCTTGGGGGAGACCAAGTAACACAAATGATGCAAATGATACCCACTACACAATTCATGGCATCATGGGTGATAACAGTGTGGGGCATCATCAAGATTCCTACCAGAAGCAGTGATTCTGGGGTGTTTAGGGAGTTGACATCTCAAACATTCAGAATTAACCTGGTTGGGGAGGGCTGGAATAGTTTATAGTGCTTGGTTTAAGACAAAAACAAGTCATCAGGTTTTTGTAAGATTTACTTCCATTTCACAGGTTTTCAGCAGTGCAGAAATTCATAGTACCTTTTCCCCCTTTTTCCCAAAATGTGTATAAATAATGTATTTCAAAATAGCAATGTTTGTACTCACTTTGTAGCTGCCATCTCAGATTAGCAGAGACATGTCTCAATGAGGGGCTTAAGGAAGTCTCATCCTTGTCTTAGACTTCCTTCTTCAAAGAGGCTGAACAGAAATCTAGAATTTGATAATTTGCAGAAACCGTTTTGACACTGCATATATTGATTTCAGTATATTTCATTCTTGTTCTATTCAAAGTTTCTGTTTCTGTACAAGTGACAGTTTGGTACTGAAGGCTATATTATTTATTCATTTTCTGCCCACCTCCATCTGGTTCCAGATGTGTCCTTTTTCAGAATACCTTGGGTGCATATGGTTGTGTCTGTATGTGTGTGTGCATCTCCTGTGTAACTGCACAGTGTAACAACTAAGAAGAGACAGTAGAAAAAAGTAGAATATTGTAAGGAAGAGAACAAGACAGGACATGATCAATGAGCTTGGTTAGGCTCAGACCAGCATTTAGTATTGTTTACTATTCTAGCCAAAGCAGGTCAGTCTAGGTGTAATCTTGGAGATGCATTTTTATCTCTTAAGCATTGATCTATTTCAGATATCCTTCAACTAGGATTATGTGGGACCACAGCAGAAAATAATGAATAAAACTCTGAAAGACTAAGATCCATTCTAGGACCTCAGGAAAAAAAAAAAAAACGCTTTCTAAATGTCAGTAATTTTTGGTAGATGTGGCAGCCATTTCACAAATTCCAGCATTTTAAAAGGATGTCTCTGTATAGTTCTATAAATAAAATACCCACACAGACACACACAACCTTGTAGTTTGTATAAAATTATCCCTCAAGAGTGGAAGCAAAGTTGTAATTAAATCAGGACGTGATTTTTTTTTCCTCAACGCTTGCAAAAAAAAAAAAAATTGGGGTGGGGATCAAATTAAAATCTAACCTCTGATACAGGAAAGTCCTTTCAAGACAAAGAATTGTCTTAAAATGAGATGTAAACGGATCTACATCTTTTGAAAAGCAATCTGGCGGTTTTCAATTTCATTTCAAGAATGTAGCCATGGAACCATTTCCGATCACTGTTTGTTTAGCAGGGTGTGATTTGATATGATTGCCTGCAACAGAGAAAAAGAGAGAGAGAGAGAGAAAAACAGAGAAAAATATTTTCTGATTACTGGCCCAGTCTGATTAATACTTATAGCTCATTAAGAGCTTTTAATCTTCTACAACTTTTCAGGAACAGTTTATAACTGTTGAACATGGCCCTTGAAAAAGACCAAGGTTGAAAATCAATACATTTACGGTCACATACAAATGTAAGGTTGAACATTTGTCTGGACATGTTAGTTTTTTAACTGTAGCTGCTTATATACCTGAACACGCAGGCTCATTATAAATGGGTGGCGGGGGGGACACAACACACCACCCTCTCTATTTAACATTGAGCAAAACAGAATCCCCAAGACACTTCCTTGTAAGTGTGAAAATGTTTTCTTTTTTGTTAATGTATTTGTCCCCACCCATCCTTTATTTATTTGAAACAGGCATATCTTGGCCGTTCTCGCAAAAATACTCATGGCGGTTGGCAAGAAAACACCAACAAAAATTAAAGCAATTGGTACAGAATTAATAACCAACCGAAACTAGAAACACACACACACACAAGCACATACATGCACACTTCACATTCAAATCAGAGCTAAGAGGCACAAGTTTTCCTAGTCTGATATGTACCTGCAAGGACTGAACGTGAGACCTTCTATATGGGCACTGCGTGCTTTGGACTTTGAGCTATGGTCTCTCCCCAAATCACCTATGATATAACTTAGACTGTATTCCCAAGATTGAAAAGGCCTTTCTTTTATTACTATGCTCCTCAATGCAGAAGCTTTCTCAGAAATGGACCATAATGAGAGTTGGCCAGGTTCATATAGGAACATTTTTGCCCATTTTTGGGCAAGTTGGGGTACTAGGTAGCCACAAGACACTTTGTTGGGTGGCAGGGAGAATATGTCCCCTAGACTTTTGGGGATGTAAAAATTCAGCCTTACTTTCTGCTTTGCTGGGTGGATTTTCATTCTGGCAGATTGATAGCTGGACTGATGCAATGGAGAAGATATATCAACATTTGACTTAAATGAAATTCATGGTTCCACTACAGGGCAGTGTAGTGGTTAAGATGTTGGACTAGGATCAGTGAGATCTAGGTTCTACTCCACCCTCAGCCATGGACATTCATAGGATGATCTCGGGTCAGTTGTTCTCTCTCAGCCCAAGAGCTCTTGGGGTGCAGAAGTTAATATGTTGGACTGGAAGCCCAGAGATCCAGGTTTTGGTCTGTCTTCATCCATGGAAATTCATTGGTGACACTGAGCCAGTCACTGTCTTTCAGACCAACCTACCTCATAGGGCTGCTGTTGTGGGAGGCAATTAGAAGAGGAAGTGCTGTGTATGCCCCCTTGAGCTCCTGAAGAAAAACCTGGATGAATGGATGGATGGATGGATGGATGGACGGATATAAATAAATAAATGTTTTAAATGGAATATCTGGACATAATTTTGCTGATTTCCTTAGGGAAGAGGGAATCTGTTGTTCTTTAAAATGTATGAGGTGGCCTGGATGTTTGGATTTTACTTTCTTTTCACAACACATAGGAGTTCCTTCAAAGTTAGGAGAGTTACGAGCCAAAATCAAAATGTAACTTCCGAAGTAGGAAAAGGCTTGGTGCTTTATCAACGCAAAGGGCAGGCTTAAGATGAGATGTAAACAGATACCAATCTTTTGAAAAGCAATCAGGCAGTGTTTGCTGAAAGTCTCAATTTTGTTTCAAGAATGTGGACATGGAACCATTTCCAATCACAGTTTGTTTAGCAGGGTGGAATTTGATACAATTGTCTCCTTTTCCTACCTAGCATTTCTTGGGAGGATCAAGGAAAGTCAACCTTTCAGAAGAATCTCACATTGCTACAAATCTGTGTATGTGTGAAGTGGTGGGGTGGTGGTGGGATTTCTGTTGCTGAAAGAAAGAAAAAGCAAAATCTCAACACATTTTCAAAAAATGAAGCAGATTATATATTGTTTTCTGGGGAAGGACAAACACCAACTACTCTTTGTTCTTGGTAGGGTTCCTCCTGCCATAGAACTGCTATTCAAAAAATTCAAAGCTACTCCCAGCTACATCTGTGACCAAATTCTTGTCCTCACTTAAAGGAGAAGGTCATACAGTACTTACCAACAGTTTAGCCATTCAACTCGATGATGATGACGATGATGATGATATACACATCAACAGGAAATCCCAGCTGCCAGTTCTTTAGCTGGTGTTGGCCTTCCTTCGCATCAAGTTCTTCCCAAGAACCTAGGATGTTGTAATGTATCGGCATATTGTGGTTGGTCGCACAGTCAGCCAGATGTTTAGACTGGATTTAGCATTTTTATCCACCTATCGAGTCCTTCCCAAGGACCTGGGATATGCAGATGTTGTCGTCTGATGGTGTTAAAGGTATTGTCGCAGGACATAAGCTGTTCCAAGTAAAGCTGCCTTTCATTTTTGTTGTTGTTGTTATTATTGATACAGACGTTAGAAGCAAATATCTTTCCCAACCATTGTGGTAGACCAACAAGCAATATTTCAGGTAGTGTGATGGGAGGCACGAATGGGGAGAATTCTGGAATGGAGCTTCAAGGTTACAGGGAGGGGGAAGTGACATTCCAAGCATCTCCTCAGCCCCCAGATGGACAGTGTGAAATTAAGGAGGAAGAGACTGGCCCCTCCCTAAGGGCTTAATGGTTATAGTTGCTCTCGTTGGGGAATTAGAGTTCTTCTGGCGAGATTCTGTCTCTTAGGTGTGTCAGGATTAGCCCAGGAAACTCCAGGAGACAGTACAGATTCAATCCAGCAAGGTTTATTGGCTTCACTCCTGTTACAGAAATCTTCTCAGAGTGAGAGCAATTCCCAGGGTCACCCACAAACATCCTCTGCATTCCTTAGGGGGGGGCAGTCTCATTCTCTTATCTCTTCCTCGCTGCTCTGGGGACGAGAGTACGTTCTTAACCCCTCTTGCTCTATCTCTCACAGGTGCTAGCAAATAAAGAAGCTAAGCTGATTTCAGGACTGTCTCATGTGATTCTTGGGCTGAACCTGACAGGTAGAAATGAATAACCATTTCGGCCACCAGCATATTTCAGCAGTGCTGGCTGGTCTTCGGGATTTGAGTGTAAACAGGTATGCACTGTTAAACATGAGCATATATAATTTTACCTTTCCTGAAAGGCCCATTTTTCACAATAACTAGTGGGTGGTTGAACAATTTGCTGGGCTAACCAGATGTCTCATTCACAACATATTCCATGCCAATAATCATATGAGGAACAAGAAAGAAAGAATAGTTCCATGTCTACCTCGGAGGAGCACTGTATTGGCCCACTAAATGTCAGATTGCCCAGGGCTAGTTTTATGTAAGGAGGAGACTCATCTAACAGATCTGCAGGGAACTCTACTGTGAGTGAAAAATGCTTCTTTCACTCCTAAAATAGCCCTATGCAGCTCAAGTAGAAAGCTTTTTACAGCCTCGGCTCAGGTTTGATTTATTTACAGAGACATCTACCTGGTAATTCAATTAATTCGGTGCCACAAAGATGGGAAAGGAAAATAATTTCAGCAGGAAGATACAGTGAGAAACATTTGGGGGAACGGCTGGAATATTTCTGTCTTAAGCTCGCTTGGTCAAAGTATCTGGCTTCGTTTTATTGGTTTCCTCTTTATATTTGTTTTATCTCTTGCCAATTCCAGTGGTTCTGAAGCTACATTTCCTTTGAAGTTTCTAGAAACTTACAAAGAGGTTGTAATTAAGAAAATTAGGAATAGCAAATGAAGTGCCCCAAAATACAATTTGCTCACCGGTATTGACCTTCCCCTTGCAAAATTTTATTTGTACATTCATTCATTCTTTCTAATGTGCCTCTTGGACTCCAAGGCAACTTACGATTTAAAAATGTAAGCACCCTCTAAAAATATTAAAGCAATAACAGATCACAACAAACTGAGAATGGGAGAATATTAATTTTTTTAAAGAAAGAAAAAAACTGGCCTAATATATTTATAACCATTCGAAAGTCAAGCATAGCAGACACTTTCTTTATTCTGAATGTCTGAACTTCTTACAGAAATAGTTATATAACTGGACTCAAAGTTACATTCATTATCCTTACTCTTTTAGTCTCCCTTGCTAGTGGACCATCCAGAAAAGGTTCTGAATCACATTTTAAAGTATAAGAAGATTCATCTCCAAGGAGATAGCCTGACTCCTTGGTTTTAAGAGCCTTATATACAAGAATCAATGCTTAAACTTTGCTTGAAAACATTTACATTTTGGAGAACATTTAACTCTTTATAAGCATGGTATCATACTAGGGTTGTAATCTCCTTGCCTACAGAAACTGACGCACAAATGAATGTCATTAAATCTCTCCACTGTTGTTCCTCTTTCTTCCAGTTTCTTTCTGCACATGATTGCTGGTACACTGTCAAGGAAGTGGTAGTGGCAGAGTGGTGCAGTGGTAAGGGGTAGCCAGTAGTAAATGTTGTCCAGATCCTAAAGCCTTGCTGAGCAATTCTTCAGGGTTTCATGGGGCAACTTCTCTTGGGGTGATTATTATCAAAGCAAAATGTAGGACGGTGCAATGCTTGGACTTCAAAGGCAAAAAGCTGTCAGTGGAGGCATGAATGCAGCAACTGTCTGCAATTCCTTAAACCAAACAGGAAGAGGTATGGCTATTTTAAGGAGTTGCAGTTAGATACTATGTTCATGCCTTTTTGCTTTTGAATGCCAAGCACTGCATTGTCTAATTGCTATTCTGAACTTGGATAAAAAAGATCTAAATTTGGTGCTCATATGAATAAGACAAGTCATTAATAGATTATTAGTCTCTTTCTGAGGGACCACCTAAAGCTTATTGATTACTGGGTCCTTGGAGAAAATGCTACATTAGGTGGATCTCAAGATGCTTCAGCAATATAATTCCCAGTTCCTGTAGCTTTAAGCAATTGTATGATATCAAGATCTTTTAACAGCAGTGGAAATTATGAGTATGAGTTCTTGATTTGCTATATTAAAAAGACAAGTGGATTCACCACTCAAAAAGTTGCAGTAGAGTGTTTCTGTTGGCCCTATAATATTTCCCTTCCCATTTGGGTTTCAGTTCATAGAGGGTATTGTTAAGGTTCCCCATACTTTAGGGATTTTTATTTATTTTTTACTAATATGTGTTACATCTGCAAACTTGGGGTGTCCCTCAAGCGATCTGTCATCTCCTTCTTGTATGTAGATTGGGCAATGGCACTTGAAGCTTGGACATTGGAAAGAAAGGGAATGATGTCAGTGAAGTTTACAGATAAGAAGGAAAAAGTGCCGTAAAAAAGAGTTAGCCCACCCCAGGAAGAGACCACACTGGAGAGCTGTTATTTATACACAGAGTTCAGTCTGAGTTCATGATGGGTCATCTGCAAAAAAAGGAATCCCTTGTATGTTTTTGTAACTTAGAACGAATATTTTTGAGGTTTGGTCCTGTATAATTTGATGAAATTCCTTTCTGTAAGATACCATGAAGTCATTCCCATATTTCTGTTTCTTGATGGGGTGCTAGCATGTGACAGGATCTCAAGGACAAGGTGCTTGAAACATGTATGCCAACCAGGCACCCATCAGTATGAAGAACATCTGCCTGCATAGAAATGTGTACCCTGCTTTTCTATGATCTGTGTACAGAACTACAGCATATTCCTTCTGTTGAAGGCCATGGTTGTCATAGATTCAGGGATCGTACAAACCCAGGCAGGATATAGGTCAATTCCTGCTAGGAACAAGAGCATTTATTACAAAACCAATTTATGAGAAAAGAGATTTATTTCATTATAAGAATGGTGTGATTTCTTTGATTCTCTATTTCTGGGTTTTATTTCTCTTATCATCATACATTCTTCTCTATTCATGCCATAACCATAATATCTCTAGTCTATTTTCACCTTTCCAAGGTCTCATTCCTTCTACTATTCTCTAATTCTGTAATTCTATACCTTGTTTTACATTTGTATTCCTGTTTCACCCTATACTTGCCTTTAGCCCAATCTCTATTCTTCCTTGAAATACTTTTCTCTATTTCTGTTCTCTATTTTCTCATACCTATGTTTCTCCTCTCTATCTTAACTTTATGTGGCTCTTGTCCCAAAACTATTCTATTTCACCTTCAGCCTCATCCAACCCACTGCTGACCAACATTCCTTTTGGTTGCTGAATTCAGGAGCTGAGTGGCTATTCTTTAATAATTAATTTAAATAATTTACTTATAATAATTAATTATATAATAATTATTATTATATAATAAATAATTATATAATAATTATTAATTTCCTCATTAATACTTGCTGCTGTCCTGGATTATTGGTGTCCTGGGCCTTCAGGCCACCCTGTCTCTTCTGCTAGCATCCTGAGTCCACTGATTCAGCCCATGTTCTTCAGCTCTAATCCACCAAGTGTCAACACTTCAGGTGTTTTTCTTAATGCCAGCCAGTGCTCTGGGATGTTCAACTTCTCCCCAGCTGCCACTCTGGTCTGCCAGCCCCTGGGCTACTTGCCAGAACCCAGGCCACCTTTCCATTTTGGTGGAGAAGGCTGACCTCCTCACCTGGGAGGCTTATAAGGGGTCTGCTGATACTTGGTTCACCGTAAGTGCCACCTTGTCAAGCCACCCTCTTTTAGATGCCTTTGGAGCTCCTGGTAGCAACTCTGTTTTTTTTTCAGAGCAATGGCTGCCCTCAGCAAGCCAAACTTTTCCTTCTTCAACTCTTCCATTTTTCTATTCTCTTCTTCCTTCTTCTATTTTTTTTTCCTTCTTTCTGACAGTGCAACCCTGCCACCCAGCCTTCCTCACTGAAGTAGCTGTGTCTTTAAAAAAAATGTTTCAGTTACTTTCCACTGCTGTCCGTGCAGAGGCAACAGAATTTAAAGCTAAAACAACAATATAAGTATCTATAAACACAACATACAATCAAAGAAAAATAAAGAAATGGCAGCTGAGAACAAAACTTCAAAATAATCAGGGGCCAACTCTCCAAATATGGCATGGACCTGAAAGAGAAGGACAGAGACAGTTCTGCCTCCATGACCATCCTCTCACAAACTTAATTCTGGGAATATGCACAGATTGTGCTTGTCCCAGAATAGAATTCACAAATGCAATGTGGTTATTTTTTTATCCATAGTAGTAAAGAATAACCATTCCCTTATCTGAGGGAGAATGAAGGTCTGTCTTTGGACAGACCTTCAAGCTCCATGATAGATTTGTTGTTGTTCAGTCGTTAAGTCGTGTCCAACTCTTCGTGACCCCATGAACCATATTGCGCCAGGCCTTCCTATCTTTCACTGCCTCCCTGAGTTAGCTCAATTTCATGCTCATTGCTTCAGTGATGCTATCTAGCCATCTCATTCTCTGCCATCCTCTTCTCCTTTTGCCTTCCATCTTTCCCAGCATCAGGGTCTTTTCCAAAGAGTCCTCTCTTCGCATTAGATGACCAAAGTATCTGAGCTTAAGCTTCATTATCAATCCTTCCAATGAGCAATCAGAGTTGATTTCCTTTAAGATTGACTGGTTTGACCTCCTAGCAGTCCAGGGGACTCTTAAGAGTCTTCTCCAGCACCACAGTTCAAAGGCATCAATTCTTCGGCGTTCAGCCTTCTTTATGGTCCAGCTCTCACAGCCATACGTTACTACTGGAAAAACCATAGCTTTGACTATGCGGATCTTTGTCGGCAAGGTGACGTCTCTGCTTTTTAATATGCTATCTAGGTTTGCCATAGCTTTCCTCCCAAGGAGCAAGCGTCTTTTAATTTCATGGCTGCAGTCTCCGTCTGCAGTGATCTTGGAGCCCAAATAAATGAAGTCTGTTACTGCTTCCATTTCTACCCCTTCGATTTGCCAGGGATTGATGGGTCCAGATGCCATGATCTTAGTTTTTTTAATGTTGAGTTTCAAGCCAGCTTTCGCACTCTCCTCTTTCACCCTCATCAAGAGGCTCTTTAGTTCTTCTTCACTTTCTGCCATTAGGGTGGTATCGTCTGCATATCTGAGGTTGTTGATGTTTCTCCCTGCAATCTTAATTCCGGCTTGTGATTCTTCCAGCCTGGCATTTCTCATGATGTACTCTGCATATAGGTTAAATAAGCAGGGTGACAGGATACAGCCTTGTCGTACTCCTTTCCCTATTTTGAACCAATCGGTTGTTCCATGACTGGTTCTAACTGTTGCTTCTTGGCCCGCATACAGATTTCTCAGGAGACAGGTAAGGTGGTCTGGTATCCCCATCTCTTTAAGAATTTGCCACAATTTGTTGTGATCCACACAATCAAAGGCTTTTGCATAGTCAATGAAGCAGAAGTAGATGCTTTTCTGGAACTCTCGTGCTTTCTCCATGATCCAGCGAATGTTGGCAATTTGATCTATGTTCCTCTGCCTCTTCGAAACCCAGCTTGTACATCCGGTAGTTCTCAGTTCACGTACTGCTGAAGCCTAGCTTGTAGGATTTTGAGCATAACCTTGCTAGCATGTGAAATGAGTGCAATTGTGCGATAGTTTGAGCATTCTTTGGCATTGCCCTTCTTTGGAATTGGAACGTAAACTGATCTTTTCCAATCCCGTGGCCACTGTTGCATTTTCCAAACTTGCTGGCATATTGAGTGCAGCACTTTAACAGCATCATCTTTTAGTATTTTAAATAACTCAGCTGGAATACTGTCATCTCCACTAGCTTTGTTGTTAGCAATGCTTCCTAAGGCCCACTTGACTTCAGTCTCTAGGATGTCTGGCTCAGGGTCAGTGACCACACCAGCATGGACATCAGGGACATTAAGATCTTTCTTGTATAGTTCTTCTGTGTATTCTTGCCACCTCTTCTGAATCTCTTCTGCTTCTGTTAGGTCCCTGCCTTTTTTGTCCTTTATCATGCCCATCTTTGTACTAAACGTTCCTTTGATATCTCCAATTTTCTTGAAGAGATCTCTAGTCTTCCCCATTCTATTGTTTTCTTCAATTTCTTTGCATTGTTCATTTAAGAAGGCCTTCTTATCTCTCCTTGCTATTCTCTGGAAATCTGCATTCAGTTGCTTATATCTTTCCCTTTCACCCTTGCTTTTCGCATTCCTTCTTTCCACAGCTATTTGTAAAGCCTCATCAGACAGCCATTTTGCTTTCTTGCATTTCTTTTTCTTTGGGATGGTTTTAGTTGCTGCCTCTTGTACAATGTTACAGACCTCTGTCCATAGTTCTTCAGGCACTCTGTCTACCAAATCTAATCCTCTAAATCTATTCATCACCTTCACTGTGTACTCACATGGAATATGATCTAAGTCATACCTGAGTGGTCTAGTGGTTTTCCCTACATTCTTCAATTTAAGCCTAAATTTTGCAGTAAGAAGCTCATGATCTGAGCCACAGTCAGCTCCTGGTCTTGTTTTTGCCGTCTGTATAGAGCTTCTCCATCTTTGGCTGCAAAGTATGTAATCAATCTGGTTTTGGTATTGACCATCTGGTGATGTCCATGTGTAGAGTCGTCTCTTGTGTTGTTGGAAAAGAGTGTTTGCTATGACTAGCTTGTTCTCTTGACAGAACTCTATTAGCCTTTGCCCTGCTTCATTTTGTACTCCAAGGCCAAACTTGCCTGTTATTCCGATTACTCCTTGACTTCCTACTTTAGCATTCCAATCCCCTATGATGAAAAGGACATCTTTTTTTGGTGCTAGTTCTAGAAGGTGTTGTAGGTCTTCATAGAACCGGTCAACTTCAGCTTCTTCGGCATCCGTGGTTGGGGCATAGACTTGGATTACTGTGATGTTGAATGGTTTTCCTTGGATACGCACTGAGATCATTCTGTCGTTTTTGAGGTTGTACCCCATTACTGCTTTTCCCACTCTCTTATTGACTATGAGTGCAACTCCATTTCTTCTAAGGGTTTCTTGCCCACAGTAGTGGATATAATGGTCACCTGAATTAAATTCACCCATTCCCGTCCATTTCAATTCGCTGATTCCCAAGATGTCGACATTCAATCTTGTCATCTCATGTTTGACCACATCCAGCTTGCCTTGGTTCATGGATCTTACATTCCACGTACCTATGCAATATTGTTCTTTACAGCATCGGACCTTCTTTTCGCTTCCAGATATATCCACAGCTGAACGTCCTTTTGGCTTTGGCCCAGCCGCTTCACTCTTTCTGGAGCTACTTGGAATTGCCCTCCGCTCTTCCCCAGTAGCATATTGGACACCTTCCGACCTGAGGGGCTCATCTTCCGGCGTCATATCTTTTAGCCTTTTAACATTGTCCATGGGGTTTTCTTGGCAAGGATACTGGAGTGGGTTGCCATTTCCTTCTCCAGTGGAGCCCATTTTGTCAGAACTCTCTGTCATGACCTGTCCGTCTTGGGTGGCCCTGCACGGTATAGCTCATGGCTTCACTGAGTTACACAAGCCCCTTCGCCACGACAAGGCAGTGATCCATGAAGGGGCCATGATAGATACTGTCCAATTAAACGTGTTATCTGGGATCCTCTACTCACCAAGCCTATGTTCTCTCACTGAGAGGTAGGGAATTCTCTGTGGGAGCTCCCTTCTTCTGGAACATCTTGCCCCAAAGATGTTTCAGAAGAGGATGGCCCCCACTCTTATAACCTCCCAGCTTGTAAAAAAACTTGGCTCTTCTGAAGGCCTTTACGTTGTAGGGCTCCTGGTGCTAAGAATATCATATTAATTGTATTTTTACTGTAATTATATATTATATTTCTGTCATTGATGTTATTGTTATGTCACTATGTGCTTTGAACTGCAAATTACATACACGGGAGCTATATGCCACTCATAGTTGGTTGATTGGAACAACCTTTCAGCCCTTTCTTATAAATAAAAAAATAAATTATATGTTATTGTTATTTTTGCACTGGCTGTATTTTTGTGCACTGCTTAGAGTTGCCTGGCTAAAGCAATAAGCACACTAACGCACTCCTTTCACCAACAAGATTGTGGCAAAGCAGTTCCCTACTTTACTGAGTGATCCCAGTATGAGTAGGAAGCACCCTTATTTCTACCTGCACACTTTCACTCTTTTAGCTGCTTGCCCCAAACTAGCTTCTATGTCTTGATCAACCTTGAGGATGATGGAATGTTGGACTATTGCTGTAATGGAATATTGGGAAAATAAAGTGGAGTGTTGGGAAAGTAGAATGGAATGCTGGGAAATGGCTGTTTTGCAAATCCACTAATGCTAGTTTGAAACTGGCAAGTCCTTTGGTTTTTATTGAATTCTTTATTGCCAGATACCTTTCCATAAGGAGCTGCTCCTCATCAGATTCTGAAACAAAAGGAGAATGAACTGTTGACCTCCAGTAGAAGAAAGAGCTCAGATTTTTGACATATCTCTATACTATACAAGATGGGGGGGCGGGGGGGTGGAAGGCACATCACTCAATTGAAGATGGGAGGGGGAATAATGGTAGACTTTCAAATAGCTGGTAACAGAGTGAAAAGTAGGTTAGAATCTTCTGAACAAGAGTAAGTCATGCCATCAAGATATCTTCTTGCCCAATAGATTCTCTAAGGACCCAAAGCAAGGCAGCTTGCATTGTATTTTCTCTCATTAGGGTGGCCTGACAGAGAAGAACATGATCTTGACATTTGACCCAGAAGAAGAGAAAATGAGCATCATTATTTGCTGCAGAAGGACAAAGGCAGTGCCATCTCTTACGTTTAGCCAGAAAGAGAAGGTATCCTTTTGGGTAAAATGGAAAGAGAAATAAGGTTGTTGGCTGTACCATGACCATGAATCCCTGATAACAGAGGAAGATGACAACATTAGTTATATATGGAAGACTTGATTTGGACAGGCAATGAAACTTCCTTAATTTTCCTCATAGTATCTTCATTTGACCATATATACCAATGTTCTTTCCAATTTGTAGAGAAGCCTCAGAAGTAATTACTAGCTCCTTCCTCAGTAACAGAAGTTCCCTACTCTTCTGGGCAGAGGCCATATTGTTATTTTGAGACTGTAACATGGCTGCCCTCACAAAATGAATTCCATGCTAAATACCATTTATTAATTAAAAAGCATACCTGTAAGGATGCTCCACAGAAACTCCTCTTCTACTTTCCTACTACCTCCTTTTACCTTTCCCTTTTTTTTCTGGGTAGGTGGGCACACTTCCAAAAAAACAAAACAAAACTCTGGTTGGCAAGAAGGTGGAAGGCAATTCCATAAGTATGGTAGCAACTAAACTAGCAGCCATCAATCAATGTTTTAATGTGCTTCTTAATACAATAAATAATAATATTGCCAAAAATCCTCAGGTAGAAACGGAAAAAACAGGAAACACATTCCACTCTTTCTCCCTTAAAAATTAATAGTAACATATATGGCACTTGTTACAGTATAGCTTAGATATTAGAAGACCAGGCTTTGGAATTTATCCCAATATGAGAGTGCTAGGTGTGTAGGTACGGGCCACGTGCATGACCATTTTAATGCCAATAGTGTAATGCACAGACACATAATTCAAACAATAGATGTATGCAAAGCACTGAGTAGGAAATGTGTTTAATCATTCTGCTGCTGGCATTTTACAATTGGTCTGATCAATTTGCTATTGAAACATAACGAGCACTTTAATCAGAACCTGATCTGTGCAGAATAAAAATCTTAGCACTGGGTTTGGATGAGAAAGGCTACAGATTTAATTGGTTGGAGGACAAGGAATAGCCTAATTACAAGTGTTGTATACGCTCCAGCTCAAGAAGCAGAGGGGACCTGGCACTTAGAAACCTGTTATGGAACATCATTTCTTTCCTTTTCTGAGCTGTTAAATTTGCATGTACAATCTCTTTTTTGTATGTGCTTCGGTTCTATTAAATATAGTCTTCCCAGTAGTGCCATGAGACTTCTTATCATAAATATTAATCACTCTTGCTCAGGAAGAAACAGCTTTGTTGGTGGCCAGGAAGTTGCTCTTAGTTGGTTGTGTGTGGACAAGCCCCACCGCAGGAGGGACAACAATGGAAATTAGGTGGAGTCATCACTCATGTCTAGGTGAGCCCAGAATTTTCTGTGGTTGTTTCTAATGGATCTCCTTTATTACTTCTTATACTGCAATAGCTCTGTTTTAGGGTATACGTTACATGTTTTGGTGTTACCACTTCAAAATGGCTTGAAGCCATACCACTCATTTGGGGCACTTGTGATGGAGGGGGATGAGGGGTACAGAAAAGAAGTTTGAAAGGTAGGTGCAGCTTTAGGACCTCAGAAAACCTACTGTTCCTTGGGCTACATTTGACACATTGTTTTGAGACAGTCTTTGAAATATGTTTTCCCTGAAATTTCCTCAATGTCTTCATTACGTTTTAATTTTTCACAGCCTTGTTCCAGAATGGGCAGATAGCCAAGCAGTCCTCCATCTTTTTTTTTTAAGATTCCAACAATCATTGGTCAACTTCTTGATGTAAAAAAATAGGGCATTAAGTTAAAGGAGAGCTACATTTAGGCCCTGAGGTAGACTTTCCCTTGTAACTTCCCAGTAACATAAAGGCCCAGAAATGTGACCTATAGGATTTGGGAAAGAGCAAATATATTTTCTTAGAAAATTATTGCAAAACTAGCCTGCACAAAACAACAGCTCCTCCTCCTCCTCTTCCTCCTCCTCCCTGTTCTTCATTTTGATGGAAAAACTTTTTCCTCCAAAGAGAAGAAAATGTTGATGAAGTTCTCAGAGATGGGATACAGATTTCTTGCATGTTAAACAATAGTAAAAGTGGGTGAGTGTGAGTGCCCTGTCTTTTATCATACATCTTTTATCATCATCATCTTTCCTGAATTCCCACATTTTCCCACATTTTTCAAAGTAAGAAATAGGGATAGCCAGAGAGAAAAGATATAACAGAAGAAGAAGAAAACATCAGTACTCTCCTTACAGTACTAAAAATAAGCTAAAAAATATCAGAAGAAATTGGGAAAAAATATGAGAAACAAGGTTTCTTTTTTCTTTTAAAAGCAGAACTGTCTTTTGTAGGGGAGGAAAACTTTTGGAAAATTGGAGGGTAGCTTTTTAAGTGCTGATTAAAAGAATGTATTAATTGAAAAGGAAGTGGCTAATTAACCAAGAGATGGGCCATTTTTCCTGTTTCGTGAAGCAGGAAAGATGTGTGGTTACACTCTGGAGCCATCGTGGTTATCATGCATTTTCTCAAAACGAGAAACCCTATAGTCTTTTTCTGTGGGGCAGATGATCTAGCTCCATAATTCTTTTGGTTGCCCTTTTCTACATCTTTGCATGAGCTCCCCCTCCCTCCCTCATTTTCTGGGTTAACAGAAATGGTGAGAAAACAAGCAATGCCTTCCTACTTGAAGCTTGTATCAGACCACTCATATTCTTCATTTCTGTGGGGAAAATAATTTTATTAAACAATGTAACTAATAAACAAAGGAAAGGCTATCTGTATAACGAGAAGTAGAACTCTCAGTTCTTTAAAAAGAGAATAATTTCCCTCTAGAAAATAATAGTTCCATACCAGAAATGCTAAATTTGATTAATAATGTCTATTAGATATTGATGGAAAAATAATTACGTATTAGTCCTGCATTCTGATTACCTGTGAAAGGTTCCACTTCTGATATAATTAACAGCAGCTCCATTGTAATGGATAGCTACATGACTGGCTGAATATACAATTTCCCCTGATGCTAGAATATGAGATTTGAAAGGAGAAGGCTAATTTCTATGAAGTCTAGACCTAGATTGCTTCTGTGCTCAAAACCTTATATAATAAGTTATTAATGGAATATAGGCTCCATTGCTTACATCTGGTTTCAAAAATCCCACTAGCACACCTTCTATGGCCCTGAAGGACCCTGAATGAGTGGGCCCCAGACCTTGAGAATGTTCTTGCATTTGGGGGGATCTGAGAGATTCTTGCATTTGGCCTTCCTTACCCATTTTATTCCTAAAAACTCTTTTAAAACATTTGCAAAATGGGCCCTGACCTGACCCATTTTCAGGGTTCAGCCCTCAACATGCTACACAAAGTTTAGTGTGGCCCTCAACCAGCAGAGGTTGGGCACCCTGGACCTCATCAGGGTTGAGTAATATTCTGGTGGTCAGAAGCTTGACATAGTATTTTGGGGATGATTTATATTCATTGTGCTTATTTATTAATTTTGTTTACCGCTGGTGGCCTACAGTCACATAAAAGCAGTAAATACAAATAAGAGCCATGGTACAACATAATCATTCATAAACATGAGGCTTCGGATGCTCTGTGAAAAAGCTGTTTTCAAGGCCTTTCCATATGAGGCCAAGGTATATAAGGGACAGTTTTTATGGCCCTACTCCCCATGCCCTAAGCTTCCCCCCTGGGCTCAGAAGATTTCCATCTGGAGAAAGTGAACTTAAACATATCTAGGAGCCAAGATAGATATGTATGTTTGTACTTGGAGCCCTGTGGATAATGGTTTGGAGCCAGATGGCTGTAGCAACTCACATCTACTATATGAGGAGGCTACATTCTGCAACAATGGTAACTTCTGGATGACCTTCAAAGGCAGCCGCAGCCCTGGATTAACCACTAAGCCAGTGTTGTCCAAACTTGGCCACTTTAAGATGAGTGGACTTCAACTCCCAGAATTCCCCAGCCAGCCATGCTGGCTGGGGAATTCTGGGAGTTGAAGTCCACTCAAAGTGGCCAAGTTTGGACAACACTGCACCAAGCAAAACAAGCCCATGCTTAGGGCACCAAGGGAAGAGGGGAACCACAATGTCTTTGCCCTAAATCTTTCATTGCCACACTCAACTTTAGTTTTCAGTGCTTAATGAGTCTTAATGTCTTGTCAGTTAAGCAATGGAAGGGATAAGGGGCATCACAGTTGAGCTGTGCTTAGGGCATCAGTTGGCCTTAATCCAACCCTGGGCAGCCCCATATAAAATGCATTGCAGTAGATCAGACAAGTGGTAATAAGGGCAAGTCACTGCTGTCTTCTCTAGTTAGGTGACGATGCCCCAGCTGATGTTACAGAAAGGCTCTCCTTGCTATAGCCTCCACTTAGACATCCAGCAGTAATCATGAATCTAGGAGAATTCCCAAGTCAATGACTTTCCCCTTCAGGGGAAATGTCATTGCATCCAAAGTTACAACCGGAGTAAAAAAAGAATCAGATGATTTCAGAGTGAACAGCAACTCTGTCTTGCTATTGTTGATTCTCAACTTGTTTACCCCATCAAAGCTGCAATATCCTCCAGACAATGAGTCAAAACTTCAGTGGCATCTCCAACACTGCCAAGAAGATATACAGCTCCAACACTGCCAAGAAGATATACATACATAGTAATGATACCTTGCCCCCAAACGATAGATGACCTGTCCCAATGGTTTCATGCATATGTTAAACAGCATAAGAGAAAGAAGCAAATTTTGTGGCACCCTAGGGTATACCCACTCATCTCCTACCAACACCATCTGGAACAGTAAGTTAGTTTATTGTTGTAACCACAGGCCATAACAATGTGGCATAGCATAAAATACAATAAAACAAAATAACAATAAAATAAAGTAATAAAAAGTGTTGGATGCAAAGAGGTCAAAACAAAATAAAGCAAGGGCTGTGATTAAGAACTGAAATATTTCATTCTAGGTTTAAATGACAACAGAGCAAAAGCAGAACCTGACTACTAATGCATATGCAAGAAAGTCATTCAATCACACGTGGTCCAAGCCCTTGAATTCATCTACCATCAATAGTTTGGCCCAGATTTTAGCATAAATGGTGCAATGGAAGACATTTTATTTATTTATTTATTTATTCATTCATTCATTCATTCATTCATTCATTCATTTATTTATTTATTTGATTTGTCCCCGCCCATCTCCCCTACAACGGGGGACTCTGGGCGGCTTACAAACACTAAAATCAAAATACATAATTAAATTATAAAAGATTTAAAAATTATAAAAGTTATAAAAACTAAAAATTTACAAGAATAAGATAGAGATAAAAAGCTAAAACTCCAAGAGGCCAATAGGGCCACACCAGGCCGCTAAGGGGCCAGCCAACCCCATTCTGGTATCCTCCCTTCCCGCCCCAGGCCAGATGGCAGAGCCAGGTCTTCAAATCCCTCCGAAAGGCCTGGAGTGAGGGGGCCTGTCTCACCCCCGGGGGCAAGATGTTCCAAAGGGCGGGGGCTACAGCAGAGAAGGCCCGCCTTCTGGACCCCACTAGTTGAAGTTCTTTTACCGCGGGGATCCGGAGCATGCCTTCTCTGTGAGATCGGGTGGGATGGGTTGAAATCATGGGGGCAAGGCGGTCCTTCAAGACATAGTGAATAATGTCCTCCACTTGATGAACATCACAAAAACAGAGATGCTGTGTTCAACAGGGCACTTCAAGATATGCTGAAGAGATAGTCTACAAGTGAAGAGATATAAAAACCTTTCTCAGTGGGGCACTGGTAATAATAACCAGATACTAGGAGAGACTTCTATGCTTTTTATAATGAAAATATGAAAATTTGGAAGACATCACTGCAGTAACATCCTTATTGGCATCCTTTTCAAAAAGTCTGTCTCTAATATTTTCTCTGTTCCAAGAGCTAAGTTCCCCCCAAAAGGGTAGGGGATACATTTGTAGGAGAGAGATATTTGGCAAAGTGGAATTCTTGAAGGCTTTGGAGTTTCTTATACTGCCCCAACAATGCAAGATGTACTCTAATAGTGATAGAAAACCGTACCTCCGTCACTGGTACTGCCCATTTAGGGAAGAAAGGAACCTTCTGCCGAATGGTGTCCCTAAATCTCAATCATTGAAAGCAAACCAGAGAGGATATCATGATGCCACTGAGAGATCCAAAAGGATCTAGAAGGGCACATTCCCCCACTGAAGCCCTAGCAAAAATCATCCACCTGAGTGACTAATGTAATTTCTGTCCCATGCCCAGTCTTGAATTCTGATTGAAAAGGCTTATGAAAAATGGGCAGGTCTGTGAGATGCAAAAAATATGTATACTATTGGTATATGAAATGTCAAAACCATGAGCCAAGGCAAAGTTGTTAGAGCTGAAATGTCAAGACCAAATGTTGACATTCTGGGAATTATTGAATTGGAATGGATTGGAATGGGTCATTTCACATCAGAGAAACATCAGAACTTCTCCCGTGGACAAGAAAATTACAGAAGAAATGTAATAGCCATCATTATTAACAAAAGTCAGTACTTGGGTAGAACTAAAAAAAAAAAAAATAGAATGATCTTAATTTGTGTCCAAGGCAAGCCAATCAATATTACAATGATCCAAATCTATTCTCCAAGCACAGATGCAGAAGAAGTGAGAGTTGAACACATGTACAGTAACTTGCAGCCTCCCCCGCAAAAGACATCATACTAATTATAGGAGATTAAAATCTAAAGTTTGGAGTAAAATAGCATATAGAATAATGGGAAAACCTGGCCTTGATGAAGCAGGAAACAGACTAATAGGGTTCTGCCAAGAAAAGTAAATGTTTATAGCAAATACCTTATTTCAACACCCTAAAAGACACTCTATACATGGACATCACCAGTTGGACCACACCAAAATCAGATTGATTATACAGTCTGAAGGAAAGATGGAGAAGTTCTATCTGCTCAATGAAAACAAATGAACAAGAAAGCAAACAAAAACATTGGTGCTGACCGAGGTTCAGTTCAAGAATTCTTTGCAAAATTACAACTTAAACTAAAGAAAACAGGTAAGATAATCAGTCCAACAGGATATGACCTCAGCAGTATTCCATATGATTTTCTGGTTAAGGTAAAGAATAGAGGTAGTCCCTGGGTTAAGAATGCCCAGGTTACAGATGACCCATAGTTAAAAACTGAGCCTATTGTAGCAAAATTTAAGTTAAATACACAATGATTTAAGTTAAATGCACGATGGTTCTAGTTCATTACACAACACTACTTATACAGTATTATATAATAATACTGTTCCGGTTTACATGCAAATTCAACTTAAAAACAGACCTTGGGAATGGAATTCGTTCTTAAACTGGGGATTAGCCGTATATTCATTGGATTAATGAACTGAAATTTGTGATATATTACAGGTAAAGCAAACATATTGCAAAATGCTAAAAGCAAAAGAAGGTGAAATGTCTGCCTGCTGATAAGTTAGAAATAGCTGAAGAAAGACAGAAAGCAAAAGAAAAGAGACAGAGAAATATTTGCCCAATGAAATGTTGTGTTCCAGAGAAGAACATGAGGAGACAAGGAGTTATATCTAAATAAGCAATGCACGTAAATTAAAAATAACAATGAATTGGGAAGGACAGGAGATTTACGAAAAGTACAGAAATCAGGACAAACATTTATCCACAGATGAACACAGCAAAAGAGAAAAAAGACGTAGAACTACTGGAGAAATAAGATGTAAAGAAGAGAAAGTGTAAAGATACTATAAAACAGTGCAAAAAAGTTTCCAAAATTGATGACACATACAAAGGGTTGATCACTGAATCAGAGAGACATTTTGGGCAGTGAAGTTAAATGAGCCCTAGAAAATATTGCGAACAACAGAGCTACAGGAGTCAATGAAATACCAGCCAAACTTTTTAAAATAGTGCAAGATGTTGCAGTTAAACTGCTATTTGTGGTTTGTAAGCAGGTATGGAAAGCACTGAAAAATATCTTACAAATTATTTGATTGATTGATATAGCCACTCTTCTCACACAAGTGACTTTGGGTGGCTTACAAGGTTTAAAATGCAGGAAAAACCACAGTGTATAACCCCCAGCACCCAAGGAAAAACAGTAACTCTACTCACAGAAAAAGCACATTGATTACAGCAGAATTCATCTACCTATCTGACCCAAAATTTATGTTCATATATATATATAAAAAAGGAGGGGCAGTGCTAAAGAATATTCAAACTATTGAATACTTCTTTATCTGCTCCTAGGGTCATGCCCAAGCTTTTTCAATCAGAGCAAGAACTGTGAAATGTACAAGGTGGATTCAGAAGAGACAGAGACACCCAAGATCGCATTGTTAACATCCAAGGGATAATGGAAAAGGCAAGTGAATTCCAAAAATATGCCTATTTTTGCTGTATTGATTATATAATACAACAATACTTTGCTCTGTTGATTATACAACATAGATTTCTAGACCACAGTAAATTACGGTTAGACCTTAGGAACGTGGGTGTAATAGGTGACATTATCTGCCTATTGAAGAATTTTAATGATGATCAGGAAGCAACAGTTAGATTGGAATATTGACCAACCAAATGGTTCAGAAGTAGAAGGGAATGTGCTATGGATATATATGGATGCCTTATATTTGCAGTATATTTGTTATTTGCATAAAAAACTATGATAAGAAGAGACAGAAATTGGAATTAAAATGGTTAGAAGCATCACCACTCTCAGATACACTATTGATAGGATTTGATGGCCGCAGTCGAGAAGACTTAAGGAATCTCTTGTTGAAGATGAAGGAAAGTCCAAAAGTTGGTTTGCTGTTCAAAAGTAAAAAAACAAAACCCCAATATTATATTGTATTATTTTATTTTATATTATGTTATGTTATGTTATTATAATGTAATATTATGTCACAATAGTATAATGTTATTATAATATAATAATACTGAACTGTAGAAACATTATACCACCACAGAGGTATGTGTAATCAAAGCTATGTGGGTGTTTTTTTTCTTTTCCAGTTTGTTGTTGGATCATCAGAAAGGGTGGCAGAACATTGGAACAACCTCCTGCTCAGCGGGGTCCATAGGACAGTGAAAAACAGTCAAGATGGCCTGCTTGAAGCCCTACCCTTTTTCTACATGTGTTGGTGTTGCACTCAAATGCAAAGGAGCGGGGGTTTGATCACACTGCAGTGGCCACCATCTTTTTTTACCCCCTGCAGATGCTGCTGCTCCCACTGGAAGTTAGATTAGTTCCTTCCATAGTAGCCTTCCGGCAACTAGTCAAAAGAGAGTTGTCCCACAGGGCAGTTTGGGAATTAGTGCGATGCTGCTACAGTGTCAGGATTAGCCCAGGAAACTCCAGGAGACAGTACAGATTCAATCCAGCAAGGTTTATTGGCTTCAGTCCCGTTACAGAAATCTTCTCAGAGTGAGAGTAATTTCCAGGGTCACCTTCCCAACCTCCCTTGCATTCTTTAGGGAGGGGCCAGTCTCATCCTCTTATCTCTTCCTCGTTGCTCTGGTGATGAGAGCACGTTCTTAATTCCTCTCGTTCTGACTCTCACATACAGCACATGGCAAGTATAGGGCTGGATTAAGGCCTACTGTTGCTCTAAGCACAGCTCAACAATGGTGCCCCACCCCCCTTCCATTGCTTAACTGACAAGACATTAAGACTCATTAAACACTGAAAACTAAAGTTGAGTGTAGCAATGGAAGACTTAAGGGCATGATAGCTAGGGGAAAAAACTCTAATATTAAGACTCAGTAATTGCTGAAGGTGAGATAAGAGATTAAACATTCAGTTTTCTTCCAGGCCAGACCCCACAACTATATTAAAAAAAAAAAAAAATCTTTATTTAACACTAAACAGCAGTAAGCAATAGTGCAAGAGAAAAAAAATGCAAATGTTGAAAAAGTTGAACACAGCAGATAAGGACAATTATAAAAAGTTTGACTAAAGTTGAGTGTGGCAGTGATAGAGTTAAGGGCATGATAGCTAGGGGGAAAATCTCTGTGGTGCTCCCCTTCCCTGGGTGCCCTAAACATGGGCTTATTTTGCTTAATGGTTAATCCAGGGTTGGGCACCCTAACCCTTACAGCAGTTCATAAAAAAGAAAGAAGATTCTCATGGATTTAGTCTGAAGGTTTACTGTACTGTGTAAGGGTTAGGATACTGAAGTCTGGAAATCTTGGGCTTGGCTTGGCTTCCTTTATCACTGACATCTTGGTTGGAGAAGACTCCTGAGAATGCTGTGGGGAGCCAAGAAAACAAACCGATGGATCATTAAACAAATCAACCCAGAGTTCTCACTTGAGGCACAAAAGACCAAGCTGAAATTATCCTACTTCAGACACATTATGCGAAGACCCAACTCTCTGAAGAAGGCTCTTATGCTGGGAAAGGTGGAAGGAAAGAGAAGAAGAGGAAGGCCAGCAGCAAGGTGGAAGCGCTCAGTTACAGTCGCAAGTGCATTGTTGGGAGACTTGAAAGGCCACATTAGAGTCAGATCATCATGGAGAAAATCCATGTGGACACTAGGAATCAAAAATGACTTTATGGTGCATAATCAGTCAACTATTAAATCAATCAAATATTAAGGCCTCCCTGTTTGATCTTCTTTCTGAGTCTTAGTTTAATGGTAAAGATGCTAATTGCTCTTTTGTTAACACAAAAATGCCCATCTGTTCCTATTCTGCAATATTTTATAAATGTTAATTTTCATTTCCATAGCCAGAAGATTTCCTTCATGCCACCTGTAGGGTCAGATGGTTGTTGTTCTTCCTTTTTATCTTTGTATTCTATTTTTATAATTGTTTTATTTACAGTGGACATTTTAACTGACATTGGTAATCTCGGGAGGTCTTATACATCTGGCAGTATATACAGCCAATACATAATTTAATAAATAATTTAATACATTAGTGAACAGCAGGAAGTTGCAATGCTCAGGCAACTCTGAAAGCATTGATTATGAATCATTTTCAAAGCATACATAGCCCTACATTCATTAAATTATTGATTATAATATCATATATCATAAAATATTTACCACAGGAAAAGATAATCATAATCTGAATTTACAAATCTACCATTTTTAATCTATTTGATGGCAATGTATATAAAATATATGTTAAATATTTGATAAATCTATTAAAATGTGAGATATGAATGCAAAAATGGCAAGGAACAGTGAGTAAGAGAAACAGCAAAGTGGAGTTAAAGGCAGGTGAAATTTGGCAGAAGAATTGCATTTTTTGTTTATTAAGCAAAATGAAATACCATGATTGTGAAAGCTATGTGGCACAGAGATTTCATGGCAAACGCAGAGCAGACCTATTTATTTTATCTTATTAAATGACAATTGATGCTAAAGAATAATGTGAAGGGAATCTGTGGGCAGCAAAGTCTAATACGCTACCAACTGAGGCAAAAAAGGAGAAAAACAAATAAACTAGTTACTGCTAAACAGGGACAGCTGGACCACTCCATACAGAATCCAATCAGATTTTTTATATTTTTCCATTTTTTTATTTGAGCATCAGCCATGTGCTGAGTGAACAGATTGCAATGCCACATTATTGCAATATAGTCTCTAATTGTTTGTGCAAATGTCTCTTTTACGCATTCCAGTTTTGAGGATATGTGCAGGTAACTGTCAAGTCACATGGAGTGATATGTTTCACTCCCAAATAGCCCTTCCTTCCTTCCTTCCTTCCTTCCTTCCTGGAATACCAGGCCATCAAAGTATATATCAGGAAGAGAGAAATATTGTTATACCTTCTAATGAAATATTTATACAAAAAACACATTTACACTTAGAAGAGAGCCACTCTGGTCTAGTGGTTAAAGGCACCAGCCTACCAGGCTACAAACTGGGAGACCATGAATTCTATTTCTGCCTTAAGCACAAAACCAGGTACGTGACTTTGGGCCCATCCTTCTTTCTCAGCCCTAGGAAGAAGGCAATGGCAAACCATGTTAAAAAAAGGCTACCCAGAAAACTGCATGAACTTGTCCAGTCAGTCACCAGGCATCAAGACTTCTTCAGAGGCAGAAAAAAAGCCCTAAACAAACAGTAAGATAGGATGAGAACTTTTAATACCACTGTTTACTGCTACACAAATGGGCTGAAGTGGTAAATACAAATATTCACAACAGAATGAACATCACAGCTGTATTTTTTTCATGAAATAACCTGTCAAAAAGCCAAATCACACTTGAACACAGCAGATTTTGTCTCAGTGATTGATAGAGAGAGAGAGAGAGAGATAGATGATAGAAGGAAGGAAGGAAGGAGGGAGGGAGGGAAGGAAGGAAGGAAGGAAGGAAGGAAGGAAGGAAGGAAGGAAGGAAGGAAGGAAGGAAGGAAGGAAGGAAGGAAGGAAGGAAGGAAAAGAAAAAAGAAAGAGGATACCATTTCAAGAACAAAAGGGATTTGTCTGAATTATCAGATTTTCACAGAGTTATTAACTTAATAGATTGGGGAAATGCTATGAGCATAATATACCTTGACCTGAACAAAGCATTTGATAAAGTCTGTCATGATGTCATCACTAATAAAATGGTAAATATAGGCATATGGTATATGTAAAAAACAAGTCTTGATGTTTTAGTAGATCACAAGTTAAATTGTGATCTGACAATGTGATGAAGCAGTTAAAAATGTTATCTTGGGATACACTAAGAGGAGCATAGAGTCCAGATCATGGGAAATAATTGACCCATCCTACTCTGACTTGGTCAGGCTCCACCTGGAATACTCAAGTTCTGGACACTGAAATCTAAAAAGAACATCAGCAAACTGAAATGAGTTTTGAGGAAGGCTACTAAGATGGTGAGAGGAGTGGAAACATATTTCTGTGAGGAATAGTTAAAAGAAACTGGGCATGTTTAGGCTGCAGAAGAGAAGACTAAGGGAAGTTATGATTGCAGTCTACAGATCTCTAAAGGGTTGTCATACAGAGCATGGAGTAAATATGTTGTCTGTTGCCCCACAGGGCAGGAGAAGAACTGGTAGGCTGAAGTTAGAGGGAAGTAGATTCAGGTTAGATATTAGGAAGAAATTCCTGATGGTCAGAGTCAGTTAGTCATCAGTTCAGAATATTTCAACAAATCCTACAATGGGGGAGTTGGACTAGATCTTCTCTGACATCACTTCCAACCGATGATTGTGAAGTACATCTCTGAAATAAACTCTTCCCCAACCTTACACTGCCTGACTGGAGAAAGTGGCAGTGGGAAATGGCAGGTAGGGGAAAAGTTTAGGTCCATATGGACTCAGAGTTGCATTTGCTCCAGAACAAATTGTTTGAAGTAGCATAATTGGCAGGGCTTAAGCAAGCAGTAAATGGGAATGAATCAATTTTATTTACAGTGTAGCTTAAATCAACTCATGTATATATGTATGCGTGCATGCATGCATTCATTCACTTTGTGTTGCTGTTTCCTGGGGCATTTCATTTAGTGCCTATCAGTCTGTGGTCAAGTGTGACAGACTTCAACCCCCATCAGGGTGCATACCTGTGTTTTCACGTAAATAGAACCCTCTGTTTGTTTTGGATCCCTGTTTTTTTCTGGATCCATGATGTGGAAATGTGACGCATCTGGAATCTTGATGCTCAGAATGCCAAGGTTGGTGACTGGGTTGCTGTTTCATCTTTCTTTTGGGCAACTAATGGAACAATCAGGCTAATTAAGTCAGTTCAGAATAAACTCTGGGCCTATCTGATCACATGATTTTTTTGCTGGATCTGGGAGCCAAGTCAATCTGTTGGTGTATCCCAAAAACTGTAGCAAAACTGTAGCATTTTTACTCGAGGTCTTGAAGCCCTGCAGAGATTTTGAGGGGGGTCTCTTCTTACATTGGCAAAACTCTTTCCAGAACCTGCCTCCCAGCTCTTTTCTTCCCCCTGAGATTTAGCCGCCATACTGTTGTGCTCAATGTTTCAAAGTCTGTGGAAGTGAAGACTGTTCTGGGTTGGCTTCAAATTATAATTGAGGAATTGAGGGATGAAAACAATGGGCAATGTAGAAATTCTCTGTAACTATCAAAAGTCTCAGTCTATCTTACATTCTCAGTATTCTCTACTGATGCTTGACATTGTAAAGGAAACCCCCTCTCCTAACTACTCTTTTGTAAATTAATGAATTCCATGAGAAACACACAAACTAGATTTTTTTATACTTCATAACTTAAGGGGGACCTTTTAAATAACATTTCCCCACTCTGCCACGTGTACTGTGGAATCCCTGAGCACTGCAGATGATTCTAGAACACATTATTTCATGCAGAGAGGTGCCCAGTTCTATTAGTCCTTGATGTTAATCCCTGGAGAATATAAAATGCACTTTGGAACAACTCCAACCCTCCCCGGAGGTTTCATGTTGCAGGGGAAGATCATAAGTGAGTAGTAGACAAGCTGTTATTTTCAAGGAACTTGCCAACCATTTCTGATCATCCCCTTAAGGAACCCCTGCTAAGCTTCCAATGATTTTCTGGAGCACAGCTTGAAAATGAACACTCTGTCACATATTATGGGGTTCCAGCTGAGTTGGGCTTACACCCACCCACCTCCACAATCCCAGTGGACAGATTGTGCAAAGAAAAATGTTGGATCTTGTTTGAGAGAATGCACTCAGAGGAATCACTCCCTGGCATATAAGGCTGAACAGTTAATGTAAAAAAGTTAAACAGTGATACGATGGCTGGTGGGGGTGTAGAAATTGCAAAAATGCTGTTAGCATTATTATTCATATTAATAAGGCAGTATTTTCAGTTGGATGTCTATATTTTAGGGAAACAGATATTTGAAAAACAAGTCTACAAAATTACATTAGCGCTATCTAATAACATTCCCCCAGTAAGATACTACCTTGATGTGATTGTGGGAATTTTGTACACCAAGAAGGTTGAGAACTATTGCCAGAGATTCAGCCATACTGGGCAGGTCTCATCAGAGGAGCCAGACAAAGAGTGTCTCTCCCATAAACAATATGGTGAGACATAATTCACAGAAACCTATGATTACAGTAAAATAATATTAATAATGTAACATAATTAATATTAATATTAATAATATTATTGGAATATCCCATTCCAAAAGACTTCAAATTATACAATTAAAATAGTTTAAAATATGACAGCAAAACATAACAGCTGAGACTGAAAAACAACCAAAACAAAAATCAGAACAGGGGCTTCGCAAACACACTAACCCTAGGGAACTCACACAAGCTTCTATTGCATCTTCCCCTGATTTATGTTAAGGCCCAAGCACCTTTTAAAAATGCACATTTTCCTACTAACGTTCTTTAATGTGCTCAGATCTTTGATATAGCCTTGTCTAATGTAAATTCCTCTGATGTAAGCTCCTTTTACAAACATCACAACTATTTGCGTGCAATTTTCAATGGTGTACCTTTTTCAGACTTTTTATTGGGGAAAGATAAACATTCATGGACTTTTTAAAATATTAGAATGTACCCCACTGCAAAGCTTGGTGATGCTAACACTTATAATTAAAACACCATACATTGTTTGGTTCCAATGTCCTCACAGCCATTGAAACTCAAAGGCATTGAGAGTATTAGAGAAGATTTACTTTACTTAAATTGTCAATTTATTATTACCCAAAAGTTTTTAAAAATGAAAAATGAGCAATTTATAGAAAATTGGGATTTGAGAATTGGAGTGTCCTATATTAATCTATGACATCAGATTTTAAGGAATGTTGGATGTGTTTCTTATGGCCTAAAAGTGAATTTAATTCAGCAAGAAATTATTTTCTGACCTCTCAAAGTACATTAAGAAAGGCTGAGTCTCATCCTTTCTATACTGGAGCTGTAGTAATTTTAAAGGAACTTTGCAATGTATGTTTTGGGTGTGTCCACTTGTAATTTTTAATTGGTTAGATATTAGCACTACAGTGAACCAGGCTCTTGAATGGAAATTAAAGGTTAAAAATAGTAAACTATATCACAAAAATCTGGAATCTTTCCTTCTGTGAATAAATGTGGATAAATTGATATTGGACTGCTGTAAAAAATGATTATGTGTTCATGGAATTTTGGGATCTGGGGTAAGACCTACAACTACTTAGCCTTATCAGGGTTGAGCCTGGGTCTATTCTTTCCCATCTAGTCCACTATAACCTCCAGACTCCAGATCCTGAGAGCATCATCTGGTTGATCTGGGGTCAAGATGTACATTTGGATATTATCTGCTTATTAGTGGTACCTGACCCCAAACTAACAGATGATATCCCTCAGTAGCCACCTGTAGATTTTAAACAGAAGGGGTGAGAGTGTAGAGCCCTAATTCAACTTTGGAATTCACTACGACAAGATGTGGTGCTCGCTACCAGCTTGGCTGGTTTCAGTAAAGGGTTAGGTCAAATCATGGGAGTTATGGGGATCAATGGTTGAAGGCCAACTACTGGCAGGCTAGTGGTCTTCCTTGTGCAGTTGGAGGCCACTGTGAGAACAGACTGTTGGACTAGATGGGCCATGGGTTCAGGGCACTGCATATGTTATCCTATTATGTTCTTATGTACCCCAATGTTAAAGAGCTCGGACTGGTTTCTCTTCTACTGTCAGTACCAGTAGGACCTGACCACAGAGAAAGGAGAACCATCACAATAACCTGCTTCCCATTCCCCACAGGGAGGTCCAGCAGGCCAGCAGGATATCATGGTTGATAATATTGAAAGCTCCTGAGAGGTCAAGGAGAACCAGGACTACCCATTTCTACTAGAGGTCATCAACAAGGGCAACCAAACTGTCTCAGTATATGCCCTGTCCCGAAACCTGATGGAAAAGGATCCAGATCATCAATTTCCTCCAGAGCATTTTAATAGCAATGGTTCCAAAGATTATTCAAAGTATATTTTAAAAAAGAATGGTGATAATGGTGGAGATTTCCATGCAGTCAACAAAATTATGCATTACACAGCAACGCAGTACTATGAAGTCACATTTAACGTTCCTGAAATAAAATTAGAGGGAACCTCTGCATCTCCAAATACAGAAAGAAGACACAGTTCAGAAAACCACCAGTTCCCTATTTTTTTTAATCTCACACTTTTAATTTCTTTGGTTTCTATTCCCTACTCCTTTTTTTGCACTTTTCATCATATTGCTTATCCCATAAGAGGATAGGGTAACACACATGTGGGTATGTATGCAATAACTTAAAAGAGCTAAAGTTGGCAAAGCACTTCTAGTTTTCATTGGCATCATTATTATTACTCACACAACGTTTGTCGTGTGCTTAGTTGTGCATGGATGCCAATCTTTATAGAATAGAAATGACTGAAAATAGTTCCATCAAAAAGCTAGAAGTTTTAAATCAGCAGTATCTTTTCAACCTCATTTATTGAATTAATGGCTGTAAACCCTGATCAGCTATGTTATCTCAGCCATAAAACTTTTATATTCTGAACATTCCACAGACTTTTGCAACTAAAGAAGAAGATTGTATGGCTCATGAATTTGAGAACATTACCTTAGGGACTGATCAACATGTGGGTTTTGATCAGGTCCCAAATATGTCTGCTTATTGTTTTTTAGACCCCTCTAAGGAAGTGTCTGTCTTGAAGGGGTCATTCTCTGAATGCTATTTTATGTTAAAGAAAGGGAAGAAAGAATACATTCTTTTTCCTATGGAAAAATTATTGCTTCAGGGGAAAATTTAACATCGTTCTTTTTTCCCCCCCTGATGAATTTGCAGCATGCAAGGAGTACTTCTGGGTGGGAGAACATCTCACCATTATAATGTGATATAACCCCAGAATAGAGCCTATAATGTGATGGTGCACGCATTTCAGTTCTTAGAGCAAACTAGGTGATGTGTAGATATGCCAACTGCTTCCCCACTATCTCACTCCAAGGAACTGAAGTGAGAAGCAGCATTAGATCCTGGGATCAGGAACTGAAGAGGGAGCAACTGTTTAGCTCTTTGCTATAGCACATTTTGCAGCTGAAAGCAAACCATGTAAATAATTTGTTCAACTTACAGGAAAGACATAGGAAGCGTTCTTAGCTTCTTTGTTGTGCAGAAGAAATCAGCTGGAGAGGGCCATAGAAAGAAAGAAAAGGCAAATTTATTTCTGCTTTCCTATTTCTCTGCTCAAGCTGACAGCCTTCTTTAGCTGTTTTTCAGGCTAAAAAATTCCAGGATACTGTTCACACAGAATCATACAGCTGAAAGGACCATTTAAGCTATTGGGCCCAACTCCCTGCTCACTGTAGGAAACCAAATTAAAATGTCCTCAACAAGTACAGGTAGTCCTCAACTTATGACCACAATAGGGACCAGAAAATTCATCATTAAGCAGTGCGGTCATTAAGCAAATCACTGCGGTCATTAAGAGAATCACATGGACATTAAGTGAATCACATGATCATTAAGTGAATCACATGGTTCTGCATTGATTTTGCTTGTTGGAAGCCAGCTGGGAAGGTCACAAATGGTGATCACGTAATCCCGGGATGCTGCAACCATCGTAAATACATGCTGGTTGCCAAGTACCCAAATTTTGATCATGTGACCATAGGGATGCTGTGACAGTCATAAGTGTGAGGACCAGTTGTAAGTCACTTTTTCAGTGCCACAGTAATTTTGAATGATTGCTAAACGAATGATCATAAGTCAAGGGCTACCTGTAGCTCTCCAGCTTCTGCTTGAATAGCTCCAGTGAAAAGGAGCCCACCTTCTTCACTAACTGGTTTTGTTGTCAAGCTGTTCTTTACTATGGGTGTGCAAAACCTCCTGTTCCAGGAATGGAATATTCTGGAGATCATTCCAGAAATCTCTGAGCCTGTTATTTCTCCTCTGGATTACAGAAATCCAGCAGTTTTTTGGGTGATCTAGTAGTTTTCTAAAATTTAATTGCCCAAAGTTCATCCTCCGGCAACTGTTTCTGGTTTGGAGATTTAACTTCTAAAAGCCACTGAACCAGACTGGCCACATCGATGTAGTTCAGAGGAGAAATGGAACATTTCAAAAACATTCTCCAGAACACCCCATTCCTAGAATGGAAGGTTTTGTGTAGATCTGATTTTTTTGCGGGGTGGGGTGGGGGAGTCGCTTTGAGCCAGTTTTGATTCCTGGCGACTGCTTGGACAAGTCCATGCAGTTTTCTTGGCACCATTTTTCAGGAGTGGTTTGCTATTGGCTTTTTCCTAAGGCTGTGAGAGAGTGATTGGCCCAAAGTTACCTAGCTGGCTTGGTGCTGAAGGCAGGACTAGAACTTATAGCCTGGTTTCTAGCCTGGCGCCACTACACCAAACTCACCCTTTATCTGATTCTTGCCAGTAGAATATTTTTCCTAATATTTAGCCTGAACTGTCTTCCTATAATTTAATTCCATTATTCTGTGCCCTACACTTTGAGATAACAGAGCATAGGTCTTGTCATTCTCCTGTGTGGTTCAAATACCCTTTTACATATTTGAAAAGTGCTAATATATTCACTTCTCAGCTGCTTTCCTTACATATACAGTAGACATGCTAAATTTCCTCAATTTCTTTTCCCATAATTTCATTTTAGGTCTCCTGAACATCTGAGCTTCCCTTCTCTGAAATTGTTCCAGTTTGTGTGAATCTTTCTTCAACAGTGGTGCTCAGAATTGGACCCAGTACTTGAGGTGGGGGACTAATACTAAGTAAAGTAAAATTGTGACTCCTCATGATTTGGGTGCTATTGTTGATACAGCTTACATTTGTGTTTCCCTTTCGCATTTTTTGCAGACTTGTCCCATTGCCTTCATACTCCCTAATAATCAGTTACAGTTCCAAGATATTTTTCATTATTACCATTATTACCAGGACAAGCAGTTCACCTTTTATCAAGTGATAATAGGTTATCCTTGTCTGAATTATACAATGGTGCTAACTTTTTGAAGCATTCTTGTTTTTTAATAACCCTGCCTGTTCTCAGATGCTGGAGCAGTGTGTGGACTGTATTGTTGGTACATTGTATGGACTGTATTGAAACATGCCTAATTTGCCTTGAAAAAATGGTAAAGAGTATGAAGCTTATTAATCACTTCTTCTGTCTGATCAGGATTCTGATGCATCTACCCACGTTGCTCAATTTTATGCTTCTATTTGTTCTATCTGTCTTATTAATAATTGAAGAATTGTATTAACCTTGGTGATTGCCACTATTATGTTGCTTATTTTTTATGCTATGTTATTGTCTTTTAGGCTGACTTTTTATTATACCTATAGATTTTAGATGGGCCTTTCTATATGTTTTTGATATATATTGCATCTTCTGACTGTAAGGCCATAATAAAGATAAAGATGAGGTGGTTCATTGGACTCTTCCATATATTTTATTCTAAACAATTACCTGTCTAGTAAGCATTAATTACTTAGCATAGAACTCTCTCTTAAAACATGTAGTAAAGCAGGAATGGGCAAACCTTTGGTAGGTAGGAAGTAACGTTTTTGGTGGAGCTGAGGACCAAAACAGTAGGTCGGACTGGGTTTCAGAGATGGCCTTGAGGTGTCATTTGTTCTTGTGAACTTTGATATCTCCATTTTAGGATTTATATTATAGCTTCCATCTGGTTCCTACTCAGAATGGTATGTTGTATACTATGGCCCAGGTCAGAAAGGTTTTCAAAGGCTACAAAAGAGAGGATGAAGGGCTGTGTGCAAACAGTTCCAGTCTTTGGGGCTCTAAGTTTCTTCCAAGCAGATCTGAAACTGAACTTGGCAGTTGGTGTCTTGTCTTTGTACACTGCCTGCGTTCAATGGAACAGAATACCCATAGCCAATTGCTCACAGTTTCATAGATGACAGTTGATATCATTCCTCCCTGACTTATTTGGATGTTTATAGATTTCTGTTGCCTCTTTAATAATTCTGGACAAACCCCTGTTGCATCGTACCAGAATGCTAATGGTCTATTTTGTTATTTGGCCTTGTGATTAGTGTTCAGCCAGCGATGACTGTCTGGCCATTTTTCAGTTTCAGATTGGCTCAGAAGAAGCTTGCAGCAAAACATCCCCGCATATTCATAGTCTCATCCAGCATCACCTGCAGGTCTAGTAGCTGTGAAAATCTACACTTTGCAATTCCAAGCGTTATTAGTATTGATATTAAATGTTGTGGCAGAATGCATTTGGACTGACCACCGGATAAAATTTTTAGTTGGATTTAATTTAACAATCCAGGGAAGATTTCTGTGGGAGGCCATCCGAAGGAAGAGTATAGAGCAGTGTTGTCCAAACTTGGCCACTTTAAGATGAGTGGATTTCAACCCCCAGAATTACCCAGCCAGCATGGCTGGCTGGGGAATTCTGGGAGTTGAAGTCCACTCATCTTAAAGTGGCCAAGTTTGGACAACACTGGTATAGAGAGTTGGAAGATAACTTATACAATAGGTACCCCAGCCTTTACTCAAAGGGTAAGACCCTATGATGTTACTCTGCAGAGTTGAGAAGTAGATTTATACAAGCACAGTGACTAATTCTAACTGGTACAACTGGGTAATAGATTCTGTAATAGTGTTCCCTGAGCCTACAAAAAATGGGATTTGTAACAAAATGTTGCAGCATGGAATGTTTCTAGCCATTGTGTCCTGCTGCATCCCATTCCTTTCCCCACCTGCTTTCTACGCTTCTCCCCAACCTCAAGCTTCACTGTATTCTGAGTCCAGAATTCCCATTGCAGAGTCTTGGTTTCTTATTTCCTCCTTATTTAGACTTTTTTCCTTTCTAAATATTTTTATGTGCAAATGTAGCTTTTCCCCCAAGCTTCTTCAGTGCTCTCTTGTTGTTTTGTGTCTCTGCCTCTGTGTGGTGTCATAAAGAATGGCATCCACACCCTGATCATTGCAAGTGAAAGAATGGTGATACTACACCAGCCATTGTCATTCTGCTATTTACAAGTGACATTTGAAAGTGGCATTGATCAGAAATCAGAAAAAGAGTGTTTCATTTCCCACAATTCTCTTCTACTGATTTGGAAGTCCCCATTTTTCCTTCTTAGACTGCATCTCTGTTTCAACTCCATAATTTGAAAGAAAGCTAGTTTGGTGTAGTAAAGGCATCAGACTAGAGACCTGGAGACAGTGAGTTCTAGTCCCGCACAAAGCCAGCTGGGTGACCTTGGGCCAGTCACTCTCTCTCAGCCCTAGGAAGCAGGCAATGGCAAACCATTTCTCAAATCTTGCCAAGAAAACTGCAGGGACTAGTCCAGGCAGTCTAAGCTGTCGCCAGGAGTCAACACTGACTTGAAGGCACAAAAAATTAAAAATATAAAAGAATCCTTACAACCAAGCTGGAGAACCTGCCACCCTCCAGTTCTTGTTGAATCCCAACTTTCAGCCTAGGGCTACCAGATTTGGGCTGCAAAAAACCCAAATGACCTGCAGAATGTAGCAAAGAATAAAGGGTTTCTGTCTTCTTGTCCTGCCATCTAATGACCATCCTTAGTTCTTCAGCTTGGAATCAGTAGCCTTTCTGAGGTAGTATGACCAGTTCAACATCTAGAGGACATAATTTCTCCCTGGACTTCTCAAAGCAGTTCAGGGAGGTGAGCCTGTAGCACTGGGCAGGGAGACGCTAAGAAGGTGGCTCACCTAGGATTAATGAGTAACATTTGAACTGAGGACTTTCTGGTTCCTGCACTAAAGAACTCAGTGTGCCATATTTCTCAAGAGATACTTATACAGTATATTTGTGCCAATAGATGTTTAACAGGCCTGTGCCAATCTGCTCTGACTACCAGTTTGGATTGCCAAGTTAATTTGATCCAAGCTGCTGATTGATTTTTTAAAAAAATATTTATTAAAAATCAGAGACTTATGACTGGAGGAGCATATGAATGCTGTAAAAGGCATACACAAATAATCAATCTGGTTCAATTCAAATCCTAAAAGACCTGTGGGCAGGGCATCGAGAATCTAATCAGTTTGAAAAAGTCTGTTTCCAGTTGATCATCTGAATCAAATCACTGCATTAGTGCAAGAATCCAATTTGACTCAGAGATTAAAGCAAATCACTTTCGAATTGAATCTCCAGATGGAATATTTGCAGAGTCCTATTCTTTAACCTTTAAACTATGTTGTTTGCCTACATTGACCTCTCCTTTAGTGGCCAAACATCTCCCATTAGCGATCCCACCATTGCTGAGCTGTTCAACCAATGTTTTATCAATCTCAGCTAAAGTCTGGTTTGAAAGATCCTGGATGGAAAGGGACTGTGTAAAGATCGTCAGAAGGTGTCTGGCAAGTGGTTGGCACACAAATCTCTCAGATCTTTCAAAGCAAATGTGTATTTGCTCTGATTGCGTGATAGAAAAAGGAGCCTGCATGCAGTTTGGAAGAAAAACGCTCTTCTTTCTCAAAGTGGAGAGAGACATTGAGGGCAAGCTTGACATCTTGTATTCAGTTCCAGTTAACAAATGGTATGCTAAAAATGGAAAACACAGAACAGAAGGCAACCAGTTTGATAAAGAGAGAGAGGGGGAGAGAGGCAGAATATTTGTTTCTTCAAGAAAAATAATGGTGGCAGGCTGGGGGCAGGGGGATGGGAAGCGAATGCATTCTTTGAAAATCAAGAGCTGAACAGAGTACCTCATTAAAGTAAACACAATTTCATAAGGGGAGCAGGAAAGATAAATGCCATCAGGGTTATTATTAGCTCATGTCAGCTCTAAGAACAGCAGGGACCCACAAGCACTTCAGATAGGGTGCAAGCATTTCAAGGGGGTTTAAGTGGAATTCCTTACACATGTGGCACAGTTAATATGTGGAATGTGGCATCACAGGCAGGAGAAGAGAGTATCACACTCAGGAACCTGCAGAGATTTGAAGGTGAAATGTGCATTGCAGAGGAAGACGGCGTTCCGCTCAGTCCTGGGCATGTTGACTCAGAAGCTGGTTCTGCGGCTTTCAGTAGGACTCGCTTCCAAAAGGCACACCGAGATTGTAGCCTTGAAAGTGGGGGGGGGGGGGGGGGGGGGAATCAATACTGAAAATCAGCTGGTGCAGAATTATGGATTGGACATCTATTGCTTTGTGGGATTTTTCTTTTTTTGAAAACATGCAATGCTCCTGAAGCAGCTTACAAAACAAAGTCCGTGTTAAAAACTAGTGTTGTGTGCATCAGACAATTTCTATATCATCTTGCCACTCCATAATGTTTCTACTAGGACAGTATCGGCCACCTTTGAATCATCTCAACAAAGCATTTCACATTGCTTCTTCCTAGAATTATTTGTTGCTGGCAAAGAACAGTTGCTGTGGATATGTTGAACAAATACTGTGAATGTTCCAACTATTGCAAATGCCAAAGGCAATTCAAGGAGGTCCTGTAAGTGAGGGGACCATAAGAAGTTGCTTTGTGAAGTTATATCATGGGTATTCTTTACTCAAAACTTTGTTGAAATGTATCCCCCTGAAGATCTCAAGAACTCTACTTTCCATTTTAATCCACAAGTCTTAAAAAATCGGCATCAGTATTTGCACTTAAATATTCAGTTGGAAACATCTTTTTTCTGAAAATCTATTAATTTATTTTCAAGTCAAGCATTTCAGCAAGGAGCTGGAAAGCCAAAGGGTACATAAGTATATTCTTTGTGTTAGTTCCTCAGGCAGGTCCAGTAACATAGCCCAGACAATATGATGAATGATAAACTGCTGAAAAGTGGAAGCTATGAAAAGCAATTAGTACAAATACGATGTTATGGAATGTGGGAAAGACCTTGGGAGATGGAGTGAAGAGATGCTGCCTAGGAGAGGGTCAGATAAGAGGCAGCATAGCCCATAGCTGTATAGTTTCCCAGGCTGTGAATTAAGAAATGTGTCCTGAATTATGTCTAACAGTTCCAAAGCAATTTTTTGTTCTACTATAATATGGTCCTTCTAGGAAATGTGATTGTTATGTGTAGAGGTAGTTCTCACTTAATGACTGCCCTGTTTAGTGACCATTTGAAGTTATGGCACTGAAAAAGTAACTTTACAACTGGTCCTCACACTTATGACCATTGCAATGCCCCCACAGTCAGGTGATTGAGATTCAGGTGCTTCGCAACCAGCAGGTATTTATGACCATCGGTCATGTGATTGACATTTGTGCACTTCACAAGCAGATTCAATGGAGAAACCAGCAGTAAAATGGCAAGTTGTCATCACATGATGTCTCACTTAACGATTGCAGGTGATTCACTTAATAACCGCAGCAGAAGTTAGGTAGTAATTCCGTCATGGTCACATGATGTCTCACTTAATGATGGAGTTGCCAGTCCCAATTGTTGTTATTAAGCAAGGACTATCTGCATACAGTATGACATAATTGTATTCATATATTCATGTATATTTATGTGCAGGACAATGTGTATTGACCAGTGCTGAAATTTTGCTGTGCAATTATTCAAAAGTTTTGTTTCCCTGCAAAAAAATGTCCAAAACTTGCTTTTCATCATAATTTTCATTAGAAATTTTTAAAACACATAAAAGATAAACATAGAAAAAATATAGAAAGCAGAGTTAAGAAAAAAAAAATAAGAAAAGATAAATAAAAGAAATATTTGAAGAAGTGGCTTCCAATCTTCCTTGGAGCTGTTACAAACATACTTATTGTCACTCGTCCCCCATCAAGGTTACATCACATAATTCACTTCTTCCCATATTCAACCCTTTTCAATCAGCAAATCCGGAAATCATCAAGTCATTTTTACCCATTTTCAGCAAAAAGTTCATGAGGGTTTCCAGTCTTTTAAAAAAGTGCTTATTGTTCTGTCCCTGATCTAACAGGTCAATTAGCCATTTCTGCTAATTCTGTCATCTTCACAGTCCAATCCTCCATTGTGGGTAGTTCTGTATTTTTCATCTTTGCACATATAATAGTCTTGCTGCAGTTACCATATATAAAGCCAATCTTACAAAGTCCAAAACTTCTGAAGGTTCCAGGAAACTTTCAGAAGAGATCAATCTTGGACACATTATAATAATTAATTTTACCTGCCATGTCATCCAAATATCTTGTCTACACTATGTTTTGAAGCTGGTTTATTGATAACCCCAGATAATAAGGGCAATCAGACACTAGCCACCATGATTTTGAAAGCTGATCTCCCCACCCTATCAACCACTAAATAGGGCAGATTTCATCCATTTTCATAGATGAGAAAGAAGAGGTCCTAGCAGAAGCTCTGTCTGTCTGTGTCTTAGCCTGTTGCTTTTAAAAGCACTCACAAAGTAAGAAGCCACTTTCCATTAATTTTCAAGGCAAAGTCATTAACATTTATTCAGTCTGTATCAAGGCAGAGGGTATCAATGAATCACATACTGGTGAAAGAAAACAGAAGTAAGGATTTCCAGAGACAAAGCAGCAGGATCTGCAAGGAAAGGCAGAGACATGATCAGAACAAAGCAGAAATGTTCTAATAGTGAAATGCAACTTTAACTGAGTCATATGGAAATGGGAAATATTGATCCAGCATCCAAGCACCCTTGGATAATGGTTTACCACATAGGTTCTGTGCTTTCACCATAATAGAACACAAATAAGTACGATTGGAGCTTATTAATCCTAGCTATAGAACCTGGTGTTTCAAGACCACATGCGTACACTTTCTTTTTTGAATTTTTTGGCTCTCTACCTGGGACTGACAATGGTCCTGTGGCCAAATGGCCTGGTATCTAATTCAAAATCAGAGTTGTGGGAGCAAGGTCAATGGGCTCAAGGGCAGGCACATATCAGTCTGTCTAGAAATCTATTCTTTTCCTTTTCTTGACTGAAGAAATAGTCATAAATCAAGATCATGATACATAAGTACAGGCTTAAGTTCCTGTACTCCCATAACTTGAATAATGGGAGACAGGGTTAATACATCATGGCGACATTAAAAGAGAATCAGTTGACCTAATTAGCATGTCAGCCCTATAAGGCAAACCAGACTAAGAAACCAATGCCATATAGGCCAGGACTATTTTTATTGTAAAAGCTATAGTAACAGAATCTTGCAAGTCTGAATGTGCTTCCCTCTTCCTCACTTTATCTTCTTGTGAACTAGGGAGGGGCTTGTCTGAGATGTTTTCTCACTTAATTTTCTTGGCCTGGGCTCAAGCCCCTCTTATCTGACCTTTCCCTTGGTAGTGGTTCTTCTTCCTGTCCTTCAAGGCCATTCCCTATGCCCTCTACATTTTTTTTTAATTTTTTTTTTTTTATCTGCACTCAGTTGTTACCGACTCTGCAGTGACTGCTTGGACGAGTCCTTGCAGTTTTCAAGGCAAGGTGTTTCGGAAGTGGTTTGCCAGTGCCTCCTTCCTAGAGCCTTAATGGTGAAATTTCACTCTAATAAAGCTACCCAACACTGCCCAGCCAACTAATGTTGCTTGTTTGTGATTGAGATGAAATCTTAGAGAGTATCCCCCCACACACACTAGATTGAAGCTTCTCTAGAACTTTTATTTCTTTGGTCGTGTTGATTTTCACATAACCCTGGTAAATGTATAATAGAACTGGGTCAGGTATTTTTATGGATCTCCCAAACATATCTGTGGTGGTATTGGGTACTCCACCCAAATTTAATTATTTTCCCTTTCTAGAGTGGAAAAACATAAAAAGGGTAGGCAATGGGAAGGGATGTGATAGTCTCCAGCCTCCTTTGGGGTAGCTGGAAGGACTAAAAGAAAATGCCTGACCAGGTGTGATGGAATGGAATTATGAAGGCCACACTCAGGGAGACAAACATCCTCTTTCATCTCCTGAAGGGCAAGGAAGAGATAAGAGGATGAGGCTGGCACCTCCCTGAGGAATTTACTCTGTTTTCACAGCTACTGTGGGAACAGAGTTTCAGTCTGGGAAGATTTTTGATAGAGGTTGTAGCTAATAAACATTGCTGAACTGAGTTTGCATGGTCTCCTGGAGTTCCTTGGGCTAGGCCTGACACCAGGTCAGGCAGCATTGTCTACCAACATGGCACAAAGGTGAGAAAGTTGAAAGGGAGAAGAGGTGGTGAGGTTGTTTATATTGTGAAAACTGTGCCTATCTGCATATGTGTGAGCGTGTTGTATCATTTGTTTATTTTATTTATTTATTATTAAATTTGTATGCCTTCCATCTCCCCCCAATGGGTGACTCTGGGCGGTTCACAGTTAAAATCAAAAACCCCATCAACAATTAAAAATACCCCATAAATAATTAAAATACATTAATCTGTTAAAAATCAGGTATAAAAAACAAACCCTGTACATAAATACTAAGAACATTCAAGATGATGGGGGGGGGGAGGGGAACGAGGTCAATCACCCCACAAGTCACCTCCACTGGTGCAAGCCCCTATCCGGTCCCCAGGCCTTCTGGCACAGCCAGGATTTCACCCCTTTCCTGAAGGCCATGAGAGTGGGGGCACACCGGACCTCGGGAGGCAGATTGCTCCATAGGGTGGGGGCCACAGCAGAAAAGGCCCTCTGCCTAGACCCCACCAGTCGAAATTCCTTGACTGCTGGGGTCTGCAACATGCCCCTTCTGCTGGACCAACTGCGGTGGGCTGAAGTAACCGGGGTGAGACGGCTCCTCAGATAACCTGTAATTAATAATTACATTATTGTTGAAATTACTCAGATGTTTTCTTCTCCTCATGTTCTTCTATCACATTCACAGGATGCTTGAGAATTTCTGTTGAAATTTTCTGTAATTCTTTCGGAGCCCGCTTTATTGCTAGAGGGTGTGAAAGATGCGTTGTGGAGTTGTTGTTTCCTGTTACACAGTTTTTCAATCACTGTGAAACCTTTCTGCCTGAACCCACTTTCCTTAAGGAACATTTCCTCCCATACCATTTTGCAGGCTCCCATAGCCTTTTTCTGGATCCCAATCATGGTGTAGGGACACACAGTGTCTTCACAGTGACTATACTTAAATTGGTGAGATTAGACCAATATCTTCTCTGGTGTTGCTCCGTTGAGAGATCGTGACTTCCCTTAACCTCCAGAAGGTGTTATGTTCTGCCTCTTTATAGTTTTAATGAAATATTTTAGTGGTGTTTTTTTAAGGCTTCTCTCTCTTTTTTAAAACATTATAAATCAATCTTAAATGCTGCAAGTCTCTTTGAGAAGTGCATTAGAAAGATACATTAGAAGTGAGATCTAAAACATCTAATGAATGTGTCCATCCATATATACGACCACAGACAACAACCTCTGCAGGCTTATTGAGTGGGTCATGCTACTTTGTTGGAAGTGAAAGGATGAGGAAAAATGGACAATTAATTGTGCTCCAAACCTTGGTATGTATATGTATATGCTCACACTAATGTCTGTCTGTCTGTCTGTCTATTATCTATCATCTATCTATCTATCTATCTATCTATCTATCTATCTATCTATCATCATCATCATCAACATCATCATCATCATCATCAATGATTTTGAGATTATGCAATTGTTGATTTTATGGGGTTGGGAAATAACTATACAATGATGGCTTTATTTCTGAGTGGTTGAAGGCCCCTAGGGAGCATAAACACAGCCCATCAGTAAAAATGAAAAGAATAAAGTAGATCCTGATGATACTCCTGTGACTAGTTCAGTGCCTATTGAAGTTTAACTCCGCTACAAATGCCAGCTGAAAAACCATTTCAGGGACCTGTTTCCACCAGCTGTTGCACATATCTCACAAAGAAAGGCAAAGTGATCTGAGATCTCAGTTGATATTTGCTGGAATTTTAATTGTCAGGGCTCATTTCTCAAGTCAGCCCCTTCTACACCTGCGGCTGAACGTCATGCCGCCAGCACAGTGCCAGCTGTTTTCTGTTTTTATTGCCATGAGTTATTATTAAGTCCCCAGCCCTCATGGCTGTAGAGAAAACTATGGAGATGCAAGTACTGTGTCTGCTGTGGCCAAACAGCCCCAACAGTTTCCTACAGCTGATACATAATACTGTTATTCTTTACTTATATAATCTCTTCATTCTTTATTCTCTTCTCTATATCCTTCTGTTACATCGTCTCTGAATCCTACTCTGCTCTGTAAGTATTCTTCTGTTACTAGTTGACCCAAAAAGGGGAGCAGAAGGAAGAACTAGTTAAGAAAGCTGAAAGATTTAACTATCAACTGGCACCATTTGGAATTGAGGAATGGAACCAAAATAACGGTCTAATCAACTTTTCCCTTGAGAAAGGAAAGGATATATTAAAACAAGAAAGAAAGGGGTGTGGCCAGAACAAAGTATGAAAACTTGTGAAAGCCTGTACAAGTACCATAACCTGTGTATCATTTCAAAGAAGGACGCTTGGAATTGAAAAATCTGAGTTTCTCCTACAAAGAACTATTTGGAATCTCCCTTTCTCCCTCTTGGTCACTGGAGGAGAAAAGTACACAGTCTATCTCTCTTCTTTTCTTCCTTTTTGGTAGGTATATTGTGTGCATGTGGAGCAATGTGCATAAAAGATCCTATGTATATTTCTCAGAAGAGAAAAGGGAAAGCAATCTGAAGAAGAAGGAGTGGGAATAAGGGGATGGTAGAGGTCTTTTCATATTGAATTTTGAATCCATCTTTGAGCAAAGGGTTCTTTTGTCTGGTGAAGGACATTTTGCTGAAGAAGAATGAAACAGCTTTAAGTTCAAGCTGACACCACCATTTCTCTGGATGGAAAGTAAGAGAAACAAGGAAATTGCCTGAGGACATGTAACAAGTTCCGAAACCCTGACAGTGAAGCAGGAGGAAAAAACTGCATTCAGTTGCTCCTTGGCTCCTAGGTAGGTCACGTAGCCTAGTTTGGAAGAGAGTGCTTTCCATTTAAAAGCATCATTACCTTTCCCAACCTTGTATCTCCCTGAGGTGATGGGACTGAAGCCTGAAATACAAGGACCCAGGCTGGGGAAGGCTGGATTGCATGAACAGCTGTCCAGGTCAAAGCTGATGCTAAGATACAGAATTCTAAAAAGAGAGAAGTGGCCTACGAAGGTGATTATTAAGAGTTAGCCATAGGGTAAGCAGACACACAGGCCATAAGTAAGAGCTTTTCTGCTGTGGTAAGGTACATAGTAGCTCCATTTATATTCATGATTTCTACATTGGCACCTATGTAACAATATTAGCATATGCTAAATGTATGAAAATTGCTAACCTCCTTTTCTATCACTCAGCAGCATTCTCTTCTCCTATGACCCTTTCCTCCCCAACTATACAAACTCCTTAAAATGCCTCTTTCCAAATGCAATGATTATTTCAACAGTTTTAATATGTAGTCACCAATTCATTCAAAAGCAGATAAATGGAAGATGATCCTTCTCCTTCTCCTTCTCCTTCTCCTTCTCCTTCTCCTTCTCCTTCTCCTTCTCCTTCTCCTTCTCCTTCTCCTTGTTTCCATTATTCTGTTGCTGGATGGGCTTTTGTCCAGATCCACTGAACTCCTGAAGACAGAGATGTTTATTATTTTTATATACTAAAACCAAGTTGATTTTGACTACTTCCTTAGCCAAAATAACAGCATCTACAGCCAAGAGAGAAGTTTCAGCAGTCTTGGGGAACTCAAACTTTTGAGTCATATACTATTTTACAGAGATAAAAAGAACTTAAAGAGGAAAGAGGAAAAATGCCAGATAATGTAATGAAACTTACAGGCTTGCTGGCAGGAAACATTGTCTGACTACTAAGAGGAGAGGGACTAGAAGAAGGGGAACATGAAGAGAATGTATCCTGAAAAATATTGGCAGCTAACAACATGAACAGGAGCAATTCTGTTGCTGACAAGGTGTTGGCTACAGTCACACTTGCCTTTGTCAACTCACAAGTGGACTACCATAATGTGCTCTACATGAGGCTGTTCTTGAAGGCCAGCTGGAAACTACAGCTGGTACAAAATGCAGTGGCCTGCTTAGCAACTGGTATTGTCATATAACACAAATATTGTAGGAGCCGCATTGCTTGTTGGTTTGGTCTGGTTGCAAAATCAAAGTGCTAGTGATCACCTTTAATGTCCTACATGGCTTTCAGTCTGGCTATCTTCAAAACCACCTGCTCCAAATAGAACCTACCCTCCCAAGATATGCCTCTGGAGGATGCTTGCTAGGAGCCCCCACCCTGAATGAGGTGTGATGAAAGGAGACTCAGAGGCGAGCATTCCCTGTAGGATCTCCCCTCTTGTGAACATCCCCCCACCCGATATAAGAACTGAACCCTCATTCCAGAGTCACTTTGTGTGAGATGGGCGGCTATATAAATGTGACATATAAATGAATGAATGAATGAATGAATGAATGAATGAATGAATGAATGAAATACACAGGAGGTTTTTAAAAACTTGTACTTGGGGGTTGAGTCAAGGATGAGAGATGTACCTGAACTGAGCAGAGCTGAATCTGACTGCTTGATGTTATGTTATGATGGTATGATGGACTTTTGGAGAAGAAATGGCGAACTGAAGATGGCTCTGCTTTTAACAATGACCACAATGGAATGAAGAGCCAGTGAGTAGACTGGCTCTTCATAATTCCTCTCTGGACAAGGAAATAGGAAGTGTGACTGCTTATTCTCCTTGGGAAAGTTCTTTTCAACTCCTGCATGGATACTGCCTCATGGATTGACGTTACTAATCAATGTAACCTTTCTCCAAATCATTGGTGGAAGATCTAATTTTGTAACTTGCTATGAAAGCCATAATGTTATTTGAGGGAGGCCACACTACTCAGCTTTCATTTTAAGGACCCTCAAGTCAGAATCAGAATCAAGTCACTCTGAAGTCCAGAAGAGTGTCTCACACCAAATGGGGGACAGTGATTCTCTTTCACTGCCTCTTGTCCTCTTGCGAGCTCCCTGCAGAATTCTACCATTCCATGGTAAAATGCATACTGTCTGCACAGACAAACCTAAGCAGATGCCCAAATTTGCAATCCAGCCAGGGAGGAGTCCTTTCCAATATGTTCTTTATTTAAAGTGTCTTCTTGAAAGCCCCACTGAATTCCACAGGGCTTCCTGCTGGAAAATGAATAGCATTCTAATTTTTTTTTATCTGTCTATTTGGAGCCACCCTGCATTCATTGCACCAATTAGTTTTGATCAAGAAAGTAACAAAGGGGGAGAGTCCTCCTCTGATTACCCGTGATCCTCTGCACAGACGTTACAAATCAAAATAAAGGATTTCTATGGACAGCAAGCTTCCGTTGACAATTCTCCTTGAAACTGCCTATACGTTAAGTGTCCTTGGAGACAGGCAGGCTACAGAACTCTGTTATTCTTAACTGCCAGTTGCAACAGCTCCAAAAGCTCTTTTTCCTTCCCAAAAAAGGGAAGCACGTAAGGGAGCTAAGAGATTCTGAATGTTTCAAGCAACAGTTCACCATGCCTTCTGCTCGCCTCTTGTCTCATTGTTTGTGAAACAGTGTGGCGGCTTCAGCACTAACAATAGCCTTAGTCTTGCAGTTACAGCAAAGTACTAATGAGCTTAGTTGAGGGTTTACAGGAGAGCCCCCTGCAGCAGGAATGAGATTATTCTTCACTATTGGCCCGTTTCGTATCTCATCTGCATTTCAGTTACCTGAGACAGATGTGGCAAACATCTCCAGTGGAATTCCTATAGGAATGCCCTGGTTTTATGAGGAAAGGGGAAATGTCAGCCGAGAAAGCAAAGGCTCAGAAAAATAGAACATAGTTAAAGAGGCTCAAATGGCTGAATATGGTAGTCATATTGACTTCACCAGCACATAATATATATCATATTCTATACGATATAATACAGGGTTGGATCAGGCCATGCCTACCAGAACCCCCAATACCCCCAATCTCTCCCCCACCTCCCCCCAAAAATATTTTCTGAAACCGTGTAAGGTTGGGAAAAAAACATCTCATGAGGTCTCAGCAATTTCCTGCAAGATTCTGCAAGACTGATAACATTTGTGAAATCTGACGTAAGAATGAGGACATCTCTGAAGATCTCAGCAATCTCATGTTAGATTTTGGCAAGTGGCACAAGATCTCATGAGGTTTTTGTGACGTTTTCCCTTGTATTTTGGCACATGGATTGCTCCATGAGATTGTGTAATGTCACCCAGAGCCTCAAAATGTTGTTGACCCTCTCTATAATGACTAATTCAGACCCCCCCCCTTCCCCCCAATATTATACCCTCCAATGTGTTGGGATTAATCCTGTACTAAAATCTGTCTCACAACCTCATATTCCCACCTTCGTGGAAGAAGCTTCCACCTGTTATTCTTAGGGGAGTTTTGAATTTTTTTTTCTGATTTTCTTCTCTTCTCTTCTCTTCTCTTCTCTTCTCTTCTCTTCTCTTCTCTTTTTTTGATAATTTATTTTCATTATTGTTGCAAGATGATAGATGTGCTGTGGCACTTGTCTTCTGTTGCAACTTCTCTATCACTCAGCAACCTCCCTCATGGGCCAACGCTTCAAAATCTCAAAGTGACTGTCCCTTCTACGTCTCATTCCATGGGACTGAACAGAAGCACTGGAAACCAGGACAGCTGCAGACCACGGGAGGGATAATTGTACAATGACAGACAGCACACTCAAGCACGTTCAGTTCCTGCATCTTTTTTTTCTCATTACAAATTGTTCATTTTGATTTACTCATCAAGGCATGTAACGCTGAAAAAGACAGGCAAAGTGAGGCACAATTGTAAAGCTGTTAGGAATAGGCAAATTTGTCTATTTTGATTTCACTGAAGCCCAACCCATCTCCTCCAAACAAGCCCACAGAATTTTTTTTTTTTTAAATCCATAGCGTGGCTGGTTTTTCATTTATTAGCCCTTTCTGCTGTGGGTCTTGCCCTCAGTCCATTGATTTAAACAACCTAATCCTAATAGATCATGATCCTTTTTAAATCCTTATTTGTTTTTGCTTGTCTTCTATGCCACCTCAGTAATTTCTCCATACTCCATTCCCTGTGATATTTAAATAATAATAATAATAATAATAATAATAATAATAATAATAATACAGCAGCAGAAACTTTAGTGTAATTCCTTCCCCTTATTCTTCATACTCTTTGAGAAGTAAACTAAAATGAATAAAAGCAGAAATTTCCAAACCAGGATTATTCGCGCTGACCAGTGTTTCAGAACTGTGGGTGCTTGCATATTGTAAATTCAGTTTTCATTGAACAGGAAAATAGATTCCAGCATCAGGAAAATAGATTCCAGCATCAACTTAATCAATTGTTCATTGCAATATTTCTCCAGTGTTTGGTCCTTATTGCGATCACGGAATTGATATACTATAGCAGGCGGCAGGGGGCAGGGAAATCAACTGAATTTTCAAAGACCAGAAGAAGCACAAAGTATATCATTAGCAAATTATTTCTCTAGCAACTATTGGAAGGAAGAGATAGAGAGAGCAATCCTTTTCCATGCCAAATGCCAGAAATCCTTTCAGGATGTTATTGGAGATGTTTCAGACAATAAAAAGGAAGGAGCTCTAAAATGGGAAAAATGGCCCATGGTTTCCATTTTAAGGGCAACTCCAACAATCTGCTTGCTTGTCTGGCAAGTCTATCAGGAGTTCTGATCAGGTGTACAAGGATGTGTCATATCATCCCTTACAAGTGAAACTTGCACAGATATTGCAGTGTTAAAGTCATTTATTTATTACAAATGCTCCTATACTTCTTCGGTCATACAACTCTAAGCAGCTTACAGCGAAGCATGCAATACATATCATGCATTGACATTTATCAAAATTGTGTAACCGTATCAATAACAATAATAAGAAACACTATTGGCACAGATTCAACAGGATCATCATATCATCATACAATCTTTTTAATAGTAATTTTATTGAGCATTACAGCTAAAAAGATAAAAACTAATAGAAACTAGAAAAAAAGAAAAATAGAAAGTGCAGAGAAGAAAAAAAATAAATAAAAAGAAAAATAGGAAAGAAAGAAAAATAAGAGTATAGTAAAAGAAAATAAAAGAAATATATAAAGAAATGACTTCTCCCTTCATCTCAAGTATAAGCAATTTTAGTAACCTATCACCTTCTCATATCTAGGCAATATAGAAACCTATAAGTCTTTATTCCACTCATCCCTTAGCATCTGCATATCGAATTAAACAAGTATGTAAAACTTCTTTTGCTAAGGATTGAAGGAAACTCATCCGGTGCTGTAAAAATGGTTGATTCAAAGGTTCCTAATAGCTGAAAAGCAGTTAACAAGCAATTTCCAAAAGTGATTACAAAAGGAAGTATGTAAACCCCGTCCATAAAGGCGTGGTTTGAGTGAAGATAGCTATTCCCTTGTCTCCCAGAGCTCTAAACCCTCTGGAGTCTTGTGGTCTCCTTGTGAGGAGCAACTGTATGGAGCACTTGTGGGTGATCTCATGTCCTCTCCTCCAAGTTTGAGGGTGATCTAAGTGATTTATTATTTATTGCATTTCTATCTCACTTTTTTCTCTAGAAATTCAAGACTTAAATGGGGTTTTCCTCTAATGTTATGCCCAGAACAATAGTCCTATGAGGTAGGCTGGATTGAGAGAGATTGACTGGCCCCAAATTAGCTCTGATGGTGGAGCAGGGGCTTAAATCTGAGTCTCACTGATCCAAATCCAAAGCGCTTTAACCATTACACTTCAGTGGGGTTTTCTGTACCTTTTCTACTGCCAATTCTTCTTCCTTTACTGCTACCAACATTGCTACTTCCTCTTAGTGAATTCTTTCTTATACAGGTAGTCCTTGCTTAACGACTGTTCGTTTAACAACGGTTCAAAAATTATGACAGTCTCAGAAAAGGTGCTTTATGGCCCGTAAAGCACTTCTGGCCATTGTAAAACGCCCCCCCCCCCCTCGTGGTCATGTGGCCTCATTTTGGGTGCCTGGCAACCTGCTCGCATTTACCACCGATTGCCAAGCACCCCATTGGAAGCCGGTAGGGAAGGTTGCAAGCAGAGGGGATGTGGCAGTGGGCAGTTTTGGAGCTCAAAACTTCAGAATTTGAGGTAGCTGCCTTCACACCATTGTGAGGTTTCCCTTCTCCTTTCAGCAGGGACTTGAGATCTTCAGGTGCTCCATTCACGCTGAGAGAGGGGAGGGGAAAGAGGACAGAGCGAAAGAGCTGTCTACTCTTTTGCTCCGTCTGCTGAACGACCTGGGAGATCACTTGACCGCAACCGGAAGTGCCTGGATTGCAGTTGTTAAGCAAAGCAGTCATGTGGGCATCTCACTTAATGAACACTTCGCTCTATGACCAAGTTTCTGGTCCCAACTGTGGTCGTTAGACAAGGACTACCTGAAAAATAACTGCTGCCCTCTGGAGGTTATCTGGATTTCTTTCCTGAATTGCAGGAAAAGAAACATGCAACATGTCGCATCTACTTGGCAGTAGTAAGGCTACTCCTAGGAGGATTATTTGCCACTATTTTCTTTAAAGTCAAACGAATCAAAGGAAGGAAAGAAAAAAAAGGAAAATCAGAAAGATGGCCCATACTTGTTCCGAATCTGTTTTTCTCTAACCAGACTGCTAACATCTCTTCAAATTGACCTAATTTTTGCTAGCTAGCCCCCAAACCAGATAATGCGTCCCTGGATCTGTGGGTTTGCAAAGCTAGGAACCATGGTGAGCCCTGAAAGAAGGGAAATGGGGTGGGGGGAAATAAGAACCTGGTTCATTTCCTAGTGTCAGCTGGTGATAACTGCCTTTTCCTTCCATCTTCAGTGCCATTTGCCCGGGAAGCCAATTCACAATGATGCTCTTGATGGATGATTTATAGCTTGTGTCTCTTCGGTGACTTGCGGGGGACAGTGGGGGATGGGCATTTCATTGTTCACAACTGGCTACACCTCTGTAGGTGCAGCAGAATTTTAAATGGGAGTGCAATTAAAGAGGAAGGGGAATGCCAGCCAGCAGCAGGAAGTTCCCTGTAATGATAGGGGACAATGGAAATGTCTGCGGTATTGATCTGATGAGGTTTCAGCATGAGGATGCTTCAAAGCGTGTTTCTTTATAATAGCATATGACTGTGGGGAAATGCACACACGTGCACATGTGTGTGCCACTGCTGGAGAAATATTTCCTCCATTGTAAAAATGTCCTATGCCAACACCTTTATAGCAGTAATTAGATCAGATGTATGTCGTAAGCCAAAGATAAACATTTCCTTGACTGTTGGTTAAATTCTGCGGATATCTCCCTTCTTGTCTCTTTGATAGCTGCTTGCTCTTTGTGAGCTTGCAAAGTGCAGCCTCTTAAAAACAATTAAGAATTTACAGGGCTGGAGGGAGGGAGCAGGGAGGGAAAAAGAGTCGAATTAAGACATGTGAAAAATAGAAGTTTTTTTTTTTTAAAGAATTTTTAAAAAGACGGAGGCGAGGCGCCTGGCCAAGAATTCTGCTGGCGGAGCAATGCCATTCCGAGTTCAGTTGTCTATATAAAGGCACACATGGTTTGCAATATTACAAGTTGCAACATTTGCTAGATTTATTGTTAAGGGTTTGGCAAAACTGATGAAGCAAGGAATATAACACACACCTAGTCAGCATAAATCACAGCTGAGGATGTGAGACACTGCATTCTCATGTTATTATACAACTAATAGCCCAGATTGCTTTTAATTATTTTATTTTGTCTCCTCAAGAAGCAGATAGGTAGAAATGCTGCATTCTATAAACAGCAAACCTCATCCATCTGCCTGTTTCTGTCCAGGGCACTGAAACAGCTCAACTGATCCATAAACAAATGGAGCCTTGACAAAGCCTGTGAAATCTTGGCACTTTGCTACCTGTTTGCAAACGTTGCATACTGTCTATGCCAGTATTGTCCAAACTTGGCCACTTTAAGATGAGTGGACTTCAACTCCCAGAATTCCCCAGCCAACCATTAAAGTGGCCAAGTTTGGACAACACTGGTCTATGTAATCCGAGGAGTCTGTCACATCAGAGCAGCATTGCCATGAAAGTGCAGGTTTGGGTGAATATTTGCAAAGGAAGAGGAGATAACTATATCTCTCTGGTATAGAGAGGGTTTTTCTATTATTACGGTAGGTTGCACAGCCAGCCAGATGTTTAGACTGGATTTGGCATTTTTATCTGCCTATCGAGTCCTTCCCAAGGACCTGGGATAGGCAGATGTTGTTTTTTGATAGGGTTAAAGGTGTCGTCGCAGGATATAAGCTGTTCAAAGTAAAGCTGCCTTTTGCAATTGACTGATGGTGATTTCGTCAGTGCTGATGGTCTTCAAGTGGTGCTTCAAATGTTTTGGGATTGCACCCAAGGCACCTATTACTATTGGTACTATCTTTGCTTTCTTTTGCCACAGTCGTTCTATTTCTATTTGCAGGTCTTTGTATCCTGTGATTTTCTCCAGCTCTTTCTCTTCTCTTCTGCTGTCTCCAGGTATTGCAACGTCCACCATCCGGACTTTTTTGTCTTTCTTATCAACAATGGTTAAGCCTGGGGTGTTGTGTGGCAGGTGCTTGTCTGTTTGAATTCGAAAGTCCCAGAGCACTTTAGCTTCTTCAAATAAAGCAACAGGGTACAGACATACTTTATTCAAAACCAGGACTGGACTGAAGCCAACTGATGACCTAAGCACAATCCAGCATTGGTGCTCCTCAGCCCTTCTATTGCTTAATTAACACGGCATTAAGACTCAGTAAGTGCTGAAAACGAAAGTCAAGTGTGGCAGTGAAAGAGTTAAGGGCATGGTAGCTAGGGGAAAAGACAAAGGTGCCCCTCTTCCCTTGGTGCCCTAAGCACGGGCTTGTTTTGCTTAGTGGTTAATCCAGGGCTGTTCCAATCTAGGTCCCAATGTATTCTAAGGGAAAACCTCTTCATCGGGGGAGAGTGCTGTAAAAATGGCAGACAAAGCATGGGCATGCTCAAGCTGGCAAGACACACTGGGAATACAGTTTGAAATGAAATACATGGGCCTCATATTGCTTTTGTTTCCATTGTTCTGTTGGGTGCAAATAGCTAGCCAGACCCCCAACTTTCTGTCAGGATTTGAGCCAAGTTGATCAATCAAGAGATGCACATTCTAAAAAGAAAGCTCCAGAGGCCTTCAGTGGGCTTATCCCAAGATCTTCTCTAAAAGTTGACCCCAAATTCTTGTCATACTTAATTTGACAGGAGAGAATAATAACTACTGTAGATGTGATATAGAGATTAAGTGGTGGACTAGGCCCAGGGAGACTCTGGTTCAAGCACAGAAGCTCGGCGCTATTTATCCTCTCTGAGGCCAACCTGCCCTACAGAATTGTTGCTGCAGGAAAAATTGGAGGAGGGAATGTGACGTATGCTGCCTAGAGAGCCTGGAAATAAAGTAATTAATAATATAAAAAAGAATTATCCATTCTTCTCTGTCTGATGCTCCATGCATATATATATATTAATGCTCAGTGTCCAACTTTAAGGGCCTTCTCAAGTAATGTGTACACTGTATGTTTATACAGAAGTCATTTCACCATGAACAAGAGTTCCAGGTTCAAAGAGCAGAATGGGATTCAGAGCACATGTGGATGTGCATGCAGCCCCTTTCAGGAGCATTAAACCAAACATGACTTTTGATGAGGCAACACCCCTTAGATCAGGTAAATATGCAGCTTCTTTGGGCTCTTTCCAATATGTGCGATTGTATTCCCACACACATTCTGAATCAACCCTAGTTTTCAAACCATACCCACCCACCATACCACCCATGCAGATACTCCCTCACCTGGTTCGTTCTGCACATCTGAAGAAGAGTGATTGGCAAGTAGTCATTTCAAGCCTTTATCTGAACTCAAGCTTTCTTCCATGGTGGGCAAGATCTGAAAGCTTCACATAATTCTGCTCCAGTGAGTAAAATTATATGATATGAACTTGTGATTTGAGTGAAAAGAGAGAGAAGCATGGGACATTCATTCAATACGTTCTTCCTTCCCTCTGATGTGCAGCCTCTGGTGGCTCTTCATTGTTGCTTTAGTTTCAAGAAACCCTGGAAAAATCTCAACTTTCTGTGGAATGTTGTTTGAGCTACAGCCTCCTGGATCATACAGCAAATAAGCAAAGGCCGCCTCTTTCATGCCTTTGGAATCTGGGAATAGCTGCATGTCTGGGTCAAAGGGTAAGAGTTTCTATTGGGCATAAGCTTCGGCTTCTGTCATTTCATAAACAAGACACTGGGAAGACAGTCTGCAGGCCTCTTGCTTCAGCCTACTTTAATGCAAGAAGTGGCTCATGAACAGCCGGTCTAAGGCAATTATCTTTGAACCCTGCTTCAATTTTGCAGTAAGACTGTAATTTGAACAAGAGTATGTTTTGATAGAACCAACACTTGTTTGCATAGCAATGGTCCTAATTAAGAAGAAATGTCATTGCGTTTGTATAGCTGTGCATCCGTTTATAGGCGTCAATTCTAAAGGTCTCTCCCCAGAAGAGGCAAATTGATTTGAAGGTTGCCAGAAAGGTCTTTGGATGGCACTGATCCAAGAAAATACCCAGGAACCTTGGAAAAGGCTATCTCCTGGAGCAGCTGATGGGTTCCATGAGCAGTTTTCCTGGGGTTCGGGAAAAGGTCTTTCCTAGCCCTTTTCGGAAATGCTTAGAACTTGAAATGTTGGGCATACAAAGCAGATGGTTTTTCCCCTCAACATCAGCCCTAGCCAGAGATTCCACCTGATGGCCATGAAGGCTTGGAATTCTGGAAACCATAATCTTAAGAATTACTCTAGGGCACTACCTGGATTCTGGTTTACTTTATGCTGCTGAGTTATCTTGTGTAGCAAAAGCATGCAGTTACAAATGTCCTCCCTGTGAACGTGGGATGGGGCTGATTATTGCTTGCTTGGTCCCAAGACCTAAAATATCAATAGCCTTTTAGGGAAATGGATGATAACAGCTGGACTGAATTAAGGATGCTAATGGACCTTGCAGGAAGATCCGTGTGGGAAGTTGGCCAAGGTTGCACCCTTCTGGCTTTCTCCCTCTAGTGACAGCAAACAGTTTTGAAATTGTTTTTCCTGAATCAAGATGCAGATACTCTAAATAGAGTCATCAATTTTTTTCAGGTCAGCTGCCCCCATTCAGTTAAAAAAAGGAAATGCTGTTAATTTTTGCATAACCAATCACCCATCCTCTAGCCTAAGAAATAATCTTTAATTACATTTTTGTTGTTGGAACCCAACTTTTTTTTTAATGATGGGGAAAAAGGTAAAAGTTTAATAAAAACCAGCCGTTTCCCTTGCCTTTTGCAGTTCCCTTCTCAGAAATCATAGTTTATATCCTTTACCCCCTTTGCCATTACAATTTTCTTAGAATTTGCTCTGCAGAAGATACCAGGCTGAAGACTGGAAGTATTTCCTTCTCTTCCCTCACTCTGATCTAGTTTCATACTGGTGCCAAATCAGAGTGAGGTCAGGAATAGGAAGTTTTGGGGAGGAAATGTTGAGGAAATAGCCATACAGCACACATACAGGTGAAACTCAAAAAATTAGAATATCGTGCAAATGTTCATTTTTGTCAGTATGGCAACTCAAAAGGTGAAACCAATATATGAGATAGACGCATTACATGCAAAGTGAGATATGTCAAGCCTTACTTTGGTATAATTGTGATGATTATGGCGTACAGCTTATGAAAACCCCAAATTCACAATCTCAGAAAATTAGAATATTACATGACATCAATAACACAAGGATTGGAAATAGAACAATATCGGACCTTTGCAAAGTATAAGCATGCATATGTACTCAGTACTTGGTTTGGGCCCCTTTTGCAGCAATGACTGCCACAATGAGGCGTGGCATGGATGCTATCAGCCTGTGGCACTGCTGAGGTGTTATGGAAGACCAGGATGCTTCAATAGCGGCCTTCAGCTCCACTGCATTGTTCAGTCTCATGTCCCTCCTCTTTCTCTTGGCAATGCCCCATAGATTCTCTATGGGGTTCAGGTCAGGCGAGTTTGCTGGCCAATCAAGCACAGTAATCCCATGGTCATTGAACCAGGTTTTGGTACTTTTGGCAGTGTGGGCAGGTGCCAAGTCCTGCTGGAAAATGAAGTCAGCATCCCCATAAAGCTCATCTGCGGAAGGAAGCATGAAGTGCTCCAAAATCTCCTGGTAGACGGCTGCGTTGACCCTGGACTTAATGAAGCACAGTGGACCAACACCAGCAAATGACATGGCTCCCCAAATCAACACAGACTGTGGAAACTTCACACTGGACTTCAAGCATCGTGCATTGTGTGCCTCTCCATTCTTCCTCCAGACTCTGGGTCCTTGGTTCCCAAATGAGATGCAAAAGTTGCTCTCATCAGAAAAGAGGATTTTGGACCACTGGGCAACAGACCAGTTCTTTTTTTCTGTAGCCCAGGTAAGACGCTTCTGACGTTGTTTGTTGTTCAGGAGCGGCTTGACAAGAGGAATACGACATTTGAAGCCCATGTCCAGGATCTGTCTGTGTGTGGTGGCTCTTGATGCACTAACTCCAGCCTCAGTCCACTCCTTGTGAAAGTCCCCAACACTTTTGAATGGCCTTTTCCTGACAATCCCCTCCAGGCTGCGGTCATCCCTGCTGCTTGTGCACACTTTTCCCTTCCACATAACCTTCTATTGATGTGCTTTGATACAGCACTTTGGGAACATCCAACTTCTTTTGCAATTACCTTTTGGGGCTTTCCCGCCTTATGGAGGGTGTCAGTGATGGTTTTCTGCACAACTGTCAGGTCAGCAGTCTTTCCCATGCTTGTGATTCCTACTGAACCAGCCTGAGAGACCATTGAAAGGCTCAGGAACCCTTTGCAGGTGTTATGGATTCATTAGCTGATTAGGGTGGGACACTTTGAGCCTAGAATATTGAACCTTTTCACACTATTCTAATTTTCTGAGATTGTGAATTTGGGGTTTTCATAAGCTGTACGCCATAATCATCACAATTATACCAAAGTAAGGCTTGACATATCTCGCTTTGCATGTAATGCGTCTATCTCATACATTGGTTTCACCTTTTGAGTTGCCATACTGACAAAAATGAACATTTGCACGATATTCTAATTTTTTGAGTTTCACCTGTAGACTGTGTGTAAGTGATTGGAAAAACTGGGGTCCCCTCAAATTGATATTGATTGATTATGTGCCATCAAGTCATTTTTTGGCTCCTAGCAATCACATAGATAGATTTTCTCCATGTCCATCTGTCCCTAACCTGGTCTTTCAGGTCTTCCAACAGTGCACCCATTGCCACTAAAACTAAATCCATCCACCTTGTTGCTGGTCATCCTCTTCTCTTTTATTCCACTTTCCCAGCATCAGAGCCTTCTCTGGAGAGCTGGGTCTTTACAAAATATGTCCAAATTAGGATAATTTGAGCCTGGTCATTTGTGCCTTGAGTGAGAAGTCCTGGTTGACTTCAGATTCACAGCCTATATATATTGAAATACAGAAATTAAAATAGGTATTAGCAAAATATGGCAGAGGATTAGTGTTTAATGGATTACATATAATACTAAAACAATTTGCATGTCTGTTTTCATTCACAATTTCCCCTAACATGGTAAATTTTGCTTCTAAAAGAGGGAGTGAGAAAAAACTCAGTATATGGGTGTGTGTGTGTGTGTGAGAGAGAGACAGAGAGAGACAGAGACAGAGAGAAAGAGAGGGCAGAATAACACAATCATGGAAGAAAGGTACATTACTAGTGTGCAAATGGGTCAAGAGAGTGTAGGCTCCCAGAAAATAGGACAGAAGGTGTATGATTCATTTCAGTGGTGGTGGGAGAAACAAATATGGACAAAGAAAGGCAAGAATGAAAAATGGGCAAGTAAAACTGGGAGAAAAGAAGGCAGAACCTTGGCCCAGATGTCATCTTGACCAGGATCCCCCAATCAATTTTTCAGGATGACCCTCTTTGTTTTGCAATTTGCTCAGATGGAAACTTCTTGAATCTAACATACCCAAAAAGGCAATTAAAAAAAGTCTACTTTTTTCAAAAGTAGGTGGGGGGGGGAGGTGTACATTTGCCTGAAAAAACAATATGTTAGTAGACTAAAGAGTTTAGTAACATTTTCCTTTTTGGTCAAATGCACACAGACATACATTTGTGGATTGAGCTCCTTTTGATGAATAGAAATTAGCAAGGAAAGGAATCCATGGTGGATTCTTAAGTCGGTCTGCCTGGCACTTTGGAAGCCCTTGTCCTGAGCAACATATTTATATCTTAATCATGAAGTCAGAGTTTAAGGGGATAAATTCTGCTTCCAGCACGTAAACATAGCTCCCTTAAAAGCATGATGTATCTTTTTCAGTGGGCTTCTTCCTGACTTCATCTTTTTGAGGGGAAAATTATGCACACTGCAAAGCTATGCAAAGAATGCCTTCTAGCCAGGACAAGCTTAGCACAGATTGCAATCACAGTTTTTTTAACCCTTTCTCGTGGTATGAGAGTTATCATGCTCGACATAAATGGGATTAGCCCTCCGACATTCATGTAAACTGCAAACAAATATTACATGCAACCAGAGCATTACCAGTAGAAGAGAATATGTGTAACTCAGGGTTGAACTATGGAGCGAGTTCTCTGAGCTTGGCTGTTTTCTTGCAAACGTTTCATTACCCGGCTGATTTCTTGCAAACGTTTCTTTACCCGGCTAGGTAACATGGTTACCCAGCCGGGTAATGAAACGTTTGCAAGAAAACAGCCAAGCTCAGAGAACTCCAGGGACTCCACAACCAGAGCATTTCCAGTTTGCATTTTTAAATATATGGAAGATGGAAAGGCTTAACATCTCTTTTCATAAGATATAGCCACCTGTTCCAAGTATTATGATCATGGTTTGTCGCACAGTCAGCCAGATATTTAGATCGGATTTGGCATTTTTATCCACCTATCGAATCATCATCATCATCATCATCATCATCATCATCATCATCATCATCATCATCATTGAATTCATTTCTTTGCGTATAAAGATTCAACATCTGAATACCTTTCAGACAGACTTCCCCCCCCTTCAATTGCAGAGGCATGTGTGAGAAAATCAACCTTCTTAAGACATCTGAAGAGTATTATGTTCAAGGAAGAAAGAAATTCTAAAAAGCTAAAAAACTAGCTTGAATATCTATCCTGTCCTGTCCTGTCCTGTCCTGTCCTGTCCTGTCCTGTCCTGTCCTGTCCTATCCTATCCTATCCTATCCTATCCTATCCAAAAGCTCTCAATTTGGGAAAAGTATAGAAAAAATGTAAACATGCAAGGGATTTCAGCTCCTCTTTTATACCATTAATCATACCGGCAATAGATGTACTTTAGATACCTCCATTATATGGTCCTACTGGCAAAGGAATTCAAAGCGTTGGTCAGAATGCACTCTGCGAGTTGGAGTTGGAAAATTTACAGTGAGTAATTTCCAGCTTTGTTTACCCCCAGCACACTCGCAGTCAATTCCTACAGCCAGCTCAGAGCAAGCACACACACCACTCAGTTCCACTAGCAAAAAAAAAAACACAGCTTGAGGTTTATTTATTAAACATCAACAAAGATCAAAAACGATTAATGGGCAAAAAGGGCTAAAGAGGCAGGCCAAAGCAAGGGCAGGGAGAGACACGAACAAGCAAGAATTTACATTAGCTGTTTAGGTATACGGAAAGCCACAAAACTTTCCAGAACTATTGGAAACAACTTTACGGGTAGTTCACAGAGACAGCCCCAAAGAAAGCATCGCTCACTTGGTTCAGCTTTAAGCTTTTTATGTCCATAGCAATAGCAAAACAGAGATGGAAAGTAGGACGCCAGGTAATCCTGCCTCTGTTTTGCACCCTTAAAGAAACAATTTGGTGGATGGGGAAGATACATCCAATGGCTTTTGTATCAGCCAGGTAGAAAGAAGAAGAAACAATATTTGGTATGCTTTCTGTTTTGGGAAGGGGGGGTAGGTTTTTCTCATTGGAAGCAATGGTAGGGAATAAATTTAGTCTAAATTCATTTGACATTTAGAGATGGTACTGAGAGCTATCTGCAAAGTCTGCCCTTTTGATATGTATATAGATAGAGATATAGATAATGTAAATTTTGCCTGTTATTCATCTCTCTCCCTCCTTGCTTTTCTGTGTTTTTCTCCCTTCTAGCTAGTTCACAGTTTTGATATTTGCTGATGTTTAATGAATAAACATCAAGCTCTATTTTTTGCTAGCTGAACGGAGTGGCATGGAAGCTTTTTCTGATCTAGGGATTGACTGGGAGGGGGCTGGGTGCAAACTAGATGGAATTACCCACTGGAATTTTCTAACCACCCCCATCAACATTGGCCTTTCTCATAAGCTCATCTTATTTCACATTAGATGGTTTACATTTGGAACAAAAAAAACCATGAAAAATGCCTGAGACCCACTTGAAGGAAATGAATAGCTGGAGTTTCTCTGGTTTCTGATACAATTGTGTTTTATATGATATTGGAATGTTTATGAAGATTCTTAGTCATCCAGGTGGAATTGTCTGGAGGTTGAGTCATGGCAACTGGACTGCTTTCCTTTTGGTTAGAGATGTTTCGCTACTTGTCCAAGCAGCTTCTTCAGTCTAAAAAAGTTGGTTAGGGGGACCCCATGGATCTCCCTAACCTTCTAACCAACTTTTTTAGACTGAAGAAGCTGCTTGGACAAGTAGCGAAATGTCTGTAACCAAAAGGAAAGAAGTCCAGTTGCCATGACTCAACCTCCAGACATCATATAGAGATAGTCATTCTGCATGTTGAAGGGCCAAGGTTGATGTAATGTTTTCTTTCTCTTGGAATTTTACTTTGGAATTATATAATTTTGTAAACGGGGTGGGGTGGGGAAGAAACCTACGAACAGAACTTGCAAGGATCAAATACGAAATCAATATGATTTATTCCCTCTTAAATGCAATTTGGACCACACTTTATTTGCTTTATTTTCCTCCGATTATATATTTGCAGGAAAAAAACGGATGAAGGCTTCCAAAAAATAAAATAAAATAAAATGATTTACAAATTGAAAGGGCTGCTAAACACTTTTAAGCAAGTATTTTCCCTTTGGGAAGGATTATTTAGATGTAACTGTGCCTGGATAAGTAGACAATCATTAGAGAAAGCAAACTGAATAAGTGAAATGGGTTATTTTGTGCTGGATTTAAGCAGAAATTATGCCAATCTCAAACTTTCAAGCTTGGGAAGTATATCAGGGAAATTAAAATGCTTGTCTGAAAGAAAAGACAAATTTTAGGAAACTCAAAGCCTTCTTGAGTTTGGAGGACAGATTGGTGAATCTATCTTCTTTCAGTGAGCACTGGAATACCCATATTAATCCACGTTTTTAAAATATGCATTTAAACACCTTCTGTAACAATAAAGAATTAAAATAATGCTGAGTGGAAGAAGGCCCACATGACTCCTTCCAATATTGTGATTCAGTGATTCTATTACTCTGGTAAAATAACATTTTAAAGTACATTATTTCTTCTCCAAACATTATTGAAATTAATACTGTGGTTTTATAACATGTTGAGAACAACATTACAACATTCTGGAAAGTGCGGAATTTGCCGGCTAGTTGTGTTTCAACCAGTATATTAGATTGAGATGGATGGAACAGGCTTTTTTGTATATAAGTTTCCATGATTGATTTCCTCAAGCATTCCTAACTCCTATTTAACTAGAGCTGGAAAAAAAAAATATCCTCAATTTCTTTTCCTTTCTTTTCATCCCTCTTACACCAAACTTCCAAATAGGGGATGCACAAATCTTCAGTGCTGGTTTCTCTGTCCATTTTTGTGATCCTCATGATTTTGTTTCAGCCTGTTTCTACATTCATTTATATTTTGTGCCTGTTTATACACATATTTTTTTCATATATGTACATATTTATGTACATATTTGCATGTACTTTTTCTAGTGTAGAAACCTTGTGAAATCAATTGTTCCCTAATTTCAAGTTCTGGTGCACACTCTGTCTTAATGCACACGTGTTCTTGCGTTTCCCTTACAAACCAGTTTTTGATAGGCATTTTTGGAGATGCAAAATTTATTGCACACTTCTGAAAAGATGTTGGTACTCTGGCTTAGCCACAGCAGAAATTACCAGGTTGAGCCAATGATAACTTTTATACTGTCATACAAAAATATCTTCTCTGGTAACATTACATCCTAATTTTTAGACAGAAGACCTGTGAATGCTTGTGACCTACTGTACCTGAGAAGCCCTTTATGGCAAGTATCACTTGTACTATGCATCTGTCATAATAAGTGTGATAAATGGCCTAAGACAGCTGTTAAGGGCAACACTTTGCAGTAAACGCTTCCCCTTTTGTTGGGCCAACCAAGTTGCTATTGGATCTCGTCCTTATTCAGCTGAAGCATTTATAGAAAAATCCAAACTGTTGTCTTTTGGCTGATTGTTACTCCAGAGTACTGAGAGACTTTAAAGGTGTTGATATCCATCCATCCATCTATCTCAGGTCTTTCAGGAGATGCTTTGCTTGGACACAGATTAGAGTTTGAAGTTGCTTTGTGAAGAAACATGTTTCTCTTCAAAGAATTGTCATTAATTTGTTTTACATCTCCAGACACTTGTTTTACAGAGCTTTCCATCTTCTTTACTTCTTTTTTCATCTCCTCTTTCAGCTTTACAAGTCTTCGATCCATTCTTTTTCCAAAAATTGTCAATTTAATATCAAGTGATTCAGCTAACATATTGCCCAATTCCTCAAACATTTTCTGAAATAAATCTGGTGTAATTCCTCTCTCTGCAGGTTGCTCTAGGGATCTTCAACCCCCCTCTGCTATTTTGACCACTTTTCTTGTTTGTAATTGAAAAGTAAAAGTGTCTCAATTACAAAGGAAAGAGCAAAAGGCAAGCTTTCCCCCTTTTTTTCTGTTTTGTCTTCCTGTGCCTTAATCCTTTTGTCTCAAATGATACTCCATAGTTACAGTCAGCATCACAGTATGGCTCATATTACCTCTATCCTTTGTTCTGTAAAACTCACCAATTGTCTGCACTCTTTAAGAGTAAACAAAAATCATTCCCACAAAGGTCTGGTTCATTTGTCTATTTTAATTCCAATTCATTCAAAAGCACTTTCACCCAAAAATAATCTTTCAAAATGACTATCCCTTTTATCTGTTTTCAATTTTCTTACATCTACTCCTTGTTAAGCTTTTTGCCAAAAGTTTTTAAATCTTTGAAACCCTTTTTCTTCTTTTTCCTTTTTAATCCAGAAAGAATGTTGACTCACCAGGTGTAGTTCTCTTATCCTGATGCTCAGAAAATCTCTTTAGCTGTAAATTAATTGCATCTGAAAGTGTTTAAGAAATGAGGCTTGTATCAACCTCATGTCCATATAGGCTGCATTATGGTTGTGAGCTTGGTTGAAGCCCCTTGACTCCCAGCCACCCAACTCACGAGTTGACTATAAAAACTTCAGTTTCTGCAGTCTCCTCAGGAGGAGCAGCTGTCTGGAGTACACATGGGCAATCTTGTGATCTCTCCTTTATCCAGAAAGACTGCACTGGCCAGAATTCACCATCTGGCCACTGATCTCTGGCACAATGGCATCCCCATTCCTTCGGGGACATCTAGTCCACCATAAATCCTCACTTGAAGCCTTTGAAGAGTAAAGCAAAGCAATCACATTGCTTCCCTTCATCTTCTTGGCTCCCTTCTCTGCAAACTCCTCTGGCCCTCGCAAAAGCTAGAAGAGATTCAGAAACCTATTTCTGTCAGTTACAGGAACGTTATTCCAGTAGTTGCTGGAGCTACTGAGAAGAGGTTGCTAGACAGTGCAAAAATTATGTGGTCTTCATAAAGTGAACTACCTTGAAGCAGATCAAAGTTGCCTTATCCAGGCCTAATAGACATGCATTGTTTAAGTAACGGAGCCAGTTTTGAAGCAGGATAATGGGCTGAGTTCAGATTTACAATTCCCCAGCTAGAAATCTAGTCTGTCAGTTTGTGAGACAAGCTGATTGTGTACAATATTGTTTGGTGGGTGCTGATGATTTCAGAAATCCTCTTCTTTTACTCCCTGGTACATTCTACAACTTTATTTCTATGGTCTTTCCTTTAAAATGTTAAAAGGATTGTTGCAAGCTAGATGGCTAACAATATTGGTTTTAAACATATCAAAAGGGGTGTAAGTCTACTTAATGTAAGTCCTCTTAAGCCACAGTGAGAGGGTAGAAAGTAGAAGTGTTGAACACAGGCCTGTGTGGCATCTGCATTAAAGTAGTGTGGTACATTTGGGAAGGCAATCAGCAATCTTGCTAGGTTTCATCACTTCTGAAAGATGGTTGATGTCTCTACCCCTCTGTACATCAGTGTAGAACACGACCAAGATTCAGATATAGATGACATATTCAAAGATCCAGAGGAATAGAGACTTGCCAGAGATGAGGAACCCTTTGTATTTGAATTTAATCTTTGGCTTCAGAAGATTCTGTATGGGGAATGATACAATTAACATACCCATCCAAGATTTAGGTGGCCCTTGGCAAAGAATTCTCTGGTAATTTCCTCCTGTGCTAGAGGGCTCCATCAAGATTTGCTTGGTGGTGACAGAAACATATGGATACTTTAATTGCACAATGCCCTAGAGTGAGAAAAGTTTGTGATGAGAAATGGAGACCACCTTGGGGCAGGCATCAACTTTAATGCTTTCTGCTGAGGACCAGGTACTCTAGCACTTATTCAAGAATGTCAGGGGCTGAGTCTGGCCCTGAAAAATCTGTCCTAAGATATTTGCTGGTTATGCAAAAATAGCCTAAGACCTTGTCTTCCTTTTCCTAGGTCATCTTCTGAAGCTAATTGATCAAAGCAGCTGGCCCTTACTTCAGCAAGACTGATGGGATCCCACCACAGGTTTAGGCAGCAGAATAGTATGGGGTGGGGAAAGGGGTAGGTTGTGTGATATACTCAGTTCTGACTTTCACAGAGAGGAACACTGCTGCCACTGTGTCCTAGATTCACGAATGGAAGCTTGTTGTCTGGGTTATTGCCATAATAAATCTTTCAAGCTAATCTTGTGGTCATAAAGTTCAGAGCACAAAAGCAAGCTCACTGGGAGAACAGTGTACAAAGCAGTAAATGAATTGGGAAGTCAGGTGTTCAGCCAAAGTCAAATGTCAGTGATGTTTTTGTAGCTAAGGGTTGTTGAACTGAGCGTTATGGAGGTCTTCGTGGACTGATGTTGTTCCAGCAGCCTTTGCCATATCCAGGTTGGTCACAAAGTGCCAGAGGTTTCTGACCCTGCCTGACCACAGATCAGGGTCAGACCTCGTTTTCTTTAACAAGTAGCATTGTGTGGTTTGTACTCCTATGTCACTCTGCTGGCTTTTGACTGTCAGATGGTCATATTGGGTAGGTTGGGTAGAGAAAATACCTGGTCTAGTTCAGAATGTTTTGGGTCTGAAAGTACAGAATTAGGTTCTTGGACGTCTTCTCCTGGTCCTGCTCTTTGCTGCCTAGGACAATTGTCATAAGATCATAACCCACTGATTCTTTCCAGAATTGGTCACTTAAGGCAATTGAGTCACTTTGCTTAATGCAGGGGTGTGCAATCTGCACCCCAGGATACCATATCCACCAAGCCTCCTTTGGTGACTCCCAAGTCACACCACCACGATAACAGAAAATTCATGACACCACTTCCTACTATTTTGAAATGTAGTACATAATGATAACAGAACAGAAGTTGAGGGGAAAAAAGCACAAAATTTCCCCCAAATCTTCATTGAAACACCAGGAGAAAGATTGACAACCCTAACCATTATTCCTGTGAATAATATGGCTTTGACCCCTTTCCATCATAGCCCAACCTCTGTAGCTCCCTCCCTACAAACAAAAAACAAAAAACTCTAGTTAAATAAAAAAATATTGTTTATCCCTAGTCCAAAGATAGGTTGACATTGGGTCCTAGTCAAATCATGATGACTACTGAACGTGTCTAATCCTTATTTATTTGCTGAAATGTCTGAATGGCATTAAGTATGTAGTGCAAGAGAACAAAAGGAAAATGGCTTGGAAATTGGAGGAAGTAACAAAACCAGAACTGAGATTGGGGGAAAAAGGAAGAGAATCAGCTGTCCTCTTTTGAGGATCCTTCTGTACCCTACTGTAATTAGTCTGATGGCTTTCGTCTCATTTAGATAATGAGCTCCTCAGAATGCTTAAGGTGGTCCTCTTTTGGCTGTGAGCCCTGCCTCTGTTCTCTCTCTCCCTCCCTCCTTTCCTTACCTTATGAACAAAAAAAGACAGGTGGTTTTATAGAAGGTGCTCCTTTCAGTCAGGGGATTTTCATATTTTCTTTACAAGAGATTTCCTCTCTCCCACCATTTGTCAACCATCCAGAAGGAATTCTTCTGCGGGTTTTAACTTGACTTCTCTTGGATGAATCCAGTCCCTAAAGACTTAACTACAGGTTTTGCTCCCTGGTAATCTGTGTCATCTCTTTAATTGCTTGTATGATATTTTCCTTTCCAAACTGGAAGAATGCAGTGATGTGACCAAAGTTTTTTTTTTTTTAAAAGAAGAAGAAGCAGTTCCTTAGAGGGGCACTGGCAAAAGATGTTGCTTGGCAGTGTTCCCAGCGAATGTAATTTAATAGGTGAGAAGACAAATGCAGGTATGATAATGGTGCGATAGTCTAAATTTAAATGAGATTGGACAGCAGTAGATTTTGTGTGTGTATGTGTGTGTGTGTGTGCGCGCACGGTTAGTTTGGGATCGGGATGGCTTTATATCTTCTTAACGGTTTCTGTTTTTCAGAAGGTTCTTTTTGTACTTGAGTGCATTACTTTAAAAAAAAAAGCCATTTGTAGTACAGCTCTGGTGTCCTATGAATGCTGGAGCAGCAGTAGAAAGAAGATGTCTTCAGAGATTCATCCCACTGTATTTTCATAAAGCTTCAATGCCAACTACTAGGATTCTCCTTTAAAGGCATCTTAGAAACTACCTTTTAAATTGGAGTTCACCAATTCAGCATCCACAGATTCCATTTTAATTGACTCCAACTTAAAAAAAAGTTTGTTTTTAATGTTCATTTCTTTAAATACGTGGTGCTCATAACATTTCATGAAATCTTGCAATGGTAACTGTTGCTGTAAAAGGTTTTAAAGAAATACCATTGGAGAGACGAAACAAAGGCATTGCTGATCCTCTTCAACAGCCCCAGTGAAATCTATCTGCGTGGCCCATGTAATTAACAGAGGGTAGGATTGAATCCTCTTGGATTCAAAAATTATGTAGGAAAATGCATCTAGTACATTAGAGTCAATTGTAATTGGAACGGTTTATAAGCACTGTAAAATAAATCTTTTGAAAAGGTTCTAGAAAAAAAATCCAAAATCCTCCGTACAACAGTGCAAACCTGATATTGTAGGCTAACATCAGGATGAAACCAGAATTATTCCTACTGGATTTTACTGGCAAGGAATTAGGAAAGAAATGTGAGAAATTATTACTGTATATGGTAACTGCAGTAAGATTATTGGATACAAAAAGTGGGAAAAACAATGAAAGACCCATAGTGGAAGACTGGATTATAAAATTAACTGAAGTTGCAGAAATAGCAAAGCTGACCAGTTTGGTCAGAGGAAAAACGATGAAGACTTTTTTGAAAGACTGGAAACCTTATATAGATTTTTGGTTGAAAGAAGGAAAAATCAAATTGATGATTTCAAGATTTGGGGATTAAAAATGACGAAGAGACTGGGGAGAAGTTTAAGATGATAATTACTCTGTAGAAAGAAGGGCAGAAGGCATAAATGTATGTTTTTTTTCTTTTTCTTATTTCTTTCCTTTTTCTCTATTTCTTGTTTTCTATCTTTGCTTTTGTTTGTTCTGTATATTTTTACTACCTTGAAAAATTCCAATAGAAATAACATCCCAAATCCATAGTTAGGGTTATATTGGAGTTAACTAAATTAACACAAGGGCATATAAACATTTTGAGGTCTCTAGAACTCACCAAGCACAATGTTACAGAAGGCTGGGGTTAAGAATTAGTAAGGATGTCTGGAAATTAGATCAGATTCTCAATACTGGGGTCTGAGAGTAGACCACACTTGGCCTATACCCATCGTATAGAGTTATGGCTATGCCATCTTTGAAAATGGTTAGGAAGAACTGCTTTGGCATCTGTACCAAGGTGAGAACAACAGCAGTCTAGTACTTGTTAAAGCAACCACATAGGATACAAAGGTTGGAAGGACCATGGAGATCTAGTCCCATCCCTTGCCTCCTGCAGGGATCCACTAGATAGAACAATGGACTGTAAGCATGTACTGCAGCTCCTTAAAACCCTCATATCATTTGTAAGGCTTGAGTAGAAGACTAAGAAAAGACAAGGTTGCTTTAATGAGTAGCAAGAGTTGCGGTTCTCATACTCACGCAAGTTTTGAAGCACTTCCAAATTATTTCCAAAGCATGCACAGCCCTAACACAGAATATTCTTGTCCATATTTCCAGTTGATTGCCACTATTCTATTCTCCTCCTTTCCCCCTAGTTTTCACCTGTCATTTTCTTCCAATAGACAAACAGCAACATGGGGCTGCCCTTGAAGAGCATTCAGAAGCTTCAGCTGGTGCAGAATGGGGTGGCACAGGCAGTTAATGGCATTGTTTTTTTGGCACATGGGACACCACTGCTCCCCGAGCTGCACTGGCTTCCAGTGTGCTTCTAGGTACAGTTCAAGGTGCTGGTAGTTACCTTAAAACATTTCATGGCTTGGGACCAGGCTACTTACGGACCATCTCTCCCCAATCGTTTCTGCCCATCCAACTCAGTCCAGCAGGAAGGGCATGCTCTGGATGCCATCAGCTAAGGAGTGCAGTCCATTATTTATAACTGAAAATATGTTGCCATTCAGTTACTTGTTTTATCCAATTTGTACTCTGCTGCAGTGAATACAGACTATATTTACAATTGTACAACTGGAAATATATTACAATTGGAAATTTTTCTGTAAAATTTAAGTTTAACAGATCATAATGTTTATATTTATGCTTTAAAAACAGAATCAGTATTTGAACATTCTACAGTTTCTTTCTTCTGCATAATTTACAGTGTGCAATAAAGGAACGGGTTTGTGGATCATATTAGTTAAATAAAGTAATATCATCAGAAAGGATATCCCTGAAATAAGATTGTCAGGTAAGAATAACTCACTGGCAAATATATCTATATAAAAGGTTGTTTTATGTAATTTCCTTCTGAATGTTGACAAAGCCTTCCCCATGCATTATTTTAGCTGAGATTCTAAAGGGTGTATCGATTTTCTAAAGTGATTTACTGACATGGTGGGAAAAAGCTTAAGAAGCATTAATGATCAGAGAATAAACAGACACTTTGTAAGTATCAGTGAAAAGAAATTGGTAAAAAGTAAAGGAAAAAAGGAGGTTGAAAATCTCAGTATTCTGTAGCTTTGCTCAGAATATTGTTTGAAACCCAACTGGCCCTACTGTTAGACACCTAAAGTGGAGAATGATGGCTATTCCTAGCTAAATTTTTTGTCACTGGAATTTCCCTGCCAAGGAGAGGGGGGGAAACAATTATGGGATTTTCAGCCTCATGTCTCCATATTCTGGCAATTTTCAGCCAATTGTATCCATCACATTGACTGTTGTCTTATTCTTTATATCTTAATTCCGTGTCACATTTTTAACACTCAGTGCGAAACATACAATAGTGACTTGGCAAGTCTTTGTCAGATGTAGACGACACAGTACTGTGAGAACATAAGAGCTCTGTTGGATCAGGTTAGACCTTTTAATTCACATTCTGGACCACATTATGGCCGCTCAGGTAGATTCAGAAAGATCTCAAATAAGGACAAATATAGTCCTTTTCGACCATTGCTCGCTAGGACTAGGTTTTCAAGACCTACTATTCTCTTGTGAATCCAGAATTAGCAAACAGCTATCAAGTCTAGTAATCACTGATAATCCAATCCTTCATGACTTTGTCTAGTCCACTTTCAAAATCATCTAAAGTGGTGGCCATCATCACATCTAGTTGTAGTAAATTATATAGTATAAAATATATTTGATATGCTATTTTACTCACTGCATCAAGAAATACTTTCTTTCCAAGTTCTTTTGCATTGAGGTCCAGCAGATTACTAATATTGTGAGAAAGGGAGAGAAAATGCTTCTTTTCACTATTTCTATCCCATCTGTGGTACCTCTATCATATTTCCCCTTCAAATGCACTTCCTGTAGCTCACTGTACGGTTTCTGTCCTATGTTCATGTTTGCATTTCAGACTGAACAGCAACCTTGTCTCCCAAAAGCAGACATGCAACTGATCTGAAGGAGAGGAAGGACATATTTTTCCTTGTGGTATACCCAAAATATACCTCCTCTCTTCCTGAAGAGTTGAACTTTTCCCTTCTCTCCCCTGATTATCCTTCTCCTCACGTGCTCTTCAAGATAAAACTCATGAGAGTGACAGACTCTGTAAACAGTCTTATATACAAAATACAAATACAAAACTTTAATTTGTAAAGTTACCTGTTGTTGACAAAGCAATTGACAGTTTCTGACAAAGTTGGGAAAAAATGCAAAACTTGGAAAGAAAAACAAAAGGAAAGGGCATGTCTGGAAACCTAACGCCAAGGTACACATTCACATGTATTAACATCCATCCCTAAGTGCAAAGTCACACCTTGGAGCAGTGTTTTTCAACCTTGCCAACTTTAATGCTAGCTGGGGAATTCTGGGAGTTGAAGTCCACACATCTTAAAGTTGTCAAGGCTGAGAAACACTGCCTTAGAGGAACAAATTTTGTCATATAATCTCTTGGTTTCCAGGAGATTGCTTGCTGCAAAAGCTGAACAGGAGCTGGGTCTCTCAAACGGATGATGCTTTTACATGAAGCCAGGAAGGGAGAAATCATAATGTGGGATCAGAAATGGATAAAGTCACTGGATACCTCAGCTGCTTTCAGCACCATTAATCATAGGGTTGCGCCTTGGCTGTTTCCCTCTGATTTGGGGGATCTTTATTACTTTAATACATTTTCATCTCTCTCTCTCTTTTTCACTGCTGCAGCTGGCATCCCTCTCAAAAATGTTTTGAAGAAGGACATGTTACCCTTTGGCCATCTACCAGGCAGATCAAAAATAAAAGTATCTGGAGTAGATTGTTAGCTATGGAGCAAATGTTTGGAAGCACGCGGTATTAATGGTTCGGCAATTGTATGGATTGAGAAATTTGATCCAGGCTCTGTCTCATTTCAGTAATTTTCTTGGTCCTCATAGCATAGAAATATGTGAAAAACAGGAGTCATCTACAATGTAAGGACTGTAACAGCCACTATGGCAGAAGACTAGCAGAGCACATCCATGAGCACTAAGTAGCAGCATGAAGACGTGATGAAAACTCCTTAATCTCACAACACATGGACAGATTCAACCCCAGTTTCAGCTGGGAAACAGTGAGCATCCTAAATCCAAAAATGCTAGGGAATTCCTGGGAGCTTGGCATTCAGACAAATCAGCCATCGATAAACACATAGAAATAAACCATAGTTATACACCATTCAAAAGAGACAATCAAAAAGCTAAGAAGGAAACAAAAAGACCAGAACACATCCTCTCCAGCAGCTAACACCCAGCTAAGCAGGGATTAACACCAGACAGACAATCAAGCCGAAAACAATACCCTAATCAAGGAACTACCAAGGAGAAAACCACACCCTCACCAACACTGGCAGGGCAAGCTACTATATACAACCAGGGAGAAAACCCACCCTCCCTCACAGTGATGATGTTACCTAGTCAGGTATTGAAACATCTGCAAGCAAACCACCAAGCTCAGAGAGCACCAAGGACTCCACAGTTCAACCCGGAGCTACAGATATTCTCTTCTATTCGAGAAATATATTATTTTGCAACTAAGCCTAGTAGTCAATTTTGGCTCATCTTCACAAGCTAAGCCGGATCGGACTTAGTTAGCACTTGGATGGGACGCCATCAGAAAATTTCCAGGGCTGTAAACTAGCTTAGCAAATTGAGGGGGAAAAAAATCCCTAAAGAAGGAAGGCAGTGGTAAACCACTTGCCAAAAACTACATGGGTGTGTCCATAAAGCCATCAGGAGCGAGTTTGATTCAGAGCAGACTTTGAAGCACAATGAGCTGGCAATGAGGCAGTTTGAGCTGAAGGTAAATAAATGGTTTTGGAATATTCCTCCTATACTGCTCCAGAATAAGAGAAATAACATCTCTGGGGGAAAAAAATAATGTAGTTCTTCCCATGTGAATTGCTAAACATATTTTGCAGGAAGCTAAATGCAAATAACATTTTGCCACTCAGAAACCTGGAACATCCACCATATGTTCCTAAGTCATATCAGTTTTAAGCCAATCTTACCTCAATCAATCTTTTTTTTTAAGTCATATGTTTAATTGGATGGGATTGTATTTGCATTTTATATTTTTTCTCTTTTGCTGTAGTTAACCACCTTATCTCAGTGGAAGGAGGGGGGTTTCTGGGGAAGAGTGTCAAAATCTGCAAGATGGTGGGCGATGCTTCACAACTGACAGCTCATCTTTTTTGTTCATGCATGCCATCGTTTGTCATTTGAAAAGCCCCTACCTTTGGGAGTAGACTCCTGAGAATACCACGGAGAGCCTAGAAAACAAACAAATGGATACAGCACAAATCAACCCAGAGTTCTCACTTGAAGCACAAATGACAGGCTCAAATGATCAGGTGTGAACACATTATGCGAAGACCTGTATCCTGCACACACCCTTGCACATTGATGTGAACAAAAGGGTTATCAGTGTGAGTCAATAGTTGGCTGCAGAACTTGGTGTTCCAAATGTTCGATGTATCCTGGAATATTCTGCTTTCTCCCAAAATGTGCCAATCCAGCCATGCTGGGGTGACTGGTCATTCTTCAAAACAACCTCTAGAAGAGGAAATGCTTTGTGATATTCCGGTCATGGTCCAGCCCTAAATTCTTCCTGGATCTGAAGCTTTATTTTTTTTAATATTAATTTTTTTTATTACAAAAAAGAAGGAAAAATACATAAAAGTGTACTATTATAATGATATATTAACTTTTTTTGTTGTACTTTTTCACTTTTATGTAAAGGCCCTGAAGCTTTATTTAAATATCTGTCTTTAAGAGATCAGTATTATTTCTTACTAGAAAAAGGTCTGGTGAAAAAAATTGGTCCCTTCCCTGTTGAGGAAAGATGGTGTCAAGAAAGAGAGGAGGAAAAAAAGGGAAGCTTCAGAGAAAATAAAATTGTCTCCATTTGTGTTGGCTTCAGTAATGTCTCCTCTGTGACCTTCATGAGCTTGACAGGGAAAACGTCACCTTCTCTTCCTTATGTCTGAAAAAAGTAATAAAATTGCTAGAGCATTTAAATATCTTTTTCTTACCTTGTTTTAACTTATCTGTTGAGGTGGGGTTTGGAACCCATTTCGCAATGACACCTTCAATTTCACTCCACAGCCTTGAAAACTTTGCAGAGCGTTGGGTGATGCTGATAATTTTGCCAACAGTAGGCGTCAAGGTGATAATCTTCCTTTTTTTCACTCCTTTTTTCATCAGCACCATTCTTCTGTGTCAGCATGACTGCTGAGAAAACCACCTCCAAACACCAACTAACTCAGTATACACATGGAAGTATTTTCCCATTTGTAATCCACCCACCCTTCCATCAATATTTTATTCATGATTTTGATACTTCTGGCCATCTCATTGTATAAATGCTTCTACACAAACCGTTGGAACAATTAATATAATGCCTAATGGCTTTCTAACAATTCATTGGCAAGTTTTACAGAAGTTTTTCTGCCACATCTGAGCCAAACATCCGTTTAGCGCAGGTAGGTGAGATACACCAAAATATAAGAAAAGGTCAGTGAAGCAGGAGCTACAGGATGGTTAACTGTCTTTTAGAGTGGAAGGCCAACCATGGCATCTGAATTAATATTACAGATGCCAACCCACACAAATATAAATTCCACTGTATTTATATATTTCTAACATTTGCATGTTATAATTTTTTTTTCCCATGCAGCCTGCCTACTTGTCTTTTATTTTTTAATAGATTTGAAGCAGGGTTTGGCCACCTCAGAATTCTGCCACTTGAAGTTGGGAGCTATTTTGCCAATCATAATAGCAACGATCATTTCTGTGCTCCAGGAAAATGTTCAGAGCTCAGGTCAGTTCAGACACTTGCTTTATAGGGTGCAGATCTATTACTACCAAGACTTAGCCTCAGTTGAGGCAGTGCAATGGAAATGTTTGAGGGGATCCAGCAAGGCTCTTCTTCTGTTCTTAAGAAAATGGTATAGCAAAATTCCCCAAGCTTGTGATAAAAGAAGTTTGATTTTAATTTCTGTTATCCATCATGGGTAAAGTTTGGTTAACAAGAAAGTACAACTTCTGCTGCTTTAGAATAGGGCCTGAGAATTTCTACGTACCCTTTGAAGGAACGTAAAAAGAAATATAGCAAGAATTTCCCCAGGTATAAAGGAATGCAGAAGGGAATGAACCTAGGTTGATCACAGAGGCAAAGGACTTATAGATGCAAAGTGAGGTAGTCCTCACTTACCAACCACTTGTTCAGTGACTGTTCAAAGGAGTGACAGTGCTGAATGAGTGGTACTTATGACTAGTCCTCAAAGTTCTGGCCATTGCAGCATCCCCATGGTAACATAATTGCAACTGGCTCAAACTAACAATGGTTGCAGCATCCTGTGGCCATGTGATCATCATTTCCAACATTCCCAGCTGGCTTTCCACAAGAAAGTCAATGGGGAAACTGTCAGGGAAGGATGCAAGTAGCTCTGGAAATTCCCCTCAGCTTTCCTGCACTTGCACTGCCCCATGTCATCCACCTCCTGGCCTTTCTGCACTTGTCTGCCCCACACTTTTCACCCCCCTGGCCTTCCTGCCCTCGTGCGTGGCCTGTGCCAAACCTCCCAAGCCCTCCCCCGGCCTCCGTCAACTCTTGCGTGCCTGCGCAAAGCCTCCCAGGGCCTCCCCCACCCCCCTGCAACGCCCCTGCACTCCTTACCTGGAACTCCCTCCACTTCCTGCTTAATGACCGACATGTCTTGGGGCTACAACAGCAACCAGGACTGTCAGGATTTCCGTCACTAAGTGATGTGGTCCCAATTGCTGTCATAACCCAAGGACTATCTGCCTTAGTAAACAAGCACCAAGACAAATCCAGTCAAAAATGTCCCCATGATGATTTGACAAAATGGAAACTTTCCTAGGCTTATTTCTGGATCCAGAGGTTGTTATCAATTTCTTATAAAACTCTGTTTTGTGTATGTATGTACACCCTTATCTACATCAGTCTGCCAGCACAGATTTCAATAATGAGGTCACCTAGATCTTTCACTTAGAATCTTAGCATCATCACGTTGGAAGGGAACATCTAGGCCAGTGAGTCCTGTCTCCTGCTCACTGCTAGAATCAAATTAAAACATCCCTGACAGAGAACTGTCTAGTCCTGCAGATTGAAACCCATTCAGAACAAACAAGTATCCCCTGACTGTGTTTCTGTCAATCTCAAGCTTCGGTTCTCCCCCTTTCTCTTGCTCTTCACAATTTCCTAGTGGAATTCATTTTTATTTATTTATTTTTTTGGTCCTTGTTGGAAAAACTGAACAAAATAGAAATAAAGCAGTTCTGCCTTTTCTTTGCTGTCTGTTAACATTTTCCCATCTTCGTATAACAGCTGGTGTACCGATTCTTTTCTTTTTCTTTTGAACTTAACCTAAGAAAACTTTTTTTTGATATTCTTAGCATCTTTCACTAATCTCTGCTCATTCTGAGCTTTTGCTTTCCCGGCATCAGTTATACAGTTCTGAGTTTCTTGTCTTTTCCTAGGTGATCTCTCTTTCTGTCTTCTATGCTGTCGGTGTCCTCTTTTGTTTTCAGATCTTCAGTAAGTGGCTTGTGTAACAACACTGGCTTCATTTTTTCCCTTGTAGGAATTGCTGGCAATTATCCTTTCAGTATTTCCTTCTGTAGAGCTCCTACCATTCCTGAGTTTCTTTTCCCATTAGGGTCTTCACCCATTGGGACCTACTTTTCATTGCTCTGAATTTATTACAGTAAAATCTGCTTTTTTGAAGTCCAAGATAATACATTTGACTATATTTCATTTTGGTTTCCCTTATAATAAAGAATTCCAGCATTTCATGGACACAGTGTTCCTGCTATTTCTACTTCTTTAACAAAGTCTTCCCTCTTAATTAATATCGGGTCAAGGATAGCTATTCTTTTTGTGTCTTCTTTTAGCCCCTGGATATTTTTTAACATACCGTACAATTTGTCCTCCCTTCTATTGCTGTTGTTCCTTTTGAACAAATTGGGCAATGCAGGACAATATTATTGTGAATCCCACAAATCAGCTTAGCATAATTTTAAAATGTGCATTTTGTGATTCTTCCCATTTTGCATTGTGGTCTGCTCATTCCGATCCTTGCTTTAGACTCTGGATTTAATGTTTTTATGGGTCCCTGCTTCAGATGATTAGATAGTATTGTCAGAAGATTTAGTCTCTTACCTTCTGCTGGTTCTGACTGTATATCCAATTCCTATCCAATTTATGTTGGAAGACACAGAGAACCCTGGACCTTGTTCCTTATATATGTGTATATGGGACTAGCAAAACACTGCTTGACTGAAGCAAATTGGAATACTGATAACAAACCATTATTTGCAAAAACCACCCGGAGCTTTATTAAGAAATCAATCCATTCTAATGTACAAAGAAAAAATAATACATAAACGAGCAGATATTGAGAAAGCAGTGTAAATAATGTAAATATGATCAGCATGGTTAAAATTACAGTCTGCAACAGTCTCAACAGTCAACCTACATTCTCATTTTTCCACCTAGCCTTAATTATAGAGTCACAAGGATCTGAGCCTTTTACTATTTTAGCTCTACCAAGCAACCTCTTTTCTAACACCTGGGGTGACTCCTTCTTTTGAGACTTTCTAGCATTTAGCCTGGACCATGTGCAAAATGCAAAGTGAAAGCTGTGCAATGCAAACAATAATAAAACCATTATAACTTGGAGTTAATGGAAGCTGATATCAGCTTAATCAAATTTATTCTGTGAAACACAGACTGTTCAGGCAAAAATATAATTAAGGCTTACTGAACAGGTTAAGTTGAAGTGAAAAGAACTTGAGAGTATATTACTTGGGAATGAGTCCTATTATCTTGTGGGAAAAGACACTCTATTTTACAAAGGAATTAATAAAATGGGCACATGTAAATATGGACCTTCTCAGCAAAATAAATTGTGATAATACACTTAAAAAAAAGAGAGAGATATACCAATCTGGGTGATCATTTGGTCCCCCACCATCATCCTTGGGCTTCAAGGCCCTGGACTTTGACCTTGAAGTTCAGCCCTGACATTATCACTGACCTCTGATCCTGGAGCCATTCTGAATAGTCTTAGACATTTATCCTGGTGAACTTGACTAATTCTCCTTTAAAGCCACTGAATACTCCTAAGCCTAGTGGCTTGAAAGACAGTGCAACATCTGCATTCAAAGAAGACAGCAAAACTTAAAAGTTGACTTCACTAAGCCGTGATACATTTTGCGGTTGGGACTGTTAATGGAATTCTTTGTTTTTATCTTGTTTGCTGCCAAAAGTTTCTTGGATGGATATAAATCAAATCAATCAATCAATCAATCAATCAATCAATCAATCAATCAATAAAATGCTGAGAAAGTCTTGCTATGGGTGTCAGGTTGGGGATATAAATATAAATATTCATAATCCTAGATTGCTTTAGCCAGCTAATAACATATTTCTTTTTTAACTATCAAAATGCTTGAATGGATACGTGTCTTATGAGGGGGCAGAGGACTTTCCTTTCTCTGTGCAACCATGTTGCAAATTAAAATTCCCAGCACATATGGCATGCATGTAAGGAAAAAATACTGCTTTTGGGGTGGGAGCAAATAGACAGGCCCAATATTATTGACATAGTCAACTATTGCATTTATTATCTCAGAGCTAGAGCTGGAAAAAAGATAACTAATAAATTGACAAATAATTTGTTGATTTTTAGTTATATATTGGAATAATAAATTAAGAGACAACATTATATTGGGCCCATTATTTTCTTTTTTACAATTGCCTGCCTGCCTGCCTGCCTGCCTGCCTGCCTGCCTGCCTGCCTTCCTTCCTTCCTTCCTTCCTTCCTTCCTTCCTTCCTTCCTTCCTTCCTTCCTTCCTTCCTTCCTTCCTTCCTCCTTTCCTTCCTTCTTTTTCTGCAATGCATTACTTTTCGATATAGAAAGAGAGTGACAGCCTGGTTCTCCTCTTCCAGTCCAGTGGTAATTGCAGTTGTAGTAGTAGTAATAAAAAATTGAGCTGAAATTTCTCAGAAGAAATTTTCTAAAGTCCTCCCGTCCTCTCTTTTCCCACCATAAAAGGCCATTTTGCCTACTTTTCTTGATGTTTTAATGGTAACCACAAACCCATTGTGGCATTAGTCCAGAATTATGGGGCACAAGTAGGAATTATTCTCTGTTGTGCTGTGCCATTCCTTGTGCATCCCCCAAATGCCCTGAAGATAAAAGTACAAAGATCAGAGCTATACTCTGTTACGTTAAATTGTTGAAGAGAAACTGTTAAAGAATCTGGCTTCCCTTTAGCCGATTTTCTGTCTAGAAACCTCGCAATCATTAATGCATAATATTATTCTACAAGTTTTAAGTGTTCTTTATTTTATTTCCTACATTGATACTTCACCTTTCCCCCAAGGAGTTCAGAAAGGATAATAAGAGTATCCCTGCCCACCCTCATCCCCTCCTATATACTTTGTAATAGTCCTATGGTACAGATCAGACAAAGATATGCTAGTGCATTAATCCGACACTTAGCTTAGCATTAACTATAGTTTGGTACCAACTTGCAGAGGACCCCACAATCAAAATCCATGGTCTGGCAGAACCTTCTCTCCACACCTGTCCTGATGGTAAAACCAGATGTTTCAGTCAATTTTGAATACCTGTTTTTCCTTTCAAATTTTGGGGTTTCATCATATGGTCCTTGATTGTTATGTAGAGCTCAGTCCCATTTTTTGCAGCCCCCAGGGGACCCTTAAACCATGCTGCTGAAATTCAGTGGCAAAAGCAACCCGAGTACACATAGCTGCATTAACCTTCACCCTACTCCCATCTACCTATCTAAGCTTCACTCTATCATCCATCCATCCATCCATCCATCCATCCATCCATCCATCCATCCCCTATCTCTATCATCTATCTCTATCAACTATCTATCAATCATCTATCTACCATTTACCTATTGTATTGCTGGGCATAACCCATATGGCCCTTGGAAGCTCAAAAATTTACCTGGCTTGATCAAACCACTGGCCCAAATCCTTTATGGGGCACAAGTAGGAATTTATGTGAAGAAGGATGCACTGGAAACAGTGCCAACAAATTTTTTGAGATCAATCCTTGCTGCATCCAGTGGAACAGCAAACACCCAGTTAAGACTTGAGACAGGAATGCCTGCAATCCAGAGGAGGACTTGGAGGAAGATGATAAACTACTGGCTGAAAATCATTTTTTTTCCCAGTCAGACTGACCCCTTTAGTTTTAATAGACAATTTTCCTTCTTTCTGGAAACGTAAAGCAGAAGTTGGCATTATATGGCCTTTCTGTACCATTCCTTATTTCTTCAGGATATGATCAAGCCAAACAACTACTCACTCAAAGAATAAGGGATATGGAATTTCATCCAACATGCTAGAAATTGGAAAAATAAGGTCCCTTGGGAACAGCAAGATATCTACAAAATCTAACTTTCTCCAAGCTGAGACCAGACAATTTCTATGTGAACCATCTTCTAGATTTGAAACTGTTTATCACCTGTGCAGTACTAAATTCTGTGTTGCCACAATGAAAATAAGGCATAACTGGTTACAGAAATAATCATTTCTGTTTTATTTATCACTTTAGATTTAACACATACAAGCTATCTTGTTTTTAGATGATATACAGTAGATTTTACTTCATGGTCTGTAATATTTTAGATTTACACTTGCATAAGTAATTAATGCACCATTGTAGCAGTGTATGTCACATTTTAATGTGTTATTTTGTCTTTGTTATGCTAGTATTTTATCTCATCTATTCAATTTTATTTTGGTGTTGTATTTTTTCTTTTTACATTGTTGCTGGTCATTGACCAAATAAAGTACTACTACTATTACTGTTATTATTGTTATTACTATTATTATATTGTCATCTGTTCAGAATCCTGCAGGATGATGATAGTTGATGTACCTTGTAGTAATGAGTTTTCTTGCATTATTTGGAATTCCATTCAAAGAGAGACACTGGGTTTTATTATGGATTTAAAAAAAAATGAATTCAACATACCTGGTCCCTTTTTTGGGGGGGGAGGGCTTATTGTTATTTATTTTTAGAATAGATATTATATTTGCTAGAGCCCATTTCCTTTTAAGCCTGGATGTTCACAAGTAGACTACTTTGAAATGGCTTCTCATTGAGTATTGCATTTCAAGACAGATGGATTTGGGATATGAAGTTCCTTTGAAGATAGCAATGTTGCATTGCAGTTAGACTTCAACCTCAAAGCAGAATCAAAAGAATTGTTGTTATCAGCTGGATATTTTGAATGAAATTTCACTATATGTATATAACCTAATGTTTGCTTCCCACAGTCTGTTTCTTTTTTTTCCAATTCTCTTTTTATAAATAATAAAGCTGCTTGTTACAGTCGACACCCGCCATTTGTGACTATTGTGGTTGAGCAAGCTCCCCTTTTGGGAGTCACAGGCTTCCATGCAAATGTGAACCTCTAAAAACCTCACTCCCCCCAAGTCATGTGGCTGTAGCTTGGCCAATATTTCCATCCAATATCATGTTTGTACAACTTCACACAACCAAGGTTGATCAGTGCTGCCTTTTCTGATTGGGCCAAAAATAAATCTGATTATACTGGTAAATCTCAAGGTAATTTATGGTAGATGAATAAGAACTTCTGAAATACATTTTTAATAGTAGCAGCCGCAAACTAATTCCAGCCACTACACTTAAATTATACCTCTGAAATAAAGAAAGCTTGTAGTAATAAGGAGTGGATTTTTAAGTGGAAGGACTGGGGCCATTGCTCAGTTCTGTTAGTTTTTCAGGTTGCCACTGAGTTCAATTTGATTCTTGACCATATTAACAAGTGTTTATCATCTGAGCCTGTCTTTAGTAGTAACTTGTAGCAATCTCAAGGACATTCCATGATTCTTTGATCCAGTTCATTTACTATATCTGTTATCTTCTCTTCCTTCCACTTCCCTTAACCTAGTGGGCTTCCTTGTGTAGTTGGTTGGCTGCTGTGGGAACAGACTGCTGGACTTGATGGACCAGGGGTCCGATCCAGCAGGACACTGCTTATGTTCTTGTGTTCTTATCCTTGCCAAGAATTGTTATTTATTTCTGATCATCATTCACCAACATCTCATGCATAAAGTACATGAGTTTCCACTTGCTGATTATTATCTCAAGGGAACCATCTGCAAGTTACAGTAAGATAATCCATGGAGCAAATGGACAGAGATTATAACTAACCCTTAAACATGTAAAAATCTATACCAGGTCACAGCCTATGTTTTATTTTTCAGATGATGATGATGAAGATGATCAAAATTACAAATAATTATTTTCTTTCATTATTAATAATTTAAAGTACAGTACTGGGAACAAAACTAATACGTGTGGCATTGCCATATATTTAAAAGTTGGTAATAGAGAAATACCGGATGTATAAGCTGGATTTCGAAGAGGCAGAGGAACTAGAGATCAAATTGCCAACATTCGCTGGATCATGGAGAAAGCACAAGAGTTCCAGAAAAACATCTACTTCTGCTTCATTGACTATGCAAAAGCCTTTGATTGTGTGGATCACAACAAACTGTGGCAAATTCTGAAAGAGATGGGGGTACCAGACCATCTTACCTGTCTCCTGAGAAATCTGTATGTGGGCCAAGAAGCAACAGTTAGAACCGGTCATGGAACAACTGATTGGTTCAAAATAGGGAAAGGAGTACGACAAGGCTGTATACTGTCACCCTGCTTATTTAATCTATATGCAGAGTACATCATGAGAAATGTCAGGCTGGAAGAATCACAAGCCGGAATTAAGATTGCAGGGAAAAACATCAATAACCTCAGATATGCAGATGATACCACCCTAATGGCAGAAAGTGAAGAAGAACTAAAGAGCCTCTTGATGAGGGTGAAAGAGGAGAGTGCGAAAGCTGGCTTGAAACTCAACATTAAAAAAACTAAGATCATGGCATCTGGGCCCATCAATTCCTGGCAAATAGAAGGGGTAGAAATGGAAGCAGTAACAGACTTCATTTATTTGGGCTCCAAGATCACCGCAGATGGAGACTGCAGCCATGAAATTAAAAGACGCTTGCTCCTTGGAAGGAAAGCTATGGCAAACCTAGACAGCATATTAAAAAGCAGAGACGTCACCTTGCCGACAAAGATCCGCATAGTCAAAGCTATGGTTTTTCCAGTAGTAATGTATGGCTGTGAGAGCTGGACCATAAAGAAGGCTGAGCGCCGAAGAATTGATGCCTTTGAACTGTGGTGCTGGAGAAGACTCTTAAGAGTCCCCTGGACTGCTAGGAGGTCAAACCAGTCAATCTTAAAGGAAATCAACCCTGATTGCTCATTGGAAGGATTGATAACGAAGCTCAAGCTCAGATACTTTGGTCACCTAATGCAAAGAGAGGACTTTTTGGAAAAGACCCTGATGCTGGGAAAGATTGAAGGCAAAAAGAGAAGAGGACGGCAAAGGATGAGATGGTTAGATAGCATCACTGAAGCAATGAGCATGAAACTGAGCAAACTCAGGGAGGCAGTGAAGGACAGGAAGTCCTGGCACGGTATGGTTCATGGGGTCACGAAGAGTCGGACACGACTTAAAGACTGAACAACAACAACAACAACAACAAAATAGGGAAATAAGTGTGATGTAGTGTTTACAGCACTGGACTGGAATCAGGCAGATCTAAGTTCTAATTTTCCCTCTGCTAATTTTGGGTTAATCACTCTCTCTTGGCCTCAGCCTTCCCCACAGGATTGTTGTTGTGGGGAAAGAAGAGCTATGTACCTTGCTTTGAACTCTTGAAGAAAAGGAGGGATATGCATTTAACAAATAATACACATAGTCCAAACCAAAACGGTAATAATCATGTAAAGATTAGTTGAACTTTTTCTTTGGCTGAGGAATTCTAGCTTGATCAGGAGTGGGAATGATTTGGAGGGCAATTTTTTGGGAGGTAATGATGGATCTCAACCTTGCCACACATGACTAATGTAGTATCATGTTTGGAAACCTGAAATTACTGCAAATTTATTTTCCTCTACTGCTTTCTATGAGTTGCTGGAAACCAGAGCTTGAACCCTGTTGCTGATGAAGACCTGGAAAGGAGAGAGGAAAAGTCAACTTAACTAATGTTTGACATTTTGAACTCATTATGCAGTAAGTTCCACAGAGCCTTCTGCATTAAGTTGGCATAGCAACACACAGCATATTGTACAGCAAATAATCAGTAGAATGCCTCGGCACAGTTGTATGATGAAGCCACGGTCGCCAAGAGAGTTCATGTGTAGCATCTCTGAGGAACGTGAACTGGATCCATTAATCTGTGTGGTAACCAGAGGTCCAGAAGAATCTGGATGCAACAATGAACAGGTACAGGAATGTGGAAAGGCGGGGGGAGAGAGGGAATATATGCCTATTGTCTACTGAATTTAAGTCCACTCTCAGAGTTATTCCAGCCCTTAGACAACAGTCACTGAATAAGACTGAATTCCGTGAATGAAGAACTTGGAAAGCTCCATCTGGTTCTACTGAGTCAAAGGATCCAAAGCCAACGAAATCGGTTTTCAAGTAAAGCATACCAGGATACATTTTATACAAAAAGAAACCAACATTCACAAAGACTATATACGGTATAGCACATTATATCCTAAACAGGACGTGCTAGCCTGTTCTTTATACACACAAGAAGCCAACATCATTTTAAAAGCCCTGTTTAATTGCGAAGCCATTCCTAATTGCATGGGATCCTAATTAGGTCTGTATTTTGAATGAACTCCCAGGGTATCGTTTTATTAGAGGGATCCCCTTCCATCGCTTTTTGACAGCAGACACAACTGCGGTGGGCATCTACAGAATGAAAGGGATCCCTACAGAATGCACCCTGTAACATCTGCACTCTGATCATTGCTGCCTTTTTCTTTCCCACCCTTGACTTGCATTTGCATATCTCAGTGTTGTCCAAACTTGGCCACTTTAAGATGAGTGGACTTCAACTCCCAGAATTCCCCAGCCAGCATGGCTGGCTGGGGAATTCTGGGAGTTGAAGTCCACTCATCTTAAAGTGGCCAAGTTTGGACAACCCTGGTATATCTAGATGATTATGGGACACTAAAATAATAGAATTGTGGATTTGGAAGGGGCCACAAGGACCATCAATTTCAACCCTCTTCAGCGTGCTGGAAAACCAATTATACAATGGTTGAGAGATGGCTAACCAGACTCTTCTTAAAAACCTGAAGAAATCTTCATAAGTATCCTGTTCCACTATTGTACAGATTTTACTGTCAGGAAGTTTTTTCTATATATTTAAGTGAAATGTAGATCACTTTAACTGGTACCCATTAGTTTCTGTGGCAGTGGAAAATAGTTCCTGATCATCTTCTGTATGGCATCTTTGATGAACCTGAACACTGATAACCTGTCTCTCCTCAGCCTTCTTTTCTCCAGACTGAATGTCAAACTTCCTTCAACTTGTCCCCATAGAGCATGTTCTCAAGTTCTTGTATCATTTTTGTTGCCTTCCTCTGAACCTCTTCCAATATATCCATATCCTTCTGGAAATGTGATGTCCTGACCTGCACACAGTATTCCAGTATGGAGTAGAGGGGAATAAGGACTTCACACATTTTTGAGACAATGTGGCATCTGATGATGCCCAGAACTGTTAGCCCTTCTAGCAGCTTTCTCACACTGCTGGCTCATGTTCAGCTTGTTATTAATGATTACACCCAACTCCTTCTCTGATGTATTGCTTCCAAGCCATAAATTCCCACATCTGAAATGTAATACTTTACATTTCTCCCTATTGAAGGTCATTATAGGAAAGGTTCATATATTTAGTAGTGCTACAGATGATTGGACACTATATACAGAAAGACTTAATACCTTGAGGCAAATGAGATGGTTGCTGGAAAGAAGAGATTGTTATCCTGAGAATTACAGGAGGCAAAGCATACGACTTATGAGAAGCATAGCTGCCCCACAAAAACCCTTGCAATTTACCTTTGCAGAGCTAGTTAAGAAATGCAGGAATGTTTTATTTACAGTATTTGTCAACTTGTATGCTGCCTCAGAGTGACTCTAGATGGCTTACACCATAGGGTAAAAAGAGCAAGAAAATAACAGACGAGAACAGAAAAGTGCAGGGCACACATCAGGGACAAGAATGACATGAACATATCCTCCACCTAACATTACATCAGGGAGCAGGCTTCTTTTCCTACCTTAGGGCCTGATGAAAGAGACAGGTTTTTACAGATTTATGAAAGCCTAAGAAGGTTGGGGCCATATGATTCTCAGGGGGCACCACAAGGTAAGGGAAGCTACTGAGAAGATACATCTGCTAGATCCCAAAAGGTGACCACACCAACTCTTCCAGAGCTCACCAGTCAGGCAGAAAGAACACAAGAAAGACAACCTCTATGTAACCTTCAAGCCATGAAGGTTTTTATGGATAACAACCAGCCCCTTGAATTGCATTCATTGGTAACCAATACAGCTTGCAGAGCAGTGGTGTTACCTGGGCAAAGCAAGAAGTGCCCATAACTGTTTGTGCAGCACCAAAACCATAACTGATTACTCTCTCCATGGAAATTGCTGCTGGAGTTGCAGTCAGGAGTAAACGCAAATGTGAACAGGCATGCAATAGCATACAACTATAGTGAAAAAGGTCAGAATAAACCATTATTGGGGCAGAGGTTTACTCACATTAACTCAGGACAGATTTCAAGGAGGAACCTGCAGAAAATGCAATAAGCGGGAACACAGAGAGCCTGTTGCCCTGGGAAAAGCAAACTATTTGCTAAAGATGAACAACCAAACCACTCATTTAAAGAGGAATGCATGCATGCTACAGATGAAGAATTTGATAATGAAAGTGAAACCAGGAAACCTGAAAATATATAAAAGGTGAGATGAGGCCAACAATACAGCTCCAGCCAGAAGTGAAGGGCTAAACCATGCCAGTGCAATTAGAGGGTGGCTTTTGAGTTACATCATGGTACAGGTGAAACTTGAAAAATTAAAATATCGTGCAAATGTTCATTTATGTCAGTATGGCAACTCAAAAGGTGAAACCAATATATGAGATAGACGCATTACATGCAAAGCGAGATATGTCAAGCCTTACTTTGGTATAATTGTGATGATTATGGCGTACAGCTTATGAAAAACCCAAATTCACAATCTCAGAAAATTAGAATAGTGTGAAAAGGCTCAAAGTGTCCCCCTCTAATCAGCTAATGAATCCATAACACCTGCAAAGGGTTCCTGAGCCTTTCAATGGTCTCTCAGGCTGGTTCAGTAGGAATCACAAGGATGGGAAAGACTGCTGACCTGACAGTTGTGCAGAAAACCATCATTGACATCCTCCATAAGGAGGGAAAGCCCCAAAAGGTAATTGCAAAAGAAGTTGGATGTTCCCAAAGTGCTGTATCAAAGCACATCAATAGAAGGTTATGTGGAAGGGAAAAGTGTGGTAGAAAAAGGTGCACAAGCAGCAGGGATGACCGCAGCCTGGAGAGGATTGTCAGGAAAAGGCCATTCAAAAGTGTTGGGGACTTTCACAAGGAGTAGACTGAGGCTGGAGGTAGTGCATCAAGAGCCACCACATACAGACGGATCCTGGATATGGGCTTCAAATGTCGTATTCCTCTTGTCAAGCCGCTCCTGAACAACAAACAACGTCAGAAGCGTCTTACCTGGGCTACAGAAAAAAAGAACTGGTCTGTTGCCCAGTGGTCCAAAATCCTCTTTTCTGATGAGAGCAACTTTTGCATCTCATTTGGGAACTAGGGACCCAGAGTCTGGAGGAAGAATGGAGAGGCACACAATGCACGATGCTCGAAGTCCAGTGTGAAGTTTCCACAGTCTGTGTTGATTTGGGGAGCCATGTCATCTGCTGGTGTTGGTCCACTGTGCTTCATTAAGTCCAGGGTCAACGCAGCCGTCTACCAGGAGATTTTGGAGCACTTCATGCTTCCTTCCATGGACGAGCTTTATGGGGATGCTGACTTCATTTTCCAGCAGGACTTGGCACCTGCCCATACTGCCAAAAGTACCAAAATCTGGTTCAGTGACCATGGGATTACTGTGCTTGATTGGCCAGCAAACTCGCCTGACCTGAACCCCATAGACAATCTATGGGGCATTGCCAAGAGAAAGATGAGGGACATGAGACCGAACAATGCAGCGGAGCTGAAGGCCGCTATTGAAGCATCCTGGTCTTCCATAAGACCTCAGCAGTGCCACAGGCTGATAGCATCCATGCCACGCCACATTGGGGCAGTCATTGCTGCAAAAGGGGCCCAAACCAAGTACTGAATACATATGCATGCTTATACTTTGCAGAGGTCCGATATTGTTCTATTTCCAATCCTTGTGTTATTGATGTCATGTAATATTCTAATTTTCTGAGATTGTGAATTTGGGGTTTTCATAAGTTGTATGCCATAATCATCACAATTATACCAAAGTAAGGCTTGACATATCTCGCTTTGCATGTAATGCGTCTATCTCATATATTGGTTTCACCTTTTGAGTTGCCATACTGACATAAATGAACATTTGCATGATATTCTAATTTTTCGAGTTTCACCTGTATGAATTTGAGCATTTAAGAGATGCTAAACTAAAGCCATCAGAACTACAGTTAAAAACGTCTACTGGAGAGCAAATAATTTCCATTGGAATGATACCCGTAACTCTAAAATACAATAACTGGCAAGATATGTTGGACTTATAGGTTGTCAAAAAGCACTCCAATACTCTGGAGTCATGGTTGATTAAGGAAGCTGATACTAGGTTTGAGTTTGATCAACAGCTGATGGGCTACATTTCATATGGTAAAGACCACCAAAAGTAATTTGACAAAAGATATTGAATGCTATTGCTCCTGAGTTCAAAGATGGCCTCATCACACTCAAGCAAATGAAAGATAGTGTTACAAGAAAATGCCACAGCCAAGTTTCACAAAGCACATCCAATTCCACATGCCGTATGTAATGAGATAGAAGCTGATCTGGATCAGGTAGAAGCTGAGGGAATTCTTTTAAAAGTTGATTGGAACCTATGGGCTACCCCTTTGGTCCTAGTTCCTACACCAGAACTGTCAGGATCTGTGGTGATTTAATGTTACCATTAATTCCCTATTACAGGCAAAGCAGTATCCCTTGCCTAGAATTGAGGACATTTTTACTGATGCTGCTTGGGAATGTTTCAGCAAAGTAGACAGTGCGTGTATGTGTTTGCCCCTTCAGGTCACTTTTGATTCCTGGTGACTACATGGAGAAGTCCATTATTTTCCTTGGCAAATCTTTTCAGAAGTGGTTTGCCTTTACCTTCTTCCTAAGTGAGAGAGTGACTGGCTCAAAGTCATCCAGCTGGTTTTGTGCCTAAGGCAGAACTAGAACTTACAGCGTCCCAGTTAAAGCCTGGTGCCTTTAACCACTACATCAAACTGGCTCTCAAAGTAGATCTAGCAGGGATTTATTTGCGAATGGAAATGGAGGAAGATTCCAAGGTGTTTCTCAAAATAAATACACACAAAAGTTTATATCATCTTAACATGACTTTTGGAGTAGCATCTCCAACACATTTTGGCAGAAAGCCATGGACTGAGTGCCCAGGCATCCAAAGCTATTGAGATGAATAATTACACCAGAGAATATGATGAGGTGCTTCTGCAGAATCTCAAGTCAATGTTGCAGAGACTGAAAGATGGGAGCTTTAAAGCACATTGCAACAAATGTGAGTTCTTTAACCTAGCATTACTTATTGTCTTTATCCAATTGATGCATATGGCTTACACATTTGCACAGAGAAAATTCAAGCAATCCTGAATGCCCCAAGGCCACAAGGTGTGTCATAGTTACTATCTTTCTTAAGATTCATTAATTGTTATAACAGATTCTTGACAAATTTAGCTACCATGCTCCACCACGTGAACATTTTACTAAGAGTGGGGAGTACATAGCAATGAACAAAACAGTGTGAATAAACTTTCACAGGAAAAAAAAAATTGTGACATTGGTGTAGTTATAACCCAAATCTACCAGTGAAATTGGCTTGTGATGCCTCATAATATGGCATCAGTGTAGTTATGTCACACATCTTGAAAGATGGCAGAGAGTGGTCAATAGCTTTTGCATCACACCTACTTAGCTCTGCAAAGAAGAATTATACACAAGTAGACAGGGAAATGCTAAGCTTGATTTGGGGAGGTAGACATCTCATCCAGTACTTGAAAAGAAGGGAATTTATCGCATCAGCTACTACTATCAATCTCCAATCCGCAAAAAAGGATTCCACGTACAGCAGCTAATCATGTGCATTGTTGGAACAAAATAGAGTTCAAAAAGAGACACGATCATGCAAATGTGAATGACTGATTGACTCATTTCTTCTAGATGGTGAACACTGTGAAAAACCCACATCAGATGGGATTCCTTTTACATGCTTTTTCCCCATACAAATCAAGAGTCTTCCCATCACAGCTGACATGTTTCAAAGAGAAACTAGAAGACACCCAAGACTGTCTCAGGTTTGCATAAGTGATTAAGAATGGCTAGAATACACCGCAGAAGTATCAGTTTATAAAATTTGATCAGCGCCATGATGAGTGCACATTAAAAATGGTGGTTCTACAGTATGTAGAGACTTAGAAACATCATACTAGTCACACTTGATTGTCGGAGGAGCTATCTGTTGGGCATCTTGGAGTAGTAAGCTAATTCATGGTTGTGCTTGGTGGCTTGAAGTGAGTTGCTCAAGTTGCTAACAACAACATCACTTCACTTTTTAGAATGCCCCTGTTTTGCCATGGCAAAGGAGTCTTATAGGCTTTATGGGACCATTTAGGGCTCGACCTTTTTAGTTTTGAGAGAAGCTATTCAGATTGGCTAGAGGCGTCTCAAATGATTTCAGCAACAGCCACACATATCATAAATGTATTGAGATATCTCTTTGTGACGTTGGGTGTTCCTGAAGTATTAGTGAGTAACAGTGGACCACAGTTTGTATTGGAAAAGTTTCAAGACATTTCTGAAGAAGAATGGAATCAGACGTAAAACATCAGTACCATGTCATGGATTGACTAAAAGATTTGTTCACAGTCCCTAGAGTGCTTTGTGAGCACTCTGCCTGGAATGCCTGGAAAAAACAGCACACTGAATGCAAAGCTGGTAAATATCCTACTTTCATATCACAACACAGTACATACAACAACAAATCAAATGCCAACAATTTTTCTTAGGCCATATCTTATATTCAAGGGTGGAGCTTTTCAACTCTGATTTGAGAAGAAGTGATCAGGACAAACAGCCGAAGCAAGTTCAGCAATCTTCTCATGCTGAAACACAACACTTCTCCACTGAACTATTAGCAAGAGACTCTAGAGGGGTTGCAGGTGGACAACTGGAAAACTAGAGAAAGAACTGGACGTGTTTTGTAGACATTGCTAGTGACCAGCTGAAGAGAACAGAGGTACAAAAAGAAGAAATTGTATCTGACTTAGCTGGAAATTCAACTCTAATTGCTGAAGTATTGGCAATAGCATCCATGCCCAAAGTGGGCACAGAACCAGTGTTTGTTCCACTGTCACCAGTACCACTGGACATGGTGAGCCTTCCTGCCTGTGGTGACAGAGATTATCCCGTTGGCAAAATAAAACTACCACAGCAGCTAGATCTGTAAATATAATAAGGCCTGTATCTTGATGGGAAGGATTATACTGAGCCATTGTTCATGCTAATTGATTAGGCATGCCTATGAACTTGCATTATTGCTTGATTACTTTGGACTGCCTGGGTATAATTCTTGTAGACTCACCAAAGTTAGTCCTTCTAGATTTTTCAATAAAACAAGCAGTGGAAAAAACGATTCCTTACTTTTGCGACTTTTGTTTGGTCACTAGAAAAGACACAACCATCAACAGCCATCTGAACATATTCAGCCACCAGCACCCATTAAGAAAATATCATTAGCTATTTATAAAATCATGAATGTTTATTACTCCTCTTGAGACAAAACATTTAAGAGTGCCTTAATTCATATCTGTTATTTCTCCCATCCTTATGATATACTGCATGTGGTTCTTCCAACGTGCATTTATCCCCTTAGAAGACGAAGACGTCAGGAAAGGCAAGCAATCTTCATAATGTGCAAAGGTCCAGTTATGCAACTTAAAAGAAATTCTCCAATGTCTAGTAGATATCTTGAGTCAGCTTCCAAAACACACAGGCAATAGCAGCCAACTGACATGGATAAACAATCAGTCTTGCTAATGTAGGCCATACATAGTTATGCTGCACTGACTTGACATATCTGGACTGCCTGATGGAAAATGCAAGACCAGATGAGAACTTTGACAATAAATGAAGTGATAAAAAAAAAAGAGAGAAAATCCATTATAGTTCTCAGATGCATTGTTAGTGTCAAACAACTGAGAGCTGCAGTTGACCGCTTATCTCCAATTTTTGCTGTTGCTGATGGCTTAGCAAGGTTTTCTTAAATGGCAGAGGAGACACCGGTTTGCTGAAATTGCATCTTATCATAACATACAGATTGATGTACAGCCAGTTCTAACATAACCCTTTGTCATTCTCTTCATGTATCCCATCCTTGGACAACAATATCTCAAGTTAAGTGAGATGTTGTTGCTTCTCTACTTTCTTTTCTACTGTAGATAATTTTTTTCCCCATTCTTGCATGGTCAAGCAGTTGTACTGATTCTGCCCATATGCGCCCTAAGTAATCTGGGAGCATTCTTCAGAACTATATTTGAAACACCAGGTGACTTACTTGCATTGTGCCTTGGAAAGCTGTTCAGCTAGACTAGTCACACAGCATATCTGCAAGAGAAATACAGGTTGTGAACCTCTTGAAAGCATCTCTGATATCTTTAAGCTCATCCTTACATGGCTCCCAAATGTCACTGGGAACATGCAATAAAAGCACCACAGGACGACTCAATGGATATTTTTTGCTCCTGTTCAAGATTTTACCCCTGTGATTTGGATCAGGAATATTAATAACTCCCTGTCCACCATGATCTCCAACACTCAACTTACCTTTATCTCTTTTCTTTTATCCCAAGCTGGCTGTGGCATTCCCAAGTAAAGGCCTGGATGACACTCTTGTTTTCTAAGAATGCCGAGGTTAGTCTCTTGGAAATAAATATGGTGGTAAACCACTGAGTGCTTTCCTTTGCAGCTTGCCAGCTCCCTCTTTAAGAAGGAAGGAAGGAAGGAAGGAAGGAAGGAAGGAAGGAAGGAAGGAAGGAAGGAAGGAAGGAAGGAAGGAAGGATCAGATGGGTTCTGATAAATGGCAAGGAATGCCATGCCTATGAACATAAGGCTGTCTACCTCTGTCTTGACCTATCTAGTCCAACACCCTGGTCCCATAATAGCAAACCAGATGCTTCAAGGAAGTTTGCAAGCAGGACATGAATGCAGTTGCCAGAAGGAGGCCTTAAGAAACAGTCCTTTCAAGTCTTGAGATCCATGGCTGCAAAGGGCAGCTATAATATCTATCATTTGAGAGTCAGTGTGTCAATGGAAATTGACTAGGTAACTCTGGGCCAGTCCCCCTCTCTCTTTCAGCCCAACTACATCACAGGGTTGTTGTTGCGGAGATAACAGGAAGAGAGACTTCAATATAAGCCACCTTGGATTCCTGGAAGAAGGCTGGGATATGCATCTAACAAATAATCTGTAATAATCTCGGCCCCCATCTTCTGTTCCAGCTGAATGTGGGCTTGTATCATTCTGTTCCTCACTCTTTACTGTTTCTTTGGTACCTACAGAAGGTTCAGGAGTAGGATTAGTATATGACATATTTATGGGTTTCTTTGAAATGAGTTCTACACTTCTAAGGTTTTGAGCCAGGAGATGAGAAGGTTTGCCAACTCTTTATCTGTGCTTATAGTAGCCAGAAGAGCTAATACATCTCATCAACATGGCAAGAGATATCAAATGGGGTGGCACAATGTTCAGCCCTGGATCCTTTACTCTTTGGTATTTTTTATTAATGACTTGGATGAAGAGGTGGAAGGAATGCTTATCAGATTTATAGACCACATAGAACTGGATGGAATAACTAAAATGTTAGAAGACAGAAATAAATTGAAAACAATGTGATAGCTAAGGAAATTGGGCTGAAAGGAACAGAATAAAATTTGGCAGAGACAAGCACAGATTTCAACATCAAATGCACAGGTATAGTATGGGGGACAATTGGCCTGGGAAAAATCCCTTGAAATTGTAATTGATTGCAAGGTGGATATGAGCCAGCACTGTGATGCAGCTACCAAAAAAAAAAAAAAAGGCAAAGGCAAGTTTTGGCTGCATAGCAGAAATATAATTTGAAATCACAAGAAGAGTAATCGTTCTACATGATTCTGTTTTGATTAGACTCCACCTTGAGCATTAGTTCTGGGCACTACACTTTAAATAAGAATTCAGAGACGGTGGAGCAGGCTCAGAGAAGGGCAATGAAATTGATCAGGAGATAGAAACTAAGTTCTGTGAAGAGAGCAATGGAGGTGGATATGTGTAGCTCAGGGTTGAACCGTGGAGTCCTTGGGGTTCTCTGAGCTTGGTTCTTTTCCTGCAAACATTTCATTACCCGGCTACGTAACATCTTCAATGCATGAAGATGTTCCCTAGCCGGGTAATGAAACATTTTCAAGAAAAGAATCAAGCTCAGAGAACCCCAAGGACTCCACGGTTCTGTGAAGAGAGCTTGATGGTGCTGGGTTTTTTTAATTTAGAAAGGGGATATGATAGCAGTCTCAAACATCCCAAAGAATGTTAAACAGAAGAAGGTAGTGATCTGGTCCAGACGGGACACAGATGTACAGGACAGGAGATTCCAAATGAATATCAGCAAAAGCTTCCTAACAGTAAGAATGATACAAGTATGGAACCAGTTATGGACAGAGGTGGTTTCCCCCCCCCCCCCCATTGAATGTGTACAAGAGGTGCTTAGACAATCATCTCTGTGGGATGCATCCCTGCACTAAATAGGGAGTTGGACTTAATGTCCTAAATATCCTTTTCCATCTTGATATTCAGTGCTTTGTGATTCTAACACCAAGCAAGTCAGCTGGCTTCACAGAATTGTGACCCTAATTTTAATTCTGTATAGGCTTGTCCTACTTGATCAGGACCAGCCTCTTTCTCTTTTGCTTTTCACCTATGTGGTCAGCAACCTGGGACCCAATCTGCCTACAGCCGTCTTGTAGTTCAGTCTTCGCAAATTGTCAGCCCTGATTGTCACCTCCCTTAGTATGGGTCTGATTTCTACTACAATGTTCACTTCAGAACATGAAGAAATTACATTTTCAAAATCCAAACTTAAATATGTCTTTAAATTCTTTGGCCTTGGTGGCAGCAGTGCACTCAGAAGAACTCCAAGACAGAATCAGCCTTGGCGAATGTGCAGAGAAAAATGCAAGAGATGGCATGAAGATCTGTTATGCCTGAATGAATGAGATGGCGACAACCTGCAGATCTCTGAGGATCCAAAGAGACTCTTCCCACCAGAGTCCCAAGGTCTGAAAGAGCAGGAGAAAAATGTCCAGACAAGATCTATGTTAGGATTCAGTTTGTATGTAAGTCACTGCAAGGGCAGTACAGTTAAATGAGTGTACCTCAATGACTAAAGGACAGTATCTGCATTGTTTGTATTCAAGACACAGCCTTCTGTACCATTCTAAGTTAAGAGGCAAATTTAGTGAGGTGGTGAAGGTACTGGACAAAGAAAGTGAGGTTGAAATCCTCCTTTGGCCATGGAAGTTTATTGGTTGTCTACGGCCCAGTTACAATCTCTTAGCCCAGTCTGCCTCACTTAACTGGGACTGTGGGGAAAACATGGAGAAGGATATGCTACGTATGCTGCTTAGGACTCTTGTAGAATATTCTATGGGACATAAATCTAGAGAATAATTTAAAAAAAGGAAGGAAGAAAGAAAGAATAACTCCTGAAGAATCAGAAGGCATATTAAAAGCCCTGTAGATATCTTGCATCTTATAGTGATCTGAGATTTGATCACTGCCATTCACTTGGCTTTCTTCCCCACACTTACTTATTCATTGATTTCTATACTGTTAAATCATATGACTTGTGACAGTTCGCAGCAGTAAACTATAATTGAATGTACACATCTACATTGTGAATTCAAATAAAGTTTTATTTTTCATTTGATCACAGCTCTGCAGTTTCATTGCCATACAGTGTAAAACTGCTCCTTTCCTTTCCTTTCCTTTCCTTTCCTTTCCTTTCCTTTCCTTTCCTTTCCTTTCCTTTCCTTTCCTTTCCTTTCCTTTCCTTTCCTTTCCTTTCCTTTCCTTTCCTTTCCTTTCCTTTCCTTTCCTTTCCCTCCCCTCCCCTCCCCTCCCCTCCCCTCCCCTCCCCTCCCCTCCCCTCCCCTTCCCTTCCCTTCCCTTCCCTTCCCTTCCCTTCCCTTCCCTTCCCTTCCCTTTTTTCCCTCCCTCCCTCCCTCCCTCTTTCTTTCTTTCTTTCCTAATTTCATCTCTGGCTACAATCCTATTTCACTTCCACTAAGACAACTTAAAACACAGTACATGTTAGCATCTCTTTTTCTAAATAGCAATCCTTTCTTGGCCCCAATGATGCAGAAAGAAGGATTTGCTTCTCCATTTTCCCTCTTCCCTTCTGGCCATGCTTTGTTTCTCCTTGATGCTGAAAAGAGGTTTGGCTGTTTCAAACCCTCCATGCACCTAGATCCAGAAATCATTCTTGCAGATAAAAGGTACAGCACTGCACTCTTGGATGACATTGTGCTCAACACTGGATGATCCAAAAGGAAAACAAAACAAAACACAATTTAGAAGAAGATTGGACCATAAGTCTTGTTTTGTGACTGAGACGGATATCACGGTGATGGGAGTGAATGGACTGTATAGATCCACCTGAGTAATTTGATTTAAGAAAAAAAAATCTTGAATACAGAATTACTGATTCCTGTTTTTAGACTAACCTGCTGGAAAATGGGATGAGATGGGAACTGGATGTCCCTCTAAAATGACCACAATAGAATGGATTTGACTGAACACATGAAAAATAATAGACACTGGCAATAGAGCAAGGTTGCAGTTCTTCACACTGGTCTTTCCCAACCTGGCAAGACTATGTTCAAAGGGTCAAAATGTTCAACCAACGCAATGCCAAGTTAGGGAGACTGCTATACATACTGACTTAGGAATAAATCCTGTTTAAAAGTATTTATTTCTGAATTGGGGATATATTGATCTGCACTTTGATTCATCTTTCTCTATGTGCCAGAAACTCTGTTCTGATGTACTTGGGTGGGCTTGAACCTGGTAGGACTAGAAAGCTTAACTGAAAACTTGTATCACCTTTCCTCAACCTGGAAAGCTCTCCTGGAGCTCTCAGCAATAGCCCTGTTGGCTTGTGAACAGAAATGTCTTCAGAATCTCATCTGAATGAGATTTCATCAGAATGATGAAATGAACGTTGTGATGTTGCAACACAAGCTACACTCCTGATGTACATGAGTGCAACATCACAATGCACATACAAAGGGGGTTCAGCTTTTAGGAGCTGAAATCCACCCAAGGTTGAGGAAGGGTATCTTTCATCATTCTTATACTTCCAAATTCTTATTTCAGACTTTGTCATATGTGAAGTCTGAAGAGAGTATTTTTCTCATTTATTTGAATGAGAGGAGAAACAGTTGCAGCCCCGTCTTTATCTGTGCTTCTCACTGGGAAGGAGTGTGAATTTGGCAAGTGCATTGCAAGATAAAGCAGAGGGAAAAAAATAATATGAAGGGGAGCTATTTGTTAATTTTTGATATCTGAAACCTGACCTTTTCCATCTTAAGAAAGAAAGAAAGTCTTCAGCATAATTAGGTCATCCTATCTGCCGTTAATATTTGTTCAACAGTAATTTGTGTTGAGAGTTTAATTGAATTTTCATATGTATGAAAGTGAGACAATAAGCTTACTCCCACACAGAGTGTAAAGAAGTGACTCATTTGGATTTACACTCTAGAAGCTCCCTCCCTCCCTCCCTCCCTCCCTCTTTCTTTCCTTCTTTCTTTCTTTCTTTCTCTCTCTCTCTCTCTTTCGGTCTCTCGCTTTTTTCTCTCTCTCTCTCTTTTCTCGATCCTTCCTTCCTTCCTTCCTTCCTTCCTTCCTTCCTTCCTTCCTTCCTTCCTTCCTTCCTTCCTTCCTTCCTTCCTCCCTCCCTCCCTCCCTCCCTCCCTCCCTCCCTCCTTTCTTTCTTTCTTTCTTTCTTTCTTTCTTTCTTTCTTTCTTTCTTTCTTTCTTTCTTTCTTTCTTTTTCTTTCTTCTTTCCCACATTTTTCTGTAGTTTGAGCTCCTACTGATTTTTTTTCCTATTGTCTCATTTAATTATAAGTCCTGACACTAGTTAGAGGATTTATGCATTTAATTAAGTGACATCCAAATAATACATGTTGGTATATTTTCATGCAATAATATGATTTTGTATTACTTGTCTTAATCAAGCAGCTTTGTTTCCCATAATCAAGAAAAAGACTTAAAAAATCAACCACAAAAACTAATTAAGGATTCTCGCAGCCATGCTTCAGTCTAAAGGTTTGTTTGCTGAAAGATTAACTTTTTATTTTTCCTTTTTTATAATGGAAACATGGATGCCTCAGCTTTTGGTCTAAAACACCACCAAGATATATAACAATCAGTTTAGGAACTATTAGGCAATCTAAAACATTACAAACAATTAAAAACAAATGCCAGCAAAAGTGAAATGGAACCAACACAGTAATGGAACAATTACATAGGAACAATTTTCAGGAGCAATTAAGAAGTTCCTTCTCCCAATTCTTTGGAGCGGGTGAGGTTTAATGACACATTATAAACAAGGTTTTTAGCCATTCTCCATGACTCTCCAATCTACATCCTTGATGGGCATAGCTCCTGTAAATGCCAATTTGGGCGAAAATAAGCATAACTTCTGTGGTTTCCACAGTCTCTTTAGCTTTCTTGACCGAGCAGATCTAGTGTGAACTAGAAAATGCTGTGTGTAGTTAATTATTAACCACTTTAAATTATTTAGCTTTTCATTTTCAAGTGAGTTTTTTTTAAAACTTAAATTAAATCTGCGATATTTTTAAAGCAGGCTCTCCAGAATAAACTTCTGGCAGAGACAGTGGCTTTGGAAGATATGGTAATTGCCACTAGAGAACAAAGGACAAGAGAAGGATGTTTCTATTTAAAGTTCTACTTTTGCAGAAAGAGTTTTGGGGTTGGGGTGGAAAGTTGGGTGCATTTTCTCACACTTTTGAGGTGTGACCCTTCAATACCTCATGACCAGCTCATCATCAGGAGGCAGTAGGGTGTATATAAAGACTTAAGGATTTATCCTTGTGTATCCCATCTTTGTCTATCGTTCTTCCTCCTCTTTCTCTAAAGCAGTGTTTCTTAAACCTTTTGCTTTCAGGACCCCTTGCCAGTTTTAAAAATTATGGAGGACCCCCAAAGACCTTTTGTTTGTGTCGGTTACATTTATCAATATTTACCATATTAAAATTTAAAATGGAAGTATTCGTAGAATATTTATTGATTGAATCATGTAAAACTAACAATATTAAACCCATTAGATATTAATATAAATATTTTTCATGAAAAGACCCTGTCTCTTTTAACAAATAAAAATAATAATGAGAAGAATGACATTGTTTTAAATTTTTGCAAATATTTTCAATATCTGGCAAATAGTTTTGATTTTGCAGATTCCTGAGAGGGTCTTGGGGGACTCCTGGGGGTCCTTGGACCATACTTTAAGAAACACTGGTCTAAAGGATTGCTAATCTGAAGCCAATTCCTGCTTCCTTTCTTCCCAGGTACTCAAGCACAGAACAGATACTCTTGAGCAATTCTCCTGGTAGGATGTAGCTAGCTACATGGTGGGTTTGGTCTAGCCCTATAATATATTTCAGTAAGTAAGTCTCCTTTTTGTTATTGCTTTAAAACCAACTTCACTAATCATTGTTCAGGGTGGAGTCCCAGCCTCAGGAATGATCTCACATAGTGCTTCAACTTGTAACACTTTTCTTGATCCAATTTGTAGCCCCCCTGCCCCATCTGATCTTTCCTTTTCCAAATGAGGATGACATTATGGATCTCTTGCCATCTTATTTTGATCTGCCCTTAATTTGGGATACCTGAATTCAGAATGCTTATCTATTTCAACAGCTTTCTCTCCATGTTCTCAAGCAACTTAAGTGGATGATTTCTCTGAGTTCTTCCTACATGAAAGGCAAATCCTCCAACAATTTCTCAAACAGCAGGATCCCTCTTTAGCAGTTGCTGAAAAAACCCAGTGAGAAGGTGATTCCCCTGTGAATTATTATTAACTTTATTTATTAAATGTATATGGCCTCCCATCTCAAGTACCTGACTCTGGGTGGGTATGTTCTCTGGGAATAAAATTGAAGGATAGGAAGCTGAGGAGAAGGCTGAAGAGACAACCCAACTATGAAAGATAGAACATATGCACATAACCTGGCCATTTTGGAACTAAATAAATTTAAGGACAAAAGGCTCAACTCATGAGAATTTCTCCAAAAATATCTTCTCCTTTGAAAGAATTTCTCAAGAAATTCTTTTTCTCCAATCAAATGAGAACTGGTTAGGGAAAAAAAAATGCAGGGGAATTTTAGTGCTTTAGGGCTGGATTGTGATTTCGGCTTTGAATGTGGGAGTGCCTGATTACAGCCAGGACTCTCAAATTGTAGGCTGGGGTGTCAGAGGCAAATATGAGTGTTGCAGAACCCAGAATTATGTCAGACCATGTTACAGTTTTCTTCTTCACTTTGCTTGGACAAACCAACAGGCTGGATGGAGATGGAAGAGTGATAAGAAGAACATAATTCTTTTAAAACCTTTGAGGATTGTTGGGGTACGGTGCATATAGAGTGATAAGGTCTGACTGGGGATAACCAGGTTCAAATCCCAGCCGTGGAGTTTGTTGTACTCACTATCTCCCAGACTAATCTATCTCACAAGGTTGTTGTGACATTCCAGTAGGAAAGAGGGGCAGAGAAGTGGGTAAGCTATCAGGAGTTTATTGGAGGAAAGACAACGTAGAAATGTAGTATAGAAATCATTTGGGGAAAACACATGATTGCTGGGTATGTTCTTGTGATGCCTGGAGGCTCCATGGTTGTGATTTTCTTCAATTGCTGTTGGGGAAACAAGGATCTATTTAAGAGTGGGTGAGTGGGGTGAAAGTAACTATCTTGATTTGAGGGCTGGGTGACCTCATCCTTAAAACCACTGAGAAGTATGGTTTTGGATGTTGCAGCTTGTTTCCAATGAAATAATTTTGTATGCTTGTATGTATGTATGTATCCGTCCAATTTTGAGGCTGCCAGATTCCTTGTTGATTATTGGCAGCATACAGATAAAAAAGAACAGTACATATAAATAAGAGTAAAAAAAGATCTTGCCTGACCAGGAGAACAATACACCAGCTATAAGGCAAGTGTAAGTAAACATAATTAAAAGGGGCTCCCAAGCCACCCTATTTCAAGGCCTGAGAGAAGAGCCAGGTTCTTAACAGGTTCCTAAATTTCATAAGGGTGTGAGCCACAAAAATCTTGGGTGGGGGGTATTATTCCAGAGGGCAGGCACTACAACAGAGTAAGTGTGCTTTTTGGGTCCTGCAAGATGACACTGTTTGATCGGTGGGACCTGGAATGTACCCTTCTTGCTTGATAGAACTGGATGGGCAGAAACAATTTTGTTTGGCAAGCCTGAAGCTTCTATCATTGTTCTGTTTGGTATGTAGACTGAAATTTGGTTACTGAGGGTGGGTGGCATGTTTGTTTCTTGACATGCCTGACCCCAGCGAAATCATTGGCTTGGTTTCTGACGGGGAACTGAGGATTTGTTTGTCATTTGGAGGCAGGGAGGGGGGTTCATGGGACCAACGCAGTTGAAGAACTCCTGGATTAGAAAGTGCCTTCTGATTTCACCCAGAGTCATGCAATATGAGTGTGTGGTTCAACTGGGTCTAAGATTTGTATCTGCATTTATATTCATAACTATTTGGTTAGCCTGGGTTAGCCAGATGGATTTCTTCACCTGTTGCTGCTTTGAGAGCTGGGTCCCCAAACCAAAAACAAGCAAAAAAAAAAAATCGCGACAGTCAGTACATCTGACAATCGGTAGCCCAATAAACCTGCCAGTTTAAGGATCAAGCTTGCCTCGATATAAGATGAGAAGAAACGAACTACTAAAAAGTTGACAAACTGCATCTCTATAGCACATAGAATATCTGGAGGACCACCGGTATAACGATTACCATAACAGATGGCTATTTGGTGGTTAACGTATGTATCTTTTCAGCTCAGCATCTTTTGTTTTGATGAAAAGCAACCACAGACATATTATGCCAAATTGCTCCTGATTCTTGGACCCCCACTTTTCTTATCAGCAAAATGAACCCGTAGGACTAGTTATCCCAGCCTGAGCAATGTCTATTCATTCACCTTTCAATTAGGTGTAAAATTAAGATTATTTCCATTTTGTTCAGAGGTATCTGCAAGATCGAAGGCTTCTGTCAAAATGATGAAACCACACTGCAATAGCATGATGTTCCTTGCATCTGTGTCTCACATATATGCATACCTATGTATAAAAAAGGTGGGGCTTGCATCACAACGGTGTGACACTGCTTTGGTCATTTGTTTTCCCCACACCTGCCTTCCCCGTTAAGATTTGTCAAATAAATTAGGGCTGTGTAGCATGTGGAATGTGGTCCTCCAGAATGTGTAAGAGCTTCGTTTCGTAGCTGCTGCGTGATTCCAGGAAAATACAGAACAGTTTTCAGATGTGGATAAGCACTACATCTGTGCTGCAAAGCAACTTTTGAAGACCAAAACCAAAATCCTGCACAGCCCTCTTGCAAATAGCCAGCAGGCTTGTTTATACAACTGCTGTGCCAACATTTTCAGAAGCCAGTGTAATTGGTCTGCGGACAGCAAGCAAACTGACTTAGCAATAGTTGCTGTCTCTTGAACGTGAAAAGAAAAAGGAGCCAGCAGAATGGGTTTAAAAGAAAATAACTTCATGGGGGGGGGGGGGGGGGAATACCTTATATATTAGGATGTGACCCCAAATCCATATTGAACATGGGGAGGAAAGAAGCACGTGTGTAGCTGAACGTCGGTGGATTTCCCTGGAGCAGACATTGTGCTAGAATTTGTTTGTGTTTCTGTAGCCACTGGTGGAGAGATGTTTCATCTTGGCATACCAAAGATGTTTTGGTTCTGGTAGCAAGCTTAGTTCAAATACACAGGTTGTCTGAAACTCTACAGGCTACAAGGTAATGGAGGCGCAACTTTGTAGAACACCAGTAACTGCCTTTTATTGAACTAGCTAGCTCATTTTAGTCTACCCTCCAAGATATCTGATGGGGTCTTTCCTAGGCCTAACATGAGATAGCACAGAACAAATATGGGCCCTTCTACCTGTAACGGGCTATATTATTGCTTTTACGCTAGGGTATAAACAGCTGCCTATCAGTTGGTTATCAATCAGGAACATATAATCCGTTTTCATGTTACTAGGATTTTAGGAACAAAAAGTGGAATTTGAAAAGTCTGTAGGCTATAATGTACTGTATATTTGAACTTACTGGATCCAGAGTTAGTCATGTTTGTTTAGATCCAATAACATCAGTTAGAATTAAAGTGATTGCTTCTAATTTAGGGCTTACTGAATACAGTGATTCTTCCTGAAAGATGACAAGATCTGGGTCTAACCCTGGCTGAGCAATTCTGTTACTGAGTTGAAGAATTCCAACATCAGGATTCCTGTTATGAAACTTTCAAAGGTTGGGAGATGTTCTAAATTATTTCCCAAGGAGGGCTTATGGAATACAATTTGGATTCATCCCAATCCCCACCACATTACCTTTTCATGGTATTTTTTTCCAGATTGGGGAAAAAAAATCATAAGAGGAAATCAAGCGTCAGATTTCCTCCTCTGACGCTGGAGCTATTCTCTGACTTGGAAGAAGAAATTCCAACCAATGTAAAGATTCCTGGAACAATATTAAAGCTCTTTCTTTCTTTTCCTCATAAACAGGACAAATAAGAATAATTAAGCTAGCTTCTATCATTAAAGAAACTTGCAATTTATCTTCTGTTATATCCATACAAATGACCTTTTTTACATTATTGCTCCAATGCATAATTTAAATAACAGTTTTTTTCTGTCTTTGTCTGATTCCTACTATCTCTTATCAAGCCCTTCTAAGCTGTAAGTAACATTAAAATTTAATTCAGCATCTTTGTTGTCTCTGGTATCATTTTCATTTGTTAATAAAAATATTAATGGGTGCTACTGGTGATGTGCCCTGCTGTTTTCCTTATTACTCTGGACATATCTCTGTATTTCATAGCCCCTGTGTATAATATTTGTTTGATCCTTAACATTTTAATCAGCCCTGTGAAATAGTTGGTATGGCTTCGGGGGTTTTGTCCTTGCATTTCACTATTATTTTATGGATGATCAGAATCTGCAACTTTTATTTTTTTAGGTTGAAATTGAAACTAGCAAAGTTTGATTTATCTGCTATAGGTGTTTATTTTCTGCTGAACTATATTTATATTTTAAATAATTTTGGCACCCTTATGGAGAGTGCTGCTTTCATAAAGAATGAGAATCATATTGTAGTTTTCCTTAGAAATGAAATATGTTGACATTTAAATGTTATGGATGTATCATTCCATGATACATGCTGTATGTTGATTTATATGGTGTCTCAGGGGATTAAAGTATAATATACTGCATCTTGTTTTTATTTTGAATTATAACATTGTATTGCACATGGTAATTTTACTAAGGATGGTTTGTTGAATTTTTATATTGTATTGTTGCAAGCCACTGTGAAATTGACAGATTTGGTGGTATAAAAATCTAGTAAGTAAGTAAATAAGTAAGTAAGTAAGTAAATATCTATCTATCTATCTATCTATCTATCTATCTATCTATCTATCTATCATCTCCTCCCTCCCTCCAAACTTATATTTTCCAAGAAAAGTTCCTAATTCCCATTACAGATTTGATTATAATTTATTTGATTCACAATTTAATACAAACTGATCTAATTTCCCCTTCCAATATTAATATGCAAACTGGGGTGCAATTATTCCAGACATTTCTCTGTTTACCAATTTAAAATTGATACTGAAAGGAATATCCTTTGAAAAAACTGGGAAAACTATGTATAAAAGTCCATAAATGGGGGGAAATTTTATAGTTAAGATTAGGGCTCTAAATCTTGCATCAACACAGTTGGTTGTATGTTCCCTGATGACTTTTTCACTAAATACTAATTTTAAAAGGAAAAGTATTAAATACATGAGGAGCAACTATGCTAATTTATCTAATAAAATCATGTTAACAATATTCAATTTATTTAATTTGAACTACATCCATTAGGACTGTGCAGGCACTGAAAATTATTCCAGAGCAGTGTTTTATATGTTGCAGAACCACAGAAACTAATATTCATTAAAGTAGCCCATTTTTTTTCCCAAGGTCTCACAGCCCTCCAATGTGTTTTTAAACTAAATTGAAGCCAATTCAATTGTTGTCCTTGTTTTTTCTAACACTGCACTTGCCACAATTGGCTTAACTAAGTCAATGGAGGGAACTGCCAAAAAGGACACAACAGACCAAGCCCATTAACACCAACAAGGGTAGATTTATTTCAAAGTAGACTGAATCTTGCATAACGTTTCACAGAACTGGATTTACTCTATTTATTGACCATGTGTTACCCAGAGCCTGTGTAATAGATATATAAAGAATGGCTTATGTAGAGCAGATTATAGTAGTCTATCCTTGATGAGGTTGCTGATGATAATCATATATCTCCACCTCTGGTGAACTAGACAATGATGTTGATCTCTTGTTCCAATGCCTGGAGGCTGTGGGGGCCTGAATGGAGAACAACAGGTTTCAGATGAACCCTGGCAAGATTGAGTGGCTGTGTGTTTTAGGGCCTTCAAGATCTGGGGCCTTAACATCTTTGGTACCAGATGGGGTGACACTACCTCAGACAGACTCAGTGCACAATCTGGGAGTCCTTATGACTCCTGCTTGAGAAGTGGGTGGCATTCATGGCTGGGAAGGCCTTTGCAGAATTCATGTTGTGCACCAGTTGCACCCTTTCCTGGACCATGAGGCCCATGCCCTGGAAACCTCCAGAGTGGATTCTTGTAATGTGCTGTACATGGGGCTGCCCTTGAAGAGCATCAAGAAACTTCAGCTGGTGCAGAGTGTGGTTGCGTAGACAGTTATGTGTGCCCCTAGGATGACACATGTTATATCTCTGTTCCGTGAGCTGGACTGGCTGCAGGTTTGCTTCTGGATGCAAGTCAAGGTGCTGGTTTTGACCTTTAAAGCCCTACATGGCATGGGACCAGGTTATTTGAGGGACCGCCTCCTCCTGATTACATCTGCCCATCCTATCAGATCCAGCAGGAGGGGTATATTGCAGGTCCTGTCTGCTAAGGAGTTCCATCTGACAGGACCCAGAAGAAGGGCCTTTTTGGCTGTGGTTCCTGCCCTCTGGAACATCATTTCTCCCTGAGATGATATTAGCCCCATCCCTGCTAGCCTTCTAGAAAGCCCTTAAAACGTGGTTTTTCCAACAACCTTGGGGATCCAAGGTGATTGTTATTCTCCTGCAAACTTGGTTTTTATTTTTTATTTGTGGTTAATTGTTTTAATGGCTGTTCTATTGTTTTAATTGTTGTTGGCTGTTCACCGCCCAGAGTCACATTCAGTGAGATGGGCAGCTATATCAATTTGCTAAATGAATTAATAAAAATATGACAAGGCTGTGAGTCCAGGCTTGCTGTTTTCATAGCAGAAAACAATGATGATATATACTGCTGAACTAGATAAACAGATAGATCTTCCGTGAATGAGGTGAAAGTCAGAAAATTTTACTATTTTTTGAGCTGGAATAATAAATGGAAAATTAGAAGAATAAAGAAAATAATTGAACATAAGCTGTACCCTTCTTTGAGAAAGACCCATCTTTTCTTTGACTGGTTTCCTGTGTGAGACTAATTATTTACAGAGTTCTTAATACTTACTACTGAACAGCAATTTAGCCATAAAAGTGGAAGGAAGGAAGGAAGGAAGGAAGGAAGGAAGGAAGGAAGGAAGGAAGGAAGGAAGGAAGGAAAGAAAGAAAGAAAGAAAGAAAGAAAGAAAGAAAGAAAGAAAGAAAGAAAGAAAGAAAGAAAGAAAGAAAGAAAGAAATTGTCCAGTGAAAAGGCAGCCTTAATGGACTGAAACTGAATCAGAAAACTGAAAATAGGCTTCATTTTTCCCCTTGCTATACTCCAAGCACCCCAGAAGGCACAGATTATCTGAATGTTCCCAAACGTTCCTTTTATCAATGTCAACTTTTAGAACCATTTAGAAACATTCTTTTCAGAAACTAGAAGTACACTGAATCACCCTACAAAAGGGCATTCAGAGATTTTGTTTCACTATCTGGAAATGTTTACACTTCCCCAGCTATCAACAGTATTTAACTGTAATGTCTAATTATGGATGACTAAGTCAGCTTCTCCATTCAAAAGCATCTTATAAAAGGAAGAAATGTTTCCCTCCAAGAACCGGTTTCATCCGATCGTGAAAATACAATTTATGAATGCAACTCTCCACCAGTCTCTTGCAGACAAGAAGTGTTCTTTCGGCCGAAGTCCTCTTGGCTTGCACTTTCTAAGAGAAATGCACAAAGCGCTTCCATGTCACAAGGGACTACTGACAATTGCCTTGACATCAAAAGGAAGTTGGAAGTTGAAGCACTGCGTCTGTCCCTAGGAGAATTGCTGAGAGCAGCAATCTAACCTGAACAAGGATTGTTGAAGCAGGTGTTATGACTATAATAGAAAGGAAATGCACTTATAGATATATGTATTTATTTACATTACAGAGATTAGCAAAACCTAGCACCTAGCTAGCTATATCCTACCAGGAGGCACATGAAGAAAGGGACCTCAGATTAGCAATTGGTTAGATAAAGAGCAGGCAGAATGATAGACAAGAAGGGGAAACAAATCCTTAACTCCTTACATTCCACTGGGAATGTAATAAGTCATGAAGTGCTGAAGAATCAGTGCCACTGGATTTAGACCTCCACAAAGAATGTGTGGGTCCTCCCCAGATGCAGAACCGGACAAGGGACAGTGATCACATCCTGAGCAATGAACCCATTCTCAACCCACTTTGGGCCAATCTGAAGAACTCAGCTCATCCCAATTCTGTAATGTGTATCAGAGAAGAAAGGAGGCCAATCCCTGGAGATTCAGATGGCCCCAAACCCTTTTCCCTTTCACAAGGCATTGAGGAACTGGCTGTTTCCCAGGCATTTGAATCAAGTGGGTAGATGAGCTCTGTTGTTTTGATGTGTTTTTCAATGAGTGGAGCTGTTGTTTGTACTAGGGGTTCTGTGTGGTGGATTTTGATCTTTGTAAGCCACCCAGAGTCACTTGTGTAAGATGGCTGGCTAAATAAATCTTATAAATATAGAAACCAACCAACCAACCATCTAGCATGAGGAAAAGATGTAAATAAATTACTATAATCCTTGGTGTTTTCTTTTTTAAGCAAAACTGGATGCAATTGTCAAGAAAGGTAGAACATTATGAATGTGGAAAATAATTTCATAGAAATTGGAGTAGAGGAATTTGAACTACATGCCTTTAAATACACTTAGCCTACCATATCTGAGTGACAAAGATCCAGATGACCACTAGTTGGCCACAAACTGGTTGCCATGATTTTTGGAGCCCAGATGTGGTAGGACTATTTTAAAATGCTTTGTTAAAAACATCTGCTGTAACATTTTGGTTTTCATCAAAACAATATGAAATGTATAGTACAAGTATTCTGTTCCGAGATGAGTCATGGCAAGTTGCAGAAAAAATGGCATTGGAGTTTTCATATGATCTTTTAAATTCAGACATTAGAAAGAACTCTGTATACTATAATGACATTTGAGCAAAATGGCTTCTGTAGCAAGAACTATCTTTGACAAATTTCAGGTAAAAGTCAGGTTGGTAGGCTTTTGAGCAAATGGGATGGGACTATGGATCAAGGGATAGTGCTCTCAGTTCCTGAATGTGGTGGAAATAAAAAATACAAGCAGAGAGAAATAAAATAAGAGATTAACTCTCACAATTCTGCAAAAAAAAAAAAAATAAATAAAAATACATACAAACACACACACACACACACACACACACAGAGTTTTTAAGCCAGTCCGCTATATTAAAAATTCACTACGCTTCTTATTTCTTGCCATGGAAATCTGGAAAGGATGCAAATGGTCTGTTTCTGAGAAACAGAAAACTTTTTAAGTTTTCTTCACCCAGCCCCCAACTTCTATGATTGGATAAAAGGTGGTGGTTTGATCAGAAGTATCACTCTGATTTGAAAATAGGCCTGTCAATCACTGAAGGAAATACTTCTGTTCATTTCTTTTCTCACCAAGGTATTTCAACCCAACTTTAAAACAAACTAACAAACATATATTTTTGGAATAAGGCAGAATTCCTGAGCTACATATCAGAGCTAAACTTGGTTGAAGATTATGTACTGGCAATAGGGCATATGCAAACCATCTATTCCACACTGAGTGACCTTAAAACATATTTTGAAGTGCATCAATCCATTATGATTTCAGGAGCCATGCCAAAGCTCTATTTGTCTGCTCCTGGTTTAAATCACTGCAACAGATTGATCAATGGAAACCAAAGACCTTGGCTTTGCCCAATTGGTTCTTTGGCTACTCTGTTTTACTGCTTGCAACTGATTTTATTTTCATTAAGCTAATTCTTTGCCAAGAGGCTGTTCCATATTTTTACATATGAGTCAGGCTGAGATGTTACCAGAATTGGGGGAGAGACGCACAGCTTCTCAGTTCAATCATGGCTGTGATTAGCATGACACAATGGTTGAATTCCACCAGCTCATTCACACCAATAGTTGCAATGTAGCTGATGTCTTTTGCATTAAGAAGTCACTTTGGAGGTGTACAAAATGTGCTAGAAGGCTGCTAACAAAATATGTACTTCATACCTATAATATGAATTAAAATTCAGCATGGTGGTCACATGGTCTAGGTCAGATGTGGGCAGCCCATGGCCCATATATGTTCTCAGCATCCCATTTCTGTCTCCTCAGCACTGCTGAAATCTGGTGACACAATGGCTAATTTGGGGCAGTTTTTCAAATTTAAAGCTGGGCATAGAAGGGGAGAAACTGTATCTAATCCGCTTCCCACCAAAAAAAAACCCATGGGCCAAATAAGTTATCTGTGATATCAGTGTGGCTTCTTATAGTTCTCCAGAAGGTTAGGAGGCCAAAATTTAACCTAGAAGTTTCAAACACATCTATCCCTGATTTATTTATTTATTTAGCAAATTTTTTAGCCGCCCATCTCAAAAAAGTGACTATGGGTGGCTTTCAAGCAAAATAACAATTAAAACCATATCACAATATTTAAAAAATTGGACATAAATAACAACAACATAAAACATAAAAGAATAAAGACATAAAAAAACCCCAAGATAGCCATCATTTAGCCTCATTCAACCACTCTGCAGGCTTGCATGGGATCCCCATGGTTGATGGAAGAACCACATTTTCAAGGCTTTCTGGAAGGATGACAGAGATGGGACTAACCTCACTTCATGGGGGATGATGTTCCAGAAGGCAGGGGCTACAGCATAAAAGGCACATCTCCTGGGTTCTGCCAGATGGAACTCCTTAGCAGATGGTACCTGGAGCATACGTCTTCGGTGAATTGGTTTTACTCATAGGAATGGATGAATCCAATTTTTTAACGCATATTTTGCATTATTTTGAAAGTTTTTAAAAAGGTCTCATGAAGATTCTGAAGTATTCCTGTGCATTGCACATGTGGCATTTCATGTCACAAATACGTGGTGCACTTCAGATTATTCTTTGTCTTCCTATTTTGCGTAACATATATTTCCTTGTATGCATTGCATATGCAGACAAATGCAAACATTGAAGCATGATTACATTTGGGGTTCCTGTATTAATTCAGGAGGTAATAAGGTGAATGAAATGAGTTGATATTTCATCTGCAAAGAAGACCAACTTTTTCTTTTACCCTTTGTGAAGTCCTTTAAGTTTCACTAAAGTACATGGCCTTTTCTGCAGTGCTGCTCCAAATGTTGATATTTCTTTCTGGAAGCCTTTTAGGTACCAATCTTTTGAAAATACTTTCTTGGGCTTTCTTGGTTAATGGTTCAATTCAAACCTTTATTGGCATTACAAACATTAAAATACAAGGAATTAGCATATCATAAGGATGACAGCAGGAAAACAATACTCAAAGAAGAGTTTGGTTACATTTCCTTTTGAACACTTCCTCCAGGAACTTAGTGACAATTTGGGTAATCTCAGCTATAGCATCACAAAGCAAATGCCGGCAGGATGACACAGGATCCACGTTGTTCAGAGGATATTTGCCCCGCAAAGGTCTTAGAAGCAAATCATGCCGAAGAGACACAAATAAATAACAATCAAAAATGATATGATAGATTGTATCTGGGCTGCCACAAAGACAGAGCCTGTCATGGATGGGAATGCGTTTATACCTTCCAAGGAGCACCTTAGAAGGAAAAGCATTCACTCTAGCCAAGAAAAAGGCCCTTCACTGGGAAGGTAACACAAGATTGTTGAAATAATGTGCCATCTTGCCCAATTGATTTTCTATACCAAGCATGGCAGGGGAGCATACACGAGGTTGGGCTGGTCTGAATTTGTGGTATTCTAAGTCCAAAAGTCTCTGTTTAATAGTGCTAAATACAAAGCTTTCATCTGAAAGGTATAGGTCCTCAATTGCAATCCCAATCTGCTTAAGCTTGGATATAATATGTCGCGACCACAGCGAGATGTATTTGTCTTTTTTGAGGTTAATGGTCTATAGCAGTGTTTCTCAACCTCAGCCACTTTAAGATGTATGGACTTCAACTCCCAGAACTCCCCAGCCAGCATGGGGAGTTGAAGTCCATACATCTCAAAGTAGCTGAGGCTGAGGAACACTGGTCTGTAGAAACACATATAGTGGACTGTATAATATAGCTTCTTCCTTGGCTATTGATCCATTTTTATGAATCTCTGCATTCTTTTTTTATTTTTTATTTTTCTACATTAATGTACCCATCCGGTAAAATTAAAAAAAATTAAAATTTGACCTGGATGAATTTTGCCATTCTATTCATTGTGTATATGCTATAAATATAGAGGTTTAAAAAAAATTTTTTTAAAAAAAGTCCTAAGCAACTTGCTGATGAGAAGTACTTCAGAAATGCTGACTATAAATTGGAACAGATAAGTCCATGGTATTACTACTCTGATGGCTTTAATTGTGTTTTAATTATGCTTTAATATGATGGTTTTCATTAACATTCTAAACTGTCTTGAGTGTTCTAGCTGGAAAACCAGATTAGAAATTGAAAAGATAAGTCAAGCTTTTTAATTGCTGGTGTAAACAACTACCATCACTTTCAGACAGTTCACACATTGTAAAAAATGAATACATATGTCTACGCAGAAGGAAATTTCTTTGAGATTGGGGGGGTTATATTCCCAAGTAAATTGGTGTAAAATTGCTGTCAAAATCAAAGCAAGTCTTAAAGCAGGACATTGGGAAATCTAAGCACTTTAAACTAGGCACAAACACATCTCTAAGTTTTGTTTATTTCTTGCACCAGATTCTTTTGGCTTTCTTTGTAAATAAAATTTTGAAGTTCTATTTTTAAAAAATGAAAATAATGCAATTCTCACCCATCTATGCCAGCCAAATTCAATTAGCAATTATTCCCAACATGGCAATTGCCATATGGAAACTGCCTATTGGAAAGTTAATAAGACAGAAGAACCTGTTGGCATTAAGAAATGGCAAACTTCATGAAATAGCACAAACATGGTAATAGCCGAAGATTCAACACCGGGCTTACATGACTTCAGGATTCAAAATAGCTGAACTACCAGATGATAAATCTAGCAATGTTTCTCACAATGGATTTTTTTAAAAAAAAAATCTCAAGTTCTTTCATTCCCATTTATGAAGCAAATTGCAGACGATGGCAAATTGTTTCAAAACTCATACCCAGCAAGAACCTCAAATCCCCTTCATTGCCTACTGATTTTGATATTTGGGCAAACTGTGCATGCAGATCTCTCAGGGATTTCACTGTGGCTGTGCAAAGCATTCCAAAGAGGTCCGTCATGAAAGCAGCTATGTCATTTGTAATGCTCACAAGGCTGCTTCCAAAGCTATCCCCTGCTGTCTGCACATACAAAGTATCTATGCAAGCACACATGTGCAGAGACAGCTGGAAGCAGCTTCTGAAACAACTGTGTGAGCCATGCAAATAAGGGCAGCTGCATTATTATTATTATTATTTTAAAGGGTTCCATAAACACATCTGTGCTATGAAGCACCACTTTGGAATATTTAGCAACACAACACTAGCCTTTATAAATGCTTATATAACCTGAGAGAAAAGAACATAAGAACTTAAGTGGTGAAAGGTTATTGTAAGCTGCATCATATGTAAGATATGGCTAGTGAATTGGCCACTCTTTTTCTTCTTAAAATATGTTTTTTCAAACATTTTGCCCAGTAAATAGTTCTTGGATGTTCAAAAGCTTACACACTGTTTTGTAAATTGGGCAGGCAACTTTTTTGCTCTAGAGACTTGTACTCATCCCTTCTCCTTCTCCTTCTCCTTCTCCTTCTCCTTCTCCTTCTCCTTCTCCTTCTCCTTCTCCTTCTCCTTCTCCTCCTGCTCCTGCTCCTGCTCCTCCTGCTCCTGCTCCTGCTCCTTTCTGCTGATGGAACTCTCATTTTCCCCCCTTTCCTCTTTATTTTTTCTAAATTTAAAATTGCTTTAATAAAATGGTAATACTTCTCATTTTGCAAAACAAACAACAAAAACTTCTGCAGAATACTTGCTCCCAAATTTTGGGAGGTGGATTATGGGAGGGTCAGTGAGGGCGTAAAAGGGATCTGGAAGTCATGTGCAGCCTATAGGCAGTTGCCTTCTTATTCCCACCCCCAAGTAACAAACCTTCAGTTGTCCTAATAAAAATACTATCTTAATATGTATTTTGGGTTTTTCCCCCCCATAGTCATCAGAACTGCATTTGCCTTTTATGTCTTTTACCATAAACACTGGAATGCATGAAGGCAAGTATTCTCAACATCCTTCTTCACAGAGTCCATTACACTAACTTTGAAAACTTTTCTGGACTGCAGCATAACGGAACTGTTTGAAGCACACTCTCTTGAGGGTACCAGGTGAAAGCTATTGATCTGTTTTGGGATTCCAGTGTTCTAAATGATGAATGTGCAAAAAGCAGTTGACATTGACTACAAGTAAAAATACCACTATTTAAATTTAGATAATGGAGTAACATTACACAACGATATTGGTGAAACAAATTGCTTTGTGGATAATAATGGAATATTGAATATGATTTTTGCTGCCTTCAAGTCAATGTTGACTCCTGGAGACTGCATGGACAAGTCCCTGCAGTTTTCTTGGCAAGATTGCAGAAGTGGTGTGCCATTGCCTGCTTCTTAGGGCTGAGAGAGGGTGACTGACAAGGTCACCCAGTTGGTTTCGTGCCTAAGGCAGGTCTAGAACTCACAGTCTCCTGGTTTCTAGCCTGGTGCCTTAACCACTACACCAAACTGGCTCTGTTGAATATGATACATAAGAAGTATTAAGAGTCTACACAGTCTGGTCAAGCAGACAAAGGACCCATTTGACAGTGTTTCCTTGGGCAAAACCTCAAGCACATGGTCAAGCAAGCTTATAAAGTTGGTTCAGATTCAAGGAAATGCAGAAGAGGAAATTGCATTGGCTTTCATGAGAATCTAGTCAGTTTCATTCTTCCTGCCACTACTAAAAAAATTAGGAAGTCTCCTGTTTGTGATTAGGGCAGTTAGCATTTACCTTCTGAGGAATTCTTCCACTTGCAATAGCAGTGACTACTGCTTGACTTCAATGTTAGCTACATCCTGCAACCTCCAATGGTACCTTAACCTGCCTGAGACTAAGTGACTTCTTTATTTAGAGAGAAAATGAGGTTAGTATAACTAAGTAGAATTCAGTCCCAGGTGCAACCCCGTGTATCCATCTTCCACATAAGCCACCTCAGTAAGTATATGTCTGGGAGTTGGATCCCCATGAATAAACTGGCATTTGAAGAACAGGATAGCAGATCTCTTCCCATCAAGATCCTGTGCTGATATTTTTATGGTTGAAATCAGAGAAGTGGTCATTTTTGCTGGCTGAAATCATAGCTATGATGGGGAAATCTGAACTATGCTGGTCTAGCCACATGCTGCATCTAACACTCTCCTGAAGTTCCAAGAAAGGCTCACCTTACCTGAACATCCTTGGAGTAGACAACAGCAAAATATCAGTTGTCCCTTACATTTACTGGACTGAAAGTTGTGGTTATGCTCATCTGGCACTGTCATGACATTACTGGTCATCATGGCTATATTACTAGTAGTTTAGGTCTGGATCAGCAAGACCTGATTCCTGTGAGATTTGAGATGCAAAGGCAAAAATGGGCCACAGGAGCCTTTCTAGTCCCATCTTCTGATTGGAACCTGAAGACCCAATTTGCTCCTGAGAGCCAGTGTGACAGAATGCTTAAGGTATTGGACTGGCTCCAGGGAGACCCAGGATTTCATCCACCTTCAGCTATGGAAGCTCTCTGGGTGACCTCAGACTACTCACTGTCTTTTAGTCCAAGGTGGTGGTTGTGTGGGAAAATAGGAGGATATACTCTGCCATGAACTCCTGAACAAATACTGGTATGTATGTATGTATGTAAGTGTGTGTGTGTATGTATACACACACACACACAGACACGTACATATATACATACATACTGCCTGCTGATGCTGGATAGATTACACACATTCAATTTTCTGCTCTGCTGTCAAATTTCTGCATTGCCAGGGATCATGCAAGGGTTCCTCATTCATACCCCCCAGTTTTGGATTATTCCTAAGAACAAAAATTTACACTTAATGTGACCTAGAATGTGAGAGGCATGGGAATCTTTCAAATATCACTGCAATGTTTGTGTATGTTGTGAATCTCTAGCTCACGCACCACATTTTGTAACTTTAAAGGAAGCCATTGTTTGACCAGTTGGGGAGACAGGAGACACTTCAGTGCAGAGATCTAAAAATTTATTTGATGGGTTCAGACCAGACACAACTTAATGTTTTTTAAAAAAAATAATCCTAGCACTCATGCTAACATGGCTGCTGATACAAAAATTGCATTTAACTTTGACTGGATCATGCCCATTATGTTTTTTGAACGCTAACACTAAAATAAGTCAGTTTGTTTCTTCAGTGGACAAATAGCTCCAGGGTATTTTAATATGTGGAAAATAATGCAAAGAGCAGCAAACTTAAGTTGACAAAATATTAAATGCATTGCAAGTATATGATGGATGTATGGGAAAGTCCAGCCAAGAGCTGAGGAACATGATCTGGTTGAGAAACCCATGATAGTAGAATCTCACAGAGATTTAGTGCAGATTTAATGAGAGCTAATGAGAGACTTTAGACATAATTATCCATTGGTGATTAATCATGAAGGTTTTCAACCCTGAATTTGCAATAAAGGCAGTGATCATATTCAGTGGGTTTAGATTTCTGAATCAGATAAGTACTTAAAGTTTGGGAAGATGATTCCTAAAAATGTTTAGCTGAGCAGACCTTTCATCAATTATATTCTGAAGTTATAATTACCCAATTGCAATTATGAATTTGACCCAACTACAATACCCATCTATACTATAGTTCTCGTACTGTTTATCTGTTTGCTTTTTTCTAAGCCAAGATGCGGTCCAGACTGGAAACACAACTGGAATGCTAGCTTCTTCATAACTTTGGTGTCAGGCAAAAGCATTAGGAGAAGACTATACAACCCATGGAGATGGGAACCATTCTACAACACTCTTGCATGCTCATTGACACTGTCATTATGAAACTATTCACAGCTAAGCTGTTTCAATATCTTTTTGTACATGAATGTGTTGGAAGAATTCAATATGATGACTCCAATTCCATCTTAATTAGAGAGGAATTCGGCCACTGCTAGATCAAATCACAAAGCCAGAGGAACAATGGATTATTAGTTCTCCTTTGAAAATACTGGAAATCCTCTAAAGTTAATGGGCTCCAACAGATGATTGAGAACCTGCACATTAAATGACACTTAAGGATGTCAACAATGCATCCCTAATGCCTAAGGATCCTTTATTTAATGCAGGGCTGTTGGAACCTCATGGCACATTCATTCATTCTGTATCCCCCTAGCACCTCTGAGGGGGCCCCAATTTTTTCCAGCTGATTTTTCTATTTGGGAAAGATTTAAGGAACAAAATATCCCTAGCCATGCTGGTGAGGATATTGAAATGTCAAAAAACACATCCCCTCAACCCCCAATTTCCAGAATTTGCCAACCCTACTGTAATGTGTAGAAATATTTAACATATTATAGAGAGAGAGAACCCAGGCTGGGCCGTCTTAAAAAAGTGGATAAAGCTATATCTTGATAAAATTCCTGATCTTGTTGAAAAGGGCTTTAGAAAAACATTCCATAGCTTGGTGCTTTCAACTATGGTTACCATCCAGCATACAAGAGAAAATTCTACTCTAGGTCACTGACCTAGAATAAAGTTATATCTGAACAGAAAAATGTACAGTAAATAATTAATTTTAGGCTACTGTTCCTTGAATGGGCAATTCTGTCAATTTCATTTTTGCTGAATTTCAAATCTTGCCAACTACAAGTTATGACCAACCTTACTATTTATAAAGATGGCATGAAAGATTAACATGAATATTCATATCTCTTCTAACATATATTTTTCCTAGAGGGCCCACCTTTTGCAAATAATTTTTTCTTTGGAAATGTGTTTTGGGCAACCTTTTCTGCTATATTCACATTTTAATGTGTAATTTGTTTAATGTATGCATTATGTATGCATTTGTTCTCCCATTTATACACACCAGAATCCAAAGCTTGTCTCAACCATTTTCAAAAGATGCTTATAAAATTCTTGGGTTCAGCCTGATTTATCAGCATTTGCAAAGGAGGCTACAGCTTCCAGAGAACGTACTCTCATAGTTTGGCATTTCTGTATCATTCCACCCTCTGATTCTCAGTGATCTTCAATGATGCTTTAGTGATGTCCTTGTGGATTTAGAGGTTGTAGAGCTATTTTAAGCTTAGAAAGTAGAATAGCAGGGTCTTTGGAGGTAGAAGGGACTGAATTATCTCCAAGCTTCAGGCTATGCATCGGGTCATTAGGCAAGGCAGGATCCAGAGACACAATAGTTTCATTTTTCGATACCTTAAGAATATAAGAACCGTTCTCCCAGATCAGGCCAAAGTTCATCTTAATTCAGCATTTTGCTTCTCACAATGGCCTATCATGTACCTTTGGGATGTTTGCAAATGACAGCAGCAATGTGTATAATAAATGAAAAATCTTTAAATAGATAATAAAAAAGCTAAGAAGGAAACAAAAAGATCAGAACACATCCTCTCCAGCAACCAACACCCAGATAAGCAGGGATTAACACCAGACAAGCAATCAATCAGAAAACAGTACCCTAATCAAGGAACTACCAAGGAGAAAACCACACCCCCACCGACACAGGCAGGGCAAGCTACTGTATATAAACAGGGAGCAAACCCATGTTTGGTTGGGTAATAAAACATCTGCAGGCAAACAGCCAAGCTCAGAGAGCACCAGGGGATCCACAAAACCTTTAAGGCCCTACAGGACCAGGTTATCTGTGGAGCCAACTCTCCCTGACAGCATCTGCCCATCCTACTAGGTTGGATATGGTGGACACACTCCAGGTCCCTTCCTTTAAATGTTGTCACCTGATGGGACCTCAGAGGGGTGACTTCTCCGTGGCTGCCCCACCCTTTGAAATAGCTTCCCACCTGAGATCCAAGGGTTCCCTACCCTTTTAGCCTTCTGGAAGACCATGAAGACCTGGCTCTTTCTCCGAGCATTGGGCTAGGATGGGGGCTGAGCTGGGAAACTGTTTGATCTGGCACCTGGGGGAAGGGTATTTTTGTGTTTACCCTTTTTATTGCTTGTTGCAAGATGGGTGGCCATATAAATTCCATAAATAAATAAATGATGATTGATCAAATGTCTCATCCATCTCTACTGTATGCTCATTTTACCCAGATCAACCAGAAGGAACGATTCTGTTTAAGTGTGGCTATTGTCAGGCCTAGCCCAAGGAACTCCAAGAGACCATGTAAATTCAGTCCAGCTATGTTTATTAGCTACAACCTCTAGCAAGAATCTTCCCAGACTGAAACCCAGCTCCCAAGTAATGCCAGCCACAACATTGTGAATTCCTCAGGGAGGTGCCAGCCTCATCCTCTTATCTCTCCCCCGTGACTCAGGAGATGAAAGAAAATGTTTTTTGCTCTGAGCCTGGCCTTCATAATTCCATTCCATCACAGCTACCTTCCAAATGCTTGGCTCCTCTGGTCTGTACAGTCTTCTTTTGTTGAGGCCTGTTTGAATGTTTGTTTGTCTGAAGAAAAGAGATCTGCTTACTGACTGTGGCTGTAGCTGGTTGCTATTCTGTTCAGACAATCGAAAAGCTAATGGATCAAACATTGTGTAGCTGTGGTTGGATACATCACTCCCATCCACCAAATTGTTTCTTCAAAGTGCAGAATGGAGGAGGGATCACCTAGTGTCCTCCTTTCCATCTCTATTCTGCTACTGCTATACATACTGTATAAAAGGGTTAAGTCTGGAATAAGCAAAGACCACTTCTTTTGGGACTGTCCATTCTGATTAACCACAGAAATATTCTCAATGGCTCTGGAAAGTCCTGCCCCTTTTCAAACAGATGATGATAGAGAGACAGATAGAGTAAATTCTTGCCTGTCTTTAACTAGTTTTGCCAGTTAACTGTTCTGGTGTTTGCTGATGCTTAAGAAATAAACCTCGCTCTATTTTTTTTTTTTTTGCTAGTGGAACTGAGTGGCGCGTTTGCTTGCTCTGATCTGGATGTGGGGATTGACTGGGAGTATTCTGGGGGCAAAGTAAATTGGAAATTAGCCACAGGAATTTTCCAATAGCTATAACCAGATTAGATGCAGTATTTATTTATTTATTTATTTGTTCATTCATCTATATATACGTAGACATGCACATACCATTTATATGTCCGCCCATTTCATTGCTGTTACTCTAAGCAGCAAATATGCAATCACGCATTTTATTTATTTATTTATTTATTATCAAATTTGTATGTCGCCCATCTCCCCCAACGGGTGACTCTGGGAGGCTCAGAGCTATTATCCCACCACTGCTTTTAAGAATCTAAAAGAAGCTGAGGAGTCTGCATATTTGTATTGAATTTGCCAGCAATCGCTTAATCCTTACTTTTTCTGTGGTTCTTAAATTTACCTTTGATTTTTCCGTTAGCTCAAGGTGAAGCCTGATTCCTGATCCTGCAATAAAATGCATCCTTGTAGATTTCATGCCAGAAATGGTTTGCCTTTGTTTCTCTCTGGTTGTTTTGTTTTAAACTTCCCAATCAAGCCTATAACCCAGGACTTCCTGGTGGTCTCCTATCTAGGTCCTAGCCAGTTCCAACTCTGCACAATTTTTTTGAAATCAGCCAGAATTGTTTGGTGCTTAAGGCTATACATCAATGGATGATAAAGAACTTCAATCAAAAATCCACTGTATCCCATTTCAATAAGAATAAGATTTCATGAAAATTTGCATTTAAATACATGTTGAAATAAGCAAGTTTAAAGATATGGTCTGGATTTGTCAGGTTTCAGATAGGATCCTTGAAAACAGTGGGATAAATTAGTCTTGCATAATTAAAAGCTCATTGATTACAGTGGGTTTACCCTAAACCATGACTAATTCTGACTCCAATCTGTTTCCTCTCAAAATACATATATTTTTCAAAATATAGTTGTTCTAAAATATATATGTTAAACAGTATTTTGGTTAGGTTTTAAGCCAAGATTACATCAGAACATTCAGAAAATACCAAACTGGGTAAATAATGCTGCCAATGATTTAATCCAGAAATGACAGATCAGGCCATTTCATATCAGAATTCATGAAAACCAAATTTTCTAAAGATCACAGCCTCCAAGACAGGAATCAACATAGGTAGATATAATTATCTTTTATATTTTTAAGCACAGTAGAAGTCTTGATGGAATAATGCTGTTGCTCGTTAAAAATATCTATGTAGCTCTATAAAGCTTTATTTAAGTTCTTTTTCCAGTGAATGATTGACTTTCTCAGTGTTGTTGTATTGACATTATTTTAATCCTGCCTATGAAAAGAAGAAAGGGAAAAGGGCTCTATTATGAGATTTGTATTCACTTCCAACTCTTTGTGAATGCTCAGATAGAAGTTTAAAGAGAAAGAAAAAATATAAGAGAGAGAGAGTGAGAGAGAAACCCACAATTTCTTGCTAAAGAAGATGAAAACAATAGCTTCTCTGTTGATTCTGTCAATGAACATAAGATACATTAGCCACCACATTTACTCAACAGATAGAAAAAAGGGCAGCAGGGGAATGTTCTTCAAGGAGAAAATTTGTTTTACAATGTCTCAACAGCATAAAATATGGGTTTATTGCATATTTTCATTTTTAAGTTATCCCAAAACTCTCTGAGATAATGAACTCCATCCTGACAGCCTGCTGAATAACTAAGGCAGCCATGAATTATGAGACGCTACATTTTCTACAGCTGTCTGTAACCTTAGGCCTCCTATCCATCTTAGGGACACATGCATCCCAACATCCTGTAATGTCTAAATGGTTCAGCCATTATAAAACATCGACCTCCTCTTCCTGGGTGTCATCTCTGCACAGATCTTATTGGGCAGAGGAAGATAGATGTACCAGGGTTAGCTTGGAGGGCCACCATAAAACTTAATGTGCCTGAAATATCCATGGCTAATGACTAACTTGACCCAAAGAGAAATGCTTTGGGGAGAAAGACGTTTCTTTATGATCTACCATTTCCAAGATTATTCAAGTCTGAAGTGGCCGAGGAAATAGGAATTTCATCCAATCTCTTTTTGCCAGATTTCTTAATTCTCCAAGGATAAGTTCTCTTTGGCCTTTGTTTGCATTTATTTATCTTCAAGGCCTTGTGTGCTTTCTTATCTATATATTTTCTATACCTCATTCCTAGCATATGCACATTTTCCAAGCAATGTTTAAATGGTAAAATACATTAAAAGTATTACTTTTTTTTACAGCAACCTCGAAGGATTTTCAGCAGGCCCATGCATTTTCCAGAATAGGTATTTTGGTCTACACTTACTGTGGATGGCGGTTCTCATATTTCCCCTCTATTGCAAAGTAGAAAGTGTATGAGAAGTACAATACAAGTGCTTAAAAGTGATGGTTTCTGGATAGTTAGAGTATATTCATGCTCTTAAGCTGCTCCTATCCTATGTTAATGCAGGCTTGACTCAAGTCAGACTAAGAAAATCCTTTCTGGATTGAGCCACTGGTTGCAGATTGCAAGATATTCAGTCTACCGTATTGTAGCTACCATATCCTCCTAGTAGTCTGCTGGCCTTTTAAAATACATATTTTTCTTGATATGCCCACTGTTGCATTGTTTTATAATTTTTCCAATGGTGCATCTGGTGGTCCTATTAAAAATGATAATTGTAGCTCAGCAGAAAATAGGTAGCTTAGGGAAAGAAAAATAATAACATAAAAAACCCCATTTCTGCTGGGTTTTGAACTGGGGATATTCTGTATATCCGACAGGTATTACAACCATGACACCAATAAAGAAGATCTGCTGAAACTGCTACTACAGAAGATGTTTTTCTGCATTCCTGCCTCTATGAAGGGTAGGAGTTGGCCTAGAACAGTGTCTTCAAAGTTTAGATACCTGAGAAACCCTTTTCAATGTGAAAAATCAGTGTGGAACCCATTATTATAGGGTTCCTCAACCTTGGCAACTTTAAGACGGGTGGACTTCAACTTCCAGAATTCCCCAGCCAGTAAGGAAGAGTGGAGAGTGGAGCAGGAAAATGTACCCAGATGGCACATTCACTGGGGCCGGAGGTGAGTACATGGTGACATTATCCATTCCTGAGGTCCAAAAATGGCTGGTAGTCCATTTTGGCAACGAGGCAACCTGGCAGCATGGATAAGCCCCCAGTGCCATTATTCTTGTTCTCATTCCCATATCTTGGAGCTTGGACTAATGCTTAAGAAAATAAAATGGTTTAAAGCAATAATTTCCTTTGGGAATGCTTCTATGTTTGCCTCATGGTTTCCTCTGACTCTGAAAGTGTTTGTGTATTTAGAGGTTTCTATCTATTTTATTGACAGCCAGTTTGGTGTAGTGGTTAAGGCATCAGGCTAGAAAGTGGGAGACTGTGAGTTCTAGTCCTGCCTTGGGTACGAAAGCCAGCTGGGTGACTTTGGGCCAGTCACTCTCTCTCAGCCCTAGGAAGGAGATAAAGATGAATTGCTTCCAAAATCTTGCCAAGAAAACTTCAGGGACTGGTCCAGGCAGTGGCCAAGCATCTTCAGGAAGTGCGTATGTGTCAATATGGTGGATGCACTCATGTAATCAAAGCCCTGCCCCGACTCAAAAGGAGAAAAACAAACAAAAACAACACAAACTATTTTATTAACCAATGTTGGAGCAGATAAACTCTATAAAACAAAGTCTGCCCCCCCAAATTAATTTAAATTAAATAATCATTGTTCTAAAACATTAAGAACAGTTTAACAGCAAAGGAAGGCTTTAGGTTGCTTTACCTTCATTTAAGAACCTTAACCTTTAAACTGACCTACGGGCATGTGACCCAGGGGAGGATTTATAAAGAGGCCTCAGCAGAGCCTTCTTCAGGGAGTGTGTAAGTGTCAAAAAAGTCAAGATGGTGGGCACATCCATGTAATCAAAGCCCTGCCCCCTTTTCACATCTGTAATGCTTGCAAAAAAGGGGCAGGGCTTCAATCATGTAAGCACAATCTTGACTTTTTTTGACATCCCTTGTGGGCAACCCTGGTCTTCAGATAGGCCCTAATTTACCAAGGTTGGCTAACTTGTCTATGGTTGGGAATGACTTGGGATGACTTAGTTCTGAAGCCTTAAAGATGAGCATCGTCTAAATCCTTAAGATTTAGATGAAATATACATAAACAGTATGAGGCAGTTGACAATGTAGATATCTATTCTCCCACACCACATATCATGTTTTAAACTTGAACATGTTTTTCCTTGCTTGTTTATTTTGTTGTGCAAACTTAAATGCTCCAAGCCCTCTAAGTGTTGGTCACATGGAAGAGTTCTTCTGGCTTTTTTGTCGTTTTGATCGATTTTCTCTGCAGTCCTATCTGACAGTAAGAGCTGATCACAAATGGCTTGTTGAAATTTTTCAGCAAATTTGTGGGCAGAGAAAAACTGGGAGAGGGGGCAGGTTTTTCCTTCAGTGGTGGTGGGCTTGCAATGCCATCCTGCTCCACCATTTTGCTGATTGGACCACCCCCTGACATCTCTGATCACTCAGATGCCAAGTACAGTCTTTTGCCTGAAAAAGGCCTGTTTTAAATGATACATTGAAAGAAAAAGAATAACATCCATGCAACATGATACAAACCATTATTTTCTAGGCAGGGTTTCTTCAAGAAAGTCAAGGAGGTTCTTTGTTCTGTCTTTAATAAGTTATTTTGCCCTCATAAAGTTGCTTAGTTAGATTCTTCTATTTTTCATTAACAATATATATATATTTTACAAAAAGCAAACGCAGATGAATTTGCAAACAGAAATACCTCCAGGTTGTAAAACATCTTGTTCTGCCATTTGTAACAAGCTGCTATGACAAGTTGCAATATGAAACAGCTTGGCACATAGATGTTACAAGGAATTGGATGTCAGTTAAAGATAGGTTAGGACAAGTTCAGGGGGAAAAATCATACTTATTTATGCACTTAATTTTTTTTTAAGTGTCAAAATGTCTGACTCAGAAATATGGAGCAAATGTAATTAAATAGTTGGGAAGAAAGCAAAAATAAAAAGTAAACACACACACACACACACACACACACAACACAACAACAGCTCCTTGGCATATTACAGGGAATAGTACATAAAAGCAAAAATTGGGGACCATTTAACCTTGTCTACTGGTGATATACTGTAAAGTGAAATAAATTTGCATCTTTGACAGTAGGACCAGCTAGGGTAGTGCTAGCAAACAAATTCTTCTGCATTACTTTTCTACCTGTTGTCATTTTAAAAATTCTGTTTAAAAAGCAGAGAATATCCAAGATATTCATGACATTATGAATTATATATGGCCGTCTACTCTCCAAGAAGCTCTGGGTAAGTTAGTTAGTTAAGAAATGGTCGATACATATGAGTTATCCTACAGGTTTTATTCTAGAATGAACCTTTTACGGGCTGTGGCCTCCCTGCTTTCTCACATTTTCATTAATCCCAAGGGAAGACCCCCCCAGGAGGGAACTCTTATATTTTTCCTCTAGAGTGCTGTTGTCACTTATAAAAAGAAATCTGGTCTTTGAGAAACTGTTGAAGAACCTCTCTTTCTCTTAAGGAAATTCAGAGAAATCATGCGACCAATGTCTTTGCCCACAAAGTTGGCAGAAAATGTTGAAAATCAGTTTGTGTCCAGTTCCATAAGGATGAGGCAGCATTGTAGGAGAAGTTTGAGATGTTCATTTGGACCAGACACCAGCACACAATTCCACTGAAGCACAAATTGGTTTATTTTGGTACCAGAACCAAAAGACAAGGCCAAAGGGATCCTTTGGCCTCTATTTAGACAACCCTAACCCTAACCTTAACCCTCTAGGTAGACTTTAATTACAATATATATTTAATCAGAACATCCAACAATTTGACTGGATTATGGCAAAAGTCTCTCCAGAATGGAACAAAAGTGATCTAAGAATGTCTGTAGAGGTGTTTTTTTTCCTAGGTGTTATCAAATGTCCTTGCTTCCTAACATCTCCATTACCTGAATCAGCATTCCTCTAAGTGTTTTATGGCTGAGCTTATAGTTTATTTTCCTTGAGAAAGTGCGTAAAGGGAGGGGGGTGATTTACTTTCCTATTTGAATGCCATTTTTCTCCTTCAGCATCCATTCTTGTCACCCCTCTTTCTGTTGAAGCCCCAGTTTGGGGTGAAGGGGGATGACAAAAAGACTACATTTGGAGGCCTTTTGTGTCTAGTTCAACACCAGCATTACATGCTGAGTTGCCACTTAAATTATGCCTAAATAATTTGATGAACCACCTTCTCCTATATTTGGCCACCAACTTTGTAATGGTGAGGACCTTAACTTTGTAGGGGAAGGCAAAGACTTTCCTGGCCTGGGTGATAATACAAATTGGACATAACCACCTACATAAGCATATCTGTGGTTTGGGGGATGGGACTTTATACTTATTTATTTATTTAATCCATTTATATGGCTGCCCATCTCGCAGATATGACTTTGGGCAGATAACAACATTTAAAAACAATTTAAAGAATATCAGCAAGGAATAACAAACCAACAATGGTCAGTGAGGATAACCCAAACAAAACAATTAACAAAGGCCTAACAGGCCATCTAACCTCCTGTTCCCAGGCTCTGGAGCATATCCAGGTCTTCAATGCTTTATGAAAAGCCCACAGGGTCGGGGGCAGTCAGATTTGGAGGGGGGGGGGCATGGTAATCCAGAGAGCAGGCACTGAGAAAAAGCTTGCTTCCAAGGTCGCATATGATGAGATTCTTTAGTTTTGTGTTATTTTCCTCAAACCTTATTCAGATGTTCAGTTCTACTCAAGGGATGTGAGAGCTAGAGCGGAAAGAGTTAAGCGCGTACTCTTATCCCCAGAACAAAGAGGTAGAGATAAGAAGATGAGACTGGCACCTCCCTGAGGAATGCAGGATGTTTGTGGGGTGACTCTGGGAATTACTTTCACTCTGAGAAGATTCTGTAAAGGGACTGAAGCCAATAAACCATGCTGAATTGAATCTGTACTGTCTCCTGGAGTTTCCTGGGCTAATCCTGACAAGGGGAATGAGAAACAGCTCCTAGTGATGTTTCCTACCTCCCCAAAAGTCCAATGATGCAATTCTAACGATGGAGGATTATAGCTATTGTGAACACGATCATGAGGTATATCAGGTTGCAGGCAATGATACTATAAATGTGGAAGTCATATTTTCCATTACATCATCATCACAATTAGGAAAGAGGAATGGCTGCTTACTGCCATTCCTATGGTGAGTTATAGGAAGTTCCAACCCTGAATGGAACTTACATTTAACCTATTCTAACATATAAAGCAGGGGATAACAATTTTTTTTTTTTCATTTGGAACCTGCTCTTTTGGCCAAATTCTCTCAAATTGGTGTTGGGGGGGGGGGGGGGGGGGACAAGGGAGACAAAGTAAAAAAACAACAACAACTAACCTTTTCAGGCCTCTTCAAATTCTGAGAGGCTATAGATTAAGAATCAGCTTCTGGAATGTCTGTCTGGCCCATGAACGATCATTTCTCCATACACTTGGTAGCCCATGTATAATAAAATCACTATTATAACTTTTTGTGTTTCTAAAGAGGTGGGAAGCCATGCCACTGCATTTTGGAGGGGCTTCAGGAGGGCATAAAAAAGTTTTTCCCTCAGAAATTCATATGGCTCCTCACCCTGACCTTATTTAGATAATCTCATTTCCAGGGCTTTGGCTAGAATGGCTGGTGGGTCCCTGATGGGTTGTCTGATTCGTTGTTTTTCTCCGGACATTCTTTTTGTATTGTGTGGATTGTTTAAATTTTGTATATATCTCTGAGTCATAATGGAGTCTGGTGGCTTATAAATTAAATAAATAAATAAATAAATAAGTAAATAAGTAAGTTTGGAGCTGCAACCTGCAGCTCTTAGGCTGTCTATCTTACACGGCCAAACTCAAGGACTTTTTTTTCTGCTAGGATTTCCCTTTGGGACCCCTGACATAAAACCTTTCTTGCCTCCTGCTCTTTTCTTCTTTATGTACTAATAAAAACTAATCCTTTTTTTTCCTCACATTTTTATAGAACGTTATCTTGATCCTGGCTCGTACATACAGCATTGATTTATGGCTGTTCCAATAGCTCAGATGGAATCCTCGCAGGCCATGAAGATCACTGGTGACCTCAGACCAACCGCAACCTCGCATCTGATTTCATGTGAGGCATAACTAAATGAATTTGCAATGCCTGATAACAAGAAATGCTTACATTTTGCAGAAACCTGATTCAAGTTAAATATTTATAACAAAAGTGTGGAGACACTTTCTATGGGGAAGAGTAATAGAACAACCCATCTTCCTTAGTCCAAGAGATCTGGGAAGTGATTGCAAAGAGACTATGGACAGATAGGTAATTTATGAAGGAATACAGCAAATTAAGTTTCCACAGGAGACATAACAACATTGATGGTATCAGGTCCTCCCATTATTCTGCAGTTAATAAGAGTTGGTAACAGTTGCACAATATTCCATTCTATTAATATATCTGGAGTGCTAAGCTTGAATCATTTATTGTCTTGTACCATTTTTATCACTCTATGAACAACAACAAAGATCTACACGTAAATAGAAACTCATTAAAATGTCTGTCACCATGTAATATAATCTCATCTATCTAAAGGGCCTAAAAGCATTCAAATTAGTTAGAGAATCTCTCATACAGGAATCTTAGCAGTGGTGCATTGCATTGACTCTTGGTTACTGGGTAGAAAGGAAGACAGGGATAAAACCCCAGATATGGATTGGAAAAACCCAATAGATGGCAGCAAAGAGATCCCAGAAAACTTGATAAGTGGTCATCTGGAGATCTGCAACCCAGATCAAGTAACCCTGTCCTTGAATTATCTATAGTTTTGATTCATTGGGCATGTAAATATGCTGTGCGATATGCACAGTCAAATTGTAGTGAAAATATGGAATCTTTGGGGTACATTGTAACAGATGGTACAATGCCAAATGCAGCATGGAAGTCAGCTGAAGAATAGTGACCTAATAGAAGAGAATATATGTAGCTTAGGGTTGAATTGTGGAATCCTTGGTGCTCTCTGAGCTTGGTTGTTTGCTTGCAGACATTACCAACTAGGTTACATCATCATCATCAACATCATCATCATCACCATCATCATGATGATGTTACCTAGTTGGATAATGAAACAACTACACGCAGACAGCACCAAGTACTTGTGATGGAATGGAATTATGAAGGTCAGGCTCAGGGAGATAAACATTTTCTTAGCTTGCCGGAGAAGCATGGGAGCTACAAGAGGATGAGACTGGCACCTCCCTGAGGAATTCACACTGTTGTGGCTGGCTGACTTGGGAAATGGGGTTTCAGTCTGAGAAGATTCTTGCTAGAGATTGTAGCTAATAAACATAGCCGAACTGAATTTGCATTGTCTCTTGGAGTTCCTTGGGCTAGGCCTGACATTACTCCATAATATTGACCTACTACTACATTAGGATTCCTAATAGCAGCAATACAGCAAAGAAGATGATTTTGATATGTGTAATGATGGTTTACTAAATTTTGGCAGAGTGGTATTTGAAGGCCTAGTCTGCAAGCTGCTTTTGAAACTGTCCTGAGTTACTAAAAACTCTATGAAATACATTAAATTCCATCAGATTTATTAAGCCCAGCATCTCTAATGAGAGCATAGGGAACAGGTACAGTTGGTGACAATGGTAGTAGGAACCATAAGCTTTCCAGGTTTTCTAAATTACTTATTTTTAATACGTGTATGTACTTTTTAAACATTTGATTTTTCTGGGTCCCCTTGAGGCTGTTAATTCAAGATTTTATTTATTTTTTCCTAATTGCAATGCACCAGAGTAGAGCTTGGCTGTTTGACACCAGGGTGGGTGTTCAAACGTCTGAATGCTTAATATGTGTTTACGTGCCAACACCCTTTTTAGAATGTCCTTGAACAATTTCTTTTCTCTGTAGCACAGACTGTATAATTTACAGAGCATATAGTCTATGCTAATGAGATACTGGAAATATCAACAGCATTTGCAAATTAAGCATTAGAAATAAGCTCTATAAATGAGCCCCTGAATGGAATATATACTTGCAAGCATGAGCGTACAAGTTTCCTGCCAGCTGTTGATAACAAATACTCCTCTTTATGCTATAGATTTTATTTAACAGACATTTATTTTCTTCCTTAAAAGGCAATTGTTACATGTTATCTTTATGGCAGTTTTCATCTGGGGAGATGTAGCTTATTGAAAAGCAAATGTGTTCAAACACTTTTAACTGAGCAGTAGTCATTGAGAACTGCTTCACAGGCAACATGAAGAGCACAGGAAGGAAAAGCTGAAGGGAACTAGCACATCTGTGCTTTAGTGTTCAGAATTGTGTGCAAAATGGGACCACATGCATTAGTGTATTTCCCTGTGGATGTAAAGAGATGGCTGTAAAGCTGGGCACAAAGAGCTTTTGGAAATTCTCCACCCAATCCTTGGAGAGAGAAATTGGGTGGGGAAGTTTTTCTGAATTTTTAGGGGAAGGAGACATTCTCTAACAATTTCTCAAGAGCAGCACTCATCTTTAGTAGCATCTGGAGTAACTGATTGACTATGTGCTATCAAGTCAGTATCAACTCTTAGAGACCACATAGCTAGACCTTTTTTTAATATGATCTGTCCCAAACATGGCTCTTCTGGTCTTCCAACAGTGCACCCATTGTTGCTGAAATTGAATCCATCCACCTTGCTGTTGGTTGTCTCTTCTTCTCTCTCCTTCTGACTTTCCCAGCATTGTAGACTTCTCAAGAGAAGCATCTGGAGTACCATTAGTAAAAGTTTTCTCCTGATGTTTTCCCTTGGGATTTAATGGAAACATGAGAAGCCAGGGAGGTTGCAGCCATTACAGAGAGATAATTGCACAAAGAAAGACAGTTCATTTTCACTCATTATCCAACTCATAAAAAGAAAGCGAAAACAAATTTGTTTTCAACAAACTGAATAAGAACTTGCATAAAAACATGCATAAGAATTTTATGATCAAGATAAATAATAGAATCATAGAGCTGGAAGATCACTGAAGGCTGAGTGCAGGAATCCAAATTCAGACAAATGACTACCTAGTCTGCTTGAACACAACCAGAGAAGGGAAACCCACCACCTTTAAGTAATTGATTCCACTCTAACAGCTCTTACTGTTATGATGTATCTCCTAACAATCAGAATTTGTCTTTCCTATAACTTAAATCCATTATTCTATGTCCTGCACTCTGAAACAAGACAGAACAGATCCTGACCTTCTTCTATGTGAAAATCTTTCAGATATTTAAAAATGCTCTGATATACCCCCTTCATCTTCTTTTCTTAAAGCTAAGCATACCAACTCCTTCAACTTTTCTTCATAATCTATCCATTCATAAGAACAGCCTTGCTTGTTCAGGTCAAGACCCATTTTAGTCCAGCATTTTGCTCCACACAGTGGCTAATCAGTTGTTTCTGGTGTACTAACAAGCAGGAGATGGAGATTACACCCCTCTCCCATCATTGTTTCCTGCAACAAGAATGTGGAAATGTGCTGCCCACACCCTGGAATTAATATTGAATCCCCTTATATACATTAGTTTTTTCAGAGGACTACAAATGTCAGTATGTTGGGGCATTTGGATGGTATGGGAAATGTGGTTGCCAGTTCTCTTAGCAGTGAGTGGAGTGATTAGAAATGAGTGAGAAATGTCAGTGCTAATTTACCCGATATTATTTCAAGACTTGTTGCAGGGTACAACTTCAACTTCAATGGAAGTACATTGCAGTTAATAAATAATAAGTTGCAATTGATTCAAAAAGTAATTATGCCTTAATGTGAACTGGAACAAATGTTACATAGATTTTAGATATTGTATTCTAAGTTGGTGACAAGAAAGATGTGGAAGATGGGTATGGCGCATATAAACCAAGCAAGATAATTACTTTTTTCTTCACAGTACTACTGTGGCAATAATTGAAACATTGTGCTGTATTACAAGCATATGCCTCCCCCAAGACTGAGACAAATGAGAAACAACTCAGGGAAAGAGTTGGAAAAACCTGATTTGAAACTATTGGAGGACCTAGTTGTAATATGATGAAACATAAAAGACTGCCTTGAGTTAATCATGACTTCTGACAACTCCTGAATCAACTAGGTCAGACAGAGCAATAATTCTCTGAGATATGAATTTTTCCCAGCCTTACTTGGAGTTGCTAGGGCATGATTTATCTAGGGTCTTTGATTATGAAGCAATGCGAGGCCCATCAGAACTTGGCTACAAAAGTCTGGATGATCACTAGATTTCACCCAAAAAGAATGTCTAGTGGTTATTTGGACCAAAGGTAATAGCCATAGTTTACATGGCTATACCTGGCCCACTTAAACCATAATATGCAAGTTTTTTTTCATGGAATAAAGATACTGTGGGAAGTTTTGGTAGAAAGGGGGAAGTTAGAATCCATTGGCAAAAGAAGTTTAGAGGTTGAAGGCCAAAGGACCTTCTTTCTTGGAATTGTACCAATGGAAACCTAGGCAGGCCTCCAGTGGTATATTTGGGCCTGGCATCCAATCATCAATAATGTGTTACTTTCTAGATTTATTATTCTTTCTCTCCATTAGTAGTGACATTGGAGAAAAGTGATGCAGCTTCACAGATGAGGATTTGTTAAGCCTGTTGTTGGTGTGAATAATTGAAGGTGCATCCATGCTAAAGATATCCTTTAGGACTGGATTTAGACATGGTGAGGGCCTAAGCTATGGGAAGCTATAGGAGTGCCATTTGGTAAGAGATGACAGAGAGGAAGGCTGTGTAACAACTAAACTTGGTAAGAATGCTGCCAAAGTGCATAGCAAACCTGTGATGTGGTGAGGAAGGGTCCTCTTTGAACAGAAAATGTGAATGCATGCAGAAACAAAGCATATCTGGATTAATGAGGGTCATGTGAGCCATATAGGAGGGCTTAATTTATGGAGACATTCATATATTAAATTACAATAAAATTGCAACAAGCACCCTTGACATTTTGAGAGGCCCTTTCTAAGCTATAGCTTGCTTAGCTTATGACTAAATCCAGCTCTGACACCCTCCATTTATGATAGAAAAAGGAACTTCACAGTCAGAATAGTTTCTCAGTCACTGAAAATAGTAGAATGTAATTGCAGAATTACACCTAAAGTTCTCATCTTAGGTGAGAATCAAATTTCTGCAGTATTATACCTTTCATATAAGTCTCTTGGTGGAACTATGCATCTAACTAGGTGATTATGTTTAGAAACTTCTTTCAATAACATATGGATCTACAGTATGAGTAGACCTGGCAATGTAATACTTTAAAATGGATGGTAGTGATGGATAATATGAAAAATTCAGTTAGACGTTATTGTTTTTCTTTATTCTCTGTTGCTCAGACTGCACCTAGTACAGATTGCATTCAGTTCTGGAAACAGCATTGTGAAAGGAGATTGACAAACTAGTAATGGTAAGGTAAGATGGCATGGAGCCTGAAAATGATGAATGGTTAGAGACATTGGGTATGAGGAATGGTGCAGGCATATGGTATGTTTAGCTTGGAGAAGAAAAGACTGGGGGAACAGGAGAGCTGTCTTTAAGGGCTATCATGTAGCAGGGGAGGCAGAATGTTCCAGTAGAAAGTAAGAAAGATAATGGAGATATGCAGGAACAGTTACCTAGGCAAAAGGGGCTGAAATATTGTCTAAGTCCAGAATGCCCAGATAACATTCAGAAGCAGATCAGGCAAATGCTTCCCTAAGTCTATAGGAAGGAGGAGGAGGAGGTCCAGCACAATCAGACTTGCAAGATTCTGTTATTATAGCCAATCTCAATAAAAGTAGGCTTAGACTTCCTGTGGAGTTGATTTTCTGGTCTGGTCTGCCTAGTGGGGCTGGCAGTTCCAGATGACAAGACAAAAATCAATATGTATATATTATATGGAAGAAGATATAGGTTGGACATCATGAAAATGTCCCAGTGGTAAGAACTTCAAGAGTAGAACAGACTGCCTCAGAAGGTGGTGGAGTGTCCTTTACTGGAGGTGCTAAACAGAGGCTACATGGTCATACCTATCTAGTATAGCACCCTTAAAATCTAGATTCTACTATCTAGATATCTAGATTCTACTAAATAATAGAATATCATAAAATTCTGGTCAGTGCCTCATCTGACCTAAAGAAACATCACATGACCAGTTTCAGGCACATGTTTGCCTCCAAAGTGTCATGTTGTCACAGACAGCAAACCGATGGAAAAGAGTTTTGGCTTTCTTGAGGCAGAGCAAAGTTTCAACTCTAGCTACAGAATAAAAGGTGTCAGATTCCTCCTCTCAGACTGTATTCAGACAAGTAAGGTGGCAAGGTTTTCATACATGACATGACAGATATCATCAGAAATTCCTCAGCAGATAAAATCTAAAGCCACCAAAAAGAAAAGAAAAAGACTCCATCCCTCATGCTACACAAAGCCCAAGTGATTTTTGGTAACCAGGAGGACATTCCTTGATCTTTAATTTATTTTGGGGAGCTGAAGGGTGACCTCACTAAAGCAAGACTCCTGGAAGAGGTTAAGGAGACTGGTTTTAGTTTATTTGTTGCTCTGTGAAGCCTAAAAGAATGCTTATCTATAATTTTTCTTTGATTGAAAAGCGAAGGCTGATATATCTCAGCCAAAACTTGATAATGCTACTTCTGAACATTGTGAAGGAAATGCCAAACAAAGGAATAGGAAGCACCAGGATACCCTGTCCCATAGGCATTGCTTTTTAAAGTTCTTCTGCTTTTTTAAATGTCTAGGGATTACTCAAAGCACAGTATCAAGTTTTCTTTTCTTTGACCATATAATGCAAGTGACTCTCCTTCTGTGCCATCTGCACACACTCTCTCTTTCAAAGACCCTGTAGGATGTTGGGAACCCAAAAGCGTGTCATGAAATCAACACTACACACTGCAAATATACCCCGATGTTTAGGGCCAAGGCTGGATTGCGCTACATCCAAATGCAAATGGAACCACTCGCATCGGCTTGTCTCCAAGCCAGAAAAGACAAGTAGAAGTTAACATTCCTTGCACGTATCCAAGTAATGTAGCAGGGAGAAGGCACTGAGTAGAGAAGAGCATTTAGGAATCCTTCAGGCTTATCTAATTGACACCCAGCTTGCCTAAAAGCAAAGAGATTAAGACATTCGGTGGCCATCCTGTTTTTGCATGACAGGACGTTGCAGAAAATGGGGGGGGGGGGGGGACCAGGCAGAAATAATGGGGCAGAAATAATTGTCTTGCCCCTAAATTCATGATGCATTCTAGGCTTTTCAGATAAAGAAGAAAAGGTACCTTAATAATGCCCATCTACTGGGCTCAGTAGCATGAAATGTCAAGCCAAGAAGCATTTTCGCAGCATAGAAAGAGCAAGGAGAGGGATATAAATCTCTACATGGGAGTTGCTTGATCACCAGGAGAAAATTTAAAGAGCCCTCAGAAAAAAAGATGTATAGCCAGAGCAACACAACATACATGTCCATCCGTCCATCCTTCTATCCAAACACAGAAATAATTTAATTTCCCTTGCTTTCATTCTTCCATGGATTTCTAACCTCATGGACGATACACTCCTTCATTAACATCAGTAAATGAACCCCAAAGCCAAAGGTTGTCCCAATTCAGTGGCACAGAAAATGCCACTACCCCCCCCTGCCCCCCCCCCCCCACACATGCATTTGTACAAAGTCTGAGCTCCAGCGGGAGAGAAGAGTTAAGAAGAGGTCATGGGTTGGATGTGACAGAACACAGCAAGCTGCTCACGCCGCTGACATGTGGCTCCTCCAAGCTGCATCTTCTATGGTGATCTTTTCCTCCCTGACCTTTTCGTTAAACAAATAGGATATATTGCAAGGTGGCAAAGGAGAGGAGGGAGGGATGGGTTAGCTATCCAATTTGTCAGCCACTAGGCTGGTCTACAAAGGACACATCAGTTTTTACAATGAAACCCTTGAGGGCTGCTGAGGATGTTTTCTCTATTCTACCAGCCTCTTGGATGCACAACCACTTTTAGGTGGGTTGCATACTTCCAAATAAATCACTGAGCTTTGAATTTCAAAATATGCCTGCAGGGTCCAAATGAAATGAGGTAGGATGGGATACCTGATACTGGTGCAGTCCTGCTAGTCCTCCCTTTCAAATAAAAAGCATCTTTAAAGTAAAAATGTGGCCAGTATTCCATGTCGCCTACTAGATGCATTGGAGAAATTCACAAACATAGGCAAAGCCTTCTGTCACTGTTGTTGCCTATCAGCTGGTATTTAAGCCAGTCACCCACACTTTGAAGGTAGCTTTCAGCCATCAAACCTAGTAGCCACCAATAAACTAACTCTTCTATGAATAGTGGGTCCATTTTAATTGGTGGCCATAGTTTAAATGGAAGTTTAAGTGGAAATAAATGTGAAGAGTCAAGCTATGCTTTTTACAAATTGAGAAGAACCTCTTTGAGCTTTGGTAGTTGAAGTGCTGGTGTGGTTTTGGAAGCTAAGCATGATAACGTATGGTTAGTATTTGGATGGAGATCACCAGGGAATCTCAAGGTGATAGGCTAATCTAGGCAGCGTAAAAAAAAAAAAAATCCTGGAAGAAAACAATGGAAAATACTTTTGTACTCTTGCAGAGAAACTGTATGGAGGTGTCCAAAAGCCATTAGGACTAGAGACTGACTAAAAGGAGATTATCTGATTATCCTTGTGGAGAACCTATGCATTAAAATTACCGTGTCAGGCATCCCTTTGTGTAGAGAAGTACAGAGATGATGATGATGATGATGATGATGATGATGATGATGATGATGAGCCATCAAGTCAGGGTCAACTCTTAGTGACCACATAAATAGATTTTATCCACGACAATCTGTCCCTAACCTGGTCCTTCAGCTTTTTCAACAGTGTACTCATAGCCACTGTAACAGAGTCCATCCACCTTGCTGCTGGTTGTCTTCTTCTTCTCTTTCCTTCCACCTTTCCCAGCATTAGAGCCTTCTCCCAAGAGCTAGATCTTTGTATAATGTGTCCAAAGTAGGATAATTCGAACCTGGTCATTTGTGCCTCATCCTATCCCCAGATAGTTACTATCTGAATAACCTTGACGGCAAGGAACATGTGCTGAGGGCATCAACTTACTAGGAGATGTGGTGGAAGGGAGCCTGGTGGTGGGCATTCTCTGTGGGAGCTGGCTTCTGATAGAAGAACCTGCTCCCCTGAGGCAAGACATGGCCCCACTTTTGCAGCTATCGGGAAGTTAGTAAATCCCTGGTTTTCATGAAGGCCATTTGGGGATTAGTGGGGAACCATCATGATTCTATTGGTTAATGTCTTAATACATTATTATTGAAAGGTAATAAGTGTTTAACTCCTCCTCCTCATCTGTAAACCACTTAGATCCCCCCCCCCCCCGAGATAAATCATATACTTTTATACATAAATAGTTGTAAGAATAGGGCTATAGAAAAGTCAGGAGCAACAATCTTATCAAACTCATCTGTAAAACTGCAAAAGGCATCTTCCCCATTGCATCTAAAGGAGGGCTGCAATTTTAAATGGTAGTATAAACATTTAGATTTCCCATTGAAAACATTTGGGTGGAAACTGGAATTCTGGGGCAGACATGGGAACTCTACAAGCACTGGACATCCATTCAGAAATTCCTCCTCATTTCACCAAGGAAATAAAAATTGTACAGCTGAGGAATTTCTGCTCATTTCCAAATTCCTTTCTCAGCCTAAAATCAAACTACAGGCAGCTTGTTCAGAGAATTTAAATAGGGAAGAAAGTCCAATATGCTGTGGGTAAACTGGATCCTAGCCAAAGAATTAATAGAAACAGTTTAGATGCTGCCTTATTTTCATCTCTAATTAATATTTATATCCCGGTTCTAGCGAGATGGTTGTTTATGTAGCAGCAATTTTGTAGTTCTTTATACAGCTGGATTCTGGTGAGGGAATTATAACAACAACAATAATAATCTTCCCTCTGTTTATGGCACTGAATTGTTTGAAATGAGTTTTTAGAACAAAGTGCTAAGGTGGCTTGTACACCATTTCTTCATGTCACTGACATTGCCATTATTTTTTTTTTCAGCCAGCATGAAACTCCCACTATGGAAAAGTGCCCATAGAAAGCACAGTTGTTGTAATCTGGTCATGAAATCTGCTTCTGTGTATGGACATGCAAAGCCACCCTTAGTAATATAAGGAATGGGCTGCATTTATGGCTCAAAAAGTGCTTCAACTCCTTAAACTAAATGCATTTTTTTCCTAGGATTGTGTCTGCAGCTGCAGAGGGCAGCTGAGTGATCTGGAGGAAAAACACAGCTGCACTAAATAGTTGCAAAGAAGTTCTCTGTTCATATCCCCATGCTCTAAAGCAGTGTTTCTCAAACTTGGCAACTTTACGATGTGTGGACTTCAACTCCCAGAATTCCCCAGCCAGCCACGCTGCAAAACCCAATAGATACATTGATTCCACACAACAAGGGATCAATCAGACATAAGACCTTCCAATCAGACCTTACTAATCATTCTGGATTTCACCATTTTCCTGGCAGTGCTGTACTGCTACGTCACATTTAAAAATAAATTAGGAAACTAGTTTCTCAAGCCAAACTTTCTAGCCTAGCCATTGTTCTTACCTGCAATTTTTGTCTTCAATGGTGCATCCCAAGGAGGCTATAACCTGTGTTAGCTCTCGGCTTTAACCAAAGGAATGTGGCCATAATGCTTGCCTTATTTGGTGGTTCAATTGAAAAAAAAAACCCTGAAAACAAGAAAAAACTTAAAAAATGAAAAGGCTATGCATGTTTAAGGTTCTGATCTGCACATCCAGATTAATGTGGATTTGAATTTAATGATCCAATGGCTTTTACAAATCCTGATTATTTTTAAAAAATGTTCTTAGTTTTTATATATATTGCATTTCAGGCATATACAAAATTACCTATCTCTTATTGTGTTATTTTAGGAGAGGGCCAATGTTAAGGCTAAACTAAAAACACTTACATCATCTTGTGATTTATACATTAACGAAGAACCTCTGAGCCACTTTTGGCCTATGTCTATCAAGAGGACATGTAAATCTAATTCTTCCAAATTTTAAAAAAGGTATTCCATTTTGGATTTTTTTCTACAATTAGGTCACAGCCTTCCTGTTCTCCAATCTGCTGTGCTGGAACTAAACTCACAGGATTGGGTGGGCATTCTGTAGGTGGAAGGAAAGAGAAGAAGAGGGTGACCAGCAGCAAGGTGGATGGACTCAGTTACAGTAGTGATGAGTGCACCCTTGGGAGAGCTGAAGGACCAGGTTAGGGACAGACCATCATGGGAAAAATCTATTTATGTGGTCTTTAAGAGTCAACAATGACTTGATGGCACAATCATCATCATCATGAATCCCCACACCATAGAAGGCAGCAGCTGAGAAAAGTTGAGAAGGCAGCAGTTGAGAAATGAATTGTAGTATTGACAATTGATATAATAAAGAAGACCAATGGGATTGCACAATCCATGGAGAGCCAGGTCAAGTCCAGTGTCACGACTAAAGAGTGAGTACCTACTTGAAAACAGAAGCAAGGCAAGAGTCAAGAAACATATCAAAAGTCATTACTAAATTTCAGTCAAAAATCATGCCTAAATTTCAGAATACAACCCAACTGAGCTCAAGAAGAAGGAGGCTTTATTAAAGTCCTTCTTATCCATTAACTCTAAATGAAGGAATTCGGTACTTCTCAAATCTTCCCTGAGAAGCTGCTATTTTTAGTTCCAGCTTAGCAGTTCCTCAAAATGAAAGAAGAAATGGCTCTGAAAGGAAGCAGCCAAAATGCATTAAAACACTCAAGCTCTTTGGGACACAGAATGCTTTACTTAGATAATTTCGGCCATTTGGCTGTGTCAAAGACAGCACCAGTTACACAATATTCATCACAGTTCTAGATGAATTGGCTGTAAAGTATGTGGGGCCATGGGTTTTCACAAGCAGCTTGGCAGTTTTTTAAAAATCCAATCAGGGTGTTATCTGGGCTTTGTTCCTTATTTAGATTGTACAAGAACCGGGGGGCAATTGACACACTGATGGGCAATTTGCAATATATAAAGTAATGATTGAAAGTAAGTCATATATTTTATTATTTATTATTATTTTATTATTTCTTGCTCAGTGATAATGCCAATGAAATCATTAGTGGTTTTTTTTATGGGGGGTCATACCAATACTTAGGAGCTGTAAGTACTGCTAAGTTTTGAAAGCCTTGGATTAGGGAAAGTAAAGGCAGTGGAGAAGACAAGAGAAATTGGGGATTCATCTTTGACTCAGTAGATTTTGGAGTGAGACAAGGACAAATTCAAGGCCTTAAAAGTACCTATCTCCAATTTAGAGATAAAAGTTTCAATGGTTATTTCAAAACTTGATTTAGAGTGTTTTATGCGTTGCTTTCTAACAACGCAACGGCAAAACAACACAACTTACAGTATATCCCATGGACCTCTGCTTCACCGAAACTTTTTTTCTCTCCCTGCCCCCAATCTGTCTTGTGCAAAGTATTCTAAGGCAGTCTAGCAAAGCATGATTTTGAAGGGTGGCATGTGTAAAAAAAAATCCATAAATATAAAAAAATAAATTTAGGGCTGAAGATCAAGTAGCTTGGATGGCATTTTTATTTTGTTTCTACCAATGTGCCATCTTCAAATTCATCCATGAAAATATTATGGACATACTTCAACTTTGACATTGTTGATTTCAGACCCAGAGAAGAATCCCTGCAAGATACAGATATACGTTACCGGACTAAAATTACAATCTCTGTTCCCCCGAGGTCTCAGGTCAGATAAGAGAGGAATCCGTGCAATTCACCATTTAGGGAATTATCTGTCGCTGGCATTCCTTTTCTGATCTCTCGCTGCAAAAGCTTAGGAACCATGGATCACTGAGCCAAAGAGCACGAGAAGGTCAAATGTTGGAATAATAGAATAATGAAGCATTTGATAGTGTGTGCCAACTCAGCGTGCAAAATGAGAGTGCCATTTATTTTAACAGATCAGACCTGATCTGGTGGGATTTTTAGATAGCTCTTCTCAGAATGTAGGATGTAGGTATTCTAATTCTTGATTCTGCTCAGTGTATCCTATGTTTATACTAACACTCTGAAACACTCCAAGATGTTTTGACTTTAGATGAACACGTCAATGATTTGATTTTTGTAATGTCCACTAAGCTACCAAGAGGCCTTTGGCTGGGTTTAGCTTGGACCTTCTTTTTACACCACGCTTCCAAGCAATTTGTCATAATCCACTAATAGAAGCTACAAATTGACTCTTCTTGAATCCAGCTCCCTTGGACTACAGCAGTCTAAGCTCTTTGTTATTTGCTGGACAAGACAAGAACCTTGTCTATTGGTGCGTGTTAGGGATGCATGACTGTTTTAGAGAGAAGGGCTGCCTTACTGAAGCACCAGAATTTGCCCTCCAAAAAGTAGGCTGGGTCTCCTGCAGAGGAATGGCTAACTAAATTGTGGGAGTACACCTCAAAATCCATAATGACTTTGTACCTCAAAAGTAAATCTGACACAGAATTTTAATTCAACTTGGAAACCATTTGTAGATTATAATTCTATATATGGGCTTGTGCCACGTCCAAAATTTGGGTTTCTCTTAAGATAAAATCTTAATACTCTAGCCTTTGTTAAATCAGAATAGATCTTCAGTAGCATGGGTACAGTTGACTGTAACTTTTAATCTTATTTTTTGATTTATATTGTGTTGACTGTTGTTGATGTTTATATAGTGTTTAGATTTTAACAACAACCTGTAGTTTTCAAAATGATATAATATATTCATTTACTTAAAACTAATTAATGAATTACTGAAAAATTTAAACTAATTTGATGATGCTTGTAGATTTGTTCGTTCACTTTGCTTTACCATTTCTCTTTCTTTTTCTTTTTTTTCTTTTTCTTTTTTTAGAAAAATGCCTACTAAAAATATAATTTTAAAAAGTAGGCTGAGCAAAAACTAAATTTTATTTGATTTAATTTTACACTAAAATTCAATTCAATTTAGCTAATAAAATACATTGATTAGGATGACTCCCCATGTATTTAATAATTGTCTCCTTCTGCCACATTAAATATTCCAATTTGGTAGCAACTTCTGGAGAGGCAACATTAAAAATTTTTAGAGGCCATGTATGGCCCAAAATCTTAAGTTGCACACTTCTGCTTTATACACTAATTTTTTAATTGATCATTTAAAAATGTTTCGACTCCTTATCTAGTGGTAGATTAAAGAAAGCAAGTTTGCTATATAACTTTTCTCAAAATTCTGTAGCAACAAATGGACAAAAAAAAATTACACTGAATGTTGCAACCATTTTTAAGGTTTTCTATTCCATCCCGAAGCTAGGCCTGGTTGCCCAGACTTTTCAGAGGGGTCTGTTAATCTAAACTTGCAGCAGTACTTGGATTTTTTGACACTTTTCCATGATTCATTGGATGCAGACCACGTCGGGGTAGGGAGGTTTAGAAAAAAGTTGCCCGTAGCACAGATCACTGCCTTGTATATTGTTGAGAGAGAATTCCAAATTGATTCAAGTGCTACAATACGTCTTGATTCTTTTAGCTGGAAACACAGGTACTGAATGCCATTTTTGACAGATTAGTTTCAAAATACAAAGTTTGCCACTTTAGAAAAAAAATGGCAATTTTTAAAACCATATAGAATATCAGAAGTTAAATCTAGGTCTCATCAGCATTATCAGCTACATCCTAATTTGGTCAGGTGCCTTCCAGTTGGGCTGACTCTTGGTGAGATCGTGAACAAAATGCTTCCCATGTCCACTAGTCTCCAGCAATAATCTTTTGGGCTGGACAAGAATGTGCTTAATTCACACAGTAAAACTGTGATTTAATGGTACAGTTGGGGAGAGGGGGCATCTGTTATTTCTGAATGCCTCCTCATAGATCATAACCTTGGCTTCCTATATCATCTTTGTTGCTCTCCTCTAAATCTGTTCTAACCTATCAATATCTTTCTGGAAATGTGGTATTCAGAATTATACTTAGTACTCCGAGTGTGGTCTCACCAGTGCAGAGTAGACGGCTGTGTGCCTTCCATTTTACACACATCGTTCAGGTGCTCTGCAGCCACCTGGCTTCCTACATTTCGATGAAATCCCTTTTCTCCCAAATGGAGGAACATTCCCAGGGTTTTTTTTCTTCTTTTTTTGGTGGTAGTGGGAAAGTCCTGCTTTTGAAAACTGATTGGAAATGTTCTCTTCTCTTTCTGGTGCAAGATTTCAGAAAAACTATTCACCCAGTTTTTCTGCCCACTAAGTTGGAGGGAATTTTGAAAGGCCGTTTGCCACCAGTTTGAATACAGATACATTAATTCATGAATCTGGAAGGAACATTTTTGTCTTTATACTTGCACTGTTCACTTAAAGCTTCAATTGCTTTTATTTTTTAATGAAGATTTATTAGGCACCTGTAAACTCTAGATTACAAGAACCAGCCTGATATTCTGCCCAAACCAACCTTCTTTTCAGACTTTTTATAAGTAAACACAGAGCAAGTGACCACCTGAAAAAGGTAATATCCCTGAGACATTTATTTGATTTATGGATTTATGTTTCTCATGTCATGTCTACTTCACTTGGTCTCATTTTTTTCCTACATATCATTTGGTATCTTTAGATTGTGACCCTCTGGCACCTGCAGGAAGTGGAAAGATTGCCTTTATATCTTAAAAAAATAATCCCTCAAGCTTCTAGATTGAGTCAGTATTGAGCTGTCAGTGATCATCTGTACCCTTTCTCCTAGGATTCTGGAAAGTTCTTAAAACCTGGCTTTGGTCCCAGGCCTGGAGTTGATGTATCAATGTATCATGGTATTTCTGGGGCCCCTGTTTTGTTTGATTTGTGTTGTTTATAAAATTGTTTTAGTCTGGGCTGTTTGGTTTGATGTTTTATCTGTTTTTATGGATTTTCCAGTGTTGTGCGCTTCCCAGTGGGAATGGGCAGCTAACAAATTCAAATGAAGGAATGAATAAATAAATAACTTCCATTTGGCCAAGAAGCTTGACACTCTCCCACTGTTTTGCTGTGGCTCCATTGGTGGAAGAACTGGAAGAGAAAGAGACAAGGGTAGATTGATACCTACAGGAGAAGCATAAAGCTAGCTACATGTTGACAGAAAGAAATCAAGAAGAAGCTTGGAAAAATTTGAATACGACGCACATCATGGTGAGAAGCATCAACACTGGAAAGGAAGAGGTGAAGAGCATTTATTTTCCCCTCAAGATGGGGTTAGGCAAGGAGATCTCCCTTAGTTAGTTATCCATCCAAGAGAGGGAAAACAGAGACTGCAGACTTTGTCTCACTCATTCTACCTACATTGTGGCGATCTGGTGCTTTTTTAAAATAGTAATTTTATTAAAAGTTACAATTACAAAGATAAAAAACTAATATAAACTAAAAAAAGAATAAAAAGAAAAAATAGTGCAGAAAAGAAAAAAGAAAGAGAAAGAGAAAGAGAAAGAACAGAATATAGTAAAGAAAAAGAAAAGAAATAGATAAGGAAATGATTTCCCCCTTCATCACAACAAGTATAAATAATTTAGTGACTTAACACTTTCTCTTAAAATACAACAAATGATCTCTTCTTCCCATATCCCAACTCTTATCTATAAACAAATCTTTAAAACCTCATCATTCAGTCCTGATCAGCAAAATTAAGGGTTACCAGAGCTAACAACATATCTATTTTAACTTTGATCAAATAAACCAACATTATATTCCTTCCTTTTACTTTTAACAATCTTGATCTTTAGTCCCTTCAAATAATATCCTAGAACTTGATTTCTTTTCATTTTTTAATTGTCTCTTCTCACAAAATTCTTCAAAGCTTTAACAAATCTCTTTTATAAATTCAGCATAGGAAAATTAACCAGGTCACTCTCTTGGTTTGTTATTTGTATATCCTTTTTAATTATTAAGACATCAGCCAGTTCCTTTTGTATGCCAGGTGTAGCGTCTTTTCCCATATCATTCTTGTAGCCTGTCATTTTTAAATCCATTTTCAAATCAGTCTCAATCTTGTCAGATAAAACTTGTTCCTCTTTCATAACATCTTTGAAACACAGTCTGTCTATAGAGGCAGACACTCTTAAAATTAAGTTCTGAGTCCTGAGAAACAGAACTTCCAGAACACAGCCACACAGCCCAGAAGATCCACACCAGCCTCTGAGTCCGTTGTTCAAAAATATCCTTCAATAAGTCCAATGTTAAAATGTTTTACTTCATTCTGTATTAGTAAGTCCAATTTAAGTGTTCTCCTGTAATTGTAATCTTTAGTTCCTTCTAGTTCCCTCTAGTGTCCAACCTTCATCCTATCTTGTTTTTTTTAAAGAGAATTCAAAACAAAAGCATTTTCCCATGGGAAGGATTCTTATCATTAATGCCAAAATCTTATTTCAAATCTATCTGGACCCCTGGAAAGTCCTGTTTTTCAATGGCAGTATCCAAGTTGTGGAAATATTTTCCTGTAGAGATTAGTCTAGCTCTTTCTTTGATGGCTTTCAGAAGGTTACTTAAAACTGGGGTCTTCTCAATTCTCACTTCCCATGCCATCTTTCAATAAATAAAATAAAATAAAATAAAATAATTGAAGTTACCTCTAGGTAGGATAGGAATGTGGAGAAATAAATCCACAGAAGTGGAATGAGATTTATCACATAGATTACTGATGGGTAGGAATGGGCTTGAAATGGGAGTGACAAATAGGAATCAGCAGCCTGCAATTATTTAAAGGCTGGAGAAGTGAAAGGAATGAGAGAAGGAATTAGGCATTGTAATTATGGCTGCGTAGGGGTCAAATGCCATTATGGAATGCTGTAGAGCAGGGTTCCTCAACCTTGGCAACTTTAAGGCTGGCTGGGGAATTCTGGGAGTTGAAGTCCACCAGCCTAATGTTGCCAAGGTTGAGAAACCCTGCTGTAGAGAATCAGGGAGATGACCTTGAGGGAAAGAAGGTCCAAGGGAAAGCAAGAACCACGATATAAGCAAAGAGGGCTGAAACATTCCTTGAGTTCTGAGAAGCAAGTTAATATTCATAAGAAACTCAGGAAGACTCACTGAGGTATAAGGAGGGGAGGACAAATACAATCAGACTTGCAAGATTCTGTTATCATAGCTTCTCTTAATAAAGTATAGCTCTAGTCTTTCTACCGAGTTTGTTTCCTGATCTGGTCTACCTCAAAGTGATGACAGATACTAGGTTTCCTTACTGGCAAATAATGAAAGTGCAGTTTGGCATGACTGGGTGTTTTCACTGGTCAGTCACCAAAATTAAATGTTCTCAGATGCTACTTTTCTATCTAAGTCAATTGCTCCCCATTCTGGAGAAATCCCTAAGGATATCTCTGATTTTAAATCCCCCTCCCCTGCAAGAGTAAAATTATTAATGTTTAGAAACTCCTATATTGCTGTGTGAGCAATGAGGTGGAGCGGGATGTGGTAGAAAACAAGGGAACCAATAAAAAAGTAAATAATCTCTTCCATAAAGCTGATTAAATTTAAGGAACTATTGCTGAATTGTCATTTTTAATTTTAATCTGAATACAAGCTTTGGGTGCTGCTAAGAAATGTGTCTGTATTATAATTTGTCTCTTAACTGTGTCTTCATTCTCATTTTTAACACTTTTTGGAAAAAGCAAAAGTGAAAATTAAGTGGTAATTAGGGAAAACAATATCCACCACGGTGGGTGCTTCAAATCCTTGAAATTCGGGCCAGTGGAAACAATGCCTTGAGATTTTTTTTTTTAGGCAAAAAACTGTAAACATTAAGCATCTTTAATTTCAGAAATGTTGTTTTCTTAGAACATTTAAAAAGTCTAGCATTCTAGTTATCTGCCAAGCTCTGTGGAAGATGTCATATTTGCCAATTTTACATTCCTGAGATGAAAGCTGAGAGCGCCAATAAATGACAAATAGTTTAATTTTCTTCCTTCAGATAAAGAGTTTCCTATGTAATATAGTGGATTAATTTGGCCAGTGAGCATTTAAAATATGAAAAGCTGTGAAACTCGTGAAGCATAATTCTCTTTGATGCAGGCCCTTGAAAAAATAAATATCTTCTATCTCTAAACATATACTTGATCCGTAAAAAGTTTTCATTTCAGTTTCTAAAATGTATACCATAAATCACTTGTAAAGATGCGCAAGATTTTGTTGATAAAAACATAATAGGATACATCCTGTCTGACAGCCAGAGGAAAGGAGGAGGGGGGAAAAAACCCTTCCCAGATATATAATCTAAAGAAATAACTGAATTTACCAAGATTTGCACCAAGATCTCCCACATGCCCCAGTGGAATTAGAGATCCAGAAAACAAATTGTTGCGCTTCTGCAGAATGAGTCCTGTCAATAGAAGATTGAATTGACTTCCAAGTCTCCTTGTTTTGGACAGAAACAAAGGAGGCTTCTGGAAGAAAAACTAAACATAATTTTTTCTTTCCAACTGTGGACATGTATTCTCTGAGATGTTCTTTTGTCCCTCCCCAATGGCACAGTTAAAAGTTTTCCAGAATGCTAGGCCTTTTGAAATATACTTCTAAAGCAGTGTTCCTCAACCTCCTCCCCTCCTGGGGAATTCTGGGAGTTGAAGTCCACACATCTTAAAGTCATTGAGGTTGAGGAACACTTTTCTAAAGATTTAAAACAACCACCTCCTTACACTGTCATTGTTATCTGAACAGAAATCAAGGCTCTTAATCTCCACCATAACTGGTTCCTCCTTGCTTCCTGAAATTGTTTGGTAGACCATTAAAGTAAGGAAAACAAAAAAGAAAAAAAATGTTACAGAAATATTGGAAGTCCCAGTCCTCACTTCCAGACAGGATAATATATGGAGCAGAGGTTTTTTTTAGGTGCCCACAATCCTAAAATCTAGATAAGCTGAAGTGATAAATATATTGATCAGTGAAGCTGGCAATATGGTTGGAGGAATCGTTCAGGAAATGGTAAAAAGGAAGTTACTTTTGCATATGTTCTTTGTGTGTGTGTTTATGGCAGGATTATATTTAGTTGACTTCCTTCCTTCCTAGTGGCTGGACGGAAGAGGGCTATAAAGGACAGAAGAAAATGTCTCCTTATGAACAGTTAAATATATTCCTTGGCACTAATTTTACTGGAGTAGCTCTTCTTATTGAGTCAGGATTCAATAAAGCATTAGCAATAACTTGGCATGGGTGAAACTGTCCAAAGTGATTGGACTGCTTTTGCTCTGTTTCTATTTTTTTTTCACCCAACTTCCTACAAAAGTATTATTGTAGGGCACCTAGTTACCATTTTAGGAAGGAATTGGAAAGCTAATTTCTGAAGATGCAGCGCTTAAATTGCAAATGCTGGTTTCTATTATGTCGTTTTGGCTCCTAATGGCTCCTTTTTTGCGAGAGGTTACTTCACGTACCCATTTTGATTTGGAAGACTCGTTCATTTTTGTGAATGCTCCTCTTCTTTTGAATTGTATCCCGATGGGGTGGAAATTAACAAGAGGACAAATAGGATGGATGCTGCAAGCTTTTTTTTACAGTAAAAAGTTGATATTAGAAAGATGGAAAGACATCCAAAGATCTGACAAACTTAGTTCTCTTTCCATACTTGGAAAAATAGTTTAGATTGTTTAGATGATTTAAAACTGTGGACTGTGTATCCTCCTATTATTAATCATCCATATATGCTCTCTTTTTTTAAAGTTACAGTAGGTATTGCACACTCGATGAACACACTTATAGGATTAACTGAATTGTCTATGAGTGATGTATATTCATGTAGATTCTCCTGCCTGCCTGCCTGCCTTCTTTCTCTCTCACTTCACAAATATTTTTACAGTAGTAATTTATTCCTATTTCTATTTGCATTAAAAAAAACAAAAAACCCTTCTTCGTGAACATTCACACACATTTTTGCAAGCACGTTTCCCCAATATACTCATTTTTCTGCACATATGTTTGAGTTGCCAACTATGTCCCAAGAGTCATAAAAGATATTTTGTGTTCTGATTTGTATATAGGTTCAGAGAACACAAATTGCATTAAAAACATTAAAATGCAAATGGAACAAGTTTCTCCTCCATCCCAGCTAACAAGAACAACATTTAGCTAACACAGCCAACTAACAACAAATGTAAGTTTATAATTTCATGGTCGATGAATGAGTTATGATGATTCTCAGGTGAGTGAAAAAAATAGCCATAATTGCTTTCTTCCTTATGCTCTCCTGATATCCTTAAAGATGCATGGCTGCATGATCCTGTAAATATATCAATGTTTATTTACTTGGTGTTGACAAACTATTGCATTTGGTTAATTGAAACAATTTCTATCCAACTTGGTGTTTTGCTGACTCAATTATAAAATTGAGATTAGGGAAACTAAGTTTGAGAAATAATACAAAATGGCAATGCTACACAAATGTTACATTTAGCAATGGTCACAGAGCCTGTGTCTTCCTCTGAAATCAGGTGCATCCTTGATGAGGGAGTCAAGAAAGTGAAGGTGGCTGCCATAACCATGTGATAGAAGCCCCACCCTTTTTTATGTGCATCAGGATTGTTAAAAGGGATGGGGCTTCCGTCACATGATTGTAGCTGATTTTTTTTTTAACCCCTTGCAGAGCTCTCTGTCTGAAATGAAAGGGAAGCAGATAGATAAGAACGGGTGGGTATCCTACTTCTAATGTTTGTAAGGCACTGGTGGATTTGAGGTGGCCTGTGATTTTTTTTTCAACCAACAGATAGGAGGTGAGTTAATTTTTTTTTCACTCTTGTAGTATAGCAACTCAGGGCCAGAATCAGGAACCAGGATACTCCAGTTCAGAATGCTTTCCTGTTGTGAAGCTCAGAAAGTGATCCGAATGTACAGTATGGTTAGACCTCTATTGCAGGCCATAAAATGTTTTGTGCCAATACAAAGAGCAGTGAGAAAAGAGTTAAACACAGTCAAGGAAGATGAGCCTGTAAAAGTACTACATACAACTATTTATTTGCAAGTGTACTCCAGCTTTCTTATTATGCTGAATGCATTCTGAAGGGAACCTATTGCTTGTTGGAGCCTGCAAAACATTTTGAAATTAATATCCCAAAAATGTATCATAAAATTTAGCACATCAAGATTAAGTACAACAATGTTTTTGCCTATATTTTTTAGCTGGCTGTAATGCATCGGCACAGTTCTGATCTTTTCTGAAAGAGAATTGCCTCATCTACTTTGCTGCTTAGCTATGGCCAAGGAGTAGAGTGTGTTTTATCTATTCTCTTACAATCATGGAGTTGGGAGTTGGGTGGCATATTAATTAAATAATACTGAGTGATTGCCATAGTGCCTCCTTCACAGTCTGCCTCTTTACCGTGTCTGGACTCAGTGGTTATTGAGTTTGATTAGTCAAATCTGTATTGGACTGAAGAATGGAAGTCAAGACACGGGGGTTTCATTCAACAGCCAGAGAATCAAAGACTCCTGGAAGGTTGCTTCATTCATTCATTCATTCATTCATTCATTCATTCATTCATTCTTTTATGCAAAATGGAGATCCCATTTGGCCTTTCCCATCAGACAGAGGAAGAGGAGACTGGCAAGCAGAAGGCAACACACCCTCCTTGCATTTGTCATTGACGGACTAAAGGTCCACCAGCTGATTTTCAGTCAAGCACCTCATCAAAGGAAGATCAAAATCACTCCAGCAGGATATAGATTTCAATATATACCTTACACTTTGTTCTAGCCTTAGAGAGCTCATTTTCCTGCTTTTCCCTTTTCGTCTCCATTCTTTATAGCTTGGAAAGATGGGGGGCAGGCCTTTCTCTGTTTTTAATTAATAAGAACAGCTTCAGGGTTGTCGTGGATGTGAAAGATGAAGCACAACTCCGAGGAGGAAGATCAACCTGTAGTGAAACAATGATTGTTGGGTGCCAGCTAACAAAGGAAGAGGAACAGAATAATAGATGGGAAGATCTTTTATAAAGATTTTGAATTGTGGGGTGAGAAATCTTAGGGCTCTGATCTGCAGTCAGGATCTTAGAACCATGTAGGGAAACCTGGGTAAATTTGATTGTGTAAGGAGAGCTGTTTTATTGATAAGAAACACTGTGCTTTTTAGAGGCATCAAGTGCTGGAAATAGCCAGTTTCTTGTTAGCAAGTGGAGAAACGTTGATGGGATTAGGTGCCTATCAGCCAGTTACTTTGTGCCATTTGGTTATTAGGCTTGTTTTAGTCAATCACACAGGGCTGGATCTTTGCTGCCTCCAGTCAATTTCATTTGACCTTTGTTAATGGTGAGCAATGCTTCTTTCTTCTCAGCGAGGAAAGGTTGGGGGAGTTGTTTAGGGGCAGGAATAGTTCCTTTGGGTCTGGCAAGATTACACAAAGTGGGAAATCCAATGTGACCCCTATGTGGTTTGCAAGGTCAGGGGGACAGGTCCTGGAAATAAACTCTCATCACATTGCAGCCATAACAGTTTCCAGCTCTGTCTGACATGTGGAACACAAATGGAGTACCTAAAGAGTAAATGTAATGATCAAGTTGGATCATTCATCCATATTTGGTGGCAATGTTATAAAACTCAGTCGCTTTGGAAAATGATTTATAACTGAATAAAGCAAATTCTAAAAATTGAGTTTCCTTTCCAACCTGCTAACTTTCTATTAAATATCACTAAACCATACATCCTCAAAAAATACAGAGAATTACTCTTGTATGTGGTAACTGCTGCAAGGTTATGTTTCTCATTGGAAAGTATGCACATTTCTCTCTCTAGAAGGATGGTAAATCAATGGTAAAATATGCCTTGATATCTAAAACAACTTTGCATTTGAAAAGCAAAATTGTCTCGGACTTTAACTCAACATGGAAGGCATTTTTGGACCATAATTTCATACATGGACTTGTACCATATCTGAAATTTGGGCTTCTCTTAATGTAAAGTTGTAATATTTATATCCTCAATGATCTGCTAAATAAGGATGGAACTTTTACTAATAAAAAATACTGTAACTTCCTAATTTGCTTCTTGTTTTATATTGTGTTGTTGCTGTCCTTATTACCGTGTGCTGATTTGATTTTATAATGACCTGCAGTTTTTTAAATGATATAAAGAGGTTTAGCTGTGTAAAACCAAACTAATACTATCCTGAAAATTCTTAATCTAACCTATTCATTTTTATTCAGTTTCATGATGTTTATAAATACACTGTTTATTCATTATGCCTTTTATTCTTTTTTTAGTTTCCTTTTTCTTTTTTCCTTTAAAGCAGTATTTTTCAACCTCAGCAACTTTAAGATGTGTTGACTTCAATCCCAGAATTCCCCAGCCAGAATTACTTTTGCAGAACTTGGGGAATTCTGAAGAAGTAAGTGAAAGCATGTCAATATAGTTTCATAGATACACTACAATAGTTTGACATTGCCATGAATCTACTATAGAGGACAACGTTTGACAATTGATCATTCTGTGCCCCCATAATTTTTCTTACTGCTGCTTTACTGTTGACTGTCACTGGTAGCTTTGAATCTGACCCTTCTATGTCCAGCTGCAATACTAGATTGAATTGGTTCCCAGCAGTGATAACCTATAATAAGTATTGTTATACTTTATCCTTTAATCAGGCAGGACACTACAGCCCTTGTTAAGGCATTGCAAACTGAATCTAAGTCCTCAATTCCTGCTGCTGTCTCCTTCTTACAACCTCTCTTTATACCCTATTTGTGCAAGTTGGACTCCTTTTCTCTTTCCCCTTGCCCATGTCCGCCACTGACCCCTGTGAGAACCTTTTAAGCCAAACAAAGGCTTGTTTTCTTCTTTTGGACGACGCAGGGCTGTTGAGTGATTGCCTTGCTATAATTGTCTGGTTTGTATTGAAGGTAGCCAAAACCAATGGATTAATTTGTTTCTTCTTTGTTCTGCAAAATGAGGAGTGTGTATAGGGTAGGGTTTGAGGGTGGTGATTGGTAGTTTCATCCCTTCTCCCCCACCCTATCTTTCAGTTCTTTCTATTTCTTCCTAGACACATAAGAGCCATCGTGAAGAGTTCAAGCAATTATGGCATGGATTGTCTCCAGCAGTGCACTTAAGTGGTTCTAAATCCAAGCCATGGTTGCTCTGGGAGGAAAGTTCACATGCTAAAATGCCAACATTTAAAAATATCCAGTGCAGCAAAGACTGCACTTGTGACATTGTATTGCCTCTGCTGCTCTTCATAACTTGGAGAAGATGTACACCAGCTTTTGACAGGTCCTCAGAGAAGGTAAATTAATGCTAAAGGAGGGCCAGAAACAAACTACTAACAACCACGGTCAAGTGGGAGCACTGCAAAGTCAAAAAGAACTTGAGAGTTTAAGGCAAATGTTGTTAGAAAGCCTTGAGTATAAGAGAGGAGCTCATGAGAAGATACAGGTTGTAGGAAGGGTTTGAGGGCTGATATTCAGTCCAGCAGGACATCTGTGGTAAAATCCACTCTGTTTCATTGTTTGCTTCTGGGTGAGGATTTTCACTCTGATGTTTAGTCTCTGAGGTTTTCCCTTAAAAATCTGGGGAAACTTTAGTTGAACTTCAGTTTAGCTTTTTGGAGGTGTGTACATTCTTCCGTTTTGTGTTCTTTTAATATTTAAAGCACTATGGCACTCACAGAATCATGGAGTTCATCACCAGGATGCTGCATCTCTGGCTATGCTTCTTGGACTGATCAAATTCTTCCTCCTATTCCTCTTTTGTTTACAACTCTCTTTCTCTTAGCCTGGCAAGACAGGGCTTTGGATAACATGTTAGAGAGTTTAGTTTTTAAACAAGGGGAACAATAGGTAGTTATTATGATGTGTCAGGAGGCATCACTAACCGGCAGATAGGACTAGCCACAGTCCTTTCAGAAATGAATACAACTGATTTGCTAGCATGGTCCCTTTTAGATGGGACCATGGATTTATATGCCATTCCAACCTTTTGGGAGAAGAAGTTGTATCTCCTATAACCTTGCACATCCATGCAAAAGAAATGTGGTGGTGTTATGTGATTAAGAGTAGCTTCCACACTTCTTCATAAGTGAAGCAAGGCGTATTAACAACTCTTCTCCACAAGGATATTATGGCACAATGGGGAGAGAGGCAGAACACGTTGAATTTAATTAATGTAAATACTTGGGTGATTTGCAGCCTAGAGCGGGGCTTAGATTAAAAACAGAATCAAATTGCAGAAGATAAAACAAAAAGACCAGGATCAGAGAATCAACCAATCAATATATCAAAATTTATCAGTCGCTAAAATAGTGTCATCATGAGAACAAAAACTTTGCAATAGGATGTTGTTATTATCATTGCTATTATTTACTAATATTATTTCACTTTCATGGTAACCGAAAACAGCTAGCTAAAATGACACCAGCCCATTCACAAGAAGACTGCAGAGTTCAGCTGGAGAAATCTTATGCTTTTACAAGTGATTATTATTAAAGAAAAGACAACACACACCTGTCTTCAGCTGGATAGCTTGATAAGATTAAACTCAAAGATATTTGGAAGCATCCATGTGTGCAAGAATGTTGAGATAATTTGGATGCATACAGTACTACTTCAATGGAGATGAAGGTGTACTTAGGAAAAAGGAGATCTGAGCAGATTAGTTGAAAGTAGAAGTTGCAGTTTTCAACCATGTAGCATTCATGCCTTTTGATGGTGAGCCCAGCATCAAAAAGTCCTTGATTCTTTGCCACGAACTCCCAAGGTGGTAACACGGTGGTCATAGTATCTCATCAGCTGAGGACGGCAATGAGCATGACTAGTCTTATAGGGTTGTCATAAGAATTACAAAAAAAAGTGAAGAACTCTGAGAGATTCAGTGCCACTGTTGATTGTTGTTGTTGTTGTTGTTCAGTCGTTAAGTCGTGTCCGACTCTTCGTGACCCCATGAACCATATTGTGCCAGGCCTTCCTATCTTTCACTGCCTCCCTCAGTTTGCTCAATTTCATGCTCATTGCTTCAGTGATGCTATCTAGCCATCTCATCCTCTGCCGTCCTCTTCTCCTTTTGCCTTCCATCTTTCCCAGCATCAGGGTCTTTTCCAAAGAGTCCTCTCTTCGCATTAGGTGACCAAAGTATCTGAGCTTGAGCTTCATTATCAATCCTTCCAATGAGCAATCAGAGTTGATTTCCTTTAAGATTGACTGGTTTGACCTCCTAGCAGTCCAGGGGACTCTTAAGAGTCTTCTCCAGCACCACAGTTCAAAGGCATCAATTCTTCGGCGTTCAGCCTTCTTTATGGTCCAGCTCTCACAGCCATACATTACTACTGGAAAAACCATAGCTTTGACTATGTGGATCTTTGTCGGCAAGGTGACGTCTCTGCTTTTTAATATGCTATCTAGGTTTGCCATAGCTTTCCTCCCAAGGAGCAAGCGTCTTTTAATTTCATGGCTGCAGTCTCCGTCTGCAGTGATCTTGGAGCCCAAATAAATGAAGTCTGTTACTGCTTCCATTTCTACCCCTTCTATTTGCCAGGGATTGATGGGTCCAGATGCCATGATCTTAGTTTTTTTAATGTTGAGTTTCAAGCCAGCTTTCGCACTCTCCTCTTTCACCCTCATCAAGAGGCTCTTTAGTTCTTCTTCACTTTCTGCCATTAGGCTGGTATCATCTGCATATCTGAGGTTGTTGATATTTCTCCCTGCAATCTTTATTCCGGCTTTTGATTCTTCCAGCCTGGCATTTCTCATGATGTACTCTGCATATAGGTTAAATAAGCAGGGTGACAGTATACAGCCTTGTCGTACTCCTTTCCCTATTTTGAACCAATCGGTTGTTCCATGACCGGTTCTAACTGTTGCTTCTTGGCCCGCATACAGATTTCTCAGGAGGCAGGTAAGGTGGTCTGGTATCCCCATCTCTTTAAGAATTTGCCACAGTTTGTTGTGATCCACACAATCAAAGGCTTTTGCATAGTCAATGAAGCAGAAGTAGATGCTTTTCTGGAACTCTTGTGCTTTCTTCATGATCCAGCGAATGTTGGCAATTTGATCTCTAGTTCCTCTGCCTCTTCAAAAACCAGCTTGTACATCCGGTAGTTCTCGGTTCACGTACTGCTGAAGCCTAGCTTGTAGGATTTTGAGCATAACCTTAGTAGTTATTAAACACTAATTTATAATTAAGATAGTAAGAGTGGTAGAAAAGCCCCTCCCCACCCCCACCTTCTCCTCCTTTTATTCTTGTTCTGGCAGGCTTCAACCAGCAGGCAGGAATAGAACTAATTAGGCAACTTCAGAAGAATCCAAGAATTTTTGATAAATAGCTTTTATTTAAGGAAAGTTAGAAAGCCATAGTGAAAGAATACTAGCGACTGCAGGGTTCCAACAGCCAACCCTGTACACTGAAGAAATCTTGAAATCCTTTTGTGTCCTCTTCTCTTATGTGACAGGGTGTTCAGTCTCCTCTTCTGCAGGCCCAGTTTTGTTATGTCACCTGTTTCAATAACCAATAGATATGATATAAACTTGTATCCCTAGGCCACGTGAGAACTAATTCTCACATTTTCTTTCCTCTAAGAAAACTGGAGAATGAGGAAGATGAAGTACTGAAGAGGGTAGCTTATATTAAAAAGTAAGTTTGCACTAACATCTAAATTAGAAGTGATGATAATCTGACCAGCAAGGTGTAATTTTGTAGCTGTGAAATCATGACGCATGAGAAGGTGAATTCCACACCTTTCTACATGTACAGTAAAGTAGGATTCTGAGATAAATATTAAAATAACACAAGTAAATCTCCTCACAAGTAGACAGAACTCTGAGAAAAATATTAAAATTATACAAAGTAAACTACCAGAAGGTTTTTTTTTAAAAAATTGATGGACAGTTTAGAGCTTGTTGATGCTTGGAGACATAAAAATGGTAATTCAAGAGACTATACTTATTTTTCTGAAAGACATAGATCTTTTCTGACAATAGACATGATCTGGATTTCAAAGAATTTACTACTAAGGTTCATATAGTAGAGATATTACCAAAGACTTTTTCAGATCATAATCCAATGACTTTGGCTTTTTAATGGAAACCCAGTTCTTTTAGATGGAAATTAAAAGAAATGCTATTACAGAAAGAAACAATAGTGGAGGACTGTAAAAAGAAATTTTTTGAAAGTAATCTTAATAAAGGTCCAGATGTAAAAATTGTTTGGGATGCAGGTAAAGATTTTTCGAGAGGTTATTTCATACAACATAATAGTGAACTCAAAACGAAGAGGCAAGAGAAAACAGAAGCTATTTTGGATGAGATGAAAAGAAGAATTAAAGAAGTTTCCAGAGAAGATAAGTATTTCTCAGCACATTAAGCCTCTACGGTGAGAATTATCTATGTTAACACGAAGAGAGATGGAAATAAAAATGACTTATGCAAAACAAAAAAATGAGTTTGCAAATAAACCAGGGAAGTGGTAGGCATACAAATTATGAAAAGAAAAGAAAAGAAAATGGTATTGAAATTACAAGAAGGAGATACTGTAATAACAGATAATGTAGCTATGCAAAAAATATTTCATCAATATTATTCCAATTTATATAAAGGGCAAGAAATTTCCCTGGAGAAAATATATGAATATTTAAAGAAACCAAATTTACTGAAGATTACAGAGAATCAGAAACAGATTAAGAATGGACCCATAACAATAAGGGAAGTTTGAGAAGGTATAAAAAAGGGGAAAGGTGTCTGGATGAACTTTTTGTGATGGAATGGAATTATGAAGGCCAGGCTCAGGGAGATAAGCATTTTCTTAGCTCACCGCAAGAGCGTGGGAACTACAAGAGGATGAGGCACCTCCCTGAGGAATTCACACTGTTGTGGCTGGCTGACTTGGGACCTGGGGTTTCAGTCTGGGAAGATTCTTGCTAGAGGTTGTAGCTAATAAACATAGCTGAACTGATTTTGCATTGTCTCTTGGAGTTCCTTGGGCTAGGCCTGACACTTTTACTACTTTTACAAAATACAATAAATTCTATTTTATAGAGGGTAAAGATGCCAGAGAGCTGGAAAGACACTAATATTAATACCTAAGGAGGGACAAGATTTGGCTTTACTAAAAAAACTGTCAGCCAATATCATTAGTGAATAATGAATATAAGTTGTTTACAACAATTTTGGCTGAGAGGTTGAAAGTACTTTTGCAAGAATTTATTCATGAGGATCAATGTGGGTTTTTACCTAAAAGACAATTAAAGGACAATGTTAGAAAGGTGTTGGACATTTTGGAATACTTAGTGCAACATACTGAAAAACAAGCCAATTGATTTTCTTAGACACAGAGAAGGCCTTTGACAATTTGAACTGGGTCTTCCTGTTTAAAGTTTTGGAAGTTATGAATTTTGGAGTGAATTTTATTAAGGGTAAGATAGACTTACACTTCACAGAAAGCAAAAATAATTGTCAGTGGAGGTCTAACAAAACCCTGTGAGATACAAAAAGGGACAAGACAGGGATGCCTGTGGTCTCCACTCCTGTTTATTTTAGTTCTTGAAATACTGAATAGAAATATAAGGCAAAATGAGAGAATTATGAGAGTAAAGATTTAAAAAGAAACTTATAAATAAAGGGCATTTGCTGATGATTTGGTGTTGGTTTTGGAGGATCCACTAAAGGGAATAGAAACATTAATGGGAAAATTAAAAGAATTTGGTACACTAGCAGATGAAGATGTTAACAACAACAAAACCACATGAAAATAGAGGATTAAACAGAACTGATGAAGAAAACGGGTTTTAAGATTGGGAAAAAAGTAAAATATCTGGGTATCACCATGACAAATATGAATTGTATGTTATTTCAGAATAATTATGTTAAGACATGGAATGAAGTTAAAAAAGTCATGTTAAGATGGGAGAAATTACGATTGTCATTGTTGGAGAGAATTTTTATGAATGATGTTTTTGTTTCAGACAATACCGGTTTTGACAACTAATGCACCATCTAAACAGTGGTAAAAGGATATATCTAAGTTTGTATGGCAAGGGAAAAAATCATGAGTTAAATATAAGTTGTTACAAGATGCAAAGGAAAGAGGAGGATTGGGTCTACCTGACTTGAAATTGTATTTTGCAGCTTGTTGCTTGGTTTAGATGAAAAAGTGGGTGTTGCTGAGAATTAGAAGACTTTTAGAATTAGGACAACATGACCTGAGATTTGGTGGCATGGATATTTGTGGTACAATAAAGTCAAGGTTAATGTAAATTTTAAAAATCAATATGTTAGATGTGCCATATTGAGAATATGGAATAGATACAGATCCAGATTGTGCCCAAAAACACCTTTGTGGCTCTCAGCACAAGAAGCATTTTATAGACAAGAAATAATAGGCAAATACCAATGGTTAACATACTGTGAGATATTAGAATTCTGTCAAGGGGAATACAAAATAAAACCAAGAGAACAACTGATGGCAGAGGGATATAGCTGTCAATGGTTTTTCTATTTACAGTCATCAGAAAGATTCAAAGTAGACAAAATAATTTATTGTATTAAATATTGCAAGACTGACTTTGAAATTGAATTGTGTACAAATGATGAACATGTGATTGCTAAAATGTATAAACTTTTATTGAAATTTGAAACAGAAGAAGAACAAGTGTAAGAATGTATGATAAAGTGGGCTAAAATTTTTGATTATAATATACAGATGGGATAATGGGAAAATACATGGTGAAAGGGTTGAAATTTACACTGTGTTAAATATTTTAAGAAAAGAACTTTTCTTCTTGGGACTGATGGATAAACCATTGGAGAAAAGTCATGGAACTTTGCTTTTATATAAGATAACTGCAGCGAGATTATCATATGCACAAAGATGGAAAGATTTGGCAGTACCTACAACGGACGAATGGTTGATGAAGATGATAAACCTGCTGAGATAGCCAAATTGACCTGTTTGATTAGAGAAAAGACAATATCTATGTTTATTGCTGAATCAAAATCCCTTATGGACTTTTTGCATAAAGCAGGAAAAAATGAATTTATGATCTATGGATAGATTATAGATTATAGAAAGAAGAGAGTCATGATGTAACTTTAGAGAAAGAGTTAAATCTATCATTGTACTTATGAGTGCTGTAAAGAAGGTCAGAAGCTGCTTCTTTATATCTTTTTTCTTTCTTACTTGCATGCGACTTTGAGTGGTGTACACAGGTAAAACAAAATGAAGTGATCAATATAATTTCTCCATTAAAACAGCTTAAGACAATTAAAAGCAATAATAACAAAATACAGGGAAGAATGCAGTCAAACTTATATCAGCCATTCCAAGCTTTCATGGAATCCCTGATGACGAAACCAAGTTTTGAGGGCCTTCCAGAAGGCCAACAGAGTAGGGACCAGCCTCACCTCAGGGGGAATGATATTCCAGATGGCGGGTGCCATGACAGAAAAGACCCTCCTCCTGGGCCCATCAGTGAAGCTCCTTGGCTGACAGGCTCCACAATATTTTATTTATGTATGTATGTATGTATGTATTTGATTTGTCCCCATCCATCTCCCCTACAATGGGGGACTCTGGGCGGCTTACAGTCACTAAAATCACAATACATAGTTAAATTATAAAAAGTTTAAAAATTATAAAAGTTATAAAACTAGAAATTTACAAAACTAGAATAGAATAAAAAGCTAAAAACTCCAAGAGGCCAATAGGCCCCCACCAGGCCGCTAAGGGGCCAGCCAACCCCATTTCTGATATCCTCCCTCCCCGCCCCAGGCCAGATGGCAGAGCCAGGTCTTCAACTCCCTCCGAAAGGCCTGGAGTGAGGGGGCCTGTCTCACCCCCGCGGGCAAGATGTTCCAAAGGGTGGGGGCCACAGCAGAGAAGGCCCGCCTTCTGGACCCTGCTAGTTGGAGTTCTTTTACCGCGGGGATCCAGAGCATGCCCTCTCTATGAGTTCGGGTGGGACGGGTTGAAGTCGTGGGGGCGAGGCGGTCCTTCAGGTAACCTGGCCCCATGCCATGTAGGGCTTTAAAGGTGATAACCAACACCTTGAATTGGACCCGGAAGCAAACCGGTACCCAATGCAGCTCACGGAGCAAACGTGTTATATGGGTCCTTCTTCGGGCCCCAAAAATTGCTCACGCGGCCGCACTCTGGACCAGCTGAAGCTTCCGGATACTCTTCAAGGGTAGCCTGATGTAGAACGCATTGCAGTAGTCTATCTGGGAGATAACAAGGGCATGAGTGACTGTATGTAGGGCATCCCGATCCAGGAAAGGGCGTAACTGGTGCACAACCCAAAGCTGTGCAAAAGCCCTCCTGGCCACGGCTGCCACCTGCTCTTTGAGCAGGAGCCGTGAGTCCAGGAGGACCCCCAAATTACGCACTGGGTCTGTCTGGGGCAGTGCCACCCCATCCAGAACCAATGATGACAGTGTCCCGGATACATAAGAGCCATTAACCCACAGCCACTCCGTCTTGCCAGGGTTCAGCCGGAGCCTGTTGTTCCCCATCCAGACCCTCACAGCCTCCAGGCACCGAGAGAGGGCGGTCACGGCATCACTTACCTCACCAGGGATGGAGATATATAGTTGAGTATCATCAGCATACTGATGATACCTCATCCCATGATGGCGGATGATCTCGCCCAGCGGTTTCATATAGATGTTGAAAAGGAGCAGAGAGAGAACCGAACCCTGCGGCACCCCACAATGGAGGGGCCGAGGATGGGACCTCTCGCTCCCTATCCCCACCAATTGGAATCGGCCCTGGAGAAAGGAGGTGAACCAGCACAAAACCGTGCCGCCCACCCCCATATCCCTGAGCCGTCCCAATAGGATACCGTGGTCGACGGTATCGAATGCCGCCGAGAGATCAAGGAGAGCAAGGATGGTCGCACTTCCACCATCCCGCTCCCATCAGAGATCATCCATAAGTGCGACCAATGCCGTTTCCGTTCCATAGCCAGGCCTGAAACCTGACTGATAGGGGTCCAGATAATCCATTTCCTCCAGGACCCTTTGGAGCTGCGAAGCCACCACTTTCTCAACCACCTTCCCCAAAAAGGGGAGGTGGGAGACTGGACGAAAGTCGTCTAGTACAGTAGGATCCAGGGAGGGCTTCTTGAGGAGGGGGTGCACTAACGCCTCTTTAAAGGGTGCCGGGAACACTCCCTCCTGCAAGGATGCATTAACCATCGACTGGATCCAACCACATGTCACCTCCCGAGCTGCTTTCACGAGCCAGGAGGGGCATGGGTCCAGATGACAAGTGGTGGCCCTCACAGTCCGGAGGATCCTGTCCACTTCCTCAGGAACCACAGGATCAAACCGTTCCCAGATAACAAGGCAAGAACGATCCCCTGGTATCTCCCCAGACCCTGCACCATGCTTGGAGTCCAACTTGGAATGAATCCGAACGATTTTATCCTGCAGGTGCTCTGTGAATTCCTCCGTGCGGCCCTGCAAGTGAACCACCAGATCTCCCTTACCAAGGAGGGACCTGGTGATCCCAAACAGGGCTGCCGGGCGGCACTCTGCAGATGCAATAAGGGCGGAGAAGTATTGCCGCTTCACCGCCCTTATCGCCACAATGTAGGCCTTAATAGCGGCTCTAACACGTGTTCGGTCGGATTCCGTCCTTGTCTTCCTCCAGTGGCGCTCTAGGCATCTCTTAACCCTCTTCAGCTCCCTCAGCTCCTCCGTAAACCACGGGGAGTGTCGGGGCCGACGTGGCAAGAGAGGCCGCAAAGGCACAATCCTATCCAAGGCCCCGGCCACTTCTCTATTCCAGGCAGCAGCCAGGGCCTCCACTGGACCGTGCAGCAGGTCCACGGGAATATCCCCCAGCTCCCTCTGAAACCCTGACGGGTCCATCAGGCACCAGGGGTGGACCAATTGCATGGGTCCAGCCTCCCTGCAGAGGGGGATGGCATAGGAGAAACTCAGGGTCACCAGGACGTGATCTGACCATGACACCGGGGAAAGCTGTACATCTCCCCTCAGATCACTTTGCCATTGCTCAGACAAGAAAACTAAATCCGGCATGTGGCCACTGTCTCGGGTTGGGTCCCGCACAATTTGAGACAGGCCCATGGCTGCCATGGTAGCCATGAACTCCCGAGCTGCCTCCGAGGACCGTCCCAGGGATGGCAGGTTGAAGTCCCCCAGAACCATATGCCTGGGGAACTCCACCGCCAACCCCGAGACGGCCTCCAGCAGCACTCCCAACTGTTCGCGGGCACCCAACCTAAGAAACAGTGTCTCACAGCCAGACACTTGTGGAGCAATGCCCCTGTAGGCCACTAGAGAGTCTCGGATGACAACAGCCACCCCTCCTCCCCTGCCCTGGTATCTCGGCTGGTGCCACACCATAAACCCAGCTGGGCACATTTCCGAGAGGGGCACCCCCCCCTCAGGCCCCAGCCAGGTCTTGGTAATACATGCCAGGTCTGCCCCCTCCTCAGTGATTAAATCACCTATGATGGGGGCCTTGTTTTTAACCGAAATGGCATTAAGCAGCAACAGCCGGAGGCCAGGGCCCCTCCTGCTGGACCTGATGGGATGGGTGGATGTATTTACACTGGTTGCACTGGTTTTCATTTAATGTTTATGATAATTATTGGCTGACTATATAATTTGTAATTGTTTTAATGGTTTTAATTATTGAAATTGTTTGCTGCCCAGAGTCACTTGGACTGAGATGGGTGGCTGTAGAAATGGCATAAATAAATAAATTATTGGGGTAAGGCAGTCCCTCAAATAACCCAGCCTCATGCCATGTAGAGCTTTAAAGGTCATCACTGACACCTTGAATCGGACCTGGAAGCAAACTGGTAACCAATGGCGCTTGTGGAGCAGAGGTGTAAGATGTACTGTTCTTGGGACACACACAATGTCTGTGCCTCTGCATTTTGCACCAGCTGAAGCTTCTGGATACTCTTCAAAGGTATTGACATTCATGCTGTCTTTCTAGTCTGACTGCTAGGAGGGTCAACAGGAAATGGCGCAGAGGTGGAAGCCTATTTGGTAGGCTCACTTTGCTGGGAAATTTGAGGTATGGAGGTGTTTGGTGGTCCTGGTCAGTTTGGTGGGACTGTGCCAGCCCAGCCTGTCTTTACATTCTCTGTGTTGGCAGACCCAAGATGGAGGACGGGGGCTAAGCCACTAGTCTGTTGCTGTTCACTCTGCCCTGCTGCTGCGTCCGTTAGTGCCAGTTACCTGGGCCAGCAGGAGGAACAGGAAGAGCAGCAGCGGTGGAGGCAGCCAGCATGGCAGCAGTGGAGCAAGCAGCTGGAAGGGGCCAGCGTAGCCCTGTCAACATTTCCCTGGGCAGCAGCCAAGCAGGACTGCATCAGGCAGTGGCCCCTCCATTATGGAAGCTCCTCGGTGAGCGGGCAGCAGAGCTCAGCCATGCTGTAGATCCACTGCCTTTGCTCCAGCTAACAGGTGGTGCGGAACGGACTCCGGGGGAAGTGGCAGTATGGACACAAGCGACAACAGACTAGCAGCTTAGTCCCAGTCCTCCATCTTGGGTCTGCCGCCATAGAGAATGTAAAGACAGGCTGGGCCATCATGGGATGAGGAAATGGCAGTGGCTACCAGGTCCTGGCCATTGGAGTCCCTGGTGGAGTGGAAGCCTCAGGTGACCAGGCGGTTTGTGGCAGTGGGAGCAAGAGCAAGGTGCCGTACCTGTGGGGGTTGTCCTGCCTTGTGTCTTGCAGCTGCCCCTCAAGTGGCCACTTGATAAAGCAGCCATTTTGGTGGATTCCTTTGTCTGTCCGGGAGGAGTTGGGACTGAAGTTGCTGGCACCTGGATTAAGGGCAGTTGTATGGACCAGGAGCCTTTCTATGGTTTGGTAGTTGGCAGATGGGTGTGGCTGAAGCTGTCACGTGAGAGACGGAGCTGGGCTGGAGGTGCTGCTGTCCAGTCCCTTTGGGGGTACATGGCTTCTCTACTTCCCCAGCGAGGAGAGCAGGGAGGTGGGGGGTGAAAGAGGAAGGTTTGGTTTTGGGTGCTGGAAATGTTTGAAAGAAGGTTTGGGTGAGGTGTTTGGATGGAGGGCCTGCTCAGGTGGAGGCACTGAGTGAGTTATAGAAGCCCTGGAACCTGAACAGAGTCTGCCTAGACTGTTTAGGTTGGATATGGATGGCTCCCGTTGCCTTGGGGATGGGAGGCTGCGGGGGGAGAGGAGCCACATAAGGAGAAAGGGGAGATGGTAGAGAAGGGCATTGCAGTGGTGACGGGCATGGGGAGGTATTGGGGGGGGGAGGGGGAGACGGGGCAGGATGCTCTTGGGGAAGGCGACCCAGTGTTTAATGCCAGTACCATGTTCTGGCCCAGGACCTGGTTTCTGGAGGTTTGGTGGCTCTGGTCTCTGGCTGCTGCTGCTGCTTAATGACAGGTTGGCCTGCAATAAAGCTCACCTCATCCACGATCTGATTATGGATGGGAGAGCTGACCTGGCTTATATCACTGAGACCTGGTTGGGCCCTGAAGGGGTGTGTATGTGTTAAAAAGTGGCATCAGCCGCAACTCCAGGGCAGGGTGGGGGTGTGGCAGTTGTTATCTGTGAGTTTCTGGTGGCCTCCAGAGGCCCTGCCCCAGACATCACCGGATGTGAGATCCTCTTAGTGAGGCTGGGTCATAGGGATCAGTGGGGATCACTGCTCACTCACTTTTCTCCCTGCAGTGTAGCTGCACCCCTGCCTGTGCTCTTGGGCTCTGTGTCTGAGCTGGCAGTGGAGTTCCCCAAGCTTATGGTTCTGGGGGATTTCCACCTGCCGTCTCTGGGCCCAGAGTCTGAGGCAGCGCAGGAGTTCATGGCCAGCATGGTAGCCATGGACCTGGTTCAACTTATTCATGGCCCAATTCACACAGGGGGCCACATACTGCATCTGGTGTTTGCCTCAGGGCAGTGATGTTATCATATGGATTTGGGAGGGTGTTAACATTGGTCCCCTGCCATGGACAGATCACTCCCTGTTGCCACTAGAGTTCTCAGCAGCTGCCCCTCAATGCAGGGAGGTGGGGCCTATTAGATAGGTCCACCCCAGGCACCTGATGGACCCAGTGCAGTTTCAGAAGGAATTTGGGGTTTTCCCTGGAGCTCTGGCACGCAGTTCAGCCAATGCCCTTGTTGCTGCTTGGAATGAGGTGGTGATGGGGCACTGGACAGAATTGTGCCTGTGCGGACTCTGCGCACATGGATCTTGCAGAGCGCCATGGTTTTTTTGAGCAGCTCCTAGAGATGAAGTGACACAAGAGACACCTAGAACATTTGTGGAGGAAGACAAAGAGTAAAGCCGACCGAGCACAGGTAACAGCCTATATCAAGACTTACCTTGTGACGATAAGGGTGTACTTACTTCTTCACACTTATTGCATCTGCAGAAAGCCCTCCAGCAGCCCTGTTTTGGGTGGCCTGGTCCCTTTGGGGCATCTCCTGTATTCTTGGCATCTGTCAGATAAAGTCACTTGATTTCTCTTGGAGTTAGACTCTGGCTAAGCAGATCCTTTGCAAATGATTGAGACACATCTGAATCCTGTTATCTGAGAGGAGTTAGGTTGATCCTGAGGAAGTGGGCAGGGTCCTTGTGGCTGTGAGCTTGGCCACCTGTGTTCCGGACCCATGCCCAGTGCAAAGGTTCTGGCTCTTCATGGTCTCTCAGCGGCTTTCGATAGCAGCGACCATGGTATCCTTCTGGACCGGTTTCAGGAGCTGGGAGTGGGAGGCACCATTTTGCAGTGGTCTCCTCCTTTTTCCATAGCCAGTTCCAGTTGGTGTTGGTGGGTGAGCCCTAAGCCCCTGAAGTGTGGGGTACCTCAGGGCTTGGGTATCTCCCCTCTCCTCTTTAACATCTACATGAAACCTCTGGGTGAGGTCAACTGACAGCATGGGGTACATTATCAGTACTCCAGTGATACCCAGTTATACACCTCTAGCCCTGGCCAGGCAGGTGATGGTGTTGCAGTGCTGTCCAAGTACCTGGAAGCTGTAAGGGTCTGGATGGGGAGGAACTGACTTCAGCTGAACCCTGGCAAGACAGAGTGGTTCTGAGTTTTTGGCCTCCAGGGTCTGGTGATTTGTCATCTTTGACTCTGGATGGGGTTGCCCTCCCCCGACCAAGCTGCACAATTTGGGGGTCCTCCTGGACTCACAGCTCCTGCTTGATAAGCAGGCGGCAGCCTGGGGGCCTTTGCATAGATCCGTCTTTTGCACCAATTGCTCTCTTTCCTGGACTAGGAGGCCTTGCTCATGGTCACTCACGCCTTAGTCATTTCCTGTTTGGATTACTGCAATGCACTCTACAGGGGGCTGCCCTTGAAGACTACTCAGAAGTTACAACTGGTCCAGAATGCAGTGGCACACGTAGTATTGGGTGTTCATAGGTTCGCCCACGTTATACCTCTATTGCATGAGCTGCACTGGCTCCCAGTTTCTTTCCGGGTGCAATTCAAGGTGGTGGTTATCACTCTTAAAGCTCTACATGGCACAGGACCTGGTTATTTAGCCTCTACCTAAAAGTATTTGCCCATCCCACTAGATTGGATAGGGTAGGCAGAACATCAGATCCCTTCCCTGAAATCCTGCCACCTAGTGGGACCTTAAGAAGTGTGCCTTTTCCATGGCTGCCCCTACCTTATGGAACACCCTCCCCCACCCCCCGTGATTCAGCAGGCCCCCATCCTTTTAGCCTTTTGGAAGGCCATCAAGACCTGACTTTTTACCGAGGCACTGAGATAGGATAGAATAGAATAGAAAGAATGGAATGAAGGTAATTGAAGCTTTTCATACATGCAAAAATATCCTAAGGGGGCTATTAAGGCACCTGGTCTTTCTTTGTGTTTGATCATTTTACTGTTCTATTGTTTTATGGTTATGTTTTATCGTTACTGGGTTTTACTGCTGTTGTGAGCCGCCCAGAGTTGTTTAAGATGGGCAGCCATACAAATCTTTTAAATAAATAAACAAATATTTCCCATAATGTATCTTTAGTGAATTTATAGCACTGATCATTGCCCAGTTCCTGGACTCATTTAGAATGGACAAATCTGTCATAATAGTTTCATTCTGTTCAGACGGGTGCTACCTGAGGCTCCAAGGGTTGAAGGCTTTAAATGCAACCATTAGAGACCTCCAAAAATCAGGTTGTAATTTATAATATGATACAAGGGGAAAACTGTTAAATGCTTGACTGGAGAATTATAATATTAATTTTAAAATGAAATACAGTTGTATAATGAAATGTAAACACATATGAAATAAAACTATATTTAACTACTAAGTTAAACATAGTCATGTAATCAAATGGAAAGAGAAATGAAATGAAATCCAATGTTTCTGTTCTGGATTCACTGACTACTTAAGGAGTTTGTGTTTTCACTGATGCATCTTCGAAAGGCCAAAAGGGTTCTTTGCTCAGGAAGAAGTTACACATTCCATCTTCTGATTTTTTTTTCACCCACTCCATTCTGTATTTGTACTTGTTTCTGAGCACATTTCTCCAGTTCTGACTATCAGCAGCCTCCCAGCCCTGGAGGAGAAATGACACACTAGGTTAAGCTAGAGTTCTTTTCCTTATGGCCAGCTGTTCATAGATCTTACTGCGAGGCCTTCCAGTCCCTATCTTCCTCTGAAGAAGAGTTGAATAACTGATCCACAGCCAGGAACACTGCTATTACAAAATAGCAATAGAAAAAGAAGAGATTCCCTTTTCTTACTAAGGCAAAATATTTTGGTAGCAACACCTGGGGGCAAAGAATCAGCTTGGAGATAGATACATCATGCCCTTGAGCTACAAGAGGGGCATCTCTGATCCAGACACATGGAGCATGCATGCTTTTCCATGCACAGTTGTCAGTTATGATGAGTTGCCAAAACATGTCATCAAATGAATGTGTCTTGTTTCCACTCAGTGGGTCCCCAATTGTCAAACCATCAAGTTCTATTAGTTAAATTGGATCAGAGCATGGATGTCTGTTAAACCTTCCTGGGAACCTTATTTTTAACTACCAATTGCTGCTGCTCACATTTTTCTAGGGCAATGTTTTTTCAGTGTTTGAGAGCTGAGACACACAGTTTTTTGAGGCAAAATTAGAAGCACATAATAAAGATGATTTCCAGAGCATATAAGTGCCAAGCTAAGGGGCATTAGTGGAGGTCAAAGTTATGTCAAGTTTAATTTGTGATTAGAACCCTTATCCATCTCTACAATATCTTTTTTGACATGTAGCAAGCAAAATTATACACAGTACAGGTAGACCTTATTATTCTTGGGGTTAATCTCTGTATAGAACCACAGATGTCAAAACCTCAGATAATGAGACATTGAGCCTGTACAAATTGAGAAGATAGGTTTGGAGCTCCAGAACATGACTACCACCCCTCAAAAAAACCACTATCCCCCACCATATCAAAAATACAAGAAAAAGATAAAAAATAAGGATATTTTAGGATACTTCGTGAAGAATAAAGGATATAGAATCAAAATAAGGAAACACTCTTCTTCCTCTTCCTCAAAGCTATAGAAAGTGTTGAGATCATTGCTGGATCTAACCTTGTTGGATCTGCACTGTAAGAAATAACCATTTTGATCCTATCCTCTCATCCCATGATTAAGTTTGCTAGAGCTTTGGCTGTCTGTCTTTGGGCTCCTCCACACATATACACCAATGTACTTTCTTCCCATTCCTGAGATGGGAAGGAAGTGTGTTACTTTCTAAACAGTGGCCTGGACAAAGATCCTTTCACCAGGTTCCTGCAATGAGACTGGAAAAGTTGCTATCTGCACAGAAAGTAATGTGTGTTACCATCAGCCTTGCAAGATCATCCAGACAAGAAGCACACCCAGATGGACTAATTCTACTTTATTGTAAGGTTACATTAACAGAAACTGGCAAGTCTGAAAGTACTTCTCTCCCCCCATCACCTTTACAGCCCAAAAACTAGGGAGGGTTTTTTCTGAGACATTTGCTATGTCGACATTCCTTTTGTGGGCTAAGCTGCCTCTTATCCAACTGTTCCCTTGGCTGCAGTTCTTTCCCCCGTTTGCCGAGATCATTGCTACATACCATTACAGTTACTTTCTGTGTTCTGCAGAATGTATGTTACCTTCTGTGTTTCTGTGTGGCAACTGGTATTCTGCGCTGGGAGAAAAACAGTACCTGCAATGGGAAAGCAGTTCTCTGCTGCTTTTCCAAATGCCCTTTTGAGCTGATAAAAAGTAATGCAGAACCTCCTTCCCATCACAGGTGCTGTGTGTAGAGCTGAGTTGGTTCATTTGTCCCTTTCACTCATATTCCCTAAAATATTCTCTGCTCGTACATTGCCAAAGTACACTTAATCAAAGGGTATATTTTAAACCAAAGAGGTTAATTCAGCCTGGAAAGAAGGCAGCCAAATCTAGGTATGTGGATTCCCCAGGTCTGAAGTTTTCCATTTCCATTCCCTCTGCCCAACAGCCCTGACTTCCTGTTTCTGCCTGCCAACCCTCCCCCATTATCACTGAGTCTCCACAGAGGGCTTTTAGTGAAAATAAACACCACAAAACATACCCAAGAAGATAAAAATACATCATTTCTTCACAGCAACTTAACCCTCACAGGCCATGTAATATGAGCTCATTCATTTTCCCCAGCTGGAGGTTACTAGTGGGAAAATTGACCTTGTGGAAGGGGTTCCACAAGGCTTATATTCCATTGGGAGAGAAGGAAGGCCACGTGAAGTTCTTTTCTCCCTGATAGGCAAAGCAGAAATGATCATGTAGGAATCATACCTCATGGCTGGATGGAAGGGGGCAGTGCAGCTGTGAGCCCTACAAGTTGGAAACCTCCATCAGGCTCCTCCTCCACGTGAGTCACAGTGTTCACACAGGAGGTTGTATTGTGTTTCCAATGGAAAATGCTACTTCTCCCCCAGATCTGACTTCAGTATGCCTCACCATGGGCTGCCAATGTGATAGAAGCTCCATTATAAGGAAAGATACTCATCGATCAATAGTGGGCCATCTTGAAGCCAGATTCAGGAGGACATGTGGGGTGAAAGCTTCGAAGTTCCAGAGGAAGGATTTTTAAGAGATCAGTTTTATTCACACATGTTGACACTCTCAAAAACTCTAAAAGCTTAGTTGGACAGGACTTTATTGTGTTGATTCTTCTCTAATGGTCGGTTCATAGACAGAGACATAGACAGAGAAAGGATTCAAGAGACAGTTTTAGAAACCACCACCTGCTACCTCCTCCATAATCGGTAGAAAGAACCACCATCTTGCCAGTTTACAAGAAACCTATTGGAAAGAAACTGAAAAAAGTACCCACTCTAATGTACTGGGGGGATAAATGGCCCCAAATTGGAAATAGCTCACTTGCAGAAATAATTGCAACACCCATCCCTTTAATCTCAATACATCCTATTGAAGAAACATTTAATCCTGTGGAAGAATTAACTTGGGTTGAGTAATCTTTCAAGAGCCTTGCATCTTCAGTGACACTTTTTGCTGAGTCCCTAAATATGCCGGTATTTGATTATGTGAAGGTCTACATTCTGATACACATAAACCATAGGTCAGCAAAACTGCATGGGGACCACATCAAGATGGCCAGCACCCAATTCTGTTCTGTTTCTACTGCCCCCCTCCCTCACCCCCAGGAGAAAAGGGCTAGTTTTGCTTTTGCTGTTCATTGTTTGCAAAGGACTTTGGGAATTTGATTGAGGGCTTTAAAAAAAAAAACACAGTTGGGTTATATGTGATTGTTGGGTGGAAATCTGCTCAGTTCTGTTTATTCTTTTAGGCTTCTTGGAATCACAGAACATGATATTTTATGGAATTATATGCTTCAATGCTTTGACGTTTCATAAATAGGAAAAGTAGGAGCATAACATAACATAATATCGGAAGACCCTCCCTTGATGCCATCTATCTCATTATGTATACGTTGGACTATCCAGTCCTTCAGCCAGGCTGAGTCCCCCAATCCTTCTTATCTCTAGAATTCAAATTTAGCTAAAAGAAAAGAAAGCAAAGCATAAGTACAAAACGAAAAGCACTACAGTAGTAACTGAGTTTACCAGGCTAAATCAAGCTTCATTGTAACTGTTGGATGGGTTGTGGCTAGGTCTGTTGGGTTACAAATTATGTAAGTCTGGAGTTTGACAGGGTGGGTGGGTGTTAAACCTAATCTGACAGCTCTTACACATGTGAGAACTGAGTTTATCAGGGGCTGGCAAGAAGTTAGAACCAGTTTGAGATTTTCGAATCTGAAGGAGTGGGAGGAAAACAGGGAGTTGAAATTACCATTCTTTGCCTGGCTTACGTCAAAGTAACACGTACTCAAGAGGAAGAGGTTTGTCCAGTGGGGCTCATAGGCTGCTTAAAAAAAAAACCCCAAACAAGGTAATTTCTTTCTTCTGATCTAAAAAGCAAAGGCACATTCCCAACAGCTGACTGCCTGTTTTTTTCTTTGCTACTTTAATTTGATACTACAGATGTTTTATTAAGTGAATTGTAATATCCTTTTACCTAGAAAGTAAAACATCAGGTGGTGATGTAATGGGAAGCTGAGCGTTTTATATTCCTCCGTCTCCCTCCTTCTTGGCCTTTATTCCTTTAAATGCATCAACAGGTGTTTTGAATAAGACAGGCACACAGCTTTTTATGCACTTTGAATCTCACATTCCTTGTTGCACAGTTTATCCAGGCCATATATTAACGCACTTGGCATGTCTAGCCCCCAATGTGGGGGAAGGCAGAGTGGTGCAAAGGGCTTTCATTTTTCTTGAAAGTTCGACTTTTTGCCATGATTCCGTTTTCATAAAGATCTGGAGACTTGAGTTGCTGATCAGACTCACTAAGGGTTGATCTGCATGATGAGTTCGCCCTGTAAAAGTTCGGGTCACTAACCATTTCTCAGGGGTGAGAACATACATCATCATCCTCTACCCACTCCAGCCCACCAGCAAACCTCTGTAAAGTGTTCAAAATTGGTTTGTGTGTGTGTGGGGAATGTCTCCACTCCAATTGGCTACTTGTTCCCCACCATCATTTTTTTAAAATAAGTTCATCAGTGGAACTGTGAAAAACTTTTTTTTTTTTTTAAACACATTCACTGTTTGGAAGAATGACAGGACAGAACCAATGTTTGCCCTTTTTTTAAAACCAGGTGAAATTGACATTTCTGCTATTTTCCCTTTCTAGTCCAAATGATAAGAAAAATAGTAAAACCATGCTGATTCCCTTCTTTTTCTTTTCTTCAGTCCAGAAGGAGGAAAGGAACAGAGAAATCCACCATTCAGGAGCCTAGTAAATGTGCTTTGGACAGAACTTCAGATCCAGCACATGCCTATAAAGGGGGAGGGGCTTGCATCACAATGCCATCTTCCTGCAGGTTTTGAGCCCCCATCCCCTGGCAGATGCTGCTGATCAGCCCACCTCCATGGCCAAAGTAGATTAAGAGATTGAAATCTGCCTCTGGAAAAGGATTCCTTAAACCAGCTTCATTTTAGGTCAGTTTACACACCGGAGTCAAGCAGCTTAAGGCTACAGAGCTGAAAAGCCTTCAGACCCTCCCCCACCTGCCCCCATGAAGAGTATGCCATGAAGAATCTGTCTGCCAAAAACAGACAACCTGAAGGCTGATGACCTCATGTAGCCCTTAGCCTCCTGTATGCAACCTCTGGAGCCTTGCAGGATCGCATATACTTGCATGAAATTGTGAGGACATCATTCATCCCTTTCGGCTCTAAGGTGCCAAAGCTGATCTAGGCCCCCGACTGTGAAAATGTTGCTTGGTGTCTCCCCTAATAGAGTGACCTCAGGATTCGATGTGTTCTCCCAGCTCCAAAGGTTTAGTATCAACCAAATCATCTTCCTCTATTTCTTTGCTATTCAGAGGGAGAAAATAGGAGGACTTATTTTACTGCTATCAGCTATTTTTGGCCCTCTTTCAATAATCACCAAGTGGTGTCTGTGCGACTCGTGAGAAGAGCCATAAACTTTAATCACTTGTGCCTCAGCTCGGTTTTTTCCTCGAATCTCCCTGACTCATTTTCCTTGTGTATCATGACTTTTAGACTCTAAACCTGAGGAGAGGGAAGAATCTTTTAAATTGCTCTGGAAACAATTTTAGTAAAAACGTTGGAGGAAGACTTTAAATAATATTTCATCTTCAAATAAGTATTTCAGTAAATACAGTGGAATATGGAATGCCCCTGACAACAGAGTTCTAACTTCTCGGTAAAATAATAAATGCATTAAAACAAAAAACAAAATCACTCCCCCACTCTCCAAGTTTAAAACTTTTCTTCCGAAGAATTACTCCTGTATTCTTCTGAAATTATATCGGTTTCTTAGCTAGTACAGTAGTACCTCGGTTCACAAACGCTTCTGTTCATGAACAATTCGGTTCACGAACAGCTCCGATTGCAAAATTTTGCCTCCATTCGCGAACTCTGCATCGGGTGACGAACAGGATCTGCGGCCATTTTCCCTCCCGTGACATGTGGTCGCGGCTTCCTGTAGGGAGGGGGACTCTCCCTCCAAGCAGTAACCGCCTCCCCCCGCCTTCCTGTCCTCCACGCCGGGAGTCACGTCGAGCAAGGTTAGCTTTCTCTCTCTTCGTACTGTACTTTGTGTCATATTTTTGCGGTTTAAAAAAACAACAACATATGGTTCAGAACGGATTAACCATAATTACATTGAACCTTATAGGGAAATTTGATTCAGGACGCGACCAAAATCAGTTGGCGACCAAATTCGTAGGGGTCAGAACGGATTAACCGTATTTACATTGAACCTTATGGGAAAATTTGATTCGGTTCACGACCAATTCGGTTCGCGACCAGAGTCGCGGAACGAATTAAGTTCGTGAACCGAGGTACCACTGTATTACTTTTGTGCTGCGCCTCTTTTCTGCAATAATTTAGAATCAAGAAGAACAAAAATAACGACCCCATTTGGTGGAGGGGGCATTACCAAATAATCCATCAGTCTGTGACCCTTTATTTCAATGACCAGCATAATGCAAAATCAGTCAAACAAACAAGAAATAAAATACGTAAAAGGTCATTTCAAGAGACTTCCTAGAGGTAAGCATAAAATATTGTGACAATACTTCATTAATATTAAAACTTTCAGCCTGAAATTAAGTTCCTAATATAAATATTAAAAGCTGCTCTCGTAGAACACTGACATTTGAAGGCAGGATCCCCTTAAAGGAGCAATTTGTCTTGCAAGTTTCATCCAGGTCCGTCCAGAAATAAATAAAAAGCAATAAATAGTTTCTTTAGAAATATATGTTTGAAAATCCTGATTTGTCTCAACATTGTTCCTTTTATGAGGATCCCACCATCAAAAAGTCTTCATGCTGGACTCAAATTGCTTTGTTTTACAAATGGTCAGATGAAGCTCTGAGACCAGAGGCTTCCATGGTGTGTGTATAATTGTGTGTCAGAAAAGTCCAGATAGTGACTGTGACCAGTGCCTTAACATTTTGATCCCCTTGCAGATGTCCTGTCTGAAGCTGAGCCTATTATAGATATCATCTGTTGCACTTGGCTTATGCAGATGGGCAAGAATTTTATTCTTTTTTTTTTTTTTGCAAGAACAACTTACCAACGTTCATATGCTTTTTCATAAACAGACTGGAAGAAATCTGATTTTTTAAAATAAAAAACAAATTGAAAGCAAGGGTTGCCGCTAATTTGTTTGTCAGTGCTTAATTTAGGATTTGCAGGACAGATACCAAAGAACAAGAACACCAAGGGAGATGCCAGGGCAGCCACAAACGTTAAAGAAAGTTTATTAAAAAATTGTCCCCAAATATAGCCAGAGCGCCAGGGGACCCGTCTTTAATCTGCCAGGTGAGTCCAAATGGCAAGGACTGTCTTTGGAATTTGACTCACAAAGAGATTGCTTTCATTAGGCGGTTTTAGACACCTACAACCTCTCTTTCCCCTTCCACCCTCAGAGTTGCTCAGTTTAGGCATCAGGGAAGGAAGGTTAGATATTAATGAGGATTAAGTATCTGGCAGGCACGGGGCACTACAACAAAAGGGGAATTATTATCTGATTGGGATTAGAGCAAAAAGTTTGTTATCTCACAGCTCACAAGAGTAAATAGGATGAGCAAGCTTGTTCCATTTTTCCATTAATCAAAAAATGCAAGTGAATCACAGGATAACAAGCAACTCTAACCGGTATATAGACCCTACATTTAACAAGAATATCACCACATTTTATTTTATTTTTTTTAAAATCTACACAAATCATAACCATACAGTATATCATAGCATTAACTGCTTTGCCTCTGTTTTGAGTTTTTTGTTTGCTGATTAATATCAGAACAGACAAAGCCATCTAGTACAATGCAAAGGCTGAGCTTTACGTGTATCTTCCTTTCTAAAATAAGGGTTGGGAGAGAAGCCATTTCAGTTTGATTACTGGAAGAATCAGGCAACATCCAAGGGGGTTATTTTCAAAAAATGCTAGGGAGACCAGCAAACACATGGAACAACCATTTTGGCAGCAGAAAGGCTATTCATACATTCCCAAGTTTATTCCCAAAGTCACAACAAATTAATAAGTTGTGCTCAATGGGATAGATCTGGCAGGTTGTCCAGCAGTCACTTTGTGACTGACATGGCTGGTGGGCTTGTTATTCTATGCCGTGTTTGACAGAAGCACATCTGGCAGAATCTCTTGTTTGAATGTTGTTCTCCATCAGCGACTTTATTGTCCTGTTCCTTCTCTATAATTCAGCTGATAATCTATGGCTGCAGTTGGCGCTGCGTACCTCTTCAGAGAAATGTGAATGTCTGATGATTTTCTTTTCTTCTTAATGAACTTTGAGCAAACTCCTCCATCTCTTTCTGTTTAGCGGTGAAGACTGCTGGGCTCAGGGCAGAATATACATTTGGCTTCTTTTCTGGGTGGCCCAGTGCTCAAAATCAGCCACTGTGTTGATTCATTGTAGTGCCTTCTGCCTAGTTGTGCCAGTTTCGTATATTGTTGGATTAGACCAGGGAATTGGGTGGGCATAGTCATCATTCCGTGCCAGCAAATCCAAACAAACTTCTGCTATGCACAGCCTTCTTTTCTCCTTTCTGTTCAGGGTGGCATTTAGCCAGACCACCCTGCTAAAAGAAGAACCCGCTTTTGAGTCTCTCTAGGCAAGCCTCTGAAGGGTGGCTATTAACCCAAGCATTTAAGACTCAGTTTCAGTGGTGTTAATTTCCAGATTTTATATCCTCAGTTGGTGGAAAAATGCTATAACTTGGAACTGCTCAGCTAATTTTTTTTTTAAATAGATATTTTAATCTGACAAAACAGACTGTGGACATTTTGGATAGGCACCTCCCAGAATCCCTTATTCGGGAATGAACATGTTAAAATAGTTCTGGCTGGAATTCTCCATTTCACTAGCTTCCATTACAACCGGAGTTTGAAATCCATGACTGTCAGTCTGGCTGATGATTTGCTAATCTACCGATTGTATCTCCGAAAATAAGCGTTTCTCAACATAAACATAAATAATTGAGAAAGGGGATATTTGCTTTATCACTGGGTTCTGTGTGAATTGAAGCAGGCCCATTACGACTACCTAGAGAGAGATGCTTAATGTTCAAAAGGTGGTGAAATTTATGAAGGAAGTTAGGCATTCTGATAGAAACTCTGTATCTATAGGTTTCTTATCCTCACAGAAGAAGAATAGAAAGGAAGTAGGCTAAGGGGGAGGTCTTAAGAGTACCCATCTTCCAATCAAGGGAAAGCAGAACAGAAACTGTTGCAAAATTCCAGGGGGTGATTTTCAATTTAGTTTGCCCCCAGCACACTCCTTGTCAATCCCCACCTTCAGATCAGAGCAAGCACTCACACCACTCAGTTCAGCTAGCCAAAAAAAGAGTTTTGTGTTTATTTGTTAATCATCAGCAAACATCAAAACAGTTAACTGGCCAAATGGGACAAAAAAGCTGGCAAAAGTGAGGCGAGAAGAGGACGTGAGGATCAGGCAAGGATTTGCGTTATTCGTATCTGTGCATCTCTATTTATCAAAAGGGCAGAACTTTCCAGAGCCTCTGGAAACATTACTGCAGGTAATTAGCATGGACAGTCTCAAAGGGAGCGGCTTTTGGTTATTCCAGCCATAGCTATTTACGTAATACAGCAGAATAGAGATGGAAAATAGGATACCAGGTGATCCCTCCTTTATTCTGCACAATGAAAGACACAAAATGGTGGATGGGGATGACATACCCAACAAAAACAAGAGGAGAAAAGATGGAGGTCCCTTGTTTGTCAACTCTACTCCTAATCTTCCTAGTGGTGAAAAAGATGGAAGCTATTATAAACTTATATTATCTTGTAAAGCTGCCATCTCCAACATTCATCTGAATAAGGCTATTAGAGAAAACCCAGATCTCTCAAAGAACTTCATTCTCACACTCACCTGAATCTGTGGAGTAGTTGTTATTTTTTTTTATTTGAAAAAAAAAAACAGGCTAATATCTTGCCCTTTTTGCTACGCCTTATGGGGAATTAGCGCAATACAATATGAGAATGACATTCTGCTGCAGAGCAGTTTATTAAACGTAGACAAGCACTGACAACAGACTGAAGTAAAACTCAGGCCTTATTAGTGAAACCATTTTCTTCTGGTCCACAAGCAAAATGGAGTGTGAATAAAAATGCACGAGTACGTAAAAGGAATGTGAAGTTAAAACAAAGTGGTTAAAATATGGCTTATAACGTTGTAGTCTGCTTCATGCGATTCAGTCTTATCTTCTTTTTTTATAATCTTATTACTTTCCATCTGTTTATGAGTGTGGCTTTATTCTGTAGGAACATCCCATTTCTGGGCTCAACCTTCTATAATTGCAAAAAGATCTACTGCAGAACAAGAAATAACAATACAATGTTTGCTGGTGCAAAACCAGTCTAAACCAGTCCTATATCCCCAAAGCTTATTTCCCTCTAAGCCTTAACAACAAAGACATGTTAGCACATGTCTGCATATATATTGTGAGACCGTGCAATAGCATTTCCATGCCAATTGAAGTCTGAAGGTACTGACTACCAATCTGGCTGATGATCTGCCATACACCTGTACAATACACCTATTGTAACTCAGCAGGGCACATATTTCCCTGCTTAAATATAAATAATCGGGAATGGAAGTTGGTTATCTCATTTGCATCATGATGCAGTTTGAAACCTCCTGAAAGGAAATTTGGGATCTTCCTCTTGGTAAAGGAGGGCCTAGCACCAAATATTTTCCTTAATATTACACCAGAATGGAGACATTTCATAGGAATCATGGTGCTGGGGAAATTTCTACTGATAATAGCAGTCAATAATGACAAGCATGTAAACCTTGGTCTGGCTCGGAAGGAACACTTTGAAAGGGAGACGTGAACCATTAGAAATATAACCAGTTTTGGGGAAAAGAATAGGATGATAATTACTCAATAGAAAGAAAGGCATAACTTTTTTTTCCTTTTCATTCCTTTTCTTTTTCTCTTACTTTCTACCTTTTCTGATTCATTTTGTCTACTTTTACTGAACTGAAATATAACCTGTTTTATATCTTTAAATAAAACAGTTACCTAGGTCATATACATACATTTTACATTTCCAATTTCCCGCGGTTGCATCCTCCTCTAATTTATGTAACTATTAATGAACCAACCTTCCTTTTCTAATGCAGATCTCTCTGATGCTATTCTTCATTGCGTTCCTTTCTTCAGGCAGACTTTTAAAAAGTAAATCGCTTCTCATGTAAGTGACGGCTCTGAATGTAACTTCCTGTTAAACACCCTTCAGAAATGTGCATTCAGTTTCCACACACGGTTTTTAAGACTCTTGTGCTGTTGTGCAACCATTTAAAACAAAATTCAAGCAAAGCAAAGCTAGGCAAAGCAAAGCAAACTTACTCTTTTGTCAAAAAATGTCAGAAGCAGAAGCAAATTAACTATACAAGGGAATAATCCCATTAGTTGTTTTTGATTAATTTAAATATATATTTTAGTTAAATGAAAATGATAGGAAATGTTCTTTTTTTTCCCCAGGCCCTGTCCACTTTTTTTATCCTGGTCCACTTGTTTTATAACTCCAATGTATCACTCAAATGCTAAGCATGGCCCCGGGTGCAAAAAAAATGTTGCATATTCAGAAAAAGGCATTCCAGGGGTCAAGTTGGAGGGACAGGAAGATCTATATCTAAATCCTATGTATTATTCTCTAAGGATTCAGGATTTAGCTCCCCATCTGCCAATCTGAGGTTAGTATAGTTAATTTTGATTTTGCCCTGAAAAAAATGGGAGATGTATTAAAACTAGCAATGACAATCCATCAGTGAAATCACTGGAGTAAAACTTAGTCTTCATCCTACCTTCTCTGGGTCAACAGATAAAGGAGATCACTTCACCTCCTTAAGAGTACTTTCTTATTCCTCTTTAACTGTGATCAGAGTTCCCCTTTGGCTTGATAAAAGCTTTGTATCTGGAGAATGTTATCTACAGTAAGCCCTAAAGGAAAACTTTTCCTAAGGGGATCTCAAGTTTTGATAAGAAAGATGTTAGTTAAATTATCTGGTATAGCTCTGGGCTGTTTTTGAAGAGATGAAACAGTTCCGAATAAGTAAATTATTCCTTTTTAATCAAGATGAAAGAAAAAAGAATTCATGGCATATGATTACTACAAATATATTGATTAGAAAAGTTCCATGCAGTTCTGTGTATCATACTTCTGGGTAAAATAACAAATGGGCACATTATACCCTTCACAGAGAGAAGGTCCTCTGAATTCAGTGGATTTATTTTTAAGTAACAACATAGAAGTTGCAGAATTGTCCTTAACTCTAATTTTATTCCTAACTCCTCATCTTTACTCTAGTAATTTAATAAATGGCTTAGCAAAGTATTTTTCTTTGGAAGTTAAAATAGGCGTTCTTCATTTTCTTGAAAAAAACATTACAACAATTTGCAAGAATTTCTGTTTCTTTTCAGCGTCTTAAATGACAATGAACAATTTCACACGGCCCTTTTTTAAATTGCTTCATCAGAGCCATCCTAATTTGTACTTAGATGGGAGATCACCAAATCCCAGGGCTAGACTGGGAAGTAAAAATGAATGAATATCTTGGAAGAAGGCAAAGGTAAAACATTGTTTCTAAGAAACATACATGGAGATGTCCTTATGATTAGTTGAGCTCAATTATATATGAAAGGTCAAAGGCAGCCCATAGCCTGAAAAAAGATGTATTCTGAATATGTGCATATGTATGTGTAAGCAGGATATACAGTATGTATGTGAAGTATGTGAGTGTATATATGGAGAGAAAAAATACTGTCTATTTTTTGACCCTAGGTCCATCATAAAATTGGATATTTGGAATCATATGTAGATTTAAAAATAGCTATCAACTTTCTTTAAATGACAATATTCTAATTTTGACTCTGTACTCTTTGAAAATGATTTGGAAGAAGTGTTTTGGACCTCACATGAACATGGGACCTCTTGTCTACTACTTACAGCAGCTTCATCTTTTTCAGCCTAAAGTAGAACTGCTTTGAGGAATAACAGAGAGGTGCTATGTTACTTTGAAGAATTCCGTACAAGGTCCAAAGCACCTCTTTCTGATCATTTTCAAAGGGCACATGGTCTGAAAATGAGAGTATTGAGATTAAAGGAAAGCTTGCACAGATCTGTTTTAAGATTGTAGATAGGCCTATCTATCCAGTCTCTTCTTTTTGACACATCCCTTATCTCTGCTTTTCTCTCTTGCTATTTCTGACACTTGGGCTTTCTTCTTTCTATCCACTACTAGCAAAAAGATAAGTTGTACTTGCCAAATATATGAACTGATTGATTGCAAAGAGCTCTTGAAACCGGGCTGAGGACCACAGGCTTCCTACACATGATTAAAATAACAGTCATGCCCCAAATGTGTGGCTAGATCTCCATGCAGGTAGATCTCTATATGAGAAGAGCCTGGTCTGTTGTAGGAAATAACTGTGGTTATTAACAATTTCAGAGGCATTCTTCAGTGGTTTGCTTCCTCCTGAGAAAGCAGACTCCAAAAGACATCTCAATTAAAATAACAGGCTAGTTGGGAACTCAGGGGATCCAGATTCATGCAGCTAGATGTATCTTGTAAATAAGGACCCATTTAGTGGCCTAGCTTGATTGTCCCTGGCTGTTCTTTTACATTCCTGTTCTAATCCAATTAAATTAGCTGAACCAGATGGTCAGCTGCTGTGAATAGTAAAGCTGATTGAAATCAGTGGAACTGTATGATTTCCACCATTGGGGAATCTAGTTCCACTGAGAGTTGAGAGGAAAGCATATTTTAAAAAGGCACTGTTTCCAAACTCAAACACATCTTTGTGTTATATCTTGGTCCTCATCCCCCCAAAGAAAACTATTTTACATTTCAGAAATGTGATTATGTCTGTTAAGCATGCTTTTTCTAAAACTGAAAGAAATTAAATTTGTTGTGCCCTAAATATGAATTAGACTATATTATCATCCATAATGTCAAGATTCATTGTAGCTTATGCATCAGAATATCTAAGGTTTCCCACTGTAATAGAACAATATCTTATTCGTTTTGCTAGGTCTGTTAATTTTGTGCTGAAATCTGTCTCCTGACTTTTCAAAGCTTTTCTTCCCCTGAGAAAGAGGCTTTCATTTTTCTGCCAAATCCTCAGGCATGTTTGATAATATCTTGCACATTGCTCTTGTTGCTGTTTTTTGAGCTTGCTTTATTGTTGGGGATGGTGGAGGATCAGGGGCATCCATGGCAAGGGTAAAAATGTCAAAATGGCAGTTGCTAACCTGCAATCAACGTTGCAGCCCCTTTTACAAGCATGCAACAACACACACATGTAGGGAGTTTGACTGCACAGCTGAGACTGCCCAGTTCTGCTGCTCTTGTTTTGTAAGTGTCCCACATATTTCCATCCTTCTGAAGCCTTCCTGGAAGGAATATTCTCATGCTATCTTCCCTTGGAAATCCAGGGGGACTGCAGACTGCTAGAGAGATAATGGTACAGTGAAAAATAGGACATTTGTACAACTGTTTGGCCACTACAAAACTAAATAAGGGCAAGAATGCTGCATTTATTTCTTGTTGGAGATGGCAAATGGCACAGATGGTGGTGGAGGTTTCTGTTCACCATTGTCTGCTGAAATATCTGTGGCGGTCCATGAGGCCTGTGGGAGGAATGCCCTCATGAGGTGTTCCATAGGACTTAATGGTACCTTAATGGTAGCTTAAACTTATACCTTATAAGTTTGGGCTCATTCACACACCCTGGTGTTGAGATGGGCTGTTTACCATTTTGGAGGACATGTCTTCATAACAGCCTGCATCTTGATATAAGCTGCCCCAGAAGTAGGCTAAAGGTGGATCAAAGTGACCTGGCAAGAAACATGTATTTTTCACTGGAAAACAGAACAAGCCCTCTCTATGTGACCATTCTATGTCACATGGTATAATGGTATGTGGGAATGACCTTGGGAGACAGGAGGAAGAGCCACTAGACAACCATCATACAAAAGAGGTTTCAGTCCACAGAAGCAGAAGAGGCTTGGGAAGTATTTCAGAAGGGGCCCTCCCTAGCTTTCCAGAGAGTAAAAGGAAAGGAGGGGGACAAATACTTTCAGACTTACAATAATGATGGAATTGGTACTCGTGGTTCTGCTTCTTGTCTAGACAAGAAGGGCTAATACATGGAAGAAGAGCTTAACTAAGGTTGGATTGGTGACCTGCAGGGTTCCAATTAATTGGTTCCACTGCAGGACCATCGCCTTCCATCTGGGACTGTGTGCCTTCATTTGTGTTTTGGCTGCTAGAAATAACAGAACCTTCCTGGCAGTCATTAGTTTTGGTATGGGAAATACTGACCCCATGAAAGACTTTTCACAAGGTTGCTACTCCTTTTTTGTAATCTCATGACTTTTCAGTTCCAGTAGTGCCCTAAAACCAAATCCTGAGCTCAGGATTCTAAGGATCAGTGTTTTTGTAGCAGGTTCAGCTGCTGGTTCATCCAATAGTTATGAATATATGTAGCTCAGAGTTGAAACATTGGATTCTTGATGTTCTCTGAGCTTGGTTATTTTCCTGCAAACATTTCATTAGCAGGCCAGGTAGCATCATCAGTGCATAGGAGAGTGAACTTTGCTGGTTGTTTGTATATGGGAACTTGCCCTGCCAATCCTGGTTGGGGTGTGGTTTCTTTCTTGATTGTTCCTTGATTGAGGCATTGTTTCTTCCCTGATTGTTTATCTGGTGCTATTTCCTGCTTATCTGAATGTTGGTTGTTGGAGAAGATGTGGGCTGTTTGTTTCCTTCCTTGAACTTTGGTTATATCTTTTGAAGGTATGTAGGTGCCATGTGTTTGTTGATGGCTGGTTTGTCAGAATGCTAAACTTCCAGGAATTCCCTAGTATTTTGGGTTTATTTTTAATATTGAGCCCAGCCTAGTCCGTCCTGGACCCTTAATGATCAAAGTGTGTGGCACAATGTTGGTAAGCAGTTTGCCAAGGCAACTGCTCTACTATCTCTCCCAACAGCTGTCCCAATCCACAAGCCCAGGAGCCTCTTGTTGACAGAAAAGTGCTGCTGCAAGTGATAACCATGAGGGCTTGGTATGGAGACCAAGGGGGATTCAGTGTTGCTCCTGTTGCCAAGAGGGGATTCAGTGTTGCTCCTATTCAGCAGGAAAGGTCACCAAAAGTCCACAGGAAAGCCCCCTCCCCCACAGCTATCCCTTGGCTCAGAGGTTGCTCAGCACATAGATTGGAGAAGGAGGTGACAATGACCTGATTATCTGGATAACCTTAAGCTGGTTATATATATATTTATATTTATACTATAAAAAATATATTTATATACATTCGATTTATTCTCTGCCCATCTCCCCCCAATGGGGAACTCTGGGCAGCTCACAAAGTATATATAATCCTAACAGTGACAAATCTTACAATTACAAATCCTACAGTGCTATATATATATTACACTATGTGACCAGGAGTGGTTGCTAGGGGGTCATCCGGGCTTTTTCCTTCTCCAAAGATCTTTCTCACTGCTCGCATCGATTGTTGCTCGTGCCGGTTCCATTCGGAGTTCGGCCGGCACCGGTATTTTGCTCCCCCGCGCAGCCCCGCCAGTTCCTCCCATCTAAACGGGAGTCCCCATTTACCTACTCGCAGGTGGAATAGCTTTTGAACTGCTGGGTGAGCAGAAGCTAGGACAAGGGACGGGAGCTCACCCTGTCCCGCGGAGCCAGGCCCGAACCACTGGAGTGCTGACCATTTCTGACTGGCAAACTCCAGCGTCATTAAGCCCCTGTGCCACCACGTCCCATACAGGTTACCTGTAAGCATTCTCACCTTTTAAAAATGTCTCATTTCAGGGATAATAGGAATCTCCCTTCTTCTGGCTGATCAGCTGCTAACCCAAACCTGTTCATGGGTCCCACTGAAATTGAGAATGATCTCTGTGTATTTAGCAGAAAGGGAGATGACATGCCAGCTGCTACCCCTGTGTGAGAGCAGCAAGTCTATCAGCCTTGTTCCTAAGGTGCAGTAAAAGGACCACCGTGGTTTTAATAGCAACATACTTTCCTTCCATCTCAAGGACGGAAAGAAAGCACACTCATGAGGTTGTGTGGATTAGCCCTTTGATTGCTTCTGAAATAGCTGAGATATTTTTTTCAGAGGAGACACTTTTCCAGTTCCTTGTGAAATTTCACTTTAAATCAGCCTTTCTCAACTTGGAAGATGTGTTTGAATTTCTCTGCAACACCTTTAAAAAGAAACTATTTTCCTCATTCTTGACAGCTGGAATTTCTGTTTAGGATCAGGTCACAGAAGTTGATTTGATTTATGGGGCACTGTCAAAATATTTCATGGCCATTGTATGAAGAAAAAAAAGTGGTTGCCTTAAAAAAAGAAGGAAAAAAAATGGATGATAGCTTTTAAAAAAGAACAAGCGAAAACCACGACTGGTAGTCATTCCAGCCATTCCATATTATTTATTTATTTACTTATTTAAGCAATTTGTAAGGCTGCCCAACACACTCATGGTGACTCTGGGGGGTTTACAGAAGTTAAACCCCAAATACAAACCCACTACACCCCCACCCCCCTGGCAACAGCAATACATTTAAACAAACCACTTGATGGGCTCTGTATCAACCTGGGATCCCCAGGCCTGTGGCAAAACCATGTCTTCAGGCCCTTCAGAAGAGTATCGGGGGGGGGGGCAGTCTTATCTCCATGGGGATGATGTTCTACAGGGAGGGAGCCACCATGGAGAAGGCTCTTCTTCTTGGTCCCAGTAGATGGACCTCCTTAATGGGAGGGACCCGTAACATACCGTGCCTCCCCGATCTGGTGGTTGGGCAGATGAAATTGGGAAAAGGCAGTCCTTCAAATATTATGATGGAAAACAGGGGCAGGAATGACCAAGTTTGCTAAGGTAACCCATAGAATCTTAGAAATCATCTGGTCCAGCACAAGAATTCAGGTAACTATACTCCTGATTGAAAACCTCCAGGGATGTAGTTAATTTTAATGGAAGAGGACTGAATGGGAGAAATGCATGACTGCAACTGAAGACATCATTAATATCTTTCTTCTTTTCCTCCACCATCATTCCATTTGGTCATGGTGTGGCTGAATGACCTTTTGCCAAAAACTTATTTAACATACCATCACTTTCATGCTGGAGGGGCTAAAAAATGTAGGAAAAGAGTCTAACTCCTGAGAGCAAAATGTGGCTTGTTCCTTTGATAGAGTGCAGGTAACCATGGTATGGCAGTGAGGAAAATGGTATGCTTTGGGCTACAGCCAACCCTAACCTGTAGATCAGCATTTTTCAAGTGTGGCAACTTTAAGAGGTGTGGACTTCAACTCCCAGAATTCCCCAGCCAGCAGCATTCTGGGAGTTGAAGTCCACGCATCATAAAGTTGCCAAGTTTGAAAAACACTGCTGTAGATGAAGCCCAGGTGGAATATCTTCTCCAGTTAAATCACTTACTAATAAGTGCCTCTTTTGCCAGGATTCAACTCCAGTTTATTGGTCTCCATCCATCCCATTACATTATCAGGTCCAGTTACCATCGTTATTAATGTTTTATATTCTCCTTGGCTGGTTCAATTATCTATTTCTCTCAAAGCACACATTTTCAGTATCCTGCTCATGATTAAATGGTTAACCTGGACTGTCCTTCCACGGAGAACAAGGGAAAAAAAAGGGGGGGAATGAAGAAATTGCTTTGTAGTATTTATTGTCAGAAGGCAGCTTCTGCATTCTCTGAGGTAATTTATGTATCCAATACAATTCTGCTTGCTTGATATATAGTTGCAAATGCAGATCTTTTCAATTGTTATATAGGCAAAACTCATTGATTATTTTGGTTGGTCAATAAGAATTACTCTTATGTCACTCATTTATTTATAGATTTAAAAAAATACAATGAACCCTATGGAAATTTTGTCTCTTAACATCCAATGAAATCCTGTGTAAGTTTAGGATTGACCTTAATTAGATGTATTTTCAGGTAAATGCATAGTGTTGCAATCTTCCTTGGCCATTATTCCATATTGACTTAGGTGGGACAGTCCACCTAAGTGCTTTACTTGGGATGTGGAAGCATTGAGAAATATATGACATTTCTGGGGTAGGCCATCTGGAGCTTTAGAGTAGAGCATTATCATTATATTTAATTCCATGATACTCTTGAATGTTGCTTAAGATCAATAGAAGGCTGAATATGAGAGAAGGAGCTGAAATTAATGCTAGGCAAGATGGAAATATGACTGGTAAACAAGTAACTAGCCTTGAAGGTTGAGAATCAGCTTGTTTTCACTTGCTGAGAATGCTGCTTGGTTCTGGGTTGTCAGAAGGATTCATAGGTGGCAGCTGTGATTAGAAGCATCTTTGCCCAATAACCTCCCTTGTGCCACCTGCATGCTTTCCTGAGCCAGATGTATTTGGTTATGGTGGTCCACCCCAATCCTGACTTGACTACTGCAACAGGATCTTCACGGTAGTCTTCTTGAAAAGTGTCTGGAAATTACAGCTTATGTAAAATTGGTGCAAAGTGTGGGGATCTTGTGATGCCTCTGCTAAAAAATCTACACTGTTATCAGTTGCTTTCCAGGCACAATTGAAGCATTGGTATCATTTCCCATTATAAACCTATCCAGTTGTTAAGACAGGTAGAACAGGCTCCCTTGAAATTGCCGTGCAGTCCAACCTCTTTCTGATATGCAGAAGAAGGCCTTCTCCTGTATTGTCCCTAGCTATGGAACAATCTTCCTTGAGAGTTGCATTGGGCCCTCTCTTTGTCACTGTGTAGGAAATCTGTAAAGATTTTTTTTTTTAAACATAGTTTTAACTGCTGGATAATTTGAGTGATTTTTTTTTTGGTTATTTTAATCTGTATTTTTAATTTTTATATTCTGTCCTGTTGCTGTCAACCTTGAGTGCTCACCAGAGATGAAAAGTGGGATGTCAATACATAAAAATACAGGGCTGGCTGAAGGCATGTCCTACTTGATATGTATGATCTACAGATCAATTTTTAGTAATGGGATCTAAGAAATAAGACAATACTTAGCTTGACACTTGCTCTGGCTAAATTGGCAAAAAGTATAATTACAATTAGCAGGTATATAGAAAGAGGACATATATGAATCAACTACCATACTGAACATGGTAAGAATTCAACTCTTGTAAAGAAAAGACTCTGAGTTGAGCTGGTGATTTCATGGATAGTGCATCCATGTCTTTTTCTTTGCTACAGTTTGGAAGTGGTTCACCGCGGCTATCTACTGGGATGGTCTTTCAACTTCTTCGCCTTTGTTTCAGCCTTAGAATTTTCTTGGTTGTTTTCTACCCAAGTATTCATCAGGGCCAGAACCACTTAGCTTTGGGGAGATCAGCCTAGGCTGGCTAAGTATTGCCACCTTCTAATAAGACCTAATCAGTATTTAGGTTTCTCCTAGTAATCAAAGAAAATCCACTTGACACTTGTAAATCACTTTAGTTTTTTCTAACTTCCTTGAAATTTAACATTGGCAAGAAAGTTAGTTCTGAAAATAGAATCAAACAAGGATTCTTACAGAGAAATCGTTCAGCCCCAATAAAGTGGAGAATTCCCACCCACATAGACACTAACCTTGACATCAAAGCTACAGTATGTCAAAATGAGCATTCATTTAATAGGAAGATTGAGATCATTTTTTTCACTGATTGCCAGGGGGAAAGAGGTTGAGAGGAAGCAATTGTTCCTACAGCATTTCTTAGCAGAAATCTGTCCTGCATTTTTGTTACAACACAAAAACAAGACTAACAAATGGCAGCATTTTAACATCTCTATACTGTAAAAATCAAAAGAAGCTATAACAGGATCTATTAGGAAGGCAGGCATGTCATGGTAAAACTGGAGCAGCTATTATTTGGGAACCTAAAAAGAGATGTTTCATAAAACCATCTCTTTGCTGTTAACGCTATTGAATTCAGTGGGCATATCAAAGCTGCTTTCTTCAGAAGGAAGAGAAGATGTTCCAGCTTGGGCTTTATAATAATGGCTCTCCATTGACATGGAAACATGTATAGATCAAACTATGTCCAAATCTTTAAAAAACCATACTGTCAGCTTCATCTACCAGCATGCTCTATGGGAGACTGGAGAAGATGCCAAAGTTCTCATTGTCCAGATGATGATGTAACAAGATTAAAGTGGTGATAGCCAAGTTGGCTTCTTCCCAACCTTTCCCATGTTCCCAGCTCTCTTCTTGAAGGAAGAGATGGGGCTTCTTATTCTACCTTTTTTATTTTGCCCTAGCTAATATCAGATTGCTTCAGCTGAAGTCATCTGAATTGGGATGAATGTAGGTTTATCTAAATGAAATGAAGGATCTCTGCATGCCTCTACCAATGCCTTTTTAAGCAGCCAGAAAGAAGGGGTTATGTTTCAGATTGAAAGTGGGAAATGAATTCTGGTTCCCATTCTGTTTTTTCCTATGAAAATTGTCTCTTTGCTCTTTAGGAAAGAGTAATCCATCATGTACCTGCATGCCTTGAAAGACAGAGCTGCATTATGAATTCTGGTTAGGAAGTAGACATGACTTCTTTGGGGCTGAAAAAAGGGTCAGCTTGTGGCCTTTGGCCTCTGGCAGCCATTCAAAGGCCTATTGTAGTGGTTGGTTCACTTATTTATTTATTTATGCAACTTCTATAGCCGCCCATCTCAATCCAAGTGACTCTGGGTGAAGAACAATTTCAATAATTGAAACCATTACAAATTATATATATGGGCAGCCGATAAGTATCATAAAAATTACATAAAAGTCAACAGTGCAACCAGGTAACGGGACTTTCAGGACCCCAGGCTCGGGCACATATTTATAAGGATTCAGAAGATAGTTTTGTAAACAGCCACCTGAAATTTCCTCTGTTCTCAAAGAACCAACTCCTTGACAGTTCTCAGGAAAGACGTTGAAAAGAAACTTAAGACAGCCTTTGCCTTCATATATTGGGAAGTAAACTGGTTCTGTACTGGAAACAGTTCAGTTGCTGAAATTCGTTTTACACTCCCTTTCATCGCAATACATTTTGCTAAAAAAAGGCCCTGTGAAAATCTTGCTTGGAAAAATGACTTTTGGTTGAGTTAGCTGCCAAGAAGTTGGACACCAATAGTTGCTTTGGGTATCTTTGCTTCTGAATGAAGCCTAAATCTCATGCGTGTAGTCATTTATGTATTTGGATACTGCATTAGACATTAATCCACAGCTTACTAAATAAAGCAGATATGAATTAACCCTCTTCCTGTATCATATAAATCATGAGGGAAAAAGAAAAAGAAAGCTAATACTGTACAACTACTGTGGCTCGCCCACTGAAGCATCTGTAAGCTCTTCCGATGGCTGGCTAAAAAGACAGAACGATGCATGAATGCATTGTCCTGGGCCACACAACTGGGGTAATTGCTTTAGATGTTAGGAAGTAATAAGTTACTGCTAAGGAGTAGGAGCCCCGGTTAGGAGTCTAAGTTATGCATATTTACCTGAGAGTAAACTTAAAAGACAGTGAGCCTTACTTCTAAGTAAACAACCTTAGGCTTGGCTTATAATCTATCCATTCCAAGTTGAAGTCAGAAGTTTTGGATATTTTGCTTTTCCTTTTATTGGGTGTAAGTGATTACAACCACTCTTATCTCAACGAGACATTTAATTAAGGCATAAAAGAGATGGATGGCAAGTAAATTGCAGCACACTCTAAAGTTTGTCTGTGCAAAAAGAGATAATGGGCAAAAAAATGCTACAGGAGTTAGACAAGGTAAACAGCCAAGGGATTGCAGTTTGTGAGAAACTTCAGATTTCTGCCTCTTTGGCATATCTGTGAGTTGTTCAGTCAATAAATTAAGGAAGTCAATGAGATAACCCATAAAAATACCAGGGACTATGTGACTTAGACAGCATTCAGACATCCACCTATAATTAATTATTTCTAGGTGGTTGTTATCTAGTCCCTTCTGCCAAGCTGCAGAAAAAAAATATATCTCACTCTTTGTCTCTATTCCCAGGCATCTTGAGTGATTTAAGCACAACAACTGGATATATAGGATGAAAAGGTGGGATTCAGTTTGAAAGCTCTCATTCTGCTGAATGCTGACTATATTACAGGGATTTTTAGAAGGTAGAATTCATATGAGCATGGGTTGAAGAACCAGGGTCGAATTGCAAAGGTGGGATAAAAAAGAATGCAGGGAGAAAAGTCCATCTGGACATCTGTAGCTTGGCTGGATATAGGAAAATGGAAAGTTTGTAACTAGTTTTTAACAGTTGGAAGAATAAGGGATATGGACTCAGGATGACGTCTTATTGTCATTTAAAGGGTAGTCTAAGTATGTAAAGTACATGCTGGTGAAGAGGAAGATCTAATAGACAGCTATGGAATTCTCCAGGAATGTAGAAATAGTCTCTGTCCAGCAGATGTGTCCTGGTGTGTGTGTGTGTCAAAAAATCATTATGGTAGCCACAACCACACTGACTTTTTTGACCCCTTTCTCTAGAATTCCAGGAAATGATAGTTCTTCAGAAGAAGGGTTCTGAGTTTACCCCAGTATTGCTCAAACTTGGCAACTTTAAGATGTGTGGACTTCAACTCCCAGAATTCCCCAGACAGCATATGGTTTATCCCATATTTGTTCCCTTACTTCCTTTTTATTCTTTCTAATCCTGCTTAAGTTTGGAAAGAAATTACGTAAAGAGGCTCAGGATTCAGTCCGCCTTGGCTAACTCTCCAAAAAAATGAACAAAACCAAGCAAATTTGGAGCGGGGAGAAAGATGGAGTTCAAAAAATGGGCTGGATCAGACCATTTTTTTCTGTGGAGAAAAACAATCCCACAAAAACAAACCATCCAATGCATCCAGGAGCAGTGGGGCAGGGGCTCAAAATGTCAATAACTCTTCCATTCTAGCCCCCTTCCTTTTCCTTCCCAGGCACATGACCCAGAGCACAGCTTTTATTAAGGGGTTAGAAAAAGTTCCACAGGTTGTGCCCTACAGTGTTCCCTATCTTGTTTTCCTCTGGATTTTTAGTCATCTTGCTGGACCATGGCTTTTGGAAACTCAAATGCATATATACTTACATGTAAAGTTTCAGGATAGATAGATAGATAGATAGATAGATAGATAGATAGATAGATAGATAGATAGATAGATAGCTGGCTGGCTGGCTGGCTGGCTGGCTGGCTGGCTGGCTGGCTGGCTGGCTGATAGATGAATAGATAGATTGATGATAGATAGATAGATAGATAGATAGATAGATAGATAGATAGAATAATATACAATCTTAACACTTTTTTTGTGAGAGATCAGACGTGTGGTACCTAGAGATGCCATGTTATGAGCAAAAGAAAATATTGGAGAAGACTTGCAATAGCAGAAAAACCACCTGCTCTCTATTGATGCCTTTTATATAGACATTGGAAGTCTACGTGTTCCTCTCCATTAAGAAGTTGGCAATCTGACACAAAATGCATTTTCGAGAATTCCTGGGTTGAAATCCATCCTCTGGTTTCCCACAAGTTGCCTTCCCCTGTGAAAAGAGTTTTTCTTGTTCTGCTTCATTTTCAGGCAAATTGAAAACTACTTGATCGTATTTTTGAGGTGACTTCATTGCTGTAATGTGCCGGCCCACTGGGTTTTTCCTTTCTTACCCGTTGCTCCATCAGTCTTAAGATTCCCTGGCTGCGTTCATTTTTAGATCTGAAGGGGCATTGTGTCTTCCCTTGGGTTATAACAGAAAGATGGGCATCCAGGAAAGCTGCAGACTATTAAAGATGGGACACTGTTTTATCTTTTGGCTACCTTTTAAGTGCCAAGAATGTATATTTCACTTGTGACATGTTCACCCCAATCTTCTTCTCATTGAAAAAACTCCAAAAGTGATTCCTATTCCAGTGATTTGAAGGAGAACAATTTGGAGGGAGAGCAGAAAAAGTATTAATCCAGCCTACAGTTCAGAGTGGTGCTTGGAAATTCAGTTCAGCGCCACTCCCAATGGGAAGATATGGATAAATAAAACCTTTGTATTCTGGGAAAAGCATGAGGGTTCTTTGCCAGTAAGAAAAATAACATATTCCCTGAATCAAGCTTTTCTTGCTATCCAAGAACTCTTTAATTACAGAAGATGATAATGCAGTCTTCCTGATCTTGTAGCAAGTTACAGTATATTGCCTCACTACATCCTTCCCTCCAAGGGCATAGCTAAATAGGGAAGCTATGATGAAGAAGCTAGTAATGTGGAATGTACATTACACCACTCCTGGCATTTGAGTGGTCAAAGAGCAGAGAATGGACTGCATTAATGACATTTAAGAGCAAGGATCTTTCTTCTTCTTTTACTTCAAAAATCTTAGCAAGCTACTTTGCAGTACAATGGACATTTCCCCACTGACTTGTTTCAGCCCTATTAGAAGAAAACATCACACAAATATCAGCATTATTACTCAGATGGAAAGGACAGAGACTGAGTTTTCTCTTGATTTTTCTGCTTCAACATGTAGGCATATGCATAAGTCTTCAGGGAGATCATTTTGACAATAATGCTTTAGAGTCACAGCACTCTCATCTTCAGAATTTTCTTTTATACCGATGCTGTTTTTAGCAACATGTGGGTTTAAATGGATGTTACTGTTATTGGCTTATGAAGTTTAGAAGCTATAGAAGTGCTAGGAAGCAAGAGATGAACTATTATTACTGTGACTAATTTTTTTTCTGGATTTTTTACTGTCTTGGATCCTAATACCTTTACTTAAGGACAAAGCACAGTGGGTACAGTGGATGCTCGGGAAAGGAAGAGATGGGAAATCTCTTTGAACAGCTACCATTCAAAGTTACGACAGCACTGAAAAAGTGACTTACAAGTCTTCACACTTACAACCATCGCAGTGTCCCCACAGTTACATGATCAAAATTGGGCATTTGGCAACCAGCATGTATTTGAGACAATTGCAGAGTCCCAGCATCACGTGGTCACCACTTGGAACCTTCCCAGGGGGCTTTTGACAAGCAAAATCAATGGGGGAAGCCACATTTGCTTAATGACCACATGATTCACTTAACAACCATGGCAAAAAAGTCATAAAATTGGGTGCAACTCACTTAACAACCACATCACTCAATGATGAAAGTTGTGGTTCCAATTGTGGTTGTAAGTCGAGGACTACCTGTATTCCTACTTGTAACAATTAAGATAAAGGGGACAGGATGAATTGTCTAACCTGGTACCCGCTGAAGGGAGAAGAGCAGCAAGTGCATGCTAGAAACAATGTTTCCCATTAAAATATTCTTAACAAAGGGTCAACAGTATGAGTTCTCAAGTTATTAACAAGACATGTCATCAGACCATCCCCAGGTGTTGTCTGTTAGACACAATACCTTATTTAAAATATCTTTGGCAGAAGGTCAATTAACTGAGTTCCTAAGTTACTGAAAAGACATCAGACGACCCCCAGGTGTTGTCTGCTGAAGATGATGCCTTATTTAAAATAACTCTGATGGAGGGTCAGTGGCCTGAAGTCATGGCCAAGTCACTGATAAGAAATGCTATCAACCCATTCCCAGGTGTTAACTGCTTATTGCTTATATTCCCTGTGTCTTAAGAAAAGTATAAAAGGGTGGCAAAAACCTCCAGACACTTTGAATGTCCGTGTAGACCTAAAGTCCAGGAAAGGAAAGGTGCCATGCTGCTACCTGCTGGCTTCACTGCCATTATTGATGTTCCTGGTGAGAAGTGGAACACAGATTGGTAGATTTCATTGGAATTCTCTCAACATTTATTCAAATATATATATATATATATATATATATATATATATATATATATATATATAGACATTTCACCCTGTCTGGAGCTCATTGTCACTGAACCTATGAGCTTCTGGCTGGCCACCAGGGAGCAAAACAGTGTTCCTTTAAGGAAAATCTTGTTTGTTTGTTTAAAATCAGAGTAGAAGCTGTATAGGGTAGGGGCATTTGTAAATGAAAACAGGTACAATACTTTTATTGCAGTGGTTTCCCACCCTTTTCTTTATGGACATGACATTTCTTTGACATAAAACTCAGCATATAGTGACTGCATCAACATGTCCATGCAATTTGCTTGATAAGAGTCTGGAAATGGTTTGGCATTGCCTTCTTCAGGTAAGTATCTCAGAAGCTTTTGAAAACTGTCACCTAAGCAAGCTATTTTGAACATATTCAACCTACTCTATAACTGACAGGAGCTATCTTCATTTAAAAAAAAATCACTCAAAAGCAAACTGAATTGCAAGTAAGAATGTTTATTTATTTATTTTATTTATATTTCAAATTTGTTACCACCCATCTCACTGCAGAGCGACTCTGGGTGATTTACAATTAAAAAAAAAATAGTTAAAGTAGGATAGATATACATGAAAGTATGGTACGTAAGAAATAAAGGTAAAGGTTCTTTTGAGTTAAATTCTTGGTGCATACACAGACAAATCCATGTAGTTTTCTCACAACAATACGATTTGCCACTATCTTCTTCCAAAATGTTTTGACAACTTCCCAGGATTCTATGTAGCCCTGGGATTCCCTGGATGGTCTCTCATCCAAGTACTAATCAAGACTGACTCTGTTTGGCTTTTGATATAAGCCAGGGTTAGTCCATCTTAGATATAAAAGATATATCTTGGATATAAAATATTATATTGTTATCTTCTTCCCCTCCCCACTTACTGATCATTTGTTGTGAGTCACTGAGAGCTTCCATAGCATCATGATTGCCACCTTCCAATTCCTCGCAAATCAATCTGCAATCTTCTTCAGTATTTACAACTATATTGATATCTTACTGAGTATTATCATGGTGAGTCCATCAATACTCCCCATCTTTTTCTTTACCTGGTCAATAGAAGAGTGTGAAGAAAGCATTACAGTCAAGCTCCATCCTTTTAGCCCCCATCAGCTATGAAATAGCAAACATGTCCTCATCCCTAGTCCACACATTAAATAAATAAATGGCTAGTGCCCAAGCCATATTTTCAGTGCATATATTTTGTCTGATCATTTGTAAGACAAGTTTGATGCTTTGCCAAAAAACTTTGCTAGGAGGGAAAACTATGTCAGGGAAGGATGGAGGCAAACAACATAACCAGGTGCTTTTAAATACCTTAAACACTTCCCAGCCAATTTTCTTCTGATTCAAAATGCCCCATGATTTGTGAAAATGGAAGGCGTATGAGCAGTTTTGTAACCAGCGCCTTCCCCAATAGTTGTGACCATGGTTGCATGTTGTTGTTATTTCCACCAACTCCCATAGACTCTGGGTAGCTTACAAATGCAAATACAAAACAGTAAAAGCAGTTAAAAACATACAGCCCCACAGGCAGCCCTGCCTAAAACAATCATAACAGCAATAAATCAAACCAAATGAGGGGCCCCATGAACACATCACCCCAGGCTTGAGACCAAAGTGAGATCTCAAGTGCTTTTCAGAACCCCAGGAGAGAAGGCACTGTCTGTATTCCTGAGGAGATGCTATTCCAGAGGGCAGGGGCTGTGATGGAGAAGGCCCACTTCCTTGGTCCCACAAGATGGCAACATTTATGTGAGGGGACCTGGAGCATACCAGATAGGCAGAAACAGCTGGAGGTAGGTGGTCCCTCAGGTATCCAGGCTATATGCCATAAAGGACTGGGGAGGGAGGGGGATGAAGAAAGGTAGTTCTAAACAATGCAATATATGAAAAGAGATTGGAAACTCAAGCTTGAGAAAGAGGATACTAGATGTTTACAGTGGGACAAGAAAGGAATGGCTGACGTATTCTCAGGAGCAGATGAGACAGGGATTCTTCCCCAAAGGCTGGCATCAAGGTCTATCCTCAAGAGCTGCAGAATCACAGTGAGAGCTTTCTCACCCAAACGGGACACTTGTAATTCAAAGGCAAGGTGAAGCCAGTACCAATTTGGCTGTGGGATTCTAAATGTTATTGGATATAATTGACTCAGCTCTCCCAAACAGAAGACATCATGAGATGTCCAGGTCTTCAGCCAATCCATAGTGGGCAACCCTTGGGTGGAGAAGTGGCTGTTAATGGCTCTTTAAAAATTATCACATTAAAACAAAACAGCTCTACCAAAGTGTACATTAAAGGGGACTGGATTGATGCTTATCTGCACAATCTTACCATGCAGTAGGGCATCATTGGGACACTGAAGGTGATCCTTTTTTTCATTCACCGTAGCAACTAGGTGGCCACACAGTTATGTTGTTGGAGGAAGTGGGACCAGGAGTTTTTAACCATTTTTAGAGCATGGGGGCAGGTTGATCCTTTCCCCCATTTTTCTAGATTGGTTAAGCCTATCTGTCCTTCACTTTTTACACAATTCTTTAACTTCTTTAACTGCTAATATAATATGAAGTTATTCCACCATTGTCCAGCAATTTGCTGCAACATTGTTAGCACATTCTTAGAGTTTGGAGATGACAAAACAGATTTGGGGACTGCATGTGTCTTGCCTCAAAGTGCTGCCTCTCCAAGCATTTGGTTTTCAAAATGGTAGAAAGCATGGGAATGGGCAGTCATAACCCTGGAAGAGATATTATAATTCTCTCTATGTTTGTGGGGAGAAAGAGTGTTTTTAAACTTATATAGATGAAAGAGGTAAGGAAAATATCCATAGTTCCCTGAAGATAGGCTGACCAGAAATTAGGTAAAATTGCTTTGCAGGTATATAATTCAGTTGGATCATCCTCAGTTTAATGAATCCTGTGCTTGTTTCCAGGGACATGAACTATGAACTCTTGAGACCCATTTAACTCCATGAACTTAGAGAACCCAACATTTGGATACATGGGTATCTTCATCCATTTTTGCAAATAGCTTTTTAAACCATAACAGATGGTGCCTGAGATTGCTCAGGTGAGAATGTTGACATCAGTGCTTCATTTCCATGCTGTTTCCTTAGAGTGTCCCAAAACTTTCTCATCTGGGGGCACAATTCTATATTTGTAATTTCTGGACTAAATTTAGAGACACACTTAGCTCATTACACTTAAAACAATATATAAAACACTTTCTCACTCAGCATCCAGAACAATGGGCAGCCATCCATTTTGCAATTCTAAATACACTGCAGTTGATCTAACCATCCAGAATTCTATCTTTTTCTTTGTTCAGGCACTACCCATGTCTGCTTGAGGGTATTCTGGTGCATTCTTTTTTTCTTCCTTCTTTAAAATGGATTTCTACTAATCCTTTCATCCTCTTCAGTGAAGCATGATTTGATATTCAGTTCCAGAGATATTATTTGGAAAAAGAGATCCTGGATATTTGGACATATACCTGAGGATACTTCCACACCATACAGCTTCCTGTCCCTAATCCCTCATGAACAGTCTGAAACTTTCCTATAATTGTCCTCAGTTCTGCAAATCTTGTTGGGAATGTGCAGGGAACCCTGTGAGCCAGTCAGTGCTCCCTCCTGTCACAACGTGATAGGATTCTTTTTTGAACTGGAGATGTATTGTTTTGCAAGGGTGGCAATTGACACAGAAAAACAAGACCGTGGAGGCTTTAATGCTTTTTACTGTATATTTACAGTATGTTATTTACAGCAGGTATTTACAATAGGTATATACAACACAATAGTGGTGTTCACCCAGTTTCAGTTTCCTCATAAGTATCCTTCCCAGAGACTATCCCCCTCTATCACTCCTGCTTCCCCCCACTTCTCTCGGTCTCCCTCCCCCATTTCTGGGCTTGACAAGAGAGAGAGTGAAAAGAAAGGGATGGGCTGGAATTTACTGTGGTGTGCAGAGAATGACTTGATTTTCTCCTGGATCCACTCAGCCAAACACCTACTGCTTCTCTTTGGGGGAAGAACTTATCTCAGGGTCTTCTACCCAGACTTTCCCCATAGACCAGGACTTTGCCATCGACAGCCAATCTCTTCCTTCCCCTCTTGGGTGTTGGGTGAAGCCACTGCCTGCAGCCAACCAGGTCCCTCCTTTCTGTTTCTGGGTCTTGGGTGGAGCTCTTGTCTCTCTGGGTCTTCCCTTCCCTTCTTCCAGGGGAGCCACCAGTGGGCTTTTCTTCTCCCTTCCTGACCAGGAACCAACAACTGCTCCACACACTTAACTTCTCTCTCCAACTTTTCTCTCCAGCCAGTTGGATCATCTGTGCACAGACTTTTTCTCTTCTCTTCTCTATGTCTCCAATTTTTAGTCGGGCCAGCAGCATGTCCCCCAGCAAGTGAGGACTCCCCCAGACTCTAGTCCCCAACACCTATATACCAGGCTGGACCAATGGGACTCAGCATCTCACCATAACAGCCCTGGTTAGCAGCCAGGTCAGCTCATCAGCCCTTGTGACAGCACAGTTGCCCTTCAAGGCCACAGTTGAGCTTATTTTTCCCCCTTTATTGATTCCAATAGCTGGCTCATGCCCAGTGGAACAGCAGTTATGCCAGGCCACTAAAACCCCACATGCCACAACTCCAACTGACCAATAAGAGTGTGTAAAAAAGTCATGCCATCAGTGATGGGCTCCCTGCAGATTCTGAAGTGACAAAAATCCTTTCATACATTCTACATAAATGTAGAATAAAATACATTGCTAGCAGCTTCCCTCTGTTTTCAGTACATGGTGTGCACACCTGTCTGCTTGTTAGCAAAAACTGGAGTTCTTCCTTAATTTCTACCTGCTTATGTTTAGATGTTCAGCACTGGCTATGCACTTTGTCTGAGATGATACTACATTCTCAAACAGTTGCTGCCCTTGTTACTATAAAAAGATGGACTCAGTTGAAGGGAGGAAGGGAAGAATCCTATTCTATGGTTCTTAGTCTTACATCCTGGTCTACCAACTAATGGTTGCTTTAACTGAGTCCATTATAAACTAGGGTCAAGACCAAAGATTAGAGACAATAGTGAACTCCCAAAAGTGTTTTGGATATGGAAATTAAGATCAAGATAGGATACTCAGCAGTCCAAGAGACTGAAATGACCTGTTTATATCTCCTATGAAATGGATGCTTTCCATTTTTTCCCTTTCTGGGCATGTGACACACATTGTAGGTGAATTTGTCAGTTTATTGAGCCTCCCACTCCCCAGATGAAAATGTAGCTGGTTCCTCTGTCAGCCCAAACCAGTGAAAAATACTGCCCTCAAATCTAATTGCTAACATGGAGTCTGTGTGTTGACCTAATGGCCACTCAATAAAAGCAGCAAGTTTTCAATTAGGGGAGTTTGATATTCTCCTGTGAGATTAATCCTGAACTTGCTTGTCAAATCTCTTCTTCTTTCTTCTTCTTTTTTCTAAATTAAAAATTAAAAATCCTGCTCAATTCATTAACTTCAGGACTTCAATTAGGAACAGATTTCCAAAGAAGAACACTGCTTAGCAGCCCCATTTAGCTCTTTACACTTATATCAGAGGCACAGTTGTAAAACTGTTAAGGCAGCCTTTGATATCCAAGTGACAAAAAGACATTTGTTACAGAACATTGGATCACCAGACGCTATCTAAGGCAATCAAGTTGCAAGCTGAAAAAATGACTCTCAAGTTTTATTTCTCTTTGGAGGGCTTTAATAATTAATTGCTGCCTTTAAAAAAATGAACTATGTAAAATCAAGGTAACCAAACTCTTTTTTCGCAGTAAACTATAGAAGTAGGGACAGTTGGAAATTTTCTGGTATGTGCCAATGTGGCATATGGGCTAGAAATGGGGCGAGAGGGAATCTGTGGGTTTCTAGACACTGGATTACAACTCCCATCATTCTTGAACATGAGCTTTGCTGGCAAAGTTGGGAGATTCTGGTTCAAATGCTTATTCTTTTTGACTTTAAGCTAGTCAAATTCTGTCCAAGGCTTTCCTACCTCCTAGATCAGTGTTGTCCAAACTTGGCCACTTTAAGATGAGTGGACTTCAACTCCCAGAATTCCCCAGCCAGCTGGGAGTTGAAGTCCACTCATCTTAAAGTGGCCAAGTTTGGACAACAATGTCCTAGATAAAGTGGGGAATGGGAAATAATTATTGAAGAAAGGGCAGGAAGAGAAAAAGGAAGCTTTGAAAACTGCACGTATAATCCCTGATCATATTTGAAACTAGCCAACATAGGAATTTATGGGGAGCATTGGTGGTGGTAGCAAGCGGTGAAACATGCATTGTAATGCAACCTCTGCCCCTTATGTACTTGTCTGAGACATTGCAATGCCAGTACAAAAGGCTGGATCTTGTATCATGATTGATTGATTGATTTTACCGTACTGCAGTCTAACAGACTCTTGACAGCTTACACAATACCCAACAAAGATGTATTACAGTGCACATTTTGGCATCTTCATGGCTACTTTTGGGCCAAATCAAGAGTAAACAGAACTATTGGACCAGGGATGTATCTGCGATTTTGTAAGCTTGCCATGATCACTGTTACAACATGGCTGTCAGTGTGCAGTTTGCCAAATTATTGATCACAGGCAGGGCTTGTTTTCCAGAAGACAAATGTATCCAATTATTCCTGCCAACTGTTTTTGTTTCCAAAAACATCGGTAAGGCCCATATAGACACCAAAGGGATTCTCTAGGACAAGAAATGATGTTGGAGACTGAAACTTCACAACATGTTGGTTTTCCATTTATTGTTATTTTGAATCATTCACAATAATTTTAAAAGGGTGATATCAAATGGGGCAGGGAACCTGAGATACCCCCTGGGGCATTAAGAGCTCTCTTGGCCCTCTTTTGGATTTCTCATTTTTGCTTCCCATATGCAAAACAGGGAAGAACTTTACATTGACCTTGTTGAAATGTTCCTTGCTGGTTTCTACCCAATGTTCTAGCTTGCCAAGATGCTTCTAAATCTTGATGCTGTCCTCTAGGGTATTTCGCTGTCACCCTAACTTTATATCATCTGCAATTTTGAAAGTCATGTTTTCTAACCTTTGAACAAAATCTTTTATAAATATATGGAAAAGACAGCACTTACAGGTCCTCTGATACACCACTCAACATCCTCCTTCATTAATGTGCACTCATTGAGTGTTACTGTTCAACTACTTCTGTATCCTTCTAATAGTAGCATAGTTTCCCCACATTCTGCTCTTTTTTGTAACATGTTCTCATAGGAGACTTTGACAAATGATTTGCTGAATTCAGGTACCATATCCACTTTGTTCTAGGTCAATTTATCAAAACAAAACAAAATAAAAAACAGAAACAAAAAGGTCAAATAGTGTGGCATGATCTAATCTACAGTACATAGTCCTATGCTGTTTCTGCCAAGTAGTGCATTTTTCCCCCAAATGCTCACAGACTAACCGCTTAATAACCTGATCCAATTTTGCCTGGCATGGATGTCAAGCAGATCACCTGCAGTTACTCAAGTCCCCTTTTCCCCGTCTTTTTGAAGATAGGAATATTTGCTTTTCTTCAGTCTTTTTGAATTTCGCCTGTCCTCCCTCATTTCTCAAAGATCATAAGGAAGAGCTCTGAGATGACATCCACCAACTCCTTCAAGACTCTTGGATGTAACTGAGCTCACTCAAGATTACTAGGTACCCTAAGTACCTCTATACTTACTGTATGCAGATTGCCACTCCTTGTGTCACTTATTCTGCTTAGGTCTATTTGAACATAGTTCTTCTCTGAGAAGACCAAAACAAAGTAGAAGTTGAGAAGCTCTTCCTTCCCCCCCACCCCCACCTGTTACCTTCCTGTCATCTTTTCCAAGCAGCAGGTCTACCCCTTGGTTTTTTTTTTCTTCTTCCTTACCTATGCAATATATCTTACTGTACTTACTATGTATCTAATATATCCCTTTTTGTTGCTTGCAAACCTAAATTCCTTTTGTGCTTTGGCCTTTTTACCTTATTTTTACACACACACACACACACACACACACACACATATATATATATATATATATACACACAAAATATACAAATGCCCAAATTGGCATTATTTATTCATTCAGACGCACTTTAAGTATCAGTAGGACTTACTCTGTGTCAGCTTCTGCAGCAGCTGTAAAGAATATGCATCCTAATGAGGGGAGACTTCTGATCCATGGAATTTCAGACACTTCTCTTGAAATTCATTCATACCCAACTGCCTAAAACAACACAGAAATTGTAATGATAAGTTGTTATAAAGCCAGTAGCTTCCTATTATTTCCAAGGATACAAAACTAAGTGTCTTATTTCCAGTTGGTTCAGCCAGTTATTAATGAGAAATGTTTGGCTATATAATACAACCTGGACTTTAGGTTCATTGAACTGACAACTAAATCTGACAGCCATGTGAAAGAAACAAAGGGGAAAAGGAGGGTGGGCAGGGAAGCAACGGATATTGTGTTGCATTATTCATTCCAGTCTGCTTCCAGAATCATACAGGAATTTCATTAACTTACATTGCTGAATTGAAGCACAGATGTGCCTGCGTAAGATTTAGGAGAAAGATACAGCCATTAATAGTATGGGTATAATTACATCAGCACAATGTGAAGGCATTTTTTTCCAGTGTTATATATGGATGAAGTGATGAAGGACTTCTGTTTGGATGGAACAACCATGAAGTATAGCACAGCTCCAAGATCATCGAGATATTGGAGATCAAGAATGAGCCACACAGGAAGTAAGGCAAAATGAGAATTAAGCATTTTGTGTGGTCAGGTTGCTTTACAGCAACCTTTCTGTTGCTGTAAAGGTTTTCCAAATTAGAAAACAGGGTATGGTTGTATAGATGTATTTAAGCCTCTCAACTTCAATGACAGAGTGATGATGAGCAAAGGCAAGTGTTTCATCACAATAAGCTTTTCAGTAATACAGGAATAGGTCAGTTCCTGCACATTAATATTCAGAGTGATAGTTATGGAATTTGGAAATGGTGCCATAATGCATTTGGGGCCATGTGCAGAACTTTCTAGATGATGCAACCCTCCTCTTCCCTCCCAGGGCCACTAATACAATGCATTCAAATCATTGTGCTGCAGAGAAACAGGAGATAGAGAAACAGCTGGAGGAAGATCCATCCAGTCCAGACTTATCCCCAAAGAGATCAGTTATGAGTAGTAGGCTCCTAAATTCTTCGAAGAAGATACTGAATAAGAGTGGAAGAAATGGGACAGAACACCATATTTTTAAAAAAAATCTCTATTCAGGTATTACCTTTCTGTGTTCAGCCCAACATAGGAGGAACAGAAAGCAGCTTCTCTCATGATGAAGGTACCAGCTCAGATGGAAATGTTCACATATAATGCTAGACTCCCCACTGAAGATGACTGTGGTGTAAGTGTAAAGAATTGTTCTTTACTTACTTTACCAGTGGTCCAGAAAGGATAGGAACAGTTTGCAGTTCCTTCTTCTATTGGACAGAGCATGTACACAACTTCATAGATGTGGATCAGATCTCAACAAGCTTGGAGAAAGAATGGCAAGTTTCATATTCCTTGTCTGTGAAATCCAGCTCCCTCTGAAAAGTTTTTGCAAATGTTCAGATTCCAACTATAGAAATGGGAGGGATGGAAATGTTCAATATATTAACAGATTGATTCTTCTGTAGGAGTTGAGGGAGGAAAGTGCTGCATTTTTCAATGCAAAAGTAGAAATAAAACGTCTATCCAATTAAGCTTTCTTCTGGCTAGCCTTTTTTTTTTTTAGGTATAGAAACCTCTCCTCTGTTATTTACTTCTCAGAAATGCCATGTGTTCTCTCCTTAGAAAATAGCTCATGTAGTATTATAGTTAAAATATTAGACTATGGTCAAGAAGATCCAGACAACTCATCCAGGGATTTCAGGTTACTCCACAGGACTTTTTTGGTGGATAATATTTGCTGCCTAGAAATCTTCTAGGAAATACAGGACATCAGTATGATAAGCACCTAGACAAAAATAGTTGCAATAGAAAAATTTGTTCAGGTTTGTGAAATTGGATAGTGCTATTCTTTTTTAAAACTTGATGAACTATGCACCTGAAATCTAAAGCTGAATAAATTCTTACACTTCTAATAAAATGTTCTGGGGTAGTAAAAAGAATACACACCAGAAAGCTAAGAGGGAAGGGTGTTTTATTTATCTATTTATCTATTTATTTATTAATCACATTTATATCCTGCAATCATAAGCAGACTCCCGGTGGCTTTTATGCACCTCCTCCAAGATGAAACACTGAGTCCAACTCTTCAGCTACCTTTTTAGCAGTTTTTCTTTAGATGGGAGAGAGGATGGATGTTCCAGAATAACTGAAGTTTACCCATTCATCTCTATGGGTCAAGACATTTTAAAGAGATGCCCAACTGTCCCTGCTCAGCACATCCTTTGAAAGTTCCCTTCTATCTTCAGCATTGTAATTTCATTTGCAACACTTTTTGTTGAGTTGGGAGGAAATGACCTGCTTCTTAGTTCTGAGCTGTTTTCCTGTAGCTCTGAACTGATGATACGGTTTGGTGTTTTAATTTCTCTCCCTTGGGTTGGTAACTTTATGGTGATTTGCTGAATTTAGCCCCCGCCTCCCAATTCTCACAAAAGCACTATGGTGCCCTTTGTGTTCATATGTGCTCTATGTAACCAAGACCCATCTGTGATTTATAATATGGGTTATCCAAAGATAGATCAAAGGAAGGTGCTAAATTTTAATCAACCAAAAGTATTTCTCCCTCTTATCTATATTTAGCTTCATTTTCATGATGGTAATAAACTTGTTTCTAGCCTGAACCAATCCACGTCAAAGAGGATGGTACTTACATAATGAAGTTTTTGTTTATTCGGTATATTCTAAAAACTGTATGGAAAATATGTCTGCAGAGAAGGTCAAGCTAGGACTCTCCTTTTTGTGTCAGGCAATTTTCTGTCTAGAGGATCAATTAATCAAATAAGAACATGAGTGAAGAATAATCCTTGGTGACCTTCTGGAAAAAAAGAAGTAAGATGACTATCAGTTCCTTATATTCATGCACCATCAGGTAAGACTTGTGTCTCTTAGCCAACTGTGACACATCTTGTTCACATGATGATAACAGAAATGGGCTTTACCCACTCAAATGTGCACAGTGGTTTTATTCCGTTGCACGTGTAACCAGGTGTGTGAGAGAGTCATCCATCATCTTCAGATACCATTTAAGATCAGTGTTGCCACATTTTGTGCTCTTCTAGGTTTCTTAGCACCTGTGAAGTGATGATATTCATCAGGCAATTTTCAGAAAGAAAAAAAAATCTATGTGATATGCTACTGCAATAAAGATCTTTCACATGGTAATTCTGTTCCTCTGAATGTCAATGGCTATACAGATGAATATTTTGGGTGATGACTGCATTAATAACAACAACAACTGACACGATCCAGCAAAAGGGTCAGCACCGGGCAGCTACAGGACAATTACCTGCTGATGAACAACTTTCAAATTGCTAACTGGTGTGATAGCTGATGCAGTCCGACAGCATCTAGTCTTTCCATCTGAACAGAAAGGAAACTGCCCAAACAGCAGAGGAACAAAAGATCAGCTCCTAACTGACAAGATGATTTTGGAAAACTGCAAGAGAAGGAAGACCAACTTGAATGTAGCTTGGATTAAGTACAGGAAGGCATTCAACTCCCTGCCACATGACTGGATAATCAAGTGCCTAGAAATAACAGGAGTCAGTAGAAACATCAGAAGCAAAGATCAGTGGCACAATGGAAGACACAGTTGCTGGTCAATGGTGATAGACTGGCGAGGTTAATATCCAGAGAGGAATCTTTCAAGGACACTCACTATCACCACTACTGTTTGTCATTGCATTGATTCCTCTATCAAGAATACTGAACAAGTCAGTCCATGGCTATCAAACATCAAAAACATCTGCCAGTGTGGGAGTGTGGAGCAGAGGTGTGAAACATGGACTCTCATCCCCAGAGGAGCGGACAAGAGATAAGAGAATGAGACTGGCCCCTTCCTGAGGAATGCTAAGGATGTTTGTAGTCTGACCCTGGGAATTGCTCTCAGTCTGAGAAGATTCTGTAATGGGAGTGAAGCCAATAAACCTTGCTGGATTGAATCTGTATTGTCTCCTGGAGTTTCCTGGGCTAACCCTGACATCAATCTTCTCAGACTGAGAGCAATTCCCAGGGTCAGACTACAAACATCCTTAGCATTCCTCAGGAAGGGGCCAGTCTCATTCTCTTATCTCTTGTCCGCTCCTCTGGGGATGAGAGTCCATGTTTCACACCTCTGCTCCACACTCCCACAGCCAGGCTATTCCACCTCCTTTACATGGACAATCTGAAGCTGTATGGAAAAAGACCATCTGAAATAGAATTGTTGCTCAACACTATCCAAATAGACAGCCAAGATATTGCAATGGAGTTTGGACTGGACAAATGTGCTGCCCTTACCATCAACAAGGGATAAATAGTGAAAACTGAAGGAATCAAGATGCCCAACGGAAACAACATCAAGAGTCTGGAGGAAGAAGATCACTACAAATACCTGGGCATCCTTCAAGCTGACAACATCAAGCACACTGAAGTAAAGAAGAAGGTTAGGAGTGAACACATCATGAGAGTGAAGATCTTAATGTCCAAACTCAGTGGAGGAAATACCATCAAGGCAATTAACACCTGGGCAATTCCAGTCATTAGATACACAGCTGGAATAGTAGACTTGACTCAAGCAAAACTAGAAGCTCTGGGTAGGAAGATCAGAAAAATAATGACAATGAATCATGCCCTTCATCCACGCAGCAATGTAGACAGACTCTGCTTACCAAGGAGCATAGGTGGGGCTGGAATGTTGCAAGTGCACCAGACAGTTGAAAGGGCATTAGAAGAATATCTGAAGGGCAGTGAAGAAGATGCACTGAAGCTAGTACACCATGAAGGCTTACTGAATACTGAAGAGACCAAACTGACCTACAAGAAAGACCAAATGAAGAATAGAAAAGAGTCCCGGCAAGGCAAAGTATTACATGGCCAGTACAAAAAAAAAAAAAAAAACCTAGCAGGCAAAGCAGATAACAAGAAGACCTGACAATGGCTAACAGCAGGAAAGTTGAAGAAAGAGACAGAGGGGCTAATTCTGGCTGCACAAGACCAAGCCTTAAGAACAAATGTATATAAAATCAGAATTGAGAAGACAGCAACAGACAGCAAATGTCGTCTCTGCAAAGAAGCTGAAGAAACAGTGGACTACCTAGTGAGCTGCTGCAAGAAGATCACACAGACTGACTACAAACAACGGCATGACAAAGTATCAGCAGTGATGCATTGGAGTATCTGCAAGAAATACTATTTGCCTACAAGCAAGAACTGGTGGGACCACAAAACAAACAAAGTAATAGAAAATGAAGAAGCTAAAGTGCTCTGGGACTCTAGAATTCAAACAGAGAAGCACCTGTCACACAACACCCCAGTCCTAACAACTGTTGATAAGAAAGACAAAAAAATCTGGATAGTGGACATTGCAATACCCGGAAAATAGAAAGAACTGGAGAAAATCACAAAATAAAAGACCTGCAAATGGAAATAGAATGACTGTGGCAAAAGAAAGCAAGTACTAATAGTAATAGGTGCTTTGGGTGCAATCTCAAAACATCTGGAGTACCAGTTAAAGACCATCAGCATTAACAAAATCACCACCAGTCAATTGCAAAAGGCAGCTTGACTTGGAGCTGCTTCCATCCTGCAATGATACCTTTAACACCATCAAACAACACCTGCCTATCCCAGGTCCTTGGGAAGGACTCAATAGGTGGATAAAAATGCCAAATCCAGTCTAAACATCTGGCTGACTGTGTGACCAACAATAGTATATTAAAATTATATGCTGCCTGACTCCCAGTGATTATTAAAATGGTATAATGCTTCTGAAGTAGCCCTATTGAAATAACATGATGATTGGAGAAGCTGCTTTTATTTTTAAACTCCTACTTCATATCTTCATTGCTACTTCCTAGAGCAGAAGACAATAACAATAATCCCCATTGGATGAACAATAAAAGTAAACTTAATTTGTGAAATACAGGTTATGTATGATAATACTAAAGGGGTATACTTGTAACAAAGTGGGATTAACATGCTATAGCTGGAATGGGTAACTAACAATCAAATAACTCATCGAGAATTAGCAAAGAATGTAGTGCTTGAAGATTAGAATACTCCAGGTAGTTGTATAAATCTATAATAATCCTCTCTTAAAAAGTAAGTGGGTAGTAGCAAGTCCTAATTGGTTAAGACGGTCTCTATGGTAGTGGGTAGAGACAGCAATTTAATTTCTAGTTATGATTCATTTCTGTAATTGCCATGTAGCCAAAAATGTCAGTAGACACATTTTAGGATAACCTTCAGATTTTTGGAAATACAAAGAGGGAACCCCAATGAGTGCAGTTCCATTAAACAACTAAATGTTGACTAAATATCTACAGGCTGCTACTAACTATATAGATGGGGAAATAATACCCCTTAAAACAGTGTTGTCCAAACTTGGCCACTTTAAGATGAGTGGACTTCAACTCCCAGAATTCCCCAGCCAGCCATGCTGGCTGGAGAATTCTGGAAGTTGAAGTCCACTCATCTTAAAGTGGCCAAGTTTGGACAACACTGCCCTAAAAATTAGATAATAGGATGACAGAAGGAAGGGAACTGAATAGCTGAAAAGGAAGGACAGAAGGAGAGACATAAATCTGTACCAGGGATAGGTAACTTACAGACCTAATGCTGCATTTTATTTTCATGATTTTTTATGTCTCCATTTTAATTTTTTTTTAATTGGCTAAAAGACTTGATTGTCAGCAGTGTTTTAGATCAAAGAATTAAATAAAGCAAATAAGTGATTAATGGGATTCCATCAACCACATTTTCATGTGTCCCCTATGCCATTATCCAAACACGCAGCTTAATTTTGCAGGCATGATTGCTCAAAGTCAGCAGTATAGATTCCTTTCATTTTCAGGGGGGAAACATGTAAAGAAACAGTGTAAGTCCTAAAACTGGCTTACCCTAGTTAAAAATCCAGCACACAAATGGTCTTGTCTACTGTGGCTCACTTAAAGTTACAATGCAACCTTTGTTCTCCCAAGTTTATTAAATATGGCCCCCTGGAACCAAACATTTGCTGAAATGTATGACAAATGTATATTTATGGAATATACTCATCTTTGTTCAGAAATACGTCTCGGTTTGATTATTTGTACAAAATTTGGGACACGTATACAAAAAATGAATATTTACGGAAGATTATCGTTGGAAATGATGGAGATTCCAACTGCTGATGTTGTTTTTCGTCATGTATCATTCCATCACTCTGGAGTCATGCTGTATGCCTGTATGTTCCAGTTTATAAAAGGCCCATGTGAGGAGTTTTCTTTCTTTCTTTTCTTTTTTATGATATCTTATCTTAGGATTGAATTGAAGCATGGGAAGCCAAGGAAACTGCAAAGTGACGATATGTTAATTGTGCAGTGGGACAGGGCACCTGTCCCCGGTCTGCCTTGTAACTAACTAAGGCAATGACCGTTCACATCATCTATGGGAAATTCCCTTCTCCTCTGAAAGAATTTTCAAACACAAGTTCTCTTTCCCCAAACTGAGAGTTGCTAGAAAAACAATGCAAACAATTTATTTCCATACAGTTTGAGTGGGAAACTAGTATCTGGAGAGTTCTGTGACATCACCTATCTCACCAACTCTCTACCTGACTCTTGATTCTGTGGTACACTTGGGTGGGCCCTTTTTCACTGCTACCAAATGCAGGACCATCATAATCTTCCCCTTTCATCTGATCCTTAGCTCTGGATTGGGGACAGATGACTAGCACTACCTACCGCCATCCTGCTTCACAATCGTTCAAATGTCCTACTTCTGATTCCGAATGCTAGAATGTCCTCCAGTGCACATAGGGTTCTGGAACTCAGTGCTGTTGACCTTCTCAGTGCAGAATGGAGAACAGCTTCACTGATTAGATTATATGTGTGTGTGTCATTTTTTTTAAAGAATGGGAAAAATCAATGTTAAAGAGGTGGATTACATGCTTGTGTGTCTGTGTGTCTGGAAGACCATTTAATTTCTGAAGTCTCCAAGGTACAATCAATTTATTTTAAAGTGCATGGGTGGAGGTGACAGTGAATTAATTAATTTTAAAGGTGTCAATGTATGGATTGGAGGGGGGAAGGGGGATCAATATTTGTCATGAACGATTGTTGCTGGAGGGTTATGATGATCATTTTTGTGCTGGGTTTATTATGGTATTGTTTTTCACTTGTCAGTTGTTAAAACTGGATCTACTTCCTGGACTGTAAGCTGCTTAGAATGAATTGCAGCTCAGGTTGCAAACTGTCATAAATAAATTAAATAAACATTAAATGTAGGTAAATAGGGCCAAATGCAGTATTTAGAAACTAGAGTTGCCCTGGACTCGAGGACCTGCATAGGTCAGCAATATTTGTGACTCAGCCCAGCAATTCCCTGGCTGATATCATTTCCTTTTCATGAAAAGCAGAACTAAGAGTGATCTATGCCAGTGTGGTTCTCCTATGAAGCCTTCCTAACCACGGGGGGTATCAAGAGCCAAAGCTCTCCAGGTAGGGCAGGGTGAATTAGATAAGTGATTTTGGCAGGACATGTACACCAGCAAATTATCTGTTCAGTACTACTGGCCCAGTGTACTACAGAGTTTTTCCTTAGCCCACTTTACCATGTTGCCCTTTATGATATTGGAGGAAAGGTACAACAGTACTCCTTTTGCAGAGGGAATTTAACCCTGTGATCTGGAGTAACCTGATTCTCCAGCCCACATGTTCATTCAATGTCCTTTCTACAACAAAGTGTAAGCCTACCCTCATAACTTTGCTTGCTAAAGGAAGTTCCACTGTACTGAGGATTATCTCATTTGTTTTTAGGGTTCAGACCAAAACCTATCATTTCCAGAAGAGTTGCAACATTTATTTTAGCTGCCATTGCTCTATGTGACTGATGGTACTCCTAGCACACCATTCAAAGACCAAGTAAAGAAGTGCGTTTCTCTGCAGAAGCAAATGTCTAAAGCTATGCTGAGATTTCTGTTTAATTGGTTTACTGCAAATGCACAGCAGAGCATATTTACCTGTTCAGACGTGACTCAACTCTTACTAGGATCAATTGTCTCACCTCATCTTATTGTTCATCTAATCAGGTTTTTAGAACTGTTGACATGGAGAGTTCCTCTTTTGCCACTTTCTTTCTCCTGTATAAGAATTTAAGGTATACTGAATGTTGTTGTTTGATTAAAATTCACTCCTGCATTTCTGAGCTCTATCAAAAGACCTGGGAAATCCATCTGCTTCAGTCCCAATGTCACCCCTGGATGGTTAAAAATTACCAATGATTTCTACTGTATCCGGGTCCCCAAGTTGTTATTAATCAGCTCTATATAATCAGTCATGTTTAGGTGAAAAGTGTCTTAAACGTCTTTCTTCATTCATCATAGTAACAGACCATTGGAAAGGGATATTAACATTTCGAGGGCACCTGTCAATTGGTGATTGAACAGGTATTAAAACCTGCAGCACCACTCCTGACATTCAGTCACTGCAAAAAACTAAGCAACATTTTTACAACTACATTTCCTTTGACACACCACCTGAGGCTTCAGGCTGGCACCTTCCAGGAGCAAGATATATTTTTTGACTTCAGATGGCAGATGAGGGAAGAACAAACTGAGAAGATACTGGCATTTGTGGCAGGGTGGGGCAGGGAAGGCAAGGCAAGGCTAGGCAAATGACAAAAATCAACATCATGGTGATGCGATGCATAATCTGCTCTTTGGTGTGTGGGTTGGGGCATTACATGTGGGTACAAAAGAATGGGAACTTGCATTGCGATGGTGTGATGCTGCTTTCATCATTTTGATAAAAGCAGTGGATCCTTCAGATGCCAATGTAAGAGAGAACGTGTACCTCCCCTTCTGTAGGTCCCTCTTGAAAAAGAGGTAGGAAAAACAAAGTTTCTGTTAGAAGATTAGTTTGACTCTCTCCAGTGCATGATAAAGGCAAATCTCATTTGAGGCACAAATGACCAGGCTCAAATTATCCTACTTCAGACACATTATACAAAGACCCAGGTCTCTGGAAAAGGCTCTGATGCTGGGAAAGGTGGAGGGAAAGAGAAGAAGAGGACAACCAGCAGCAAGGTGGATGGACTCAGTTACAGTGGTGATGGGTGCACTGTTGGAAGTGCTGAAGGACCAAGTTAGGGACAGATCGTCATGGAGAAAATCTATGTGGTCACTCAGAGTAAAAAATGACTTGATGGCACACAATCAATCAATCAATCAATCAATCAATCACAGAATGATAGATGGGAAGTAAAAGGCCATGCTGCAATTTGCTTCAGAATTTGCCGAAAGTTATTTTCATTTAAAAATGAAGCTTCTGTGTTTCTGCTTTATTCTCAGTGGGCTTGAGAATTCTTTCTGAATTTCTCTTCATGGTGTCTTTCAAGTTTATTATTGGAGGTGATAAGGGAAGCCTTTACTGGCGTGGTTTCCTGCTGCATCTTTTTCTATCATCCTGAAACCTTCTTGGCTGCCCATAATTTCCAGAATAAAAAATCACAGTGTGAAGAATTCAACCCTAATTTCTTCCATTGGGATTTACCAGAAATGTAAGAAGCCAGGGGAACTACAACTGTTGAGAATGCAATGGTATAATGAAAGAGAGAACATTTTCATGCCCTCCTTGGTCACCTTAGATTGAAATAACTCCAAGAACACCATCGTCCACCCATGGGAATTTCACCAAAAGGTCTTGGCCCCCTTGAAAGAAATTTCAAAAGCAATTTTTCTTTCATTCCACCAGATGGGAACTGGTGGAAAAGATTCAGGAGAATTTCTGTGCATCACTAGCTGGAAGTGAAGCTGAAGGCTCAATCCCATACTGGTACAGTATTTAAAACAGAGGTTATGGCATCTTACCTGACCAATTTCCATCTAAGCTTCTTCTGAAATGACATCTTTAGGATTGCAGCCTTCCCTTTCCAAGGAAACATATTTTAGTGGAATGTCTGATACTGTATAATTAATAGGCCAGAGAGACTTTGGATAGAAAACACATTGCAAGCTGTCACACTGTTTTAACTAAAACAGTTATTGCTGTGCAGGCTTTTCACAGAAAGAAAACACAATCAAAGCAGTAGACTTGGAAGCCAACCATGAATCCATGTTTATAAAAGACCTTAGCTGCACAATTTCTAACAGCTGTAAGGAAGCATCCAGGTTTGCCCGGCATGTTAAGAGCCACACTTTAAAACTGGGGAAGGGGGGTGCGGGCTGGGTCTATTTTGAGAGGTGGCTTCAGAGGAACCAGTGGAATGCTGGTTGGCCTTCTCTGGCCTTGGGACGGAATTTTTATTCCTCTAAACTGTTGAAAACAGTGAGGGATCAGCAGGTTAACCAACCATCCAATAAGGCATTCAAATAGTTTAAATCAAAATGCTTGTTTGGTCAGCAAATAAGTTACAGGGATTCATTTAAAAATCTCCAAAAAGCAGAAAATATTCTCCATTTATATATGATTCTTTTCTTCTTGTCAATACCATATTTGCCAACAGCCATCAGAAATCAGGACATTGTTTGGGAAATGGGCTGCATATAGGAAATCATTATTTGTTTGCTTGTTCATTGCACCTCTTTCTCTCTTCCCAACATGCATTGCCCCTGTCAAACCATAAAAGGGTAGATGCAACTAAGAAGTCAATAATAATTGGAGCTGCTTGTATTGTACTGAAATTTTCCTTAAGCCAAAATTAATTATTTTTTTGCTTTAAGTTGCAGTAAAGTTGGGGAAATGAGTGAAAATGGTACAGACTGACAGATTTGCCACAAGAAGTGAGGAAAGAACTTGTGTCCTTGGAATCTGAGTGCCTGGGGCTTGTAATTAGCAGGAATCAAAACAAAGAAAAGAGGGTGTAAGATAGAAAATGGGGGAAATAAGGTATTTAGATCTCAGACTAAGATAAAGTTTGTCTCAGCAGAGAAACAGGAGCTTGCTTGCAAGGAAATCAGAACTGAGGACTTTCCAAAGAAAGGGAGAGGATCTCCTAAAGACCTGAAAGGAAAAAGAATATGAAACTTAGGACAGATCCACTCCTGCTTGGCCCAGCCCATTCACCATTTCCTGAATGCAAAAATGAATGAGGTCATCTGACTCCCCTTCCAAGACCATTTCAAATGTACCGAGCACCCAGCTTTTTCAGCTGTGATTCAAAACTGCTGTTTTCTCACCTAAGCCATCTTACGTCCTTCAGAGGTCATGGTCTCCAGTGTCTTGTTCCATTTTAGTAGCTGCCCAGGTCCAATTGGTTGCCCAGTACACCCCCTCCCCTCCCCTCCCCTCCAATGGCTGGTCCTGGGCTGCTTACTCATTGGCAGGTCTGTTTTTTTTAAAAATAATCTTACAATTCATCCAATAATGGCCTGTTAAGTTAATGAATTATCTTCAACCCTAGAAGATCATGCTCTATTCAGCTCTCACATATCCTAGTGGGTATCCTTTGGGTTTCTACCCAGGCTGGTGAAGCATGCTCCCCTTGTTTCCCCATCCCCTGCCCAAGCAGTGCAAAACCTTCTTCCCTTTCCATTGTTTCTTTAACATCTTTAAGTTGCAATATAAGAATGTTGCCATTTTGTTTCTATGAGCTACCAGATGTGTAACCCTATAAATAATTTACATAAGTAAGTAGGTTCTTTCTTGCCACAAAGTTTGCCTGGACCTACAGAGCAATTAGAAATGAAAAAATAGCCCGTTCTGCATTACATTGATTATTGTAGCACCCAACAATGCCATAAGAAGAAGAAGAAAAAAGATCTGTGTTGGTGTCAAAGGAGATAATGTGTGAAGGGGTGATGAAGGCATCTGTGTGCAAACTTCTGGGAAAGAAAAGAAAAGGCATAGTGACTATTTTCTATTAGACTGGTCTACACAGGAGCCAACCAGCAAGGTTTGCCTTCCTTGCACAGATGGGAAGGAGAAGATGCAGGAGAAGGACCAATCAATAGAAGAGAATATATGTACCTCAGGGTTGAACTGTGGAATTCTTGGTGCTCTCTGAGCTTGGCTGTTTGCTTGCAGACGTTTTATTACCCAACTAGGTAACATCATCAGTGATGTTACCTAGTCGGGTAATGAAATGTCTGCAAGCAAGCAACCAAGCTCAGAGAGCACAAGGACTCTACAAGCATCAATCATTTCTTACAGTAGCCATAGTCTAGACTGAGCACCAGCCCAGCCCTGTCCTCAATTTGCTACAATCCAATGTGGAATTTCTGAAGTTGGCTTAAGAAACAGCTGATAGCAGCATGGGAGACGAGCAGCTTAGCCTGCAGTGTGGCATTGCCCTTAGAGCTTGGAAAGGGTATTGTCAGGCCCAACCCAAGAATGATAACAAGGCAGTCTAGTCCAGTCTAGTTCCTTTATTAGCTTGCACCTTATAGACAGAATCTCGCCAGACAAAACCTATGCTAAAGCAACTAGTGGATAAACCCCGTGAGACTCTAGGGAGGGGCTAGTCTCAGCTTCTTCATCTTCTCACAGTCCTGCTGCAGGCTGAGAAAGGGCTTCCCCTGCAACCTCTCCTGGAATGCTTCTCCTCCCTCATGATAACCTTGATCCTCCCTTCCAGTATCCTCCTCACCTTCCATTACAGGTATAAAAGATGTGGAGTTGTGGGTGCATGACATAGCCTAGGGGCAAGCAGCTAGGGCCTTCACATGACACAGATAAGCTTGACCAAGCCAAGCCTGGAAGAAATGGCTAGGAAAAGAAAAGGAAGTGGTTAGCAAGGCAACTTGAGGTGTTCTGCCCCATTGCCTCTGCGACTGCAGGACAACGCAATCTTATCTAGCATAGATCACCACCACCTATAACATGGCTGTGACCAATCCACATTCCAACCTCTTGGATCTGAAATCCTTCAGAGATTAGCTAAGCCTTGGAGCAACCTGACCTTAGGAAGGCCTGAGTGCTCTGCTGGTATCAGATAGCTCAGGATCTACCACTTTTACCATTTGATCACAGGATCAATAGCTGGCTGTACAAGCTAAGCTGCAACTCTTTTTGACTTCTTCATTTTGTACATTTTCTTCTAACCAACCCATCATTTCATTGCCACACCTCTGCGATCAGTGACAGGACTTTCATATGCCATTGTGGGGAAGGTTATCAAAGCACTGATGACATTACCTAGCCTGGTAATGAAAAGTCTGCAAGAGTAAAACCAAGCTCAGAGAACACCACCAAGAACTTTCATCCTTATTCCTAGCATGTTTTTAAATGGGAAGTCTTCAGACTGAAATAGCTGTACATAATGGGCTATGGAATTTTGTGAATTAATGCTGTCTGAACAATTAGAATCCAGATTTCAGTTCTATAGTCTCATGAGGTCAGAATATGAGATAAAAAGGAGGCACAAAACTGAAACAATGATAGCTTGTAATTAGAGTCATAGACAAAACAATGTAAAAGTAAAATAACAATAAAATAGATGCATCAGATTTGAAAGATAATATAGCCAAAATAATATAATAAACTTATATTAACATAAAACAATACTCAGACTTACCCCACTTGATGCCAATGTTTATACCCCATCATAGCCAGCATCCAGAATTTGGATGCATTATCTGAAACCTTCACCTGCTGATCAGCTAATATGAGATTGACGTGGTCATCCTCAGTCCTGCCCAAATATCATATTGGAATTGCAAATCTATCGATCGATCTATCTATCTATCTATCTATCTATCTATCTATCTATCCATCCATCCATCCATCCATCCATCCATCCTGCTTCCATTTTTCAAACATATAAGAATAAAGAACTATCAAACATATTCTTGCAGATATGTTCTGCAAGAAGTCATGAAGAAGAAATTTGTCAGAATTTAATAAAGGCAATTCTGAAATATGTTCTTTTGTTATTCCACTGTTATATGCAATCTGGCCGTTTTTAAAAATCGTTGTGCACAGTTAAGATTCTTGTCTTGAATGTGGCCCTTCCCTAAATTAATACTTCATGTAAATTCAGCCTTCTATAATTTGGAGCCTTCCAAATATGTTGGGATTACAGCTCCCAAATTTCCAAGCCAGATGTTGGTAAACAGATTTGGAATTAGGGATAGATGATCACTCAGTTTACAGTTGAGTCTCTTTTCTACTAGTTCAGTTATAAATCCATTCTGTACAATTTCCACAATAGTCTGTAGATCCAAATTTCTCACAAATATGCATTTTTTAAAAAGTATTTTGATATCCGGAGGTGAAAGGTGTGTTGCATCATTCAGGAAATTCAAAAGGTCATGTTCTGATTAAATTCTGATTGCATGTTCATCCCCAAGAGGCATGGAACAAATTACTTTATGTCAACATTTGCAAGAATAAAATTTTGTACTATTACAAAATGTGCTTATGTGAACATAACATTTCAATAAATTGAACATATACATGAAGGGTCTTCATATGCTGAATTCTAGGTGCTGAGGAAAACCTGATATCCAGTGGCTAAGAAAGTCAAGGTCCTTGAAAAGAATTATTTATATATTGAAAATGAATAAAAGAAAATTAAGTCATTCATCAAGGGAACTGTACAGATACATGCAAAACACTTAAAACCAAGACGATTAAATGAAAGAAATATTTGTAAGCTGTAAGTAACAAAAAATTAGATCCTTGTATATATTTTTATGAACAAATACAGTCATTGCATTTTAAGAGTAGCAAAAATTAGGAGAACTTTGTGACATTATTAAGAATTGTTGTTCTTGTTTTGAATGTCATGTGTGGAATGTTAACCAAGGTAAGACCAATAATTACTGATGCTCACCCAAAACTTCCATTTAAAGGATGATACATTGAAGGAAAACAGGATTTAAATGACAAATGAAGACTGTGTCCTATTTTCTTTTCTATCTTCTCTAGCACCCTGTTCTCCTACCTTCCCCATCAAACAACTTTTTAGGGAAGGTTGTTGACCATATGGCAGAGATCCAGGAGTGCCCTAGAAGATGTGGCCCTTTTCAGCCGGGCTTCAGGCCTGGTTAAAGACTCTGGTGGATTATCTTCTTCACAATCTAGTTTGGGGTAGTGTGCTTGATCTTATTAGACCTCTTGGTGACCTTCAGCATAATCAACCATTGCATGCAAGAGTTGGTGAATGGAGCCACTGTTTCATGCTGTTCTACTCCTTCCATACTGGCGATACCAGTTGATGGTTGTAGGGGAGGGGGGATTGGCCTAGTAGTTGCTGCCTTATGGATTGCTGCAAGGATTTAGTTCTCTCTCCTCTACATCCACATGAAGCCAGCAGTTTGAGGTGAGGTATCATTAATATTCTGTTGATAGTCAATTATACATCACTACCCTGGGCCAAGGTGAAGGTCTTGTCCTAGTGCCTGAAGATTTTTAGGGTCTGGATGGGAGAAAACAGGCTAAAACTGAACCCAAGCAAAATGGAATTGCTCTTTATCCAATGTGTTTTTTTTGTAAGCTCCATTGGTGCCTCTGAAGAAGCTAGTCTATGACTTGGTTCCTCCCGGACCCATAACTATTGCTAACATAAACTAGTGCAGGAGGATTTTTTGCCCAACTCCCAGATAGCATGCCAATTGAGCTTCTACTTGGAATGAAAGCACCTTGCTCATATTTTCATCACTGCTGGACTATTGGAATGCAAACTAAATGGGGCTGCATTGGAAAACCACTGAGAAGCTGCAATCAGACCAGAATGAAGCAGCCTGCATATTGTCAGCTACTTGATGCTATCACTATGTTAGACCTACAGTGTAGGCTCTGTACTGTTTTCAGTGGGTTTCCAGGTGCAATTCCAAGTGTTGATCTTGATCTATAAATCCTTTTTATGGCTTTCCTCCATGGTACCTTTAGGACTGCCTTCTCCAACTGGATTCAACCATTCAAACTGACTCTTCTGAAAAAAAGGTGCTGATAGTGCCCCATTTCCAGGAAGTGATGGCAGCCTAAGGCTGGAGATATTGTTTTTCCATTATGGAAATTCCATTCTGGAATGACCTGCCCCTGGAGTTGAGATTGGCTCAATCACCTAGACTTCTGGAGGTTAGTTAAGATTAAATTATTTGGAGGGCTTTGGGATGTTAACTGTGTACTTACCATGGTTGTATGGTTATGTGCTGACTTTAATTACGACTTTAATGTTATCTATTTACCATATATACTTTAATCCTATATGGTATATTTGCTGTGAACTGCCTAGAATTACAAGAAGTGATGATATGTAGGTTCAATGAACAAACAAAATAAAAATTGTACATGCAGGTAGTCCTCATTTAGTGACCACAATTGGGACCACCAACTCCATTGATAAGCACTGTGGTTGCTAAGTGGAAAATAACATGACTGTGACAGGCTTACAATATCACTTCCCCTTTGGTCAATAAGCAAAACATCATGTGACTGAAACCCAAGCCAGTTGGGAAGCATGTGAATGGCGATCAGGTAACTGCAAGACACTGCAATGGTCGTAAGTGTGAGGATTGCTTGCAAAGCTGTTTTTTTTTTACACCATCATAACTTTGAAGTCACTAAATAAGGCAGTCAGTAAGTGAGGACTATCTCTATACATTCACACACACATAGCAGTTGGGAATTGGCAATATATGGAATTTATGAATAAATAGTTGAACTGATTTTTTAAAATTAACATTTCACACATATACACAGCCCTTGCAAAGGGCAAGAAAAGCTGGCCAACATGTATGGATAGAGTTTCAGTTTACCATCTACATCTGCAGAAGTTTCAGAAGCAATGCAACATTGACCTTTTTATGTCATGGAGAATGTCCATCTTTACTTTAATTTCCTTCAATAAAGCAATGTTCTTTTTGTTCTCAAGTTTGAAGAAGAAGAACTATTGTATTGTGATTTTTTTCTTCCCCCTTTTTGAATTCTCAAAAAAAAAAAAAGAGCTATTTTTTTGTCTCAACCAGTTTTCCACAAACTTTCCTTTCCTGTTCTTTATTTATAGATCAAAGCTGCAGCTCTATCAAAACTCAAAGGCACATTGTCAAGTCTGATTGATGCCGCATGTAACCAAACTTAAGTTTATCACTTCCTTTTAGTGTGGGCAATTGGGCTCTTGCTTTTTCCAGAAATAGATCTTCTAGGTTCAATACCACCCCTTCTTAGTAATTAAAAAAGAAAAACAAAGGAAAATGTGCAGATAGGAGAAATGAATCTCTATGTTATTTGTATATTCAAGATAATTAGGCAGATGATTAGTGACTTTGAATGGTCTCTATTAAAGGCTTTCCTCAATAAAGTCATTGCACTGATCTAAATTCTCAGTTTTCCATATATACTTTTACACCTATATCATTTCACTGGATACGATAGATGCCCCCTCTTTTCCTCCTCTCATTCACATCCAAAAAATGCAATTGTGTACACTCATACAAGCACACATCTCATTAATTATAATCCATTTCTCTAACTGCTCCATCCATTCTTCCAATCTTTCTTCCTTACACACAGGCCATTTACCCATTGTGTCTTTCATACACAATCACACTTAAACATGCAATGCAGTCACACATTACTGTTAACCAAACCTGATAGATGTAACAACATAGCATTTATTTGACCTCACCCTCTTTCTTCTCATTGCATTCTATATCCCCATCATTATTTTCTCCTCTTTTTTTTCCCATGGATGTCAATGATCCAATAAAAAGGAGTATATCAGGACAGTCAAAATACTGCAATGGTTCTTGGGATTTTATTTTAACTGGTTAGCTTTTCTGCCTTGGGTGAGAAATATACAGCCATCAGTTAATTTCAGATGAAACATATTTTGGATGTCCCCCCTCCATGTTTGGGCCATAAAGGAAGAATTGTAATATTTTCCTTCCTAAAAGATTCTTGATTTCCTTTTCTTTTGTGATAACTAGACAGAATTTTTATTTTGCACAATAATGCCTGAAATATTTGCTGAAATGGCCATTTGGTGGGGTCTAGGCAGAGACCCTTTTCTGCTGCAGCGCCTGCCCTATGGAACATCCTGCCTCCTGAGGTCCAGTGTGCCCCCTCCCTCATGGCCTTCAGGAAAGGGATTAAATCCTGGCTCTGCTGGAAGGCCTGGGGGCCGGAGGGGGGCCTGCACCTGTGGAGATGGCTGGTGGGGTGATGGGTTTGCCCCCCCCCCAGCATCTTGCAGGTTTTTAGGGCTAAAAATTATAGGAGGTTCGTAGGTTATTTTTAAGATATGTTTTTTTAAAATTATTTATAGATTTTACCCATGGTTGGAGGGACTCGTGCTTTTTCCTTTTTTATTATTGTGAGCCGCCCAGAGTCACCCGTTGGGGAGATGGGCGGCATACAAATTTGATAATAAATAAATAATAAATAAATAAATTATAGTATCTGCAATTCCCATGGTAGGTGATATGTGTATGGTAGTGAGATGGTAGGTTTCTATGTGGGTTTATTTTTCAGAGGAAAGAGCCTTGTTTTCATTTTCTCAGCAGATAGCAGTGCAACGGGAGTCAAAAAGGGAAGAAAATCTTGAAGAATGTGTCAGCCTTTCTTGAAAAGAAGGGTCCCGCTCAAAAGAAGTTGGGAGAAAATTGTCAAGTTACTTCTCAACAGGAATCTCAAAAAATGGCAGGCACCTGCTTCTTTCCATCTTCTATCAGCCAATCCCTGAGGAATTAAAGGGCTTTTGTGAACACTGCTCTTCCACCTAATATGCTGTAGGGTTGAGACCTCTGGAAAAGAAATAAGAAAAGCCATGTTCAGCAGGCGAGGAAGGGAATGTGTTTCTTCAGAGGATTCAGTGTTACTTGAGGCAGCTTTCCTTGAAATTGCCATAGGGTGAGCAGGAATTCAATGTCCTCTTTCTTTTGATGCTCAGAAGTAAGATACTGTCCTTCCTTTGTGTATCCTGAAGGACGGTATTAACATACAAGAAGACTCAGGAATAACCAAGATTTCCAGAAGTGGGGGGCAGGGGCAGAGGAGCTATATGAGTCACACCCTGAGTGTGTGTGTCAGTACACTGCATCTACCTTTCAGCTGATGGGATGCAGGGATCAGTATGTTGGCTTGCGAGGGAATTCCTAGATTACAGATCCTAACTTGCACTGAACAGCATGAACGTGCCTGGGATAAAACTGGTCTTTGGTTATGCTTGTGGCTTACTGGCCCAAATGTGCCAAAATTGAATAATATTGTCCTTACCTTTGTTGTTCTAGTTATATCATGCTGCACGGGTATGCTTTAACTGGTAACCTTGTACTTACTAAAAAGCATTAGATGAAAGCCTCAGCTGACATGGCCATGATGAGCTGCACAGATCATTATGGAACCATCTGGTGATCGCCTGGAATTGGAAGATTTGACTTGGAATATGCAGGAGGAATAAATGATAAAAAGCATGAATTAAGGGAAGCAGAAGAAAGAAAACTAGATATCCTGATTGATTGATTGATTGTGTGTGTGTGTGTGTGTGTGGGGCAAGGGGAAGATTATTTTTTATACTGCTTCAATCCTAACAGGATTCTGAGTTGGAGATGGCTGTCGAAAGCATCACACTGAATGAAGTCCTGCCCCCTTTTAATGTGTATTACATGCATTGCAAGCACATAAAAAGAGGCAGGACTTCTTTTTCTGGCTGGGCCTATCATTTATTTACTTATTTAATTTATTTACTTTCTATGGATGTCCATCTCATAAAGTGACTCTGGGTAGCTGACAACAGTTCAAAACCAGCACACCAAATAAATATATAACTGGTAGCTGAAATAAAACAACAAACAACTGTCAACAAAACCACTTCACAGGCTCTAATGGACACTCTGACCTCTATGCCTGGGAACATAGCCATATCTTCATGGTCTTGTGAAAGGTCAACAGGGTCAGGGCCAATCGGATCTCCAAGGGGATGAAGTTCTATAGGGCAGGTGCCCGCAATAGAAAGGTCTGCCTTCCTGGTTCCTTCCAGATAGCATGGAAGGACTTTCTTCCTCTTTCCTTCCAAAATCCTTTAAATGACAGGATCTGCAGTGTGCCTCTTCTGCCAGATCCAATGGGACAGGTGGACACAATCAGGGAGAGGTGAACCTGCAAATAACCCAGCCCCCATGCCATGAAGAGCTTAATAGGTAATCGCCAGTACCTTGAATTGAACCAGAAGCATACTAGCAACTATGTGTAAAAACCCTCCTGGCCACAGATGCCACCTGTTTCTCACAAAGGCTCCACAAGTCCAGGAGAAACCCCAAATTACACACCGTTTCTCTTTGAGGTAGTGAAGCCAGAGCAAGAGATGGAAAGTTCCTGGAAGCCAAAGCCACTCAGTCTTGCTAGGGTTGAAATGAAATCTGTTCTTCCCCATCCAAACCACCTCCAGCAAACTGAATAGAATTAAAAATAAAAGTGACAAAGTGATTTGGGATAAATCTGAAATGAGGGAATATCAGAAGGAGTATTTTAGAGGTCTGTACAGCAATGAAAGTGGGTGTCAAAGAAAAATGGATGAAAAGGAAGTAATAAACGCAGTGAAAATGTTGAAAGATGGGAAGTCTGGAGGTGTAGATAGTGTAACAGGAGAAATATTAAAAGATGGATGTGAATTGCACATGGAGTGTCTGCATAACTTGTTTAATGTGTGAGCAAAGACTGCACGATGTCTGATGACTGGAAGAATGCCATTATTTTTCTCCTGTATAGAGACAAAAAGTAGCAGGAATGAATGCAAAAACTCATGGGTGATTAGCTGTTAAGTGTGCCTGGAAAGATGCTTGGCACAATTCTGATCTAAAGGGTATGTGAGGTGACAATGTAATAATTTGGAAAGTGAAGTGACAGAGAAGGAGTGCCAGATTACACTGTAGTTTTTCAGGTGATCACTGAGAAATGCAGGAAGGTGTGAAAGAAAGTTTGTTATAGTGTTTTTGTTTTTGTTTTAGAGAAAGCATATGACAAAGTAAATAGGCTTGAATTATGGAATGTTTTGCCCAAGTATGGCATTGAAGCTTGGCTGCTGAATGCAATAAGGATAGTTTATGATGGAAATGGAGCTTGTGTGAGAATAAATGGAACACTTAATCAGTGGTCTATCACTGTGCAGGGAGTAAGATAAGGATGCGTTATGTTTCCCTAATTGTTTAGTGGAATGTATGGATAACGATATAAGAAATTCTGGTAGTGATGGTATATGAATGAATGTGCATGTTCGTATGAAGATAATGCTGTATTGGTTGTTGAGAATTTGACTGATTGCTATAAGAACCAAAGAGATACCGTGTTGGAGAAGCAGAAATGAGAAGTGACTGAAAAAAACTCCAGAGAGAGTAGTATACATACCCTGGAGCAAGCAAGGTGAAACCAGTTAAACCCAGATAACTGTTAGGATTTTCTCATGGGAAGAAAAGCACCTCGCTATCTTCAAACTATTGTTTAGGCTAGAAGAGCAAGCCATCTGCAATTGTTATTGTTAGAGTGCACGTATACTGCTATTTACTGCCACCTACTGGCGTCTGTATGCTAGTTACGCAAGGGGTGGTGCATAAAGGCAATAAAGTGTGAGTGAGCACATGTCTCACTGCTTAGTAGGATTTTAGCCAGCATGTAATCAGTTTTATGGGTTATGTAGTAGTAACAAATAACCAAGTAGTGTACCTCTTCTCTGAGAGTTTTTGGCTAGAGACTTTATTAAACTTGGGTAGTGGATAAGTCTTGGATGCCACATATATGAGAAGAAGTGATTTTTTCTATGTATTGCATGAAACTTGTATTTTATGTAGTTTTGCATTTTTCTCAATAAACAACCAGATATTTTATATTTTCTGGCTGGATTTCTTTGGAGAACAAGATAAGGACATTGCATTCTTTAAATCTCTCTACTGTTGGTGTGTATTTTTAGCATGGACTGTGGTCATAGCTGCACTCTGCAGAACAATAACACCAGATGACAGTCAACAAGGAATGATACAATTAAAGTGACCAACAAGCCACCAAGCAGCAAGTCTTACTTAACCCAGCCACAGCAACAGCCAATGAACATGAAGGAAATGATGGCTAAAGTAATGTGTGATGGAGAACCATTGGCTTGAGATTAAATGAAGGGCCATCCAAAGGATTTGTCAAAAGACCCACCAATGCACACAATAATCTATCAGTACACTATCTTCTCCAACATTGTGTGTATTACGTGGCCAGTATTGTCGTAGAACTTGGCGAGTATGAATGTGTGAGTGTGGGTAGCTTAAGCAATTGTAATCTCTCTGTGCTGTGTTTTTTTGAGTTTTCCATTACTGCATAAGATCCTCAACTTCAATTCTGTAGCATGATTTGCAGTAAATGTTGGATAGATTGCATGCTATAATAAGGAATATGGACCTGAAGATTAGCATATAAAAACCAAGGTAGTTGTGTTTGATAGGGAAAATGGAGTGAATGATTGCAAGATATATACAGGTGGTGAAGAACTAGAGCAAACACATGTATTTATGTATCTTGATAGAATGTTCCTTAAAGATGCATGGAGAGGTTTGATGATCTGCAGATGCTGATAAAAAGCCAAAAGCTGAGTGTAGGAACATGCTGCTGCCCATTTGTTTTATGGGAGGAGAACTGAGTGTGAATAAGATGAATGAAGTGGGAATGGGCTTTTTAAGAAGTGTATAGTAAAACAAGAACTATGATCAAGAATGAAGAGGCTTTGAATGAATGTGGACTGAATACAAAAATAAGTGAGCAACAGAAAAGCAGTATATTGAGGAGGTATACAGAATAAATGAGGATGGAATTGCAAGGAAATAAAGGAAGGGAGAGGCCCTGCTTCCAGCCACTTATGCCTTAGTCACCTCCCAACTGGATTATTGCAACACATGCTATATGGGCCTTTTCTGCCATGGCATCTGCCATCTGGAATATCATCCCCCCTGAAATTTGACTTGCCCTCACCCTGCTGGTCTTTTGCAAGGCATTAAAAACCTTGCTTTGCCATCTAGCCTGGAGTTCTGGCACTATGAGTGAGCCCATTTCACAGCTGATTTGAAGGTGGGATGTTGTGAATGTTCTCAGCAACTATTCCATGCTATAGATGTTGTTTTTTTAAAAAAAATGTTGGTGGTTTTATCCCGTTTTTATTTTGTTTTTAATCGTTAGCTACTCAGAGTCATGTATATGAGATGGGCAGCCATATAAACTTGAGATCCTAAAAAGGAGAGAGATGAGAAGTTCTGAAGAACACAAGGCAATGAATGAAGCAATGCACAGACATGGGGGAAGCAAGGATGGTTTGCAAGGATATGGAGGTACAGAGAGGTTTAGTGAATAGTGTTGGTGTAAACTAGTCTTAGCTATGCTTCCTTTTCTCTTTTTTATCCCATGCATTCAATTTCTTTGCCTCATTATTTATACTGACTTAATGTTGGAAGAATTCAACATGAAAATTCAGTAGGGAAGAGGATAAAAACAGCACACTACCCAGGAGTGATCCACATGCTGACATTTTGCTGAAGCTCTAGTAGGGTCAGGGGGTACCTCTGACTCCTGGTGACTGCCTGGACAAGTCCTTGCAGTTTTTTTGCCAAGGTTTTTCAGAAGTAATTTGCCATTGACTGCTTCCTAGGGCTGAGAGAGAGGGACTGGCCCAAGGTCACCTAGATGGCTTTGTGCCTACGGTGGAACTAGAAGCCATGGCCTTCCAGTTTCTGGTGCATTAACCACTACACCAAACTGGATCTTGAAGCTCCAGTAGAGAGCGTTAGAATTCTAAATAATTCAGAGATGGGAGCAATTATTTTGATACCTGAGGTAGAAAATCAATATTGCCTATCAATGAATGCATGTCACAATCTCATAGTTCTCACATTTATGTCTCAATGAAATTCATAATGAAATTCCACAATTATGAGGAAGAACCTACTGCCAGGTTATGATCCATGGCCTCAGAATTTGCCTCAAGACAGGATTGCCTATGGCAATAAGTTTAATGCAGGCAAAATAAGTCTTTTTTCACTTAATACATGTAGAACTTACCATCACAAGACATGATGATTGCTTGCTTAGAATTAAAAGAAAAAGTGGTCACAGGGGTGACAGGTTTATCAATAGCTTTGAGGGCAATCCAAAAGTAATTATTGGTAGCTGGTTTTATTTAATATTTGCTGGACTCTCCAGGGATTTTCAGTTTGGCTACCTAACCCAAAACTTTCCCCAAACTGTTTCATTACTGGCTTCCTCCAGTTGTGTTTAAGAGCAGGATATCTCAGCCTGAGTCAGGAATATCTAACTCCTGTTTAAATCTCTACCTCAAATCACTTGGCCTCCTCCAAAATCGAATTATAAGCATATGGAAGTCATCTAACCGGCATTCCTTACAAATATGAAACTTTTATGTGGCTTTCCACTCTACCCTGCCATATTACAGTTTGTCAGGAATTACGCTTTGGGTGCCTCACATACACCCACAGACAGTGAGTGTGGTATACCGTTTCCTTCCATTTTGACACAAGTAGGAGTTCCGTTTTAGATTACACTGGATGCTGAAATGAACCTCTGAGTTAGATGTGAGAGATCTCTATTGTAACCCTGTCAGAAATAAAGTATGAAAAAATCAGGAACAGACTGGAAGGGTTTGAGTAAGCCTGAGATTGTTGGATTTACCTTTTTTTGTGTTGGTTTAATCCTGAAATGCTTTATAGTTACATTTTTCTACATCTCTCATGTCCATATTTCAGTTATGCAGTATAAATATTGGAGTGGAGAGGAAGAGAAATATTGTAGGGAAAAAATGGTTGGGATATAGTAAGCAGAGCAGAGGTATAACATGGAAAATGGACATCTGTATCCATCCATCCATCCATCCATCCATCCATCCATCCATCCATCCATCCCTTTCTCTCTACATTTAGCGACCTAGCTGTTGAAGAAATAATTCCTTATGCTGCCTATCTTTTCATATTGAAGGACTGGACTCTCTTTGTCTAGTTTCACCATTTGTACAAACAGCTATTTATGATGGGAGTTGAGAAAGTTGCCCTTCCTCCTTGATCTCATCTACATCTGGATCTGAAACGGTTGGAAATTACTAAATTGCATAAGGGAAAGAAAAGTGAGGAAAGCCACATCAGGTTGGAGCTGGGATGGAAGGAAAAAATAATTTGATTCATTTTTTTAAAATAAGAACTTAACAAAATTTGAAAGCTTGTTCATAAATGAAATGGCAAGGGTTTGAAAAGAAGCAAATAAAAACCTATGAGAGAAAGCAACATTGTGTGGGCACTGAAGCTAATTGTTTAGATTAAACATGGAATTTGGGATGCTGATAAGGATTAATGAATTAGGGTAGCTCCATTCATGTGGCTGTCTACTTTTGGAGTTAAATTTCATTTCAACCTGGAAGTAGCTGGAGGTTGTACTTACTTTATGAACTTCATGAGGTGCCCAAAAAGTCTCTACTACTATTTTTGTTTAAATGACTGGCGTAGCTAGAGTACTGCTGGGTTCACTGAAGAGGGAACCCCCCCACCCCCCCGCAGCATTTCCTGTAATAGTCATGTGATCACTTCCTGGATTGGCCATTGAGCAATGTTTCACAGTCAATGGCCAATCCCAGCTGCACCAGGAAGAAACCTCTCCATTTCCAAGAGCTCTTGCTGGTGGTTAGTATGTTAAGTTTTTGCCTTCCACATAAAGTCTAGAAAGTAAAAGTAACTCCTTTCTATGCCCACTGCAGATATTTTCTGGAGAAGGATCAATACTGGTAGGCTTTCATCCTGGGTTGGCATTCATCCTGCCATGGTTCCATCATGAATTTGTTCTACTGAACTCACTTCCACCATTCTATGTGATAGAATTCTTTTTAATCTTGAAATAGTTACATTTTTATCTATTTCTCACATGCATATTTCAGTTACATACTATAAATAATGGAGCAAGTGGAAAGGAAAAAATACTGTGGGAAGAAAGGAAAAAAGATGGTTGGGATATAACATGGAACATGGATGTTTGTGTGTAGGTGAACATAACTTCATATCTTTCTCTGTCTCTCCCTCCCTCCTTCTCTCTTTCTCTAACTCAAGCTATCTGGCTGTTAGAGAAATGATTCCTTATGCTGCCTGCCTTTTTCATATTGGAAGACTAGATTCTCTTTGTCTAGTGACAAGAGCAACCTTTCCCTTGCCATGTAAGAAACTCCCCCAGGGAAATTACTTGGAGGTGGTTACTGCTGGAAAACTAATAAAAAAAGGTAATTTCATGGGAGCAAAGCCCTAATTAATTCCACCCTCTGCAGAAAGGTTTCTGCAATTGTGGCACATTATTAATTCTTCTTAGTTTTTCTTCTCATGATATGGGTTGAAAAGGTCAAAAGATTTTGCTGAAGATCAGCACATTTTTGTCAGTCTGCAGTTCAAGAAACTTAGCTTTCATTCTTCATATCAACAGTCAGGTAATTAGAAGAATGAAGGCTACTCAGGAGCAGATTATTCTTAGTAATGCTGGAGAAGCCAAACTAGATTAAGCAAAAGTCTTCTCTGAAACTTGAAGGCAACTTTTATGGCAGGAAAGTGGTCAGTCCTTGCCATGGACAATATTTCTCTTCCCAGAGGCTTCAGTTGTGATTGTGGCCATTTCCCTTATGATTGCTTAGCAATGGATGTGTACTTTCTTACTCTGAAACTGGCAAAAGATGTAATAAACTGTAATTGTAATTAAGGCAGCAAATCCAAATTTATTTGCACATTACTTTTAAAGCCCATTTCTCCCGTTGTTTCCAAGTAGCAGGTGATGGCATCTGGCTGATCTTGGCTGATGTCAGAAGGTTACTAGAACCAAATCTGGTTACTATTTAGATTTGGGGGTGGGGGTGGGGGCTATATGGGAACTCCAGGGTTTTTGGCTAGATTAAGAATTGAAAAATCATCCCAGAAGAAAGCAAACCACTTCTATGAGATTGCTAAGAAAATGGAATGCAGACATTCAATCACGGCTGGGTTTTACTCAAGACCGTCTTTACTTTTTTGTGCCTAAAAAGGTAAAACGTGAATGTCCTAAAACATGAGTTTGTAAATATGTGTTTCAACCATGTATTCTCAGTGGAAATCTGATTTACAACAACTTTCTACCAAAGATTATTTTTGCCATAGAAGACACTTCATGAGAATGTCTGTGCACTAGAAACTCTTTGAACTGTTTCAGAACCCACCTTCTCAAAGAGATGTCCAGAAGTATGGGCTGGTTTGTGCATAATGCTCAACCATAATTAGCATTATATTATTTGAAACAAGCCTGAGTGATGCCTTAAATTCATATATTCTCTCCTGCTTTCTCTTCCTGCACAACCAGAAAAGGGTTTTTAACAGAAATTCACTTTTCATGGATTTGTTCAAACTTATAGGCGTTTGCAAAAGCCATAATGGTGGCACATACATTATGATTTCATTAAGCAAATAATGCAATTTGTGTCAATTGAGTCGTGATGTCATGACATGAATGACATATAGGATACATTTTCCACCATTTGCATAATGTCATGATGTGCATATGATCTTAATTCTACCCTTGCCTCTCTCACAGATGGTCATGTTCAAACCCAAGGCTGTGTTTCAGAATAAATCCAATTTAATTAAGCATGTCTGAATTAAACTGACGTTGCTTTAAATAAGCTAGAGTTGTTTTCAAACCCTCGCTTTGCTTGTGGTCAATGACAAGCCACTTTTGGTATGTATTGGAATTCAGTTCTGTTGAAAATTGCTTCTAATCACATAGGCAAAGCAGGTGAGAGGACCAGTGTGGGATCCAGAGTCTTGGTTTGCATTTTTTCAGGCTCGTGCATGCAGTGCTAAGCAATGATTTAACATCTCATACAAATTAGTTCAAAGTGAATATGGCAGTTTTCTCAGTTATCCTGGATTATGATATATCTGCATTCTATGCCACTGTCAAGTAAACATCATAGAATGAGGTGTATGTTGCTTTGCTCAGAATCCCTTTTAGATCTTATGAGATGTAAAGTCACTAGTTTAGTTTTTAGTGAGATATTTCCCATAAATCCCCATTAAAGTGCCCGAATTATAAAAGCAGCAGGGCCATTTTGAATGGCTTGTTATCAAATAAAGTAATGCAACCATATTTATTATGGGGCTAGAAGAAACAGATTGGCAGTGTCTCTCCAATTTAGAATACTGTACACTCACCTAGCAATCCTTCATTGATCTCTCTCCAGCTGTTGATCATACTTAGTTTGGGGGAAAAGACTTGGAAACATGTAGAGAATTCTGGCACCACTTTGGGCAAACCATTCTTCCTATTGCCTAAAAGCCAACAAATTCTCAACTCCAGCAGTTGCCTATTCTTTTAAGTCAATGCACAAGGCAGGCAATGAGATGTAATGTAGCTTAGGAGCTGACTTAGCCAGGCACAGGTGTCTCTGAGATATTCTGAATGCTGAACGCTTAAAACTTTTCACCATGAAATACAGCAGATGTGGTGCTGTAATTGAGAGGCCTCAGGGAAATCCTCTCTTTCCCTAGAGCGGGCATCTCTAGTGGATATTAGACAGGGGGGTTCTGATTTTAATGCTGGACTAGCTTGAAGGGTATGGAATTGTTAACTGATTCCCAGCCAGCTGACTTAATAAGTCTTTTCTTCATTGGATTAGTTCCACGGTAAAGAATGAAGCTTAGAAAGATACATAGTTCTCCAAGTCAAAGGAAATAGAGGCCCACTTTAATCATTTTTAAAAAGCAGGATGTCTACAAATATCGTCAAGGGTAAATGCTTACATTGGTCATTTCAAGTCAGCAACAAAATGCACGATCTGTCTCCCATTTGCAGGGAAATATTGTGCAGATCATCTCACAGTTTTTTTCTGAAGGACAAGAGATTGTTCTTTTCTGAACGTTAAGGTTGGAACTTTAATTGTATATAAAATATCCAGGCATATTCAAGATGCTTACTGTCTGTGCTCAGGTGGCATCTTTAATTAAGCATTGCACCATGCAGATTTTTATTATTTTAAAAAATAAAGAAATGTATGGATTGGACCAAGAGTGAAGGTCTAGGACCATATAACTCTTTCCCCCCATAACTCAGTGGTACCAGCAGGTTTGAGGGGTCTTGAGCAGAGTTGTATCTGGATGTGCCTACTATCCTGGATCTCACTCCATCATGAGGCATCAACTACCTCCCAGTTACCATCTTTCCTTTTAAAATCAGTTTCTGCTTTTCCTTCACTGCCTAACACCCACTGTCTGGTCACCTCCTCTTCCTCTTCACAGCTGGACAATCCCTTGTCCTCTGCTGCCTGAGAACAAGCTTTAGCTCTGTGAATATAAGTCTTCTTGGACTCATCTCTCTTTCTTAAGAAGCAATGACAGCTGCAGCTAAGAAGTCCTTCATACAAATCCATCTTATGTACCAATTGAGCCTCTGCTTGCACCGGGAGGCCCTTCAGACAGTCACTCATGCTTTGGTAACTTCATTATATCCTACATGGAGTTGCCCTTGAAAGCTACTCCATAGCTGCAGAATGCAGTGACATGGACAATTATAGGCTATTTGGTCTGAAATGCACTGATTACCAGTAGAACTGAACCCATCAATTCTGGGTGCAATTCAGGATGCCAGTTATAACCTATAAAGTCCTTCATGGCATAGGACCATCTGTCCATAATTTGTGCCTGACTGGTATGATTAGGGAAAGTGAGCATGCTCCAGGTCTCCTTCATTAAGCAGTGTCATCTGACAGGACCAAAGAAGCATGTCTTCCCTTTTGCCACATTTACCCTCTGGAACACCATCTCTCCTAAGATTCATCTGGCCCCCACATTGAAAGCATGGCTCTTCCTCCAGGCCATGGTGGATCCTCTGTATTATTCAGCAGACTGGAATATTTTTCAGATACTTGGGATTTCCCATTGTGTTTTATCTAGTATTACAGCATTTTATTGTATGCCCCTCCTCCGAGTTATTATAGAGTTGGTAGCCTTACAAAGTGAACAAAATAAAATAAAATAAATTACATGAATAATTTAAAAGTATAACATATTTCCTCAGGTGATCAGTGACCAATCAGTGGCTGCCTTGAAAGTACATAAGCAGCAGGGGCCCTACTTGTCTGATTCTTCAGTGTCCACACTGGCTGTGCACCCAAGGCAGCAGTTGATAGGACCATTCTAGGTTAGGGAAAGATATTTCATATTTGGTCTTATATGGCTAGAGCCATAGCTGGCTGGGCAATACAGTTTTTGTTAAGCATAGCCTAAGAGATTATTTTGGGTGGGGAGCAGACTGGATCATGATGCTATGGAAACCTCACTGAAATGGCCATTCAGAGAGTGTCGGGTGTTGGAGTCCTTTCCATCAGGTTCACACCAGGGTTTGACAACCTTGCCAACAAAGATCCGCATAGTCAAAGCTATGGTTTTTCCAGTAGTAATGTATGGCTGTGAGAGCTGGACCATAAAGAAGGCTGAATGCCGAAGAATTGATGCCTTTGAACTGTGGTGCTGGAGAAGACTCTTAAGAGTCCCCTGGACTGCTAGGAGGTCAAACCAGTCAATCTTAAAGGAAATCAACTCTGATTGCTCATTGGAAGGATTGATAATGAAGCTCAAGCTCAGATACTTTGGTCACCTAATGCGAAGAGAGGACTCTTTGGAAAAGACCCTGATGCTGGGAAAGATGGAAGGCAAAAGGAGAAGAGGACGGCAGAGGATGAGATGGCTAGATAGCATCACTGAAGCAATGAGCATGAAATTGAGCAAACTGAGGGAGGCAGTGAAAGATAGGAAGGCCTGGCGCAATATGGTTCATGGGGTCACGAAGAGTCTGACACGACTTAACGACTAAACAACAAAAATAGCTCTTAAGGCTCTTAACTCCAAATTCAGCTCTTGGATAGATTTGGCAGCAGACCCCCCCCCCCGCCCCCCCGATATGACTTGGCCAAAATTAGAAACTTTATTGCAAAAAAGAATGAAGACACCAATACAGCGTTTGCTTGCCCATTGCAATGCAAAGGAGACATTACATACCTATGTTGCCAAGTTTAAACTCAAGATTTCTTCCTCATGTCCTTCCAAATGAATGGATCTCTTGTTGAGTTCATGGCAATGATACAATCCCTACTCCCAGAATGCTTTTTTTTTTACTTCCCAATCTACAGCCCTGGGGTTTCCTGCTGGTCTCCCATCTAAATACTAACCATGTCTGACTCTGCTTAGCTTTTTTGATGAGCCAAAGTTGCCAATAAACATTTATTTAACTTTCTAACATCTTCTGCTTATATGTTGCTATAATCATGGGACTTTATATACTACTATATAAGTCATTTGTTGCTTATGTCACTTATGAATATTAAACAGACATCATAAGAATCCAATTAGTGTATAGCACTATCATTACTTATTTATTGTCAGCAAAAAAAAGTTATTTATCCCTGCCAGCTCAGCTGCTGTTGCTTCTTCATCTTGGAAGAACCCTGAGTAAATCAGCCGGGTGATGCTCCAGAGGTTGCCCACCACTAATGAATTCCACCAGGAATTCGCTTTACTTAAAATAATTATATAGATTTTTTTTTCTTCTGTTGACATGTGGTGTTTCTCTGTGATTTATATCCCATTTATTGATGTAAGAGATGAAAAATGCAAACTAGCCACTACTTTCATGTAATGCACTCTCTTGTTAAATCAGTCGCCTTGCTTGCTGTTTAACCAAAGACACTCCTAAGAGGATCAGGAGAGGGTTATGATATTAGTCAAGGAGGGGAGATGGGAGGAAGGAGAGGAAAAGAAAAATAATGCCTTTATCTCATGCATTTGTAACTATGATCACTCTCTTGCTTGACCTGAACATTTGGTGACTGTCCTCATCACCTCTTGACCAAGTTACTGCAATGAGCTTCACTTGGGGCTGCCCTTGAAGCTTATTCAGAAACTGCTGCTAGTTCAAAATGCAGCTGATTGCTGATGGGCAGCCCCAGTTCAGTCCAATTATGCCCATCTTGCCCTGGTTACCCATAGATTTCCAGGCACAAATTGAAGTGCTGGTTGTTACCTATAAAGCCATATATGTCTCAAGTCGTCTGGGCTTATGGGACTACCTTCCCCAAGTAGAACCTTCTCAACTTCTGTGTGCTCATGAGGGAAGGACTATTGATGATACCCTCTCTTTGGGCAGTCTGTGGGAAAGCAGTATGAAGACAAGCATTCTCCATAGCTGGGTTGACTCAATGGAATTCTCTTCCCTTGAAGGAGAGATTGCCCCACTCCTTAGTGGCATTCCAGAAGTTGGTGAAGACCAGATACTTTGGAGATCAGGTTGAAGGAATAGAGGTTGCTAGGTTTCCTGGGGCACTATAAGTTATGTGTGTAGCTATTTGGTAATCAGCATTATATTGTTGGGTCATTATTGTGAGACACCCAGAATCTGGTGAAGCGGGTAGCATTCAAGTAATGGGATACATAAATAAATAAATAAAATGCTCAGGTGGAGATTCATATGCTGGTGTGAAGGAAGATAATAGAAGTACTTAGAAAGCCAGTCTGGAAGGAGAGCTTCATTTAGTGAAATCAAACCCTTTCTTCTCCCAGGGCATCTGGGGTCGGGGAACCCAAAGTCAAGGTGGTAGCCAGGACTGCATGATTGAATCCCCACCTCCTTTTTAATTTTTTTGGGGGGGGATTGCCTATTATGCACCATCTCCATGGGTTAGGAATAGGTAGAAGGGTGATGCTTAATTAACTTGGTTCCATTAGGCAAGGAAGGGTAGAGATGATCAGATAGAGACAAGGTATGTGAGCAGTCTGAGCACCTTCTAGTAATCAAAGTCTGGGGGGAAAATTGGGTGTGGGTCTTTTTTTTAATTTGTTTGCTTCTGTTTTTTCTGAGAATTGGAGAAGTTGGGGAAAATGATATATTTCACAATATTTTTGTTTAAAAATATTATTTGTTATATTTCATTGCTACAGGTTTCTTCTGTTTTTATACTTAATATGTTTTTCTCCCTATCTTTCCTAAATTGGCAACACTGAAGTAATGCTCTACTGCTTAGAATTCAACATCTTGCAGCTCAGCTTGTAAGAAAAGCTACAACTTCTTAAAGTAAATTCATTTATCATTCTGGTTTGAACAAACAATATTTTTAAAAATTTTATGCACTAAATATACTTTTATATGCATACCAAATAATACATTGCATAAAATAAAATATTATAATTTGTAAAATATAACAACAACAAAAGTTGCCAACAGTGGCTTTAAAAAATAAAGAGAAAAGAGGGGCTGGTGTGGATCTTCCGGGTTGTGTGGCCGTGGTCTGGAAGTTCTGTTTCCTAACGCCACTCATTAACACCCCAACCCCCCCCCTCCACATCTCTATAAATACCCACAAAAGGGTCACACCATCCTGGGCACAGAGAGAACTGCTCCTGTCTGTGCTCCTGTACTCTGAAGATGCCGGTCACAGATGCTGGCGAAACGTTAGGAAACAGAACTTCCAGACCACGGCCACACAACCCGGAAGATCCACACCAGCCTTCGTATGCCGGCCGTGAAAGCCTTCGACAATACACAGAAAAGAGGGGGATGAATATTTTGAGTGTGGGTGATTTCGCAGTGTAAACATTAGTACCTGATGGCATTATCAAATGGTTTGCCTCTGATCCCATCCTTGGATGTCTTCTGGATTGTCATTTGGACATCCATAGGCTATAGACCCTTGACTTTGGCTCAAGGTTCATTCTTAATTGTGTAACTAGGATGAAGGCTAATTCCCAACAACTCCACGAATTGGCTCACCCAATTAACACATAGCCTAACTACTTGCAGAACCTTTAGGGCCAATTTCTGATGAGTCCTCATGAGATGCTGTTAATTGTATTAATTAAGTGTGTCTTGCTTCTATTTCCTCCTCCATCTGCAAATGCCATACTTTCATGATATAGCATTCCTCCTCACCATTTTCCCAAATGGACGGAATCCAGACAGGAAACTTTACAGCGATCATCTATCTTGCCCAGTTGTCTACCCTGACTGAAGACAGTTCTCCAAAATGTTAGTCTGGAGTGTTTTTTCAGCCCAACCTGAACATGCTAAGGATTGAACTTGGGGCTTTTTGCGTGCAAAGCAAGTGATCTATCAGCGAAGGACAAGACATTCCCCAGTGTTCCATAACTTATATATGAAGTGAAGGTAGCTCTGTCTTGAGAAATAAGGCTCATCTGATAACAATGAAATTACACAATCAACTTGGCCGCACATCTGAAGACTGTGTGGCAATTCCTTGGGGCATCTGTGCTTTAAGTCATGTGTTTAAGTGTGTCCAAGGATGCACGTTTCAGCCAGAACATGGAGCCAAACTGTTTCCAATTCAAATCCACCTTCCTCCCTGCACACCCCCCATTCATGAATTTAATCCTCAGCCCTGGAATGTTTTCCTGATGAAAGTGAACAGCTGGCTTCTACTGCAGATTTTGTTGACAGCTTTCAGTTGTTCTGCTTTTTCGTTTTGGTCAGACAGTGCCTGCGTCGCTTTGTCTGCTACTGTCTGACATGTCAACTGACACTGTTCCATTCCTCAGCTGTTCTTTCATTTCATGCCATGGGTTGCACTTGCATTAGATTTAAACTTCTCTTAATAGACATGAAATAAAATAAAAATGTCGATGGAGCTGATCTGTTACCACAGCAACTGATAAATTGAGAGAAATTAGATCCTAAAACTGCCAAGAACTTGGATGGAAAGGTTTTTTGTGTTATGCACTTGAGCACGTACTTAAGTCTACATCTCGGATGGGACCATAATAGCAGCCGAAGAGGAGTTACTTTGAATGTTGACCATGTAATGAAACTTGGGTGGGGGCATGGGGGGCGAATATAAGAATAAGAGACCAAACATAGCACTTTACTTCAAGGAATGGTGGATGTTAGGGGGAAAAATGAAAAAAATAAAAATAAGAGGATTCTTTTTTTTTTTCCCCCATCCCACCCCATTTCATGCTTGCTTCTTTCCTGGGGACAAATTCACTTTTGGTATTGCAGTAAGAATATCCGTGAAATCATCAGGAGTCAAGCTTGATTTAAAGGACACTTTATCTTTTAACAGGATCACACTGTTGCAACTAACTTCATCTACATGGTTCTTATGTATCTTCCCATGTCACTGTAAGATCACTTCTAATTTAGTTTAGGGGCATGGAATACTCATCCAGTAATTACAGAAGCCCCTAAACATGTGGGGAGGAACCTATGAAGAACATTCTTCACACACCATTTACTCTTTTTCCAGGAGATCAACATTAATTGATTCATACATTTTGCTAATCTATGGTTTGTTGAATAAACCAAAGTGGCCTAGCTTATGTATAATGTTAGCCTATAATGAGTCAGGTCACATATTGTGTTAACTCCCAAAGAAACCACATTATGGCTTAGTACAATATATGAACCAGGCCAATGGCAACTTCTGAAACTTTCTATGGATATCTAAACTTAAGGTATTGTTTGACAATGGCAAGTTGGATCATATATTCTATTTTAAAAATTATACACGCCCTTGTAACTATTGATTATGGCTGAGTTCACAAATTGCATTAAACTACAATGTGGTTTCATTTTGGCTTAGCATTATGTGTCAACCCAGCTATTATAACCTGTAAATCATACATCATAGCCTTGTGTGTAAACCGGATCATTATGGCTTCCTCAACAAACTATGAGTAAAATATACTAAAATATACCAAAATTTTGAAATGGCCTTTAGAAATTCTCCATTATTTCTACAGGTAGAAAAACTGAGTAGATTATTTCTCTGACTCCCCAGGAAAAGAAGGATTCTCAAAAGCAAAACTTCCCTTTACAATTGTAGGAACACCACTTAAAAAAGGCCCATAGTAGAATTCCCTTTCCATGTCTTTCCTTGGGGTTTAATTCCTGCTATGGGGCAGGCATAGGACCCACAGAGGATTGAAGACATCATTGCACAGTGAAAGACAGTAAATTCACACCCACACCCACACACAGATATCTCAAGTAATTTGTAATTGAATAACTAATAATACAAAGATTACCCAACGGATCTTTTCTGTTTTCCACCATCCTGTGCAACTGTAGAGAAGAAGGAAGATTACCTTGATGGAGATATGCCAAACCATTGTCTAGGCAAAAGAGGCTGAAAAGTTTTTAAAGTCCAGGATGAGATAACGTTTGGAAGTAGCTCAGGCAGATGCCTCCTTAATTCACTGAACTAGAAGGAGGAGGAGGGACAGTCAGCACAATCAGACTTGCAAGATTCTGTTATTATAGCCAATCTCAATAAAAGTAGGCTTAGACTTCCTGTGGAGTTGATTTCCTGGTCTGGTCTACCTAGTTGGGCTGATAGCAACTCATAACCACTGGAAACAACTGTGTAACCATGGCCTAACATTTCCACTTCTACTTCTGAAAATGTGTAACAGTAATTACCTGTTGGGTTCTCCTTCCCAGGAAGCCTTAGGAGAATCTCTGGTGCAATCCAGCATGATCTCCACATCTAATAAGATGCAAGTGGCATGCCAGGAGATTCCTCAATACTACAGACAAGATCTGTCAGCCAAAATATTTTCTCTCTCTCCTTCCCACTTTCTTTTGTATATTTTACCTAAATTGCCTAAATGACTAAATCTTGGAAATCCACGAAGTTACAAGTATTTTGTAACTCTTCATTTGGCCTAATAAAGGAAATACTTAAAGTGGATTTTACAATTTAGGCAACCATCCAAAATTAGTCTAAAGCCAACATAGCATTTGAAATTTAGCATTTGAAATTTTGTTCTTATATGTTATTCAGGACAGAACTAGGTTGGCAATCGTTTGATGACTTTCAATTTCTAGAAGACTAAGAGCCACCATAGATGGGTTCATGTCATGCATTTAGGTGGGATCAGGACCTTCCTGTCTTCTGATCTTGGAGGCTGTGTTTTAGTTCTTTTGTCCATTTTGTAATGCTAGGATTACTATAGTTTTGTTGTCTTGTTTCAATGAAGTAGGAAAACATCTCAGCAATTTTTGACAATCATTATTAAGAAGGGACTCCGATGAGTACAAACATATGTTCAGGAATTGTATTCTCTCCTGGGGCCTCAGATAAGCCATTCCTATTCCAGATGAGAAGCCAGATTTGGTGGATAACTCACCAGCAGTTCAGATATACCCAGAACTGGTCCTTGATTACGACATTTACTCCCATTTTTCAATACTCTTCTGCAAACCATGTGATCAAAACAATAAAAAAAATATTTCAAATTCAAAATCTTTATTTTAATTTTTAATATGTCACTAGAAGTTAACATCAAATTAATGTTAATAATGATATACATGAACTTTGGGACTGTTTTCTTTCAGGATCTGAATCACTTCTCTTCTGAATCAAAATAGAAGAAAAATAGAAAAGAAAGAAAAAAAGATATAAACTAGTAACTTCTGATCTTCTTTACAGCAGTTATAAGTACAATTGTAGATTTACCTCTTTCTCTAAAATTACATTGTGACTCTCTTTTTTCTATAATCTACCCTGTCTAATCATCAAAACCATAGAGCATAAGTTCATTTTTTTCTGTTTTACGCAAAAGGTCCATGAGGGGTTTCCAGTCAGCAATAAACATAGATATTGTCTTTTCTCTAATCAAGCAGGTCACTCTGGACATCTCTGAAGTTTTACCACCTTCACCAACCCTTCCTCCACTGTAGGTATTGCCAAATCCTTCCATCTTGTGCGTACAATAATCCCGCTGCGCTTATCATATATAAAAACAAAGTTCCATGACTTTTTTCCAACTGTGTATCCATCAATCTCAAGAGGAAAAGTTCTAGTTTCAGTTGTATATTAATCTTTAAAATATAATTTTCTTTCTGTAGTCAAAAAATGTTTAAAATCATCATCATCATCATCATCATCATCATCATCATCATCATCATCATCATCTTTAAAATCCTCTGAATCAGTGTATGCATTTGAATCCAAAATCTTCTAGCCTTTCTGCATGTCCTCCAAGCATGATAAAATGACCTTTCTTGTTCCCATTTCAACTTAGATTTGAAGTACCTTTACACATGCTAGATAATTTTTCTGGTGTCGTATACCAGAAAAGAAAAGAAAAGAGATATCTTCCCTTTAAGATTAGAACACAATGTGAATTTTAATCCTTTCAACCATGTTTTTTCCCATTGTTCCATCTGTATATTATAACCAAAATTGTATCCCACTTTATCATATATTCTTTCACTTGTTCTTCTGTTTCAAATTTCAGGAAAAGTTTATACATTTTAGCAACCACATGTTTATCACTTGTACACAATTCCATTTCAAAGTCAGTCTTACAATATTCAATACCATAAATTCTTCTGTCTACTTTACTTCTTTCTGATAAGTGTAAATAGGAAAACCATTGACAACTATATGGCCCTGTCATATTGATTTTATTTTGTATTCTCCTTGACAGAATTCTAGTATCTCACAGTGTGATGGAATGGAATTATGAAGGCCACACTCAAGGAGGGAAACATCCTCTTTCGTCTCCAGAAGGGCAAGGAAGAGATAAGAGGATGAGGTTGGCACCTCCCTGAGGAATTCACTCTGTTTTCACTGGCTGCTGTGGGAACAGAGTTCCAGTCTGGGAAGACTGATGTCAGGCCTAGCCCAAGGAACTCCAGGAGACTGTGCAAATTCGGTTCAGCGATGTTTATTAGCTACAACCTCTATCAAGAATCTTCCCAGACAGCAGCCAGTGAAAACAGAGTGAATTCCTCAGGGAGCTGCCTGCCTCATCCTCTTATCTCTTCCTCGCCCTTCTGGAGACAAAAGAGGATGTTTCCCTCCCTGAGTGTGGCCTTCATAATTCCATTCCATCACACACGGTATGTTAACCATTGATATTTGCCTATTATTCGCCCAGAGTCACCCCACAGGGAGATGGACAGTGACCAATTTGAAATATAAATAAATATAAATAAAAAAATTCTTGTCTATAAAATGCTTCTTGTGCTGAGAGCCACAAAGGTGTTTTCAGGCACAACCTGGATTTGTATCTATTCCATATTCTCAATAAGGCACATCTAACATAAGATTTTTAAAATCTACATTAACCTTGACTTTATTGTACCACAAATATCCATGCCACCCAAATCTTAGGTCATGTTCTTCTAACTCTAAAAGTCTTCTATTTCTCCGCAGCTGCCTCTTGTCTGTTCTTATAACAGATGCTTTCTTGCCCAAGAGATCTGTAGTATGGGTTTAAAAATTTCCCTATGGCTGTAATCACTGTAATAATAGTAGCATGGGTAACCTGTGGAATTACTCAAAAAGACAGAATAGGATTTCATCCTAAGACTGTGTCAGATATTAGAGAATGGGAAAATGTGCTTCTAGGACAGCTGGCCTGTTGCCTTCCCTGATTCTTCAGTTTGACTATAGGCCATAACTCTTCCTGCTTTTTACAGCTGCTGTCTTGATGCTCAGGGACAGAAATCATGCATTGCCTGCAGAAAACAGGAAGTTGCTCTGTACTGAATCAGACTATTAGTGTTGGCAGGTAGCAGGAGTGGCTACATTACTGTCAGTGGTTCTCCAATTTTTCCCAGTCTTATGTAAAAAAGGGGCAGGGCTTCAACTGTGGGTGGTATTATCTTGAATTTTACACCTCCCCCCACAGATATCCTCCCTCCCTCTCTACATGTAGTATAGCTGTATGTAAGGCAATATTTCCTTCCTTCCTTCCTTCCTTCCTTCCTTCCTTCCTTCCTTCCTTCCTTCCTTCCTTCCCCATTATTTTCTTTCATTTCTCCAGGAGGGATCTCTGCTGAGTTAAACCATTGAGAACTTGTTTCCCCCACTCTCCCCACACACTAGGACTTGTGTCACTGAGTGTGGGGATCCTCTGGGCTCAGTGGGTCCTGGACTGACCCCATCTCCAAGTTCTAACAGCATCCCTGCTTCTAAGCATGCACTTGGGATGCTGAGATCCCATCACCTGTGAGAAGACTGGTGGCATTCAAGGGTACCAGCCTAGCTGAATGTTGCTTATTCCTGTATTGATGCCTGAAAAAGAACCTTAAAAAAACTCTTGTTTCCTAAGTTTTTTTTTTTAAGGCAGTTTAATGCTTCTCTTATGCTTTTATGGCTTTCAGTTTATTCTGTTTGGCATATTTATATTTGGGTTGTTTTGTTCTTTTTGCAAACTGTCCTGGGAATATAACTGAAGGGCACATAAAAGTACATCACATCACAGAGTAAACCAACTGTTGAGCTACAGCTTTCCTTGAAAAGTTTTAGTAACACCAAGGGAGAAACTGGATTTGAACCAGGGACTCTTTTCATCTACAGTCAAAGATTTTACAGCTGAGCAATGTCACTCCCTCTAAAATCCCTGGCGTCTCTTAAAGTATCTCCAGTTAAAAGGATCTGATCATGATAATGACCCAGAAAGCTATCATGGGATAGACTGAGAATTTGGTATAAGAAAGTTCCTTTACAAAGCAGGAAACCTGCAGATATGCTGATAGAGCATTGGCATAAATTACTCCCATGAGATAGGATTACCTGGCCTGCGCCACAAAAATCTGGACAACTGCAAAGAGATACAGAAAACTCTATTTTGCTTTCATCTACTGTAATCCATATTTCTTCAGCTCAGATTTGGTAGTCTTCCACATTCGCCTGCCACCAGTATGTTGGCATCCAGAAAGATTCTTTCTGAATGAAGTATTTATGGGCATAACCATATTTATTGAGGACAGTGCCTACAGCATTATAGGACACTGAAGCATAACTTAGCCAAGTCATCTATGTTGCCACAAGACACATAACCAGGTCAATGAAAGACCTAGTAGCTACATTGTGTGTAAAGCTAGGTTAGGATTAATATTGGTTAGAGTTTTGTTTTGTATTTTGTACTTTAGAGGTTGTGTAAACCCAGCCTGCTTGGTTATCTTATGCTTCAATATTGTGTGAATCCAGAAAATGGGCTGTTCAATGTTCAGGTTCAATGTCTGTGAATTTGTCCCTTGGGCAGACAACACTTTTAGGCCAAGGGATCGATTTAGAATCTTGAGAACATGTTATGAACTCCTACAAACAGTGGGTAGCATAGGAAGAGGAGTCTTCATAGGCAACTGAAGGCAAGAGCAAGGGGACCCAAAGATGAAATGGGTGTCATGATTCAGCCTTTTCATATGTGCATCATGACATCTGATGTAGGTAGGTAAAGGGTAGAGTCAGGGCATCTGCAGAGGGAGGGGGAGATAAAAAAGCCAAGATTGATCCTCCCATGGATATCCTTGGTGTGGAACTTGTGCTGCAACACTCATTCCTTCATCAGATTCTGTGAACTTCTTTGCTTGCCTGCTCGCAAAATGCCGATGTGGCCAGTCACCAAAATACCCATTTGTGCGACATCTTAAAGCAATGGCACTTTTTTGCAGGACTTTTTCACAGGGCTGCAACTAGTGCTTGAATACCTTGCTTGGTGCTTACATGTGTCGGTGCGCCTACAAACCCTGAAATGACAAAATGAGCCTCAGGACATGATGATGCAAACCCCAGATTTTTATACCTGCATGCCAGCACCCCACTCAAGAACCTAAATGGCGTGCTTTGTATCATGTCATCATTTGCCTTCTCCTACTCCCCCTGCAGACCCCCATGGTCTCACGTGTTGTGAAAGACCTGTGGGTCTGAATCCAAAGCAGTTCACAGCCCAAGTTTCAAAGATACTTTGGGTTGCAGCCACCCACAATTTGCATTTCCCCAAGGGGGCTGAGAAAAATAAAGGTGAATTTCCATCCTTATTGAAATAAAGATTATACTGGAAGCTGGTGTTGTGCTTTAATTCCTGGAAAATTAAAGAAAAAGAATCCAAGCAGAGGGCAGCAAACAAACAAACAAACAAACAAACAAGGTACATTAATCATTCCTTGCCAGCAAAAAACAGGCCAGTCTCAGCAGCTGATCTTATCTGACAATGATCTGGCAGAAAACAAGCTGGCTGGCCTGTTTTTTGCCAGCAAGTAAAGAACAAGATATGCTTTGCAGAGTCTATGTATGGGAAAGAATGTCACTACACAAGTGCTACCCCACACCGGCATCACAGAGGGGTTTGCACAGGGATACTCTTGTTTGCATTCAGTCACTTTCAGCTCTAGGTGGGGCTGCAAGTTGTTCTCCCCACGTGGAAGGTCAAAGGTTGCTTTCCAATTCCACCCGGAAGGCCCTGTAGAAACCGCTCAGCATGATCCAAAAGCATGCTGCTAAAATCCAGCCATTTCACTGCCCACTTTAAGCAGCCATTTTCCAGCTTGTTTCAGGTAGGGGAGAGAAGGTTGGAGGGCTTAAGGGTGAAAATGGGAATGGTTTATTTCCCAGGGCCACCATTTCATTCGCATCCTTATCAGGGATGGGAAGGAAATGAAGCTCATGCTGATGAAAACGGCTCCTTAATTTCAGCAATGCAATATAGCAGTGGTTGAGGGGTGGGTGGGTGGGTGGGGGGCAAATGGAGTGCTGGGAGTGCATACAGCTTGTGGGCTGCCCACCTCTGTTGTGAGCCATAGCAGATTTTCAAAAGACACCCACAGCTGTCGTTGCCTGAAAGTCATTTCCTATATAAACCTAAATAATACACAACACCAATTAATATTAATGAGAGCTTCAGTCACCCCATGCTGAGAAGCGAATATATATCTTGAGATCTGTGAGTCCATGGAGGAAAATACATTGAAGCAAAGCTGAATGTACAGAAGCATAAACTGTGGTATTTGTCAGCTCTGCTAACGAATGGGGAAAGTAGTGTAAAACTCTTACATTGTCAGGGGGGTGGAGACATGAGCTCAAGGCTTAATTCGGGAAGGTAAAGCTGGTTCTCTATTTGAAAGGTGATGCAAAAGGCAAGTTTCTCTTATGGTACTTGGTCTCTTTATTTGTGCAAAAGACAAAAAATGTATTAAAGTAATTAATCAAAAGAAAAGTACAAATACATACCATGCTGCATTGAAGGATCAATACAGTTTCACTAGAAAGAATTGCTTGACTGATTATGTACCATCAAGTCAGTGTTGATACTTAGCAAAATAGGCTGACTCTTAACCACATAGGTAGATTTTCTCCAGGAGGATCTGTCCCCAACCTGATTCTTCAGGTCTTCCAATGGTGCACCCATTGCTGCTGGTGATCTTGTCTTTCTTTCCACCCTTCCCAACATTACAGCCTCCTCCAGAGAGCTGGGTCTTCACATAATATGTCCAAGGTATGATCATTTGAGCCTAGTCATTTGTTTCTCAAATGAGAATTTTGGTTTAATTTGTACTATGATCCACTTGTTTATTTCCTTGGCAACCCATAATTTTCTCAGGAGGCTTTGAACAACAAAGTTCAAAAGCTTCAATACTCTTTCTGTCCTGCTTCTTCAAAGTCCCACTTTCCTTTTGTATAAAGTGTCACAGAGAAAGCTTTTAGTTGCATGAATCTGATCTTTGTAGGCACAGACACATCCCGGCATCTGAATATCTTTTCCAAGGCCTTCATGGTTACCCTACCAAGTGCTACTCTGCAGAGTATTTCTTGACTGCTGATTCCTTTACTCTTCATCATCAATCCTAAAAGGAAGAAGCTGCCTACCACTTCGATATCTTCATTGTCAGCCTAGGCTGGTTGCTATTTTTTTTTTTTTTTATCTGCACTCAATTGTGACCGATTCTGCGGCGACTGCCTGGACGAGTCCCTGCAGTTTTCAAGGCAAGGTGTTTCGGAAGTGGTTTGCCATTGCCTCCTTCCTAGAGCAGAGCCCAGCTGGCGAGCGCAGGAGGCGGGGTTTCCGTTGCTTCACGCCTTTTTTGGGCATGCATGGCTTCCGTGTTACCGGCAACTGGTCCCGTCTCCTGTGCAAGCGCCGCCAGCATTTTTCCTTCCACCGGGGTGAGAGTCCCCATTTATCTACTCACGTAGGTTTTTGAGCTGCTGGGTTGGCAGGAGCTGGGGAGGAAGCAGGAGCTCACTCTGCTGCATGGAGCTGGGCTCGAACCGCTGAAGTGTCTGGCCGGCAACTTTCAGTGTCATTAAGCCGCTGTGCCACCACGTCCCCTATAGGCTGGTTGCTATACCTATTACTATTAGTCAAAAGAGATAAACATAGCACTTAAAAAAAAAAAGCCTGGTCATAATGTCATCAACAGAACAGTTCCCAAAACTTTGAACATGTTGCTTGAAAATCTATATTATTTCAAATGAGTTCCTTATATACAAAGTCTCTCTTTTCCCTTGGGTACTTAGGGTGGGCATCTGATCCATATCCCAATATAATTTCTGTCCTTCTCCCCAAATCCTGTTGCTTTGTCAAGTCGGTTGATGTTCTGTAACCCTTGTGTACTCCTTATATTGATCATATAATACACATGGCCTTCTAAAAGTTTGTAGAGCGGTTTCCTCAACCCTTATAATTAACCACTCTGGGAATGCTTATCCAGCAATTTTTGGAAGGCCTGATGTCATCCTATTCTTTCATTTTTGTGTATTTCATTTATCCATTTTCTGTGTTTAGTTTAGTTGTTCTTATTCCATTTATATTAATTATAACATAACACATTAATTATAATATGTGAGCCTACCCCTTCTAATTGGCAAAGCAGAGAAAATAAATCATTGTTATTTATACATTTTTGGAATGATAAATATGAAGAGAAGATTCACAACTGCTTTTTTCTTTATGTTATAGTTGTGAGAATGTGTGTAGGTATAAAGGTAGGATTGTTATCTATCCATCCATCCATCCATCCGTCCGTCCGTCCGTCCATCCGTCATCTATGAAACAGAAACTTTAGCATCATAATGAGTAATGTGCTGAGAGGAAAACATTCAGAAGAAAATGTGCAGCAAATTTCCCCTCAGTGCATCCCCAACAATATTTTTTACAGGGTCTGTTTGGTGGGATGAGCAATATACCTTACCCATCTTCGATAAATGTAGAAGCAATTCATTCGATAGACTCTAAAATAGCAGTAATCTTAGATGGATCTAAGATCTCTTCTCATATTGCTGTTTTCATCTGCTCTTTTATTTCTGTAGCCACTGTGATGCCTTAACATCAAATTGCTTTTTACTAGTAGTCATTGCCAAGCATCTGAGAACATGTTATAGAGATCGGCAAAATGACTTAGCGCATTATACACACATACCCGCAGGTCGCCTTTGGTAATCTTTGACTATTATTTTTCAACATACCCACATTGTGCTATTCTCTTTCAGGGTCAGCAACATTATGCAGAGTGCAGAAAAGAAGTATGATGTAGCCAGAGAAAGAAATGAAAGGCACAAGATAAGAAAAAGAAAAGAAAACTAATTTACACCAATACCATTCAGTATACAATATCTTTCTTTAACTTTCTATCCTTGCAAACTATACTTGTTCCCATCACATCCATGCACTGATTCATGCATTCCTTATGTTCTTTAAACTTCACCTTTCTTTTTAATTATCTCATGAACATTATTCAGCTAAGATCTTCTCACTCTTTGCATTCTTCCCAACCTATTCAATTCTTTCTTCATATATCTCTTTGGCAATTCATTCTGTCTATATGACCAATGCACCAAAATGTACTTCTTTTGTACCAATTACCCACTTCTGTATTCAATTCACATTTATTCTTCCAAGGGCTATTAGTTGAAGCTTCAGTGTTACTCTAGCTGGGATTAGCAGGCCTCCAATACCAGTTGCAAGAGAACAGCAATGGAGGAGGGTTATGTCTCCACTTCCCACTCATGAGTACCCCGAAGTCATCTGGTTGGTCACTGAAAATAAAACCCAGCATCCCTTTCTGTGCTTTTTTTTTTTTTTTTTTTACAAAAACACTGTACAAATACGCCACAATTAAATTGTTTGAATTTCTTGGAATATTTTGGTATAGGTTTTGCATGCATTCTCTCTAACATATATTTTGATAACATGAACATTATATGCACTTAGAGAAGGTCAATTGGTACCTCCATTACGGTCCTTTATTTACAAATTGCCACACGCTTATAAAACATTTTAATATTTTTAGATCATCACAGTTTTATTGGTTCTTTTATTATTCTGATTTTTATGCTGTATATGTTGCTACTCTTATTGCTGCAATTATTTTTATCTTGCTTATGGTGCTATTTTTCTATTGCACTGTCTTTTTTATAATACATTTTAATGGATTTGTATATCATTAAGAGTACTGCAGTTATAGGAGTAGAATCATTAACCAAAAATACAAATACATGTTTTGAACTAAAAGCTGCATTGCAAAATCATTCCAAAAAGCAACTGTTTTCCATCCATAAATTAGTTTGGGATGCTTGAATTAGGACAGTTTGCTTAAGAAAATTCTCCAACATCCCATATCTTGGCTAAATGTGGGGGTGTGCTGCTGAAGTATTTGATCAGTTAAGAGTTCTGCCAATGCCTTTCATTGTGTTTAACTTCTTGAGAGGATGTTAAAGAGCCCATTTTTAGAGCTTCAGCTTTGGAAAAAGGATTGAAATTCTCAGTCAGGTACTTATATCTTAGGTTTGTTGACACCTACGAATGTGTAAATCAATTGAAATCTATTCTGCTTACAGTGCTATAGCTTTTCACACAGCCTTTTGTTCCCTCAGTTTTGGAAACTTTCCATAATATACAAAGTTTCACAATTTTCTCTAACACAGGTGGTACTCATATTCGTAGAGGTTCCTTCTAGCCTAACAATGGAGATAACAGAGCGGTGGATAATTAGACCTTGAAAAGAGTAATTTTACCCACATGCTAAAGCCCATCTGCCATTTTGCACATGTGTGAAATAAATACACACAATCACTCCAAATGTCCTCCTCAAGACAGAAGTGTGTGTCCCAAAATGGAGATATATGAAAAACTTTAATACAGATAATGGTCTAGTTTACATTTATCAACCACAGATATGCAAAACTGAGGGTAATGGATAACTATAGCCACCTGTATAAAGAATTGGAACTTTCCATAATTGACCACCCATAATATAATATTTTTCCAAATACATGAGGTATTGTGGATACATCTATCCAAAATATATGCTTCTTGCATGCATTTCTGAGTAGAAAATGATGGATGCTGGACTCAGTTTGATAGATGAAGACTCAGTTTGTTTATGCCACTGAATCCATTTCAGAGACTTGTGCCATTCTGATTCCTTTTTAATCCATGGCAGATTTCTTTTAGAGCAGATGGTGGCAATATTTTCATGCACAGAGTGCCATCCTGCAATTCTGTATGAGAGCATTGACTCCCCCAAATCTTGCAAAATCACTAAATCTTACTATTTTGTTAGAGATCTCAACCCCATGATCTTACATGGTTCATTAAAAAGCTCAACTTTTATAAGATTGTGGTATTCTTATCCAAAATGTCATGAGACTGCATGTAAGAATGTTGAAATTGGGTGAGACCCCAACATTTTGTAATGTATTATTTTAATTTTATTTGGTTGCTTGCCTATTTCTTTTCAAAGCAAGAGCCAGACTGAAGTGACACTTCCTTTCAAAGCATCAGATCAGAGCAACCAGGCTGCTTCCATTTGGAGCTGAAAGGGGCTTCTGGATAGATAGTGTGTTTGTATGTCACAAGATCACGCAAAATTCAGCGCAATGTGCAAACCATTACATTCCCCTCCCCTTCATTCTTAGCTTGACAAGGCTAAAAAGTGTCACTTTAACTAATCAGGCAGATTTCAGCTAATCCAAACAAAGAAACGTACAGTTATCTCTCCTCCACCCTGCCCTCCCACATCTCTACTTGCAAAGGAGTTTGGAATGTAGTAAATTACTTTATAACCTAACTGCTCTACAATTCAGAGATAACCCTCCCTCTGCCAGCAATAGTGCTGCTTCTACTAAAACAATAGCATGCCAATTCTAAAATGTAGTTGCTACTAATTTCCCTGAAGAGTTAATCAAGGGTTTCAGTTCAACTTAGCTGGCAAGCTCTCACATAGAGCAACACTTGGATCTTCTTTCTGGTTTTCTTCTCTCTTTTTCTCTTTGGTTTCTTTTCTCCTGGTATACATTGGTGCAGATTAAACATATTCTATGCCACGTCATCATCCTTATCTTATTCTAAATCCTCTTTAGCAGTCTTGAATCACTCTGGAATCTGCATCTCTTCAGCAGCCTGAAATGCCTAATTCCATATTTGTTTGCTAGTCATTTTTTTCTCCTTCCTCTCTCTCTCTCTCGTTCTCTCTCTGAAACTCCTTATCTGTTCTTTGATCAGCTGTTTCCAGGCCCACATGCATTTATATATTCAAATGGTCATGTAACCATATGGCAGATAGCATTTATCTTCTTCATTCTGGCACAGTGCACAAAATGTCATTTCTGGAAGAGTGAAGCTGCCATCCTGCTTGAATCAGGCCACTTTGATGCTTTGCTCAAGGTTGAGTTTTGGGAGTGAAAGCGTTGCCTTGAGTTGGATCACTCCAATTATCAAGGCTGAGGCAATTCTTCAAGGATGAGCAAAGCTATTCAGCACAAGTTTCCTGCTGACTGTGTTTGGGTCTTTCCTCAAGGTTTTTCTTTTTGCAAACCCTGAGTCAGCAGATAGAAAACATCTAAGTAGGTGGAGGCATCTCTTGATGTACGGCTTGACAGAATCACTTCATGTTTATCTACTTCATAGTCACACCAACTTGTCAAGCTTTACATATGTGCTGATCTTGATGAAACAGGTAATTTATGACTTTCCTTTTGGAAGGCTTTTTTTCTTTCTGTCTAGAGGAAGAAAGCATATTCAGGAGACCGGGAAGCGACTTTCCACTTTGAAAAGAAGAAACTCTCAGATATGCTTTTGTTTTCTACCATGATATTTGGAGCTGTGAAAACACAGGTTCAAATCTACCTTCAGCCATGGAAGCTCAGGGGGTATCTTTAGGATGATCATTCTCTCTCAGCCTGCCCACCTCACAAAGTTCTTGTGAGGAAAAATGGAGATGGGAATGCTATATATGTTGCTTTGATCTCTTGATGGAAAATCTAACAGATAAAAAAATGTGAGAGCATGCAATACTGATATGTACCAAATTTCAAATGATTTGCAAAGCCCAACCTCCAAAGTATGTATTTAAAACAGCATAAGTCCTTACCTGTTAAGTGGGTTATCCTGGTCATTAATTCATCAATTTTAAGCTAGATTATTTATTTTGTTATTATATGTTTAATTCATCTTAAAAAGAAAGATATTTTCTGGGCAGACCACACAAACCCACATACACATACACATACAGACACACATACACAGAAAACAGGCAGCAGCAGTTATTCACATAATAAAGCCTTGCCTCATTTGTTTTTCTGGATTGAGAATATACATTTAATTTAAATAAATAAATATGTTTTAAAAAATATCCCCTGTACAGTGTTGTCTGCAGGGGAGATGGGGGCAGGGAGGGGGAGGGCAATATGATTCAGTCTGGCCTCAACTCCAGGGCCCAACAAACATCTAAATGAAACTTTTCATCACTCCTTCCATTTCTAACGGTGCTTACAAATGAGAGCTCAGAATGCAAACTTTCCTCACTTGGAAAATGCATCAAAATCTTTAGGAAGTAAAAGAAAATATATGCAGAGATAGATCTGTTTGGAAATGTTTTCCCTCCCCTGCCATTTATCCTCCAAATCTTTTTACAACCCGTCCCTCCTTTGCAACCCACCTGCCCACATCTGCCACCTCCAATAAGAAAAAGAAAGATTGTCTGCACGGGCTGTGATGGTGGAACTGAGCGACTTGGAAGAAGAGTCTATGAGAAGCTTTGCTAGTTTCTTTGCAAGCCATTACATTTATTTATTTATTATTGATGCAACTTTGCTTTTTTTCTCAAGCCTTCAATGTATAATTCTGTCCACATAGTGACATAAGAAAAGATCAGGATATTTTTTAAGGCGCAGAAAATATGAGCTATGCAGAAGTGTGGACATGTTGCTGGGCACCTCATTTTATACCTTTGTTTGAATATTCCCACAATCACTTGTGTTAAAGTAGACATTTGTCTGTGTAGGTCCCTGTTTCTATTTGGGCCTTCCCCTCCCCTTTCACAGGGCTTGTTCTTGAACTGAAGAGTTTGGTTGCACAGTCTTAAGTCTAAATTTCCAGTTACAATAATAAGATATGCCCATTTTGCAGGTGTATTCTATGTGGTCATTCAAATGTACTGGATAAGCAATATGGGTATTAGGTTTATGCAGACTTCAAAAGACAGCCAGTTTGGTGTAGTGGTTAAGGCACCTGGCAAGAAACTGGGAAACTGTGAGTTCTAGTCCCACCATAGGCACGACACCAGTTGGGTGACCTTGGGCCAGTCATTCTCTCTCAGCCCTAGGAGGCAATGGCAAACCATTTCCGAAATCTTGCCGGGAAAACTGCAGGAACTTGTCTAGGCAGTCACCAGAAGTCAACTCTGATTTGAAGGGACACCCCACCCCCGAAAAACCCTTCAAACATAGTCCAGAAGGAGTGGTTTAGATCTTGCAGAACTTCTCTCCTATTCATTAAAGCAGCTTGACTTTTTCCAGGTTTCTAGGTGAGACAGAAAAAAAGGTACCCCTGCTTTAAGAGTCACTTGAACGTTCAAGAGTACTTTCCTTAAAACAGTGGCATCTTTTCTCCCCCAGACTTGTGCAGGAGTTGGAAACGGCCTGAGTGCTTCAAGGAATGACAAAGAAGTGCTGAGCTTATATGGGATCCAAAGGATTTCTTCCCAATTCTCTTGGAAGAGTAAAGAACTTTTAATGTGCATGTATGTTAGAATCACAACAGTTGGCACATGGAGGGTAAATTTACACCATTGCCCATCTTGCAGCTGGCATTCAACAGAACCTCCTAAGTTTTCTTGACCCTAGTTCCCTGAACTATGTATTCCTGAACTGCTGTAAAAAGTTGTTAAGAGTAGACTAATTCCTCTAGGGCTTGCCGTCCCCTTTGAATGAGCTATGGAAGAAGATCAGAAGATGTGTTTACTTTCATATCAAATCCCTCTTCTTTAAACATTCTTCCACTTGCATGCTGGACTTTTGGCAGAAGGGCACAGGTGTGCATGGACACAACGCACATTAACAGCAATGCAACATTCAGGGATATCAACTTCCTGTGGAACAGTACATAATTGTACAATTGAAGTTAGATGTTACAAGCGATAATTAACTATCAGCTGTCACAATACACTCCTTGAAATTTTATAGTTTTGCTAAAATTGGGCTGTCACTTCAGCCCCCCGCAATATGCCAGCAGCTGTCTCAGTTACTAAAGTGTTTTGAAGGTCTCCTCACCATCCCTGCTGCAATGAGGTGATCTTGGAGATAACCTTGCTTCAGTATTTATGGTTACATTGTGAAGGTTGTATCAGATAAGTTTTCACTGAAATATTAATAACAGCTTTGTATCTGACTGCCTCATTAAAGCAAGTTCTCTTAAGAGCTGTAATTACACATTCTTTTTTGGCATTTTCCCCGTGCCTGAAAATATAAGCTCGCTTTCGCAAGGTGAGCAAGTAAGAAGGATTGAAATGCATTTCTTTTGTAGGTTTTTGCCTTGCCCTAAGACACACACACACACCTTTAGGGTTGCCTAGAATTTTGAGCGGGGTTTTGACCTGAGGAAGCCCCCTCTCAAGGAAGAATTAAGAAGCCAAGTGACCCCTTTGCTTCCAAGCAGTGGAGCGGATACTTCTCTTGAACAAAGAGGCCTCTGAGCATGTGCAAAAGCCATTTTCTTTAAAGAGAGGCTGCCTATTTATTTATTTATTTATTTGGGTTTATATGACATTTCAATCCAGGAGAGAAGTTGAAAAACTAAATAAACGACACAACTAATTGCAAAATTAATTACAATTACAAAACTTTGGACCCACGAGGAATAATCAAGGCATCAAATAAAATGGGGTCTCTATATACCACTTGCTGCCACATCCAAGGTTTGGGTTGTCTTAAAAATAAGGCTTGTAAACTTTTTAATTTTGATTGCTTATTTTTTTTTATTTGACAGAGCTCTTAGCTACTCTAAAATTTGATTTTAATAGCAGCTAAATATAACTGTTTTGACAGTGCTCAAAAGAAGTTCTACTGTGTGCTGACATTCCAGATGTAGTACAATTCTCCATCAGAAAAATGAAGTGATGTCACTAATTTCTACAAGGTGATACACAGATTAACAGAGGAGACCAAGCTTAAATATTAGGGCTGCCCAAGGAGCACTTTGACTGGGTTCACTTCTGGATCCTTGGCTTGGGAAGTAGCCCATCTGGAATGACTCTGGAATCTGGAAATTGGAACTCTACCATCTCATTGTCTGACCAATATGGTAAAATGTAACAGCTTACTGATCTTCCTCCCTTCCTCCCTTCCCTTCCATATTTTATCAGTATTTTTAACCTGCTTGGAACTGCTTGCTTTGACCATGGCTATTCCCGATATCTTTGAGTCATACTCTGCACAGTATGCATTGGAGCAACTTCACATGATTAGGTATCTAGCATAACACTTCTCTTCATAGTGCCAGCCATAAATTGAAGTAATATTTAATCAACCAGCAAATAAATAAATCCAGGTCAACTGAAGTGGGCTATTGTAACCCTTCCCCTGACCCAGTATTTGGAATCCCGGAAGTTGTTGGGATTCCAACACTGGGTCTGATTCAGCTAGTTAGGAAAGATGACCATTTTGTCTTTTCACCCAGATTGTACCATCACAATAGATAATTTCTCTAGGATTGCATACATCAGTTATTGAGCATTTCGATCTAGAAAAGTTCAGCTAGAGTAGTCATCTGTGTGCAATTTCTGAACTATATGTGTAGTATATTTGTAAGCCCTGAGTGTTTAACTGCTGGGGTCAGACAGAAAGGTAATCAGAAATATATATATACTCTGTGTGTGTGTGTGTGTGTGTGTGTGTACACACACACACAAACACAAGTATATATTTGTTTGTGTGTGTGTGTTCTATCAAAGACAACTGAAGTCATCTCTAAGATGCTCTGTTTTACAACATGTTGTACTACCATGTTCCTTAAAAAGGTGGCTATCTTTGCTTACCATTGATCTCATCTGCATTCCAATTAGTAGTTAAGTAATCTCAGTAGGCCATTTACAATTCCCCTGTGCCATCCAGTCACTAGCATATATTTAGTTTCTAATGGATTATTGATCCAGTAGACCATAATAGCTTCCATGCCCACGTGTTAATCTAGCTCCAGAGCAAGCCTGCTTTTAGTTTACCTTGTTGGTGTAGCACTTATTAACAATAATGGGAAGAACGTGCTCACACTAAGAATGGTTGTTCCTATATTGTATGTCACAAATTCTCAATCCACTAACTTCAGTGATTAAAGAAAAGTTGAATATTTATGACCATGACTGGTATTGACAGCTCAATAAATTATGTGCCATTTCCTCATGAGGAAAAGTGAAAACAAATTTATGAAGATTTCATTGGTTTTAATCAAAAGCCATGCCTACTGCTTTGGCCTTCATCCCCCTTTTATTTTTCTTCTTGCCTTCATCCCCCTTTTATTTTTCAGCATCTTTTGAATAGAACTAAGATTCCTACTAGATCCCTGGAAGTTAATTAGACAAGGAACAACTACAAAACATATGTGTGATTGCTTACAGTAGGTTTTTTTTAAAGCCCCAGTGCTCAATTTTGGATCACCTGTAGTCTGATTTCATTCCATAGCTTGATCTGAAAGGGATCACCTCAGCATGTGACAAAGGGTGGCAAATGATCCAGATGGAAATAAATCCAGTTTGTATATATAATGCCTGTTTGGACTATGCTTTGCATTGCTGCCTTCAGGTACTCAGGAAAGCAAGGGCCTGCTTCCCACATTTCAGGTTTTACACCCAGTGTCCACCCCTGGTTGATCCCAATCTTGCCTTATATGGCATGATACAATACTACTGAGTCCTGTATGACACTTCCTCCTCACACTTTTGCATCATACTTTGTCACTGAGGAGGCATATACAGATAAAGCACCTGGGCACATCATCAACATTACCATGTTGACACCTACTTAGGACAACAGATTGACCATCACAGATCCAGAGTGACCATTTCCAGCAAATCCTAGCTGAAGAAGATGGTAACAGCTGCTTTTTAAAATTCTACCAGGCACCTATTGTTTATCACTTTCCATAACTCTTGGATATTGGTTATTTCAAATACAAAACATTTGGGACATCTGGAGCTGAGCTATCCTGCACATTCTAGTGTGTGGGGGAAGTTCTCCTTCCTCAGCCATAGAGCCATCCTCTGGTTTATTCCAGAGAATGGAAGGTGTGTGCTCTTCATGAGTCATATTGCCTAGCCCATAGCAAGGAGGAGACCTAGCATAAACTGTGTTGTGTTCTTGTGCCAGAACAATGCCCAGTGGAAAGGCAGGTCAGCAACAGATCCTTTGAAGAAATGATGGATGAATCCACAGCCTTAGTTTATCTGGACAATGCTGGTTTGATATAAATAAATGAAGAGATAAGGGGATTGTATAAAGTTATAGTGGCAAAAAGGAAGGGCATCCATAAGGGAAAACAAACATGGGGGACTATTGGCCTTCTCCAAAAGGAAAAGGCAGGCACAGGGAGATCTGGTCACACCAGAGCCATCCAAATTTGACTTCCTAGCACATATGGGATGGACAACAAGCAATCAGGTCTGTGTTGGCCTTAGTTAAGACTGAGCACCAGCCCAATCTTACCATCAACCCAGTCCATAATTTGGACTGAAAGTTCTGAAGTTCTGCCTTTTTCAAAAAGCTGGGAGTAGAATAGGAAACAAAACAGCTTAGGGTGTTTTGTGAAAATGCCCTAAGAAAGCTTCAGAAAATTAGAAAGTAGTCTCCACAATGCTTTCCACAATACATAGTGATATCCTGTAAGTTATAGCAAGTTTTTATTTATTAGTAATCTCCATGGCTCACAAAGTGCATATTCTGTTGGGATGGGAGCTGAAAACTGTGTAGGAAGATCTGATTTGGTAATTTGGTGCTTTTCCTGGCTGTTCTAGATAGCTCTTCCAAAGATCAGCCTAGTGCCTAGAATGGAGGAGTAGAAAATAGTGATCATATCTGAACCAGTCCTAAAGCTTCTCTAAATAAAATGTGAGTGGCTAAAAACAAACGCCTTCCCTTTCTATTCTATTTTTGAAGAACTTTGCAAATGTTGATAACTTCTCAGAAATGAGGATGTCCTTACCAATCTGCTCTGACAATATTTTATAAGAATAGCTATTGCCAGCAGTGACAGGATCATGCTGAACATACTGACATGTACCAGTTAAAAACGAGGAGTCAAGTTGAAAAAAAGGAAATGAGAGAGAGGGTAGAATTGGACTTTTAGGAGTCTGATACCCTGCTTTCATAGCTAAATTTCTCATCTTAATCTCAAATTCCTTTTGACCATTGATAAAGAAAGGTGCCCATTTGGGTAATACTTTAGGACCAAACACCTGGATTGAGCAAAATTCCCAGCTAATTCTAAAGGAATCATTTGGGGATCCACATTATGGGAATGGCATCATTGGGTCATGTGATCTGCATTCTTTTCTCATTTATGGCTCACTTCTAAATTATATCCTATCACAAAACAGATTTGACTTTGGTTATGCAATTCACTATCATTAGATGTTATTGTTATCTGTATTTTTTCTTTCTTTTTTGTTCAAATAAAAGCTTAAAAACATTTACTGAAAATAAAGTACCCTTGACAGTTAGCAATGTTTTTAACTGTCAATTAATTTGTCAGTGCTAAATAGTTTTAACGTTGGTTTTAACATTGCTTTTTTGCCTTCAGAAGACTACTGCATACCTCTGATTCTTCCTGGTATGCTTGTGAGTTTCTCAAACATGTCAGTCTGACTGGTTCCAGTTGTAACAAGGGTATGAGCTTAGATGGTCCAGGAAGAACTTAGGACATTTCTACACAATAACTCAGGAACCATTTTATGTTACTGGCAATAAGTTAAACTAAAAAAAAATCAGTGTACGCTTCTTTTCCCTTTTCTACATGTGATCTCCTGCAATGAAATCAAATGTTTTTCTACTGACTTCAGCAGTAGTCAGACCAAGGTTTAAAACCCAAAAATAAACAAAAAACTCAGGAGATAATATAGCAATAAACTCACATAGATACCACATGGCTTCTAAAACATAAAATTCTGTGCTTTCCAACTGACACCAACTATGTTATGCTTAAAAAAAAATCGAGTAGATTTGTCTTGTCAAACTGTAGGAGAGACTAGAAAATAAATGGGATGATATTGCTAACACAGTTTGTCCCTGGGTCAAAGTTAGACCTCACAGAAAAAAGCAGACAAGCATGCTTTTTTATTTAATTTGAATGGTTAGAGGCAAGGCTTAATTTTTGCTATGACTGACCAGGACTTCTGCATTCCAGTGTCAGAGAGCTTAACCCTGGAATCTATGAAGTAAAGATAGAATAAACTGCTTTTGACGAAAGGCAAACATTTATTTTCTAGTCACCAAGTAACTAGAGGATCTCTGTAAACATTAGGGATTACAGGTTTCCTGACCGTGAGGTGAAAATTCCCAACCAAACTTCATTGTTTTATTTTCTTAGTTGTAAGGTTAGGTTAAAAGCCCATAGTTATTGCAGACAAGGATTTATCATTTCTAAGACATGGCCAGTAACACTGAAGACAGCTAAAGATTTGAAAAGATTTCAGAAGTACCTTCAGTCGCTCTGGATTTTTCAGTGTGCTTAAGGTTAGACTGGAATGCTGAGGATCTGATCAGGATAGCTCCCAACTTTTTCTTGATAACAGTTCTGCAAGGCCTCTTCACTCACTATAATTCTCTCAAGCTTCTCAACCTCCTGGAATGCAGCAAATTCCTTTGTGTTTCACACAAAAAGCATGTGACAATTTACCCAAGGAATATATCTTCCATAAGATCACAATTTCGGTCCAATTATGAAAAATAACCTGAGGACCAGAAATAGTAATAATCCATCTCTGCTTCCAGAATATGAAATGAAAACGTGATATTAGCCATGAACTAAGCGTTCCTCTGTGGGTTTCCTCAGTTTATTTCCTCTGATCAACAATACTAATGATATAAAAAAAGAAAGTTTCAGTCCTACATAAAGATACCACTGGAGACTGAATCTGAGCATTTGCTCACAAAAGCAGTTGCACTATCCTTAAGTTATATTCATCTCCCAATTAGGTGTAATCTTTATTTTATGTAAATAGCCCAGGAGTCAAAACATCTCAGGAGCTGCTGACCTATCACGACTGTCACCTTTGGTGGAAACTGCTGCTGGTTGCTGTGTTATTACACAGCTGAAACAGAACAAGAATGTTTTGTGGCACCTATATCTGATGGGATAGATGGGAACACATCCAGGACTTCTGACCTTAGACATGTAAACATTTCTCCATATAGGACAGGTCAGGAATAAAAATCAGGAGACAGTTGGGATAGGGAAGAGGAATGGTTGATCTATCAACTACTGGGAAGTCCCAGGAGAAATTCTTCTAGGATGATATTTCCTAGCCAGTAATGAAGAATGGCTTATTGTTCAGCTATTTCAGAATTGTGAACAGAAGGTAACTAATGTTATTTGCTTCAGAACTTTTGTTGTTTGTTTTGATTTTGTTTTGTTATCCTCAATGGGAAAATGAAGGAAGATCTGCCTCAGCCTCCCCTTTCTTAAAATAAACAAGATCTCCACTCTGCTGTGTCATGATAGACTGATAGCACATTATGTAATTTGGGATCCTTAACCATCACACACATCAATGGTTTCTTCATATCCTTCTTACATGGTAGGATAATATCCAGAATGAAACTGAACAGCCAGGATTTGGCATGCTCCAATATTACAAACCAAAACAAGAGTATGCTTTTGTGAAGAAATCAGTGAATCAAGATTCAGCTGTCTTTCTCATTCCATTTTCCATCCAGAAGACTGTATTACTTTAAAAGCCCTTTCTTGCACTTTAGGACGATTTGGGGAACCAACAGGACGGTTACAATGCCAGAAAAAATATAGACTTTAGAGTTAGGGCTACCACTAAGCTTTATCTTGAGTGAAATTTTAAGGTGCATTTAGTTTAAGGATATGAAAATAAGCTTGAAAATTGGTGTCAGCATGTGGGGAAATTGCAGGATTTAAATAGACACTGAACAAGGCTTCAGAGGGTCAAGAATAGGGTACTTAATGCCTCATTGCACTACTTTACTACTTCCATAATTAGTACATTTCTCATAGGAAGATCTGCAAATCCATAATTTCACCTCAGCAAGGCTCAGAGGAAATTTGAAGATGCTCTAGAGAAAGTTTGAGAGATGTATTTCAATTAATTTAGCAAATTTTGGCAGGAATGTTTGTAGATCCCACAATCAGCCTACTTGTATTAGTTTGCTTGATTAGACGCACATCCCCATGCAGGTAATTTCAGCACAAGGCTATAGCTATGCTTATCAAGTCACATCTTTTAACTGGACCAGTGTAGGTGGCCTAGACCAAAATGGAAGCATGCTTTTCACTCTTACACTACAATTTTACACATGTTAATTCAGAGGTAAATCTAACTGTACTCCACAGATTTTGCTCAAAGGTTGCAAATGAAATGTAATATACCTTTTTACAGCCTGCTGCCTTTAACCAAACATGGCCTTACTGAATGGGAATTATGGGAACTGTGGTCTAAAGCATCCAGCCCTCCAGACATTGCAGAAGTTTGGTTTAACACACCTGAGATGAATGTTGAATTCTCTTTTATACAATAATTGTTGTTGAAGTTTAAAAATACAAAGATAAAAAACTAACACAAACTAGAAAAATATAAAAAAGAAAAAGAAAAAAGAAAAGGTGCAGAGAGGGGGAAAAAAAGAGGGGGGGAGAAAAAAGTATAAAGAAAAAAGAAATATAAAGAAATGACTTCTCCCTTCATCAAGACAAGTACAATTTCAGTAACTTATCGCTTTCTCTCTCAAAAGCCGATTAAGAGTTACCAGAAATGTTATTTATTTATTTATATCAAATTTATATTTACTTGTTTAAGATATACACACACCCCCCCCCCTTAAACAAGTAAATCAATTTCATATTCCTTTTCTTTACTCAGTAACTTATTATTTTCTCTAAAACACAACCAAAAATCTTCTTCCCATATCTTATCTCATCTATAAACAAATCTTTAAAGCCTCGTCATTCAAACCTAATCAAGAAAAATTTCATTAGGAGCTACCAGAAACAACATAATATCTTATCATTGTCTCTTTGTCTCCTCTCAGAAACTCCTTTGCAAGTTTAACACTTGCCTTCAATTTTAACACCATTGCTTATCACTTTTTCTAAAAACACCACAAAACAAAATTTCTGCTTCTCCTATCTTACCTATAAACAAATATTTAAAGCCTCATCATTCAGCCCTGGTCAAGAAAAACCAATTAAAAGCTACTAAAAAAAAAAAAAAATCACATATATTTTAACTTGATCACTTGATCGGATAAGCCAAATTTATAATCCTTCTTTTTGTTTTTAAAAGTCTTAATGTTTATTCCTTGTAAGTAGTGTCCCAAAAGCTGATTTCTTTTAATTCTCTCTTTATCTTTTCTTAGGAACTCTTTCATAAGTATAACATATCTCTTTTGCAAATCTAAAAGAAGAAAATAAAGTTATCCAAGTCGCTCTTTTGAGTTGAAATCCACACATCCAAGTCACTCTTCCGATTTATTATTCATGTGTCCCTTTTAGCTATTAAAATATCAGCCAGTTTCATTTGTAAGTCCTGGGTAACATCTTTGTCAATATTCTTGTAGCCTGTCATTTTAAAATCCATATACCTAACAGCCTGATTCTCAGTTGTATCTCTTCTATCTCCCCTTTTAAACCTATTTTTATAGTAGCAGACAATCAGTCAGTTACTCATGCCCTGGTCATCTCTCAGCTAGACTATTGCAATGCGCTCTACATGGGGCTACCCTTGAAGGGCATCTGGAAGCTACAGCTGGTTCAAAATGCAGCTGTGTGGATAATATTAGCTGCCCCAAGGATGGCACATATAACACCTTTACTGCGGGAACTGCATTGGGTGCCAGTTTGCTTCCGGGTCCAATTCAAGGTGTTGGTTATCACCTTTAAAGCCCTACTTGGCATAGTCCTGAGGGACCATCTCATCCCTATTACATCAACCCTTACCACCCAGTCAGGCAGAGAGGGCTGGTTGTGGACCCCATCAGTGAGAGAATGTTGGCTGGTGGGGCCCAGAAGGAGAGTCTTCTCTGCCGTTGCCCCTGCCCTTTGGAATATTCTCCCCCCAGAGGTGCAGGGGGCCCCTACCCTCCTGGCTTTCCAGAAAGGATTGAAGACCTGGCTCTGCCAGCTAATCATCTCTGGTGCCCTAATGATGGTCCCTGAATTATTCACCAATTCTCCATCATTCTTGGAATTTATTTATTATTAAGATTGCTTTTATATTGTATTTTAATTGATTTTATCTCTTCTGTAAGCTGCCCAGAGCCACTTCCAACAAGATGGGCAGTGACATATTTGATATATAAACAAAGAAAGAAAGAAAGAAAGAAAGAAAGAAAGAAAGAAAGAAAGAAAGAAAGAAAGAAAGTCAGTCAGTCAGTCAGTTCTGAGCACAGTGTTGCCAAATATCCTTTTCTCCATCCTATCTTAGTGGGTCTTCGTTAAAACTAATCTTTAGTTCTTTTTGGTTGCCTCTAGTAACCAGCTTTCAGGGTCTCCTCTTATCATGTTTTTCTCTAATCCACAACATTTCCCATGGAAAGATTTCTTACACTTAGATTCAAAGTCTTCATACATTTTTAATAGGTTTTTAAACAAACCACAGGAAGGATTCTTATAATTAGTTTCAAAATCTTATTTCCAGTCAATCTGGCCCTTTAGTCTGTTTATTAACTTTCCAAAACTAATGTTCTAATCACTCTTTTGCTGCTTATTTCTGATTTTTTTTTTTAAGTTCTTAAACTTACATGAAACTTCTTTCACGGAGAATTGAGGGAGAATCACCCAGTGTGATGAAATGTGCCCTTCTGAAGGTTCTTGATATTCAAAAAGCAATTTACAGACCTTCCAGAGGTGATTTAAGAGAGGAAATAGGTGAACCCAGTGTCCCTTTGAAGGATCCGAGCTGCAGCTTGGGTAAAGCTGAGTCTCCCACTTCCCAGAGTGCTAAAACCCACTGGAGACCACCATGCAGGGAGCATGTGTATGAAGCAGTATAGGTGATCCCAGGTTCTCCCTTTTATTCAGAGAGAAATTTTGAGGTGCCAATCCATTCATCACCTCCTTGTTCTGCTGCAGTTGTTGGCTCTGCAAAAGCCAAGCCATCTTCAGTCCCTTCCCTGGTTAATTTTGAATTAATTTTGATTAATTTTGAATTCTGACTTAGGTGAAATTTGAAAGCAACCTGAGGATCCATAGAATCTTACAAGCAAATGTTTTGCTAGACATACTGAACCTCCTCTTCTTTCCGTTGATCCTCTTCAGCTTTTTGGTTTGAGCAGGAACGCTTAAAACTTATTTTGAATTTTGCTGATTGATGAAGTAGCAGAGGGAGTTGATAATCACAGTAAGTTCTGAAAAGAACTTTGGCCTCATTCAGTGTGAAGGCTACTATATTGCCAAATGAATATTATTTGTATGAAAACATCTGATCCTATTTCTGATTTAAGAAGCATCATGGACCAGAATCCACTAAGGTCCATTCCAGCAGCATGTAATACTGCCTTTGTCAACATATTCTACTTAGTATCCAACCTTCAGTCCTTGTGGGATAATTTGCATTGGTGATGAAAGATATGCATGTATTCCGATTATTATGACTAATTATGACTAATAGGGTGATACAAATTCCTGTCTAAATACAGCCCAGCAGCATTTCCTCACACCTAGGAAATGGTTACATGTAATTTTATACAAATTAGCGTTTGTTTTTTTTTACAAGACTCTGGCGTCCTTCCCCTGGTTACCAGAGCTGTTCCTTTAACTTTTCTGGTAGGTTTTTAGGTTTCTGGGTCAATGAAAAGGAATGCATTTCCATCAAAGGTTGACAGGTAAAATTCCATCAGGGTTATTCTAAGCTGTCATTTTGCAAACAGGAAGCCAGTGCATTTATACAAGGATGCTCAAGTAATTACCAATATGAGCATTATAACATGGACTCCAAACCATCAATCTTAGCATACCCTTTTTACCATTATCAGATGTAGTTATTTTATCTGAAGACATTTGCAGTGCTTCCATCAAACTGAAGCCTCTCCCTTTGTGCGTGATGTCACAATGCAATACAAAGCAAGTGGAACTTGTAACAGGGATACCATCATTTGACCCCAGTCCCCGCCCCCCCCCCCCGCCCGATGCTTCTGATTGTATCAAAGGCAAGCTTAAACAGGTAGCCAAGTAATTGACTTGCTTTAATTTTGACAACAATGGTGCAGACAAAAGGCTTGAAAATGCTTTGTGGAACATTACGGAGAACTCCTTTCAAGTAGGAAAAAAATTTATCAGATATTTATGCACAGGTGCATGTACAGAGGCTCATATTAGTTGTATCGGACAGAAAGATATGATCCACAGACTACAAGGGATTATAGAACTGGTCATTAAAATGGTTATACTACAGGCTAGTGAAGACTCCAGGGGATTTATAACAGAAAATTAGGCACAGTTTGGGAAAAAATGAATAGAAAATTCCTGGTTTCTTTATTCCTTGAATCAAATATGACTTAATAAATGTGAACAGTGTCCAAATCTAGGCAAATAGAAGAAAATGCTCCTTCACCCAATGTATACTTAAATACAGCACTTAATGCTTCCTGCTTCAAAAATAATTGGGGAAAAAAAGGTTTTGGGGAGCCTTGTATGAGTGGGAGCCCAGAACTTTTCTGCTATTAATTAAATCAGCCCCGCCCTCCCAAAAAGTTGTCGTTTCTTTCAGGAATCCAGTTGTGAAAGCTAGTCAGGGATATGCAATGCTTCAGAACCAAAGCTCTAGAGCAGCCTTCAGTGTGTATATCATGCCTGTCACACCTCCTTAAGGAACAGCATAATTTTTGTGAGGTGCCACAGTAGCCACACAATCCTAGAAAGAGGTGTATTTAAGTTAAGGAGGCACTGACAGGTTGCCACAAAATGTTTTGGAGAAGGCACAGACATTCTATTGGTGCCTCCTTATGTCAAATGTGTTTCTTCCTGGGACTGCATGCCTTCCATGAACTCCCAGGAGAAGACATAGGCTCCTTAAGGAAGTACTGAAAAGTGCAGCATGCATGCCTTTGTTTCCTTCAAGGCTTCAGATCCAAAGTGCTGCGCATCCCTAAAGTTACCACAACCTTTAAACAGGAGAAGCAATTTCTTTCAGGCTCATGTAGAAACCTGGAAAATGACAGGCTGCTTTAATGAAGAACAGAGATCAACTGAGCTGATGCTTATTCAAGGTCCACAGCAGTTTCATTTTTGAAGTGGGCACAGCCCTCCTCTGGAATTCACTACTACAAATGTACTGATCATAAATAGATTTTAAAAAGAATTAGCCACATCCGTGGAGAATATTGACTGTAGTAGCCTTGATGGCCATAGGTGACTTCCAAAATCAACAGCAGGGTCCTGAGAAACATCAGTGAGTTGGCAATCTCACATTGTAAAAGCAAGTTGAATGTCAGTTGGTAGGTTTCCCAAAGCTGTATCATCAAACTTCTATGATTTTGTGGCCAGCTGTAATAGTATATGGGAATAACCTTGGGAGATGGGGCAGGGGAAGAGATGCTTCCTAGGCAATCAGATAAGAAGGGGCATAGCCCGTAGCTGCATAATGGAAAGAGAAAGAAACTCTGAAAGGAAACTCCCTGACTTATCAGTTGGTAAAAGAGACAGCTGGAGATTTGTACTTTCCGACTTGCAAGATTCTGTTAACGTAGCCTTACAATAAAGTCATCTGGTTGTGGTTCCTGTCCAAGGTTCCCATCCTGGTCTATTTGGGAAGGCTGACACCAACACAGATAAATGTATTCACCAACAATATTTGGCAGCCTAACCAAAGCTTTGATATATTTTCTGATTTGCTGGGCAGGAGGGTGGAGAAGAGAGCTGTCAATAATCCCATGCAGAAATCTGCCTACAAAACGCTTTTCAGTTTTTCTACCTTTCTGAACTTTCTGAATTCCTCTCAGTGGTGGTTATTTTTACTGTGGGAGGTAATGGCAGATGATGCTTCTGCTGAGGTTGTTAGTTTTTCCCTGGTTGACAGTTTCTAATTTGAAAAAGCCTTGTGGGAAGAGTTTCCCCATGGTGTCTTGTCTTGGGAAACCAAGGAGGCTACAGCTCACTGGAGCGATGATTGTACAATGAAAGACAGGACATTTTTCACAAACTCCTGTTCTCTACCTTGTAACTAAGCAAGCAGAAGAACACTCCAATCCACTCATGAATTTTCACTGAAATGCTGTTCTCCTTGGAAAGGAATGTCGAAAGCAAATTCTCTTTCACCTAATTGAATGAAGTGGCAGAAAAAACTCCTCATCATACTTGTCAGGGACTGAAAAAGCCATGCTATGTGACTAATGAGTTACATTAGCACCAACAGAGAGATCACAGGTTTTGTAGGACAGGCTTCAAGCACAGCAAAGTGTCTACGTTCTGTCTTGTAAAGCACAATTTTCCAGCTTTGGAAAGGTACCCCCAATATTTTGTGTGCTTCCTCCCCCTCTTCTGTTCCTCCTCCTCCTTTTTCTTCTCTGCTTCATCGAACTGTATAAGGGATTGCAAGGATATGGAGATATCCTCGCTATGGGAGGAGGTGAACATTCTCTGCTCCTCTTTTTGCTTGGGAATCTCTTCAAGTGTATTCAGCTTAATTCAGGATGCCATTGAATTCTGGCAATAGAATCTGGAGTTGCAGATATGAAACTGGGGACCACATATGGCCCATAGGCAGTGGGCTGCCTAGCTCAGCCCAACAGAAATTCTATGGCAGATGTATATTTTAAAAAATGCCCTTTCAAGGAACCATGAACAAAGTTACTTAATAAATCCTTTAGGCTAGGGCATCCTTAAGAAAACATTTTGTTGATTTCTCTCTTTACTATTGTAGCTGCTGAGGCATGTTGTCTTCAAGAATGGAAATGAAGAAGGAGATCCTCGTTATCTCAGGCAGCAAAAAGATTTGTTGGCTGTAGCTGGCCACAAATTATGCAGAGCTGTTTTGGAACAACAGCAATAGCAAATGCTGAATTAGAGCAACCTGAAGAAAATGTAAGTCCAATCTCTGGACTACAAGCTCTGAGGTTTCAGGTGAGAGCCATAATCATTCAGAGCATGCAAAGCAAATGATTTCCACAAGACAAAGGGTCAGGTGCAGCCAGTAATTTAAAAAATCAATATTTAATAACAATATTTGTTCGCTGAGCTCAGTTGGAAAGCCAACAGAGTAGCAAAAGTATTGGCACAATATGTTCTTTTTCACCAGGTATATTTGCATTTTAGCACTCTGCAGATGAAGTGTGCAAAACTGGATTTTAAAGTGTGGATGGCAACTGAATTAAAATTCAGGGTGTTCAAGGAATTGGATCTTTTCAAAATCCAATTCTTGGCAGAAAAATGTTCTGACCCCTCATTTCTTAGGCTGATAAGCAGAATGAAACTTTTGCTATTCACTAAATTTAGCACTACTGAGATACCACTCATGACTCAAACATGTGGATAAGAACAAATTTAAAATATCTGTCTTGAGGCTGAATGTAGATGCTGATGTATGATTTTGATGAATTTATCAGAGTGCACGTATTGCTTTTTCTGATATACAGAAAATCTTTTTCTAAAAGAATGGGGCAAAAGGCATTTAGAAACCTAGCTTCCAAGGCATATCTCTGTGCTCTTGAAAACAGTTTGAATAGCATTATCTTAGGCTTTCAAAACACAGCCTTACTTCTGGATGTCAGTAAAGATATATTTCTATTTAATTCTCTTTAGCTCTCAAAACACTGAGATAGGCATTCTGTATGACTCATTTTCAACAATGTAATGGCTACAGCTTCAGGAATAGAAATTTATTTCTATCGGTGGTATAATATATACATTTCTTCTCGTATTTAGAGGAAGAGGCTTAAACATTCACAATTTTATCTTTCAGGGACAATCAAACATTTGGAGCCAGACTTACTTTTGTTTACATTGCAGTGTCTCCTTTTGTTAATTGTATCTCACACATATTTTCTTTTTGCTCTCTTTGTTTTATGTTGCTTCACTCGCTGATAGTTTTTGATGGCTTTCATATTAATAACTGCCAGAGTCTTTCAGACATTTTGCAATGCAAATAGTTATTTTCTTTCTGCTGGAATCAAAAGAAAAAATTATAGAGCAGGAACTCAAGATCCTCATATACAGGTAGGCCTTGTTTAGTGACCACAATTCAGACCGGAAACTCAGTTGTTAAGTGAAGCGGTCACTAAGTGAAATCACGACTGTGCTTATGATCTTACTTCAGCTTTACTTTGTGAAGATTGGTCATAAAGTTACTTTTTCATCACTGCTGTAACTGCAAATCGTTGCTAAACAAGGAAGTCACTAAATGAGGATGACCTGTACTGTATTTGATACACAGAAAGAAGAAAATCAACAAACACACAGAGAGAATAGAATTGCACTATGCATATTCTGCATATGCATACCCCTAGGTGTCAGCCTTCACAGGTAGGCCAGATAGGAAACATGACCAGATGAGCTAATTCTACTTTATTGTAAGGCTACATTAACAGAATGTTGCAAGTCTGAAAGCACAAATCCCCTGCTGTCTCCTTTACAGCTTGGGAAGCTAGGAAGGTCCCTTCTGAGCCTCTTTCCCCATCCATTATGCAGTTGCGGGCTATGCCCTCTCTTATCTGACCATTCCCTAGGCAGCATCTCTTCTCCTGGTCTTTCAAGATGTTTCTCACATACCATTACACTAGGATTAAGCTTATTGAATGCAATAGGATTTACTTCTGAATAAACGTGCTCTATAAAAGTAATCATTTCCCTCCCACTGTTCCAGTGTTTGCTGAATAAGCTGAATGGATGCGAAAATCTAGCAAAGAAAACATTACTTTCAGAAGAATCCTTATCCTCAGGAACAAAGCAGAAGAAGATAGGATACAGTTTCCTTTACACAGTTATTTTGTTTCTGTTAATGATCAGCCTTCTCCCTATCTAATACAATTTTCAGTTGCATTTTAGCCTTAAAGAGATATTTAACATCACATGAAGTTTGCTCCTTAGTTTCCAGGTACACAGAGGTTTCTGTAGGCATAGTGCTCCATAGCCAGCTAAATGAAAAGTCGAGGAAAGGGTGAGATTAAATACATTAGGGTTAGTCAGTCTCCTTCCTTTTGCATTTTGGGCTGGATAGAATCAAAGAACTTGGATAAAATTCATTAGTACTCCCTTTGACTCCTCTCTGCTTCTAGCATCAATTATTAACACTGCCCTTGGAAGTCCATCAGAACACCTGGTGGATTATGGAGGAAACAAAATAGATTGTTAGAGATTATAGTTGAGAGGTTATTGTTGGAGTACAATGAGTTACCATGATCTCCATTCCTCAAAATGTACATCCTCCTGCTTCCCAATAATTAAAAGAAAAAAGAAAAGAAAAGAAAAGTGGGGGAGGGACATTCCATCACAGAATGTTCCAGTCCGTAATTGGTTCATTCAGGGTTTGGAGCAGGTCATTATGATTTCATCCACTTCTGGAATTCTTAGAACAGCAATATCTGATGGAGGAATATCATGTGATGGAACTTTTCATTCCTTTGGTTAAAACTATTTACCCTTCATAGTTTAGAAATGGGATCACATAATGGAAGAGGGACATTTTGGACCAGTGGTGCAGCACCTATCTGGGACCACTGAATTGGCTGAATGGATCTTTTTTTTTAAAAAAAAAATATTGTTACAATTTACAGTCAATTTTCATTATTCACAGTAATTATGTTCTATAAAGTCACCACGGACACTGAATTAGCCAATACTGAACCATTGCTCCTAGGGGAAATACAGAGTTAGGTTCCTACGAGCCTCTGGTCACATTTTGTCAACCTATCACTACATAACCTTGTTTTATGCGTGTTTCTGTTTTAAGTCACCTTATTTAATATATATTTCAGCACAAAAAGTGGCACTAAATAGACTGTGAGAAGGACACTTGTTTACAGTATGACAGTTGAAACAAGAAGGCACAGTGTCACCTTGTTCGACCTCAGCTGGGAATCTGTGCGTCAGGCGACTCAAATTTTTTGCCACTCCACACATGTCTGCAAATGACCGTGAAAGCACCATGAGTATTGATTACAACTGGTTACAAATAAATTTGAGCAGGTAGGCAAATTTGCAAATACGGAATCTGTGAATAACGAGGGTTGACCATGTTTGTTATTTGTCAGATTTGTATCTCATTTTTTATCCTGAGCTCAACTCTTTCTACATTTTATCTCCAGGAAAACCTTGTGAGATAATTGAAGTAGAGAGAGTTAGGGGCCAAAAGTCACCGAGTGAGTGCCATGACTGAAGGTGGACCAGATCATTGATTTCCCACATTAGTCAGAGAGAAAAAAATAAACAGATGAAAAATAAATTCAGTTTACCACAGAGTGGTGAAATCTTTTACAAACTGAATGAAATGTATCCTTGTTATTAAGAGTTTAATTTATTATTTGTTCACCATAATTTACTCTAAAATTGGGATTTTCCACAGCGATTAGGAAAGCGCATGCCTTCCTATACAATAAATAAAACATGCCTTGCATGCAGTTTTCTGGCCACAGTGAATTATGCAGTCATTCACAAATGTCAGGTTTATATGAATTCCTGTGACAGAAATGGAAATGGGTATATATCTTTCAAGCCACTGACGTAACTCTACAAAGGCTCATCTCTAATTTTGGGTCAGAGCTTATATAACATATTTCATTATTTTGTTTATTTTTCTTCGGCATTAATAAAAGCCATTACTCCATATTTTTAAAGAAAGTGTTATTAAGCTGAGCCCATGGACAGCACCAATATACTGACAGAATGAGCAGAAGAGAGAAAGAGAGAAAGCTAAAAGTGTAAGACAGGGAAAAAAGTAAAAGAAAAATGGAAAAGAAAGAGAAAATTTACAAAGAAAAAGCTTCTGATCTTCTTTACAGCAGCTATAATTATAATTATAAATTTACCTCTTACTGTATGGTTACAACATAACTTTCTTCTTTCTATAATCTATCTTATCATTAAAACCGTAAATCAGAAGTGCATTTTTTTTCTGTTTCACACAAAAAGTCTATAATGGTTTTCCAGTCAACAATAAACGTATTTATTTATTTATTTATTTATTTATTTATTTATTTATATGCTGCCCATGTCCGCCATATTGTCTCTTCGGTGACCAAAGACATCAATTTAATCAACTCAGCAAGTTCCGTCGTCTTCACTGACCATTCCTCCATTGTGGGTAATCTTTCCATCTTTGTCCATAGAATAATCTCACTGCAGTTATCATATACAAAAACAAAGTTTCATAACCTTTTTCCAACTGTTTGTCCATTATTTTCAAAAGAAAAACCTCTGGCCTCAATTGTACATTAATATTTAAAATTCTCTGAATCAGTGTATGTATTTGAATCCAGAATTTTCTAGCTTTTATACATCGACCAAACATGATAAAATGTCTCTTCTTATTGTTCACATTTCCAACATAAATTTGAAGTGCCTTTATACATTCTTGACAATTTCTTTGGTGACATATACCGACAGTATATCATTTTATAAAAATTCCCTTTAAGATGATAACAGTATACATTTCAATCCTTTCAGCCACATATTTTCCCATTGTTCCATCTGTATATTTTAACCAAAATTTTAGCCCACTTTATCACATATTGTTTCACTTGTTCTTCCGTTTCAAATTTCAGTAAATGTTTATACATTTTAGCAATTCCATGTTCATTATTTGTATGCAATTCAAACTCAGACTTACAATGTTTAAAACCATAAATTATTTTATCTACTTTAAATCTTTTCTTGATTTTATTTTACATTCCTCTTTACAAAATTCTATTGTCTCACAATAAGTTTGCCATTTGCCTATTATTTTTTGTCTATAAAATGCTTCTTTTGCTGAGATCCACAAAGGTGTTTTTGGACACAACCTGGGTTTGTATCTATTCCATATTCTCAATATGGCATGTTTAACATAATGAGTTTTAAAATCCACATTAACCTTGACTTCATCGCACCACAAATATCCATGCCACCCAAATCTCAAGTTATTTCCTTCAACTCCAAAAGCCTTCTATTTCTCAGCAACACCCACTCTTTCATCCAAGCCAAACAGCAAACTGCAAAATACAATTTCAAATCAAGTAAACCCAATCCTCCTCTTTCCTTTACATCTTGTAACACCTTATATTTAACTAGTGGTTTTTTTCCCTGCCACAGAAATTTAGATATATCCTTCTGCCACTGTTTAAATGGTGCATCAGTTGTCAAAACAAGTATTGTCTGAAGCAAACAAACAAAAAATTCTAGGCAAGACATTCATTTTTATCACAGAAATTCTCCCCAACAATGACAGTTGTAATTTCTCCCATCTTAACATATCTTTTAAAACTTCATTTTATGTCTTAACATAGTTATTTTTAAATAACGTACAATTCATACTTGTCATAGTGATACCCAGATATTTTACCTTCTTCTCAATCTTAAAACCTGTTTTATTCATCAATTCTGCTTGATCTTCTATTTTCACATTTTTATTAACATCTTTATCTTTTGTTTATTAATCTTGAAACCTGCTAATGTAACAAATTCTTTTAGTTTGCCCATTAATATTTCAATTCCCTTTAAAGGATCTTTCAGAACCAACACTAAGTCATCTGCAAAAGCCCTTAACTTATAAGTTTCTTTTGTAATCATTACTCCCACATCTTGGCTGATATCTCTATTCAGTATTTCAAGAACCAAAATAAACAAGAGAGGAGACAGTGGGCATCCTGGTCTTGTTCCTTTTTGTATCTCACAGGGTTTTCTTAGGTCTCCATTAACAATTATTTGTGCTTCCTGTCAAGTGTAAAATGGATCTTATCCATTTTATAAAGTTCTCTCTGGAATTAATATCTTCCAGAACATTGAACAAGAAAGCCCAGTTCAAATTGTCAAAGGCCTTCTCTGCATCTAAGAAAATCAATACGGCTTGTTTTTCATTAGGTTGCTCCAAATATTCCAAAATGTCCAACACATTTCTAACATTGTCCTTTAACTATCTTTTAGGTAAAAACCCACATTGATCCTCATCAATCAATTCTTGCAAAATTATTTTCAGTCTATCAGCTAGAATTGTTGTGAACAACTTGTAGTCATTATTCAATCATTATATTGGCCTATAGTTTCCTGTTAAAGTCAAATCTTGTGCCTCTTTAGGTATTAATGCTATATTGGCCTCTTTCCAACTCCCTGGTATCTTTCCTCCTTGTAGGATGGAGTTCATCATGTTTTGTAAAGGTTGTAAAAGTTCATCCTCAAAACACTTATAATAAGAACCTGAAAATCCATCTGTTCCAGGCACAGATCTTTCTATCTTTGTATTTAATCTTTTTTACAGTTTCAGAAACTTGCCTTCTTGTTACAAGTCTGTTCATAATCTGTCTCTGTTCCTTTGTAATTCTCAGAAAATTTTGTTTCTTTAGATATTCATCTATTTTCTCTAGAGAGTTGTCACTTCCTTTATACAGATTGGAATAATATCGATGCAATGCCTTTTGTATGGCCACATTATCCATTAATACAGTATCTCCCTCTTGTAATTTCAATATCATTTTATTTTCTTTTTCTTTTCATAATTTATATGCTAGCCACTTCTCTGGTTTATTTGCAAACTCAAAATATTTTTGCTTTACACAATTCATTTGTATTTCCATTCACAATTGTCATTGTAAAAGCTTAATTTGTTGAGAAATACTTAACTTCTCTGGAAATGTCTTTAATTCTTCTTCTTTACTCTTTATTTCATCCAAAATAGCTTGTGTTTTCTCTTGACTCTTCTTTTTAAGTTCACTATTATGTTGTATAAAATAACCTCTAATAAAATCTTTGCTTGCATCCCAAACTATTCTTAAATCAGTGCCTTTATCTAAATTATTTTCAAAAAATTATTTTAATTTCTTTTTACAATCCTCCACTATTGCTTTTTTCTGTAGTAACATTTCACTTAGTCTTCATCTAAAATAATCAGGTTTCCTTTTATCAACCAAATTGATAAAAAAGTCTGAAAAAGTCTTTGGCAATATCTCTATTTTAGAAACTTTAGTAGCCAAGTTCGTTGAAATCCAAATTATGTCTATTCTTGAAAAGGATCTATGCCTTTCAGGTAAGTAGGAATACTCTCTTGAATTGCCATTTTTCTGTCTCCATATATCAGCCAGCCCTAAATTGTCCATCAAAGAAACCTGCTAATGCACTAAATTCTTTTAATTTGCTCATTAATATTTCAATTCCCTTTATAGGATCTTCCAAAACTAACACCAAGTCACCTGCAAAAGCCCTTAACTTGTAAGTTTTTTTTAAATCTTTACTCCCACAATCCTCTCATCTTGTGTTATATCTTGATTCAATATTTCAAGAACCAAAATAAACAAGAGACAATTCCAAACCAACTGAGGCAAAAACCTCAGTTCCTGCAGTCTACTCATGAGGAGCAGCTGTCCAGAGTGCAAGCGGGTGATCTCATGATCTCTCCTTTATCTGGAAAGACTGCGCCAGCCAGAATTCACTGTCTAGCTGCCAATCTCCATTGCAATGTTGTCCCCACTCCTTCAGGTTCCATACCAAAAGCCACCAGGGTGTCTGGTTCCTCACCAGAAGCCACCAGGAACCATGTTATATCATTTTGAAGGGGAGAAATGGTTTTAAATACATTTATAACTGCTGTGAAGAAGATCAGAAACTGCTTCCATAACTATTTTTCTATTTGTCTTTTTCTCTTCTTTCTCTTTTTAATGCTTTAACACTTTTTTTCTTTTCTCGTTTCTAACTCTTTCTTTATATTGTTTTGTGTTTATCTTTGTAAAAAAAATCAATAAAACTTACAAAAAACAATAAAGTTATATCTTACTGCCTGTGTTTCCAAATCCATGTTCATGCACTTCTGTGTACCTACTGATATCTTTGTTGAGGTCTGTTAGGCTTCTTGCCCATCTGATTTTTAAAGATTCTTTTCATAAAAAAAAAAAGGAGGGGGTAATCTAGCATGTGATAAAGAAAAACATTGTCCTCAAGCATAACCCATATAACCTTAAAGGCATTCTATTACTCAAGGTGACTCCTACTAAAAAAACTGAAAGCAAGGTCAGGTGAACCAGTGGAGAGCATTTTGGGAGAAGAGACAGGATGTTGGGAAGAAGTGCTGCTCAGTAGACCAGGCCATGAAATCAAATCTGCTGAAAGGCTAAAACTACTTTTATTGCAATTGGCTATAATAACAGAAACTTGCTCTGTAAAGGTCATCTTCCTTACTCTCCACACGTGCTTACACTGACAACCATTTTAGAGAATGCTCATAATGTGCTTTTAATTATGATGTTCTCAGTATTGATAACTAAACAGATTATTGCCCAGAGGCGAAAATACTTGATTAAACTTTTTGTTCAAATACCATGCTTGAAAAGATTTCTAAAAAAAACCAACATATACTGGTTAAACAAAATGAAGAAATGGCACAGCTTTATTTGTCATGCAAGTGACATGTTCACATCTTTACAAATTATTAGAGTTCTGGAAAATATGGGAGATTAGTAATGGAATGTGAAATAGAAATAAAATAAGTATAATGTTGGGCTGGATGTCTAACTGTATTTTCTGAAATAAAAATATTAAAAAAAAAAGTTAAGTTCCAAATCTACTCACTGGTGGAAAAGGTTGGGAATACTGTACTCACTATACTGATATGGGCCATATTTATACTGATTTGCCTGTCCATAGCTGCAATGTTATGGAGAACAACACACCAATATAGAGCAATAGTCTGTGAAATAGGAAGATTGATATTCTCTGAGTAATTGAAAAAAGCATGGAATAACATGAAACTAGACCACTGAGCAGTGCCTCAGATTCAGCTCCAAAAAGTACTTTGGGATACAAAGAATTACACAGTATGAGTTGGCAATTCTTTAAAACAACTACCCTCTACAAATGCCCTCCTCAGCTGTCATAGCAGCTCTGAAGCACCTTTCTGGAACTGAGTCTGAAGACTTGTACAGCTCTAATCAGGGTGGTATGTCTTTGAATAGTAGAACCACATGGACACAATCAGTAGTTTGAGTGTTTCTTAGCTGACCATCCCATCCTACAATTCTCTTCCATCCAACTGCATTTTGGAAAGTATTAGTACCTTAAAGCAGAAAAAAGGGTATGTTTCCTCCTCTGGTTCTTGCTTATGTGTTTGGAACGCTTCTTTACTGGTGGGCTACATCATCTGTTAGGATGGTTGACCAGATATCATGTTGTCATTCAGGGACATTTTGAGAGCCAGTGTGGTGTGCTGTCATGGCCAGCTCAGACTCGGAAGATGAAGAGGGGTTACAGGAGGGTCATCAGTCTGAGGGGATTCAACTGGAAGAGTCACAGGCAGGGAAAGCAGCATTGCCTAGCAATCAGGAGAGGCAACCATTGCTGGCCTCAGAAGATGAAGAGGCAGAGTTAGTACCTCCTCCCAATGCAAGGGCCTGCTGTGAAGAGAAGAGGGCTGAACAAAGGCACTCAGCAAGACTATTGGCCAGAAAGAACATCACCCCATCAAAAGGACAAACCCTAGTCATGCTGCCCCTATATAAGGAGAGCTGCGTGCCCCACAGATCTGTTGGTGACAACTCTCCGTTTACCTCACCACCATGTTCCTCCACTCCCTAGCCTGCCTTCTCAAGTAAGGACCCTGAGACCTCATACCACGTTTGTTTAACCCTCTAGTACCTTATTTACAATTTGAACTCTTTCTTGCCTCTAATTTAAGCTGGTTGAGTTTTTTGTGGTCTGGGTATTTTGGGCGTGAGGGGCTACGATTGATTGTTCAGACCTTTTGAACAATCCATTAGAGTTGCCATTAGAACAACCTTTTTTCAAGGAGATAAGACTTACCAATGTATCTGTGATTTTGGTGGGCCAGGCCAGGACACATATTGGTTAAAGTGCTGGATTAGGAGAGGAGACACCCAGGTCTGGTTCACTCTTAGCCATGAAAACTCACTGGAGGACTATAGACCAGTCACATTCTCAGCCCAAACTACCTCACAGGGTTATTGTTTGGGGGTGAAAAATTAGGTCTTGTACTGCACTTAGATATAAGCATATATCAAATAAAAGTACTGAATACAAAAATACTGAGAGTTTTTTGAGGAGAGGGCCTAGATGCCTGGTTTTTCCTGGCTCCTATATTTGAATGAAATGTTATTTTTTTTATTCACTCAATATTCCCTTCTGTTTTTCCACCTAGACGGAAAGAGAAGCTGGATAGATTTAACCATATCACATTAAATTCATCAACTTTCATTGCAAGCCCTGAATAACAAAAGCACATCCACTGAGTATATAACTAAAAATAGGAACATTAAAAATGTTCTTTGTGAGCTGGATACAAATGGAGTACTCTTGAAGGCAGATCTATAGAAATTTTGATCACAGTTTTCAGTGGGATTCTTTTTTGTACATGATTCATTCTCATTCTGCCCAATATGTTTCAGAAGCACTGGTTTTTCAGACTTGTCTTTGAACTAAGTAAACAATGAGGAATAAGTCATTGAATCATTTTTTTAAATCTATATTTATTAAAAGTTTTACATAAGTTAAAGACAAACCTAAAGAAAAAGGAAGAAAAGAAAGAAAAAGAAAGTGCGGAAAGGAAAGGAAAGGAAAGGAAAGGAAAGGAAAGGAAAGGAAAGGAAAGGAAAGGAAAGGAAAGGAAAGGAAAGGAAAGGAAAGGAAGAAACTAACTGGATATTGGAGCCACAAGAAGGGCCCATGTAACACCTTTGCTCCGCGAGCTGCATTGGGTATCAGTTTGCTTCCGGGTCCAATTCAAGGTGTTGGTTATCACCTTTAAAGCCCTACATGGCATGGGACCAGGTTACCTAAGGGACCGCCTCTCCCCTATGTCTTCAACCCGTCCCACCCGATCGCACAGAGAGGGCATGCTTCAGACCCCCTCAGTAAAAGAACTCCATCTAGCGGGGTCCAGAGGGTGGGCCTTCTCTGCAGTAGCCCCCGCTCTTTGGAACATTCTGCCCCCAGAGGTGCGATTGGCCCCCTCACTCCTGGCCTTCCGAAGGGCCTTGAAGACCTGGTTCTGCCACTTGGCCTGGGGTGGGGAGGGAACAGCTCAAGCAGGGGGATGGCTAGCCCCATAGTGGCCAGCTCTCCGCAGCCTGATTTCCCATCTTCTTGGATCTTCCTTTTTTAGTATTGTTTTAAATTTTGGATGTTTTATGTGTTTTAGATGTATTTATAGTTTTAATGTTTTTTGTAAGTCGCCCAGAGTCCCCTATTGTGGGGGAGATGGGCGGCGGAGAAATCCAATAAAATAAATAAATTAAATAAATAAATAAATAAATAAATATGAATCCAATTTTTAATTGTTGCAGCCATCATTTCAAACAAGAACCATAAAGAAGGGGTTATCAGCTTGAAACTAATAAGTCCTATACCCCTTTTTTGCATTCCTCTAAGGTACCCCTTTTTTGCAGCCCAGTAAAGTCACGGTGGTGAAATTGTATACAAATTGCCAAATTATGACACTTTTAAAAATTAAAATCATCACCAAATAAGTCTATTAAGACTCTATGACATTTAATAATCTTATTTTCCTGTACCACAGAAGGTCCAGAAAAGGGGGGGTGGGGCAAAAAAATCCAGCCTGGCTGCAATGATGACATCAGCATTTTACCACCATGTTTTCTGAAATCCTTGGAGGTCTAAATCAATCAGTCAGTCAGTCAGTCAGTCAGTCAATTAATCTTAAAATGTGTAGCCAACAGTTGCAAAATAACTGGTCATCATCCTTAGTTTAAAGGGAAGTAAAGCTAGTTTGGAGTAAATAAACTGAAAATTATCTATATTTTAAATCAGAGGAGAATCTAGGGGTGATAGCTGCAGCAAAGCTATCTTCATTGCATTCTCTGTTGAACAGTGTTTTTGATGACCTCCAAGATGGTGTTTTTATATCTTATATTCTTTCTGATATTTCTATTTTTAAAATCATTTTTACTACCAGATCAAGTTCCTCTTTGCTCCAGCGCTGCCGTATTGTTCGATCCCTGGAAGATAAGTGTTTGGTTTAAGGGCTTTCAATTTGCCCCTTTTACTCTGAAGCGTCCTTTTGCTTTTGAATCTGAAGCACTGCACAGCCCTAGACGTTTTAAGGACACTTGTGCTCCTTCAAGCTTTAAAGGGTAAGCATTTTTGAAATTAACAAGAAAAAAGGCCTTCTTGAAATTATTTAAAGTCTCTAGAAATTCCTACAGTTCTTTGTGTGGGGTCCTTACACAACTGCTGACAGCCCTGGCTACATTTTGTACCAGCCAGTATGATTCCGTTTCTTTAAATGTGGCCAAATTCTGTTTTTACTTTTGTAAAATTTGCTGCGACATAATCACATGGATATGTGCACTCCTTGATCAGTGCAGATGTCAGACCTGCTCTGCAAGCTGCATTGGCCACCAGTATGCTTCCAGGTTCAATTCAACGTGCTGGGAACGACCTATAAAGCCCTACTGGCATGAGACCAGGTTATTTGAAGGACCACCTCTCCCCAGTTACATTTACTCATCCCATCAGGTCCAGCAGGAGAGGCATGTTATGGGTCCTGTCCACTAAGTAGTGTTATCTGATGGGGCTCAAGAAGAGACCCTTTTCTGCCGTGGTGCCTGCCCTTTGGAATATCATCTCCCACAAGTTTAGATTGGCCCTGACCCTACTGGCCTTTTGGGAGGCTATGAAAATGTGGTTTTGCCACTGCGCTTGGGAATCCAGCTGTAGCGTAGAGCTTACTCAATGCTTGTATTGAATGTGATATAGGGATCGTATTCTACCACTGATTATGATGATGTTTTTGTGTTTTTTTTAATACGGTTTTTATAATGGTTTTAATATGGTTTTGTATATTTGTTGTTTTTATTTGTATTTTGTTTATTGTTTTTGACCTTGTTCTTAACTGTTGCGAGCTGCCCAGAATTCTGTATGTAAGTGGCTATGTAAATCAAACAAACAAACAAATTGAGCTATTTCTGCTGTATTTTTTATTTTACTTTGTCTGTTTTAAACTCTGATTTTTTTTAGTGGAACTTTAGCCAATAACTGCAGTAAATTCATCCTGTACTGTACTGTACTGTACTGTACTGTACAATAAAAGTCCATGACGCGTAGATATATAGTATGGGAGAAAGCAACTTTTTTGATGGATCTGGAGTTGGCAGTTGCAATATTAATGCTTGATGTCATAGACACAGCACTAAGGTTATCCAAAGTCAATGTTGTCTTAATGTACAGATCCTGTATCTTATAGATCCTCAGTCTGTCTAACCTGTAATAAAAAAAATAGTAGTAGATCATAGCACTCAGAGGGTGCTAAATGGCCCACCCTAGCTTTAGAGCAATGCTCAGGTTCCTCTCTTGAGATGAATGTGGGAAATAATCTTACAAAGATTGTTAACACTCTGTTGGTAGCAATATCCTTGACTATATCTACTGGGAGAGTAGAGGAGACTAAGATTGATATGTGGCTATTTCCTAAAAGTAGCAGTCTATCAAGTTTTCCCTTCTCTTGGGCTCTTCCTGGAACATCTATTGCTGAAAATGTATGGTGAAATCTGGTTACATTCTGAGCTTTCTTTCTTTCTTTCTTTCTTTCTTTCTTTCTTTCTTTCTTTCTTTCTTTCTTTCTTTCTTTCTTTCTCTTTCTCTCTTTCTTTCTTTCTTTCTCTCTTTCTCTCTTTCTCTCTTTCTCTCTTTCTTTCTTTTAAATGGTTAATTATTAAAAAAATGGATGAGCAAGCAAAAGGATAAAAAGAAAGAAAATGGTTGGTACAGAAATATAAGATCTTTTCTATTTATATTTATTGAGAATTTTACATAAAGTAAAAGGCAAATCTAAAGAAAAAGGAAGAAAAGCAAAAAGAAAGTGGTGCAAGAAAAGAAGAAAAGTTTTGAAATATAATGACTTCCAACTTCTCTTCAACAGATAATTACAATCTTATAATCCCTCCTCCCTCTTAGATGTTATACAAATCCTTTCAGCCCCTCACTTGGTCCACATCTTTTTCAATCCTCAAACCCATAAATCATCATATAATTCTTTTCTTCTTTCAGCAAAAAGTCCCTATAAGGTTGCCAGTCTTTCAAAAAAGTTTTTGTTGTTTTCTCTCTGACCAAACAGGTCAGCTTTGCCATCTTAGCAAATTCTGACATTTTCACAATCCATTCCTCCACTGTGAGAATTCCATTATTCCTCCTATAGAGAAATATAAAATCAATAAGTGGACAAATGAATTACTAAGATTGTACAGTTAGTGCTCAGTATACTATTGATGAGAAATTCACCATTAAAATCAAAGTACATGAAATTATTTTAGCAATGTGAGAAAGGATTTGAATGTCTGAGCTGAATGCTAAAATCTCCACTATTTGTTGTTGTTGTTGTTGTTGTTGTTGTTGTTGTTGTTGTTGTTGAAGAAGCAGAAGCAGCTATTAAAAACATTATAGATATTAGTTTCTAACTTCTATGTTGCTCTCTGACTAATGTACAATATTTGAAAACATTTAAAATTTTGTGTGTTTGATTTCTTTTTCCCCTTAAAAATCATACTTTTCCCCTTAAAAAAATCATACTACTTTGCAGAAACCCTGATCCTGCCAGGTTTTGAATCCAAGCATACACTCTGCCTTGGCTTTAGTTTTTTCATCTGGCTCCGCTTCTTATAACCAAAAGAAGAACATCTGAGACTTCACTGTGATCAACAGCATGCAACATCATACCATCTTGGAAAGATCAAATTACACTTAGGGACCTCTTTAGATGGGTCACTAAGTAATATTTTTATATATTATGGGGTCTGGTTATTCAGTGGAGCAGCTGGGTGTGGTGGAACTGATCTTGAACTACATACTGCTGACATAATTTCTACTGGGTCATGCTCACATCATTACAAGGAAAGGAAAAGGAAATTGTTTTAAACCTTACTACATAGATAATGATGTCAGAATATTAAGAGAGCAAATGTAAGTGAAACCTGAGCATTGATTGAACAAAACTGTTGGGTTTTTCCCTGTAAGTTAAAAGTGACTCATAGTTAGATGACAAGAAAGCTGCAGAAAATAAGTTTGAACAAAATGAACACCTTAGCAGAACAGAGCTCATCACACTTGCATGAGAGAAGGTAATCTTTTTAATTGTTCACTTGTCTTCAGCATCTGCTACTGCATCCTCCTGGAAGTAGACCTTGGGGAATGAAATGAGCATTGTCCTTTCCAGCTAATTCCTTGCACTGCATTTAAAATACCTGATGATCTTTCTTCCTACTTGCCTGAGGACAAACCAATCCAGGGATCAGGGGTATACATACTCCTGTATGGATAACCATCTAACTGAAGATCTCAGGTATTTTTTCAGACTCAGAAGCACAGGATGAAGCATCATGCCTACAGCCAGCCAGCTCCATCACAGCAAGCATTTGAGGCAAAGGAAGAAAGACTTTAACCCTGAAATCATAATGATGTATTCCTAGCCTCAATATTTAAGACACAAATGGAGGACCTAGGAACTTCTAGTCATTAATGAAAAACTCCAAGGATGCAATAGGAGTTAACTGGCAATTAAGCTTGGACTGCTGAAATGTGTAGTTCTTTAATATCAGGAGATCTATGAGTTTCTAACCTCTCATTCAAGAGTTCAGTTAGCTATTGGACAAAACAGCTCTGTTTCTATTCTCTGTTGTAAACAGTTAATCTTTGGCTTTATGGATTACTATTGTGGCTTAGACCTCCTGTTTGTAAACTTAAGTTTCTTGTGCTTGGTAGACTATGCATATAGCATTGATCTTCAGTTTGCTTTCTTTCTACAATTACTCCAAATGGCTCAAACTTTCATTTCTAACTGCAGACGAGGTGATTGATTGACTGATTATGTGCCATAAGTCAGTCTCTTACTCTTAGCAACACTGGTCAACTCTTAACCACATGGATATTTTTTCTCCAAGTTGATCTGTTCCCATCCTGGTCCTTCAGATCTTCCAATGGTGCATACATTGCTTCTGTATTTGAGTCTATCCACCTGCTGGTTGTCCTCCTTTTTATTTTCCTTCCACTTTTCCCAGCCTTCTCAGGGGAATTAGACCTTTGCATATGTCTTTTTAAATTCCACTTTAAATGTAAATATTATGGTTCCCACTGAATCTTTCAGCTAAATTCTGATAAAGTCTGTGAACTATCCTTTGATGGAAACTCCACTATACCTCCTTCTTTGTAATTTTCATATGTACCACATATTACTTACTTCTCCTTAAGGTTGCAGGCATTCTATGCAGGGGCTCCCTTCCTGTAGAACAGCTTATCCTCAGAAGCATGGATGGTTCCCATTCTGGAGGACCTTTTAGGATTGATTCTGGAGCCATCAATATAGGTCTTTGTTTTATTGTATTCAATACTGTTTTGTTTTTAATATGGTTATACTCAGCAGCTGCCTCAAGACATGGTCAAAACAAACAAGATGCAGACCCAGTGACGTGAGTGAAACCCTGTTCCTTACAGGTACATATGATCTTGACACATGTAAAAAAAAAAGGCATGCTGTGATCATAATGCTGCAACCACCATCCTGTTTTGACCTTCCTCCCCAAGACAGTACAGTTAGGGGAACCATGCTTAATATGCATGTTAAGAAATATTCCAATCTCTTATAACTTTGTGTAATTATAATGATCTTAGCAAATGTTTGGTTAGGATGTATGTTGAAACTGGTTGAAAAGATTTTCTTGGACTTCTTTTATATTCCTTCCTCATTGGGGATGCTTGTAATTACCCTTAGGAATGGAGCTAGTCTTACTGTACTTCTCTCTTTTGTTCAAAGTATTTTTAGCTGTGCTCAAATCAGGACCTCTGTATTCACAATGCTTTAATTTCAGATGAACTTCTCTGGTAATTGTACATGTGTGTTCGATCAACTCAACACTGCAGATAAGAGACAGAAAGATAGTGACTTTTTTTCTTTTTTTCTTTTTGTAAAATTATATTTAAGCCATTGTCTGGGATCATAGTTCATTTTCTTAACTAGTAGGTAACACCATCTGTTGCTCCAGTTTAAAAACTTCACAATTTTCCTTGAGTGAAAAATGCATATATTCCCATTGTGTGGAAACTGTGACCCTCCAGATGTTGCTGAAGTATCATCTAAGCAACATCCTTCAGTATTGGCCAAACTGGCTAGAACTGCATGGATTTGAAGTGTGTGTCAACATCTGCAAGGACGTCTGCTGCCCCCATCACTGCAGTAGTCTTTTAATTATAATTTGAAACTGATGCTTCTAGTAAGCCAGTGGTCCGCCCACCCCACCCAAAAAAAGGCCTTGTACTGCTAATGATGACTGAACGGAGGTCCAAAGTGATCAGATCTGAGGTCAATGGAGTTCTGCCAATCTCTTGATTTCTTTCTTCTACAAAATTGTTTTAAACAGCAGAACAAGCTTTGTTTTGGGAAGCTATATCTAAGGCATCTTTCCCCATCTTCTTCCCAAGTCCTACAAATATTTGAAAGCAAAGAGATATTTTTTTTAAAATTACCCTATATATGATTGGCACCTTCCCTTCAGTTGAGCTTGTCAAGGGCACCTACTGCAATGGAATTTATTTTCCTCACATTCCCAGCAGCCCCATTAAACCCTTCATTTGTTTTCCAAAATCACCAAACTTCCTGCACTATTCAGTTCTTCTAGCACCTCTCTTTTCTGGTTTGTGGGTCAATTTTCCTGTGGTTGGAAGTTTAGCTATAGAAGCTATATTAAAAATTCTGGGGAGCTATGCTGACTATGTGCAAATTGTATTTTGCCTTTTCTTTGGTGCATTGTGGGTATGTTCCTGTAAGAGTTTAGTGCTTAATTTTAAACTGTCACTTTAACAGGCTTCTTGTCCTAGATTGTAATTCAAGCATGGGTGTCCAGAGAGAAGAACAAAGGAAACAGAGGACAAAACACGCATCACAACATTGTGATGCAAATTCTGTCCATTTTGTAAGTGTGTTGTGACATTGCATGCATGTATAGAAGGGACAGTATTTGTATTGTGATGTCAGAATGCTCCAGATTCTGCGGATATCAATGAATGTGAGTATATAAATTGTGCTCTGTGGGCTGCTGATCCAGAACCCAAAACCCAATCAAGGTGCAATTTCAGATTGGGCCAGCTTTGAATATTGTAAGGGCTGATCTGAAATGTGTCTGTGTGCATGTATAAATGTTGGTATGCAAGTGTGGGAGACCAATTTAAAATCTAAAGCTTCAATACTCCTCAAGGGCTGAGGTTTAGCTCCAGCGTTCCAACTTAAAATGCTTCTAGAATAGCGTAACATTGAAGATTGGGAAGATGTACTATTGAACAAAACAAAATCTGATAGATTTGCTCATCCCACGGCTTATGTATTTCTCTAAGCTCACCTGCCCAGTTCTGTCTATCCAATAATATGAATGTGTGATAGGTGAAAGCAGGTATTGCTGGCTCCTGCTTTTTCCTAGCAACCATTCGCTGCTTCTTCAGGTTACTCCCTTCAATCTGTGGTGTATCTTTTTCTCCCCCTGTACTGTAAACATTTGATTGAACATTCTTTCTTGCACGTATATCCTTTTTGCATAGCTTCTTTCTCTTTTGCGAACTTAAGCTTGTTTCTTCATTATTTATTCTTTACCCAGGTAGTCCTGCATCACTCTAATGTATATTACATATATCTTCCTTCAGTTTAGTTCCTACCTATTTTGGGGGAGCTCTTCGCAATCCTCACTTTTGCCCGAATAACATTTATGCCCTTTAGGACCACTGTGAGTGTTTAAGCTCAGACCACCAGATTGCTCAGTCTTTCCACATGGTAGATGAACTGCAAAGAAAATAATCTGAACCTTCAGTAAGACTATATGCTGCCACATCAACTTAGCTGGACAGTATCAAGTACTTCACTGTACAAGTAGAGTAGAGTATTGATGGAGGTTTTGCCATTGTATTCGATGGGTCAAAAAGTAGGCTTGGAACTTAGTCTAAAATCCATATAACCTGCACAGATGAACTGAAATTCATACTGAATATCTTAACTTGTTTAGGACTGGGATGCGTACAGTGCTATTTAGGCACTTTAAAAAAATTGACATCAATTTAATAGAATAAATTTTCCTCTAATGATCATATCTAATAAGAGAGTGCATTCTAATTTGCATCCCATCAGTGTAATATTTCAGTAATCACTGGTAATTATGAGCTTAAGCTATTACATTTGAAATACAATTCCATATTTAATATAAGAAATGTTCCCTTGTGAATGGGTTCTGACTTTAATTTTCTTTGTGTGGTTTATCTGTGTCATTCACTCCTCAATTTTGGAACAGACTCTTTGTGTAGAAATCAGATTGAGTGCCCTTTCCTGTATATACTTCCCTAATCATTGTCTCTCAACAGCCTTTCAAAAAATGACATCTTAGCTCTATAAAGTTTTCAGGCAAAGACGTGAGCTCAGCCTCCTCTTTCAAAATTTCAGACCCTTCCTAATAAATTTCCATGGGATGAAAAAAAAAATTGCTAGGTTACTTTGGTTTAAAATTGGGAGACATTCAAACATGATCAATGGCAAACAAATGGAAAAGTAAGATGCAACAGAAGGAAATTCATGGCCACAGGTGAATGAGCAATTTGCTTCGAAGCCATAACAGGAGATGCTACATTAGGATCTTCAGAACTTTAATGGCTTGAGGCAGAAGTAATGCTGATCTGTATCTGCATGAATCCATCCTTTTTGGAAGAACAATTGGACAGACAAAAATCCACAACAGATATTTCTCAGTCACTGTCCCATTTTGAAGAACTAAGAGCTGCCTGTTCAGTTTTTAGATGTAAAAGTGAAGATCAGGTTTTATTTGGTTGGATCTGTTTTTTTAAAAAATGATTCCAGTCCTTCCGGATTGATGTTTTAAATGTGTACACTACATGTAGGCATTTATTTTTTAAATCTTGGGTTTGAATGGACTGATTGGATTTTTAAAAGTATAACCTTTTTGTTAGCCACTTGAGCAGGAAAACAGTATTCTAAATAAATACAAACAAATTTAAATGCCTTCCAAAGTGCTACAGATCTACTGCTTGAGCAGGATTCTTCAAAATTCATGTTCAGTTGTGAAGAAATATGAAGATAATTGTAGAAAAATCACAGCTCTGACCTGCCTCAAAACAGCCACAGAAATACTATGAGGTATTCACATAGTTGATGGCAGTGATCAAGTCTGGTAAATGCTGAAACACTACACTGCACTTATATAGTCTTAAATATCATGGAAGCCATAATTACTATTGCTCATTCATGAAATATTTAACATTTCAATAAGTTCCTAATGAAGGAGAAATCACCTTTTCAGGGCACCTTGTAGAATCTACCATGTAGTTCTCTGATTTCTATCAACTGGAAACTATTCTAGATATCGTAACATGGGAACGATGACAATTAAATATTACCCCAACCATATAATATAGCAGCCAATGCCACCCTATACTTGATTGGAGTGAAGCAATACCTTAATAACATCATTTGTATGTTTTTATTCCATGGAGGAATTTTTTTAAAAGTAACAGGAAGAAAAATAAAGGAAATAAAAATTAATTGGGAACTAGTTTAGGGGTAACCTGAAGCCTATTCATGGACCCACTACTGGTCCATGGATGGATCATGGATGGTTGAGAATCATTGATGTAGATGCTAAATAAAATGAGAAACAAGCTGGAATTTTGAAATCTCTTACAGATTGATGGACAGAGAATAAAGAATCTTTCTACTACATGATGATCTTCAGACATTTAGGACTATAGGTCCCATCGGCCATGAGCTGTGGCCAATAATTAATAATAGGAGAAGTTGTATGAAGGGAAATGGAGGATACTGAACTGGAGAAAGCTGAGATAGGATAACAGTTTCTCAGAAGCAATATAAAAAAAAACAGTAGCCAAATGTTGCCTTAACTATCATGGCCAAAGGTGAAAAATGCTGGAAAATCCAGTTCCAGTACAGTGCTAAAAAGATTGCTACAAAACAGCCTTCTGATTCAAGCCCAGCTAAGGGGATGCTGTGACTGATCAAACAGAATGTTCATCTTTATCTCAAATATCTCACAAGCATTGGGGGAAAATGATTATAATCTGGCTTGTGACTGGAAAGAGACTACCTAATGTAAACAAAAATATTTCCTCTCTTTGCTTTTCATGAACACAGCCAAAAGCAGTGTTCATGATAAGCAATTAAATATCGTTAAATATGGTTAATTATAGGCTACCTAACAGCTTCTGAAATAGAGTTGACAGCCTTCAAGAAAGTTTGATAGAGAAGATGAAATTTGGAATTCCGCAGTCACAAAGAAGGCATTCAGAAGGTTGGGGCCAATCATAACAGGCTGGAGGGATAAGCAATTTGAGCAGTTCTGATGTTGCTAAACTACAGTTTCTAGCATCCCTCACCATTGGCCATTCTTTCTAGAGAAATTGGAGTCATAGTTCACCAAAATCTGGAATGCTACAGATTATCTACTTTTAGTCTAGATTGTTGCATATGTTACCTCAGGGCTGCACAGCCAAGTGTCTTAAAGCACAGCCTGAGTAGCTGCAACAAGAATTTTTCTAAGCACAGGGACAAATCCTTGAAGAGGTCAAGAACATTAAAGAGACTATCATTCCATGTGTCCTGGCAGTGCATGAACATTACTTGTAGTTGTTGTTCGCTTCTAGCATTTGAAACTGTACCCAAATTTCCCAGTCCAAAAAGAAACTTTTGCAAAACCCATATCTAAATAAGTGGAAGCTGGTTTATCAGATTTATATGGAGGACACCTAGATTGAATTCATGAAAGATGCTGTCATTAATAGATTAAAATAGTGCGTTCAGATTGTTTAAGGGAGGAGAGAACAAGAAATCATCACCGTCATCATTGTCATCATGCAGCTCCCAGAATTCATAGACCTAGAATCACAGAATATAAGATCTTGGAGGGATCTTGAAGATCATCTTGTTCTCATCTAGGCAGTAGAGTGCCAGAATGGGGAAAGACTGGTACAGGCAATACTGAGCTTGATATAATGCAGCTTATGTGTTCCTAAATAATTGACAACTTCACTATGTATTTCCAGTATCAATGTTCATACACCTCTGACCAGGAGAGTAAGGACCCTCTGAATTAGAGGGTCCATTTTTGATGAAAGTTGGCATTTTAGAAAAAAATGACCTATGATTTTTCTGGTTTTTCTGGCCTATGTGTATGTGTGTTTAATGTATTGTCGAAGGCTTTCAAGGCCAGAATACGATGGCCGGTGTGAGTCTTCCGGGCTGTTTTGTTTCCTAACGCTTCGCCAGCACAGTTTCAATAAAAAAGAGGAGAGTCTAAAAATCAACAAAGCCTGGCTACCAATCCTGAAAAATACAACCTGGAAAAGGTCAATGAACTCAGCTCAACCACCTGGACGTGTCAACAGTTCACACGATGAACATGCTAATCACCCTCAGCAGCCACTCATTAACAACTCAATAGAAGAAAAAACCCTGCCTAACCCCCAGGAAGATACCCACATATTCTGACACCAAAACAAGCAGCCACTCGTTAACCCAACCCCCCCAACCCCCCAATCCCCCCCAATCCCCCCCCCCTTCAGATCTCTATAAATACCCACAAAAGGGGCACATCATCCTGGGCACAGAGAGAACTGCTCCTGTCTGTGCTCCTGCCCTCTGAAGATGCCGGTCACAGATGCTGGCGAAACGTTAGGAAACAAAACTTCCAGAACACAGCCACACAGCCCGGAAGACCCACACCAGCCATTGTATGTGTGTTTGTTTTAAAAAGCACTTGCAATCTGAAACAACCATTGTATTTTAGAAAAAAGTAGCAAGGAGTACTCGGTAATTGCATTAAAAAATTACTTCAGTGCGCACTAACTGTAACAAAAGCAACACTTTAAAAAGCCTGCTACTTAATACCTTTGATGCACAAAGCAGTTGCTTCATTCCACAGCCTCATTTACTCATTTTGGGGGGCCACTAAGAAGTAATGCAAAATATTACTAAGGGTGTATTTTTAAAATCTAATATGCTTAGCTTCAGATTTATTTGCGGGGGGAGGGAGAGAACATCTTGGAATGCAGTTGAGAAGTATTTTATCTCAAAATAAAATGAGATTAGAGAAAAGGAATAGAAATATTGACATTTAGTTTGCACCAAAGCCATTCACTATACCTTTCCATATCTGTCTACCCTTCCAAAACATGTTTGCTTCCTCCAAGTCTATACCCAGCTTCATAATTGCTTTTGTTCTTTAAGCTTCTATCTTTTTGTGGATCTCATCAACTCCATCCAATACAACCTTCTTGGTCTTTCCCTTCCTTTCAGTTCAAGGCACTCCTTTCTATATTTGTTCTGTCTTTTGATCTTCTCTCATTCTCTCTGTATGACCAAACTGCCCTAATATACTTCTGTCATTACTGGTCACTGATCATAATAGCCAATTTAGACAACAATGAATCTCTAGCTCAATAAACTGTGGAGAGGATACATTTATATGGTCTTATCTTTTTCAGGAGATAAGATTACTATCTTTTCATTTTGGAGGAAACACATGAGATCATTTCTCCTGGAAATATTCTTCTCAGATATTACTTTATTATTGCTATTTTTTTCCCTCCTTCCTTGATTTCCTAGATTTGCCTGTCAGAAGGATACCTGACTTCAATAAAATAAGAATTCATTGTCATCTAGCAATTTAGTTGAAGGATTACATATTTTAAATAAACCTCTGTCCCTAATCCTGTGGGGTGGTTCCTTGCCCTCTTGTAATGACATCATTACTAGCTGCAAGATTGTTAAATAACCTTCTTGGGTATTTATGGCCAAAATGAAGATTTCACCTGTTAATGCTATGTATTGATTAAGAAGGGAGAATAGTTGCCTATGTTTTCTATGGTTTGGCAACCCCATATGAATTTCTGTTTTAATTCAACCAAATATTCTTGCCCTCAAACCAGAAGTTTATGGTCCAAACCTTTCTATGTCTTGTGAATTTTCAGCTGTTGGTCAGTTCAGATCACATTATGCTGAAGGAACATTTCTGTCCACTGGAGGGCTCCCATATTTCTAATCTCTGTATCTGATGTAAAATATCTATGAATGAAAAGGAAATGTTAATGAACAATTTAGTGCAAAGAGGATAAACTTTTCCCATGTCTGGCTAAAGAGAAAGAATTCTTAATTTATGGTAACTCTTGTTTGTTCCTCAAAACAGAAGGGGGGAAGCTGAAAGAGAAACTAAGGACAAGGAGAAAGTTCCTTTCTATATTTCTTCAGAGAACACATAGCAGGATGATTTAGAAGTTAATTTGTAGATTTAGAAGTTAATCTGTATATGTTACTGTATATACAGTAATATTCAATTAGAACTTTTATAACATGTACATTTTAGGATAAACTATAGCATGAAATTGAGTCATAGAATTCATATATCTTGAAAGAAATAGAGAGTAAAATGCATACATTTTTAAAATTGTGCATTGATTCAGAGATGTGGCAGAGATAAATTCATGAGATACAGATTGAAAGTAGATGGGTATGAGGACTGTGTGGATCAGCTGTCATCTGCTTTGAATCATCAAGTCAGTCTGGATTGTTGATATGATCTAATTGAGAATTTGAATAAAACTGATTCAATTCAATGCTTCAGTCTGAAAAGTTGAATTGGGTCAATTCAGCTCTTGATTTGATTTTGCAAAATAATTCAGAAAAAGAACTTTTCCTCATTCAGTTTAATTCAACTTTCTGATTGAGTTCAGCAAGCCAATTTGATCTGAAAATGTGTTCAAATGTGCTCTGAACTGAATCTCTGAATCAAAACTTTTCTCAATCCCAATAAATATATCACCTTAGTTACAACTCAAATAGCCAATAACATTTCTCTTGGTGACTCAGAGAAACAATAATGGAACAACTCAATAATAGATACAGCTAGTGTGGTGTGGTGTTTACAGAGCTCAGGGTTAGCTGAGAACATCAGGAGTTACTGGATTATCTTGGAAGAAACATTCTTGAAAATTAAGTATGGCGATTCACATCTAGGTGGTATGGTGATCTACAGCCTTGGGACTACTGGAGAAAGGATTATGATAAGTGGAAAAGAACAAGCATCTTAGGTCTCCCATAAGTTCATTTAACATGTGAAGGGGAGAGCAGGCTAATGTCCATTGGTCATGCCCCCCCCAGCCACACTGGCAATTGAACATTTAGCCTTAGTATAAATGATCCAGTTGGACATGTTTGCATATGTATAAGACCTGTGTATGTGAACTTAAGGAACTTGAGAAGAACATCTTTGCAAATTTGTTCTGAAATGCTCCTATGATTCATCAAGAACTATTTGAGTTATAGTAAAGCTCTCTGAAAGGCTCCAGGCCAGCATGCTATAGCTAAGTACAACAATTCATCTTGGTCTGTTAGGTTCAAACTTATTGGTGGGTATCTGATTCTTTCCTGTAAGCAGAATATCTGTGCATATATAACATAAGAGCCTCAGAGTTGAAGTGAACTGCTGGAACTGGGACGAAGCAATTAAAGCAAAGCTGCTCAGTCATGTGAGATTCTACTACAGTTCTTCCAAGCCTGACCAGCCACCTTGATTTTGTTTGCATTCCCATTCTTTGCCTCCTTAGGGGCAAAGAACTCAATTTAGAGGCCAAGAATGGGATAATGGCTGATAGCCAAGGACTACCTCAAAGATGGAAGAGGCCTACTGTAAATTAAAGATGCTGTCAGAGCAGCAGGACTGATTCCTTCTTTTCCCTTTGGGAATCACAAACTCCTATGAATCCTGAATGGAAATATCAGAAGTGCCTTTTTAGACAAGTCTGCAGATCACCTATTCCTACATGATCAATCCCTGAAAAAGTCGATCTACAGTTATTTTGTCTCATGCACTCATCCAGCAGTTCAGGGATCAAGGCAGAATGTTCAATATCTGAGGGTACTGAGGGTCTACGTTTAGAGAATTCAAAGAACGAATATGTGGTCTGAGATGGTCCAGAAGCAGAGTCTAAGAGTTAAGGCGTAGATCATAAAACTGCCATTGTTTCAATTCTAGTCTTTCCTAACCAGAGACTTTTGTATTGCAAGTTCCCTTTTTCTATTCAGGCACAATAGCTTTGCGTATTTCACTGAACTAATTAAAGGCAGTGGATATTTCACAAATATGTCTTTACTTCTTTGGTATTTCCTTAAAGTCTCACACTTCAGGGCCTCTCAGCCCAGACAGGTAATGTAGGCAAATCTCTACATTTTGGTGGGATTCTTGACTTTTATTTTCTTTTTCCTGCGCTCAGTTGTTACCGACTCTGCAGTGACTGCTTGGACGAGTCTTTGCAGTTTTCAAGGCAAGGTGTTTTGGAAGTGGTTTGCCAGTGCCTCCTTCCTAGAGCAGAGCCCAGCTGGCGAGCGCAGGAGGCAGGGTTTCCGTCGCTTCGCGCCCTTTTTGGGCGAGCGCGGTTTCATGCTTACTGGCAACTGGTCCCATCTCTCTGTGCAAGGCGCTGCCAGCATTTTTCCTCCCACTGGAGTGAGAGTCCCCATTTATCTACTCACGTGAGTTTTTGACCTGTTGGGTTGACAGGAGCTGGGGGAGGGGGGAAACAGGAGCTCACCCTGTTAACGCGAAGGCTGGACTCGAACTGCTGAAGCATCAGCCATTTCTGGCCGGCAACTTTCAGCGTCATTAAGCCGCTGCGCCACCGCGTCCCTTTTAGAGAGGCCCATACATTCTCATTTATATCAGGGAAAAGTTATCAACCTGGGTCTCACTGGCATAAATATGGTATTTAAAACCAAATAGTGAAATCAGATAATCAAGAGGAAAGATTTACAAAGGAAAAAAAAAAGGAATAGGGCCTACAACAAAGCTTTGAGAGACGCCCATTGAAAGAGGATATACCACAGAAAAATCTGAATCTAAAATAATTGAAAAAGAGTTATGCCAGAGAGATGATTGAAACCAAGGTAAAGGATTGCCACTGATGTCCAGGCACTGTGGCCACCTCAACAGTATCTGCTGGTCAAGAGTGTCAAATGTTGCAGGTGCCATCTCAGTTGAATGACCTTCCTGAAATCCTGATTGAGATGGTTATATGAACAGCAGATTGTGAGAAGGCAACTCTTCAAGGATTTTGGATAAGAAAAGAAGGAGTAATACTGAATGAAAATGAGCAAGAGGATCCAGGGACGATTCATTCAGCAATGGCTGAACATTTCAACATTTCTGGACAGCTGCCCAGTGTTAAAGAACAGTCCACAAGGCAAGTCACACAAGGTAAGTAAAGAGGAAGTAGGGAAGAGTGAGAGTACCCATTTATCTACTCACATGAGTTTTCGAACTGTTGGGTTTACAGGAACTGGGGAGGAAACAGGAGCTCACCCCGTTAATGTGAAGGCTGGACTCAAACCGCTGAAGCATCGACCATTTCTGGCTGGCAACTTTCAGCGTCACCGCATCCCCCATTCTTGACTTACTCTTGGGGAATTTTGGACTTCTCCATATCCCATCCTTTATATCAGGTTTAGGCTCCACTTTGGGCTTGGCATTCCCAAGATTATCCTTATGGAAGAGCCTTAGGTTGATGCTAAGGTAGATGTAAATTAGAATCGTTAATAAGAGAGGGTGCACCATAATGTTATCAAATAACATAATAATTGGCATTTATCCAAACTGAAGGTTCACAAGTTGGGATGGGATATCTCCCGATTTAATCTCACATTAACAAACCTATGATGTATGTTGGGATAAGAAAGAAGGATTCTCTCCAGGTCAATCAGTAAGTTCCAAGGTTGATTAAGCCTTGAGCCAGGGTTTCCTTGGTCCAAGTCTGACATCTTGTTCACCACATTAATTGTCGTTATTCCTCCCTATGGGCACCTACCAGCAAAATAGGATTTTTAAAACAATATATATTTCATTTAAGTTCCTTGTTGCAGAATGAAACAGGAGCAGAATCTATGATGCATTCATTATTGTCACTAACAATTTTCTAATGCCAGCTTATCAGTGCCCCTTATTAATACTTGTTCTATAATAATTTAGCTCTAGGTGTTCATTTGTTCATGAAAGCAGCTATTAAAGTATCTTTGTAGATATTTTTGCCTATCAGTCAGTGACAAAGCACAGATGCATTAACATTAGCAGAGTAACTGTGGAATTCAATTAACTTATTAATAAGACATCAAGGTATTTTAGAGCTTGCTGTGGGATATGATCTACTCAGATAAATCTTCTGGAGTATGTAAGTGGCAAGTGGAATGAATCTCACTGTGACTGAAGTTACAAAATGTTGGCATTGTTAATTCATTTGAGAAGTGATTGTGCTGGAAAAGTTGGAAATGGTATAGTATACAAACCAAAAACTGTAAAACAAATCAACACAAGCAATCAAATAAAACACACTTGTAGAAGACTATGGAATACTATGGATTGCCAAGAAAACAGACAAATCAAGCACAAAAGAGCAGGTGGCAGTTGTAGCCAAGAGGGCCTTTGCACAGCTTTGTGTTGCGCACCAGTTGTGCCTGTTCCTGGATTGGAACAGTCTCTGCTCACAGTCACTCATATCCTAGTCACTTCCCAATTCGATTAGTGCAGTGTTGTCCAAACTTGGCCACTTTAAGATGAGTGGACTTCAACTCCCAAAATTCCCCAGCCAGCATGGGTGGCTGGGGAATTCTGGGAGTTGAAGTCCACTCATCTTAAAGTGGCCAAGTTTGGACAACACTGGATTAGTGTAATGCACTCTACATGGGGCTGCCCCTGAAGAATATCTGGAAGTTTCAGCTGGTGCAAAATGCAGCAGTGTGGGCAGTTACAACAGCACATGTTACACCTCTGCTCCACAAGCTGCATTGGTTGCCAGTCTGCTTCAGAGTCCAATTCAAGGTGCTGGTTTTGACCTTTAAAGCTCTTCATGGCATGGGGCCAGATTATTTGAGGGACCACTTCTCCCCAATTACATCTGCCTGTCCCTTCAGATCTGGCAGAAGAGGCATTCTGTGGGTCTCGTCTGTTAGGGAACTACACATGGCAGGCCTGAGGAGATGAGCCTTCTTTGCCGTGGTGCCCACCTTATGGAACGTTCTTCCCCCCGAAGTGAGGTTAGCTCCATCCCTCTTAACATTCCTCAAGTCCCTCAAGACCGTGTCATCCGGCCCGGGGGTCTCAGGGGACTAGGGAGATCTTGAGGTGGCTTCCTTGCTAATCTAATCTCTTGTGTGCCTTATGCTTTTTAAAACTTTTTAATAATGACTGTTTTTTTACATGTTTATTGTTTTATATCTTTGTTGTATGCTGCCCAGAGTCACTTCTTTTGAGAAGGGCATCCATAAACATTATATCTGATGCTGATGGACATTCTGGATCTTCTAAGAGTCTGTGTTCCCTCCTGGGATTAGCTTATAGTTCCCCAATTATACCTCAACCCCAAACTTTCCCTTGTCTTGGCATGTTATACCTCTGATTTTAAAACAAGTTGAGGAAGACATTAAGGACAGTAAAATCACATGATCTTGTGTATATTTTCAAACCAGGATGATGACCAACAGATGATTTGCAAACTGCTTCAAATTATTGAACAAGTTTATTCTAGAAGTCTTTTTGTTGTCACAACAACTCATTATAACTGTACTACAATCCTGCACTTCAGTTAAGGGTAACCTTAACCCTAACCCTAACCCTGACTCTGAGAAATTTCACTCAATTCTGCATTTAATTTCTTTAAAGCAATTTCTTATCCATCACATTAAATACAGTTGGGAAAATGCAGAAGAAATTTTCAGCACTGCATAAGTGGTTTTTACACATGCATGTTTGGGTGCGTACACGTACACATAAATACACAAATTTCTAACTACAGGATTGAAGTCACTGGAGGATTTTAATCAGAGGCTTGAAAGCCATCATATTTTTTTGGTTCTTTTCATGCCAGCAAGAGAATGAGTTTTGTTGCCTTCAGACAAGCTTTTTCTATCTGATTCTGTTTTGCTATGTTACTTAAGCAATTTCCTCCAATAAATAGAATAATTAAGCAATAGCAATGACTATCTCCACATTGCTCTAAAACAGCTAACTAAATAAGTAAATAGTAAAAACACTGCTGCTGATCATTACAAGATTTTTGGAACTACATTTCAGAGATGAATAGGTCAACCCCAGAAAAACCAATCTTTTATTCACGGTGCAATATTATCTTTCCAGCTGGTTTTCTAGATCTCATATTTGGCATCGTTATTGCTTCCACTGTTGATACCAAGAGGAAGAATAAATTATTAATCACATTTTCAGTGCTGATAGGAATTTGAATGATCTCAGATCCCCCACCGAGTTCTAAGGGATCTTTCTACTGTGGATGACTTATTAATTACTATCATTATTGTAGATTCACCCTTTTTTTAAGCATAAATTTTCAGCTGCACTAAAATTTTAAACACCCTAGTTTATTAATAAAGTACGGCTTGAGAAGAGTTCAGGCGATGACTGTGTGGAGAGGGAAAACATCCTTTATTTAAAGCAAAGGAAGTTATGTAATTTTAATTTCATTATAAAAGCATGTACTTGACAAAAGGCCATGCTCAGATGTAACTCCAGTAGATCGTAACATTTCAAATACTAATTCTCTTTTTTTTTTCTGGCATAACCTAGCACTGAAATGATAATGATAATAATAATAATAATACAACTTCCATTAATAAAAGTTCCATTAAGTAATGCTCTGTCTTGTTTTAAACAGGAGAAATTAAACTTCAGTATGTTCATGGTAGGTTTTTTCCCCCCCTTTACTCCTGTTTATTGTAAGTAAAGTGTGACAGGTATATAAATACAGATTTATTTATTTATCCTTTGGGAAAAAAATAATTATGATAAAAGGGTAAATGAAGGAAAGGAGCTCACAATTTTTTTACAAGCTGCACAGTAGCAAACTGGTTCTTTTCTCATGTATGTGAGAACATACATGGAACCATGATAATGTGTTTCTTTTCCATGTTGCTTGGATTAGAAGAAGTATGACAGTTTGGGAAACTTCTCAACTCAACCTAATGAGATAGGATAGAGTTATGCTTAGCTAGAACCCCTTAAGGTTTTTCATGTGTTTAACATACTTCTACCACTAATGTAACTATAATTATGAATATACCTTGTCCTGAACACACAAGAATCCTATAGAGGAGGCCCCTTATCCAGTTTTGTTATCATCATTGTGTATTAAAATTGTATGCCACCTGACTCTCAATGACTCTTTAAGTATGTACTTCCAAGAATGTGGTCTTGGTAAAGTCCATTCTTCAGGCTAGTCAAAGAGACTAACTCAGCTCCAGTTTCCAATTTAATTAATCAATCAATGAAACAAGCGAAGAGAAGTCTGAAATGCTCAGTTGGTTTTTAAAAAAAACAAAACAACATGAAGTATAGATTTAAGCATCTAAATTTATCAGGAACCTAAATCTGTGAGGATATTTATTGGTTATTTATTCCACCTGAAGGCAATGAACATTGCAATAAATATTTTTTCCCTCTCTTGGAAGTATGGGAGTAGCTTTCAAGGAGGAACATTCAAATTGACCAATAAAAACTTGGGACAACTTTTTCCAAATCATTTCTACAATATTTGTTTAGTGTAGGGCTAATCATGAGGGAAGTCAGTCTGGCATGTGGATTTTTGTAGTTGTTGCTGTGGCTGAATCTGGCCATAATGTTGTTTAGAGAAATGGGGTAATTAGGAGGAGGGCTGACTAGATTCACCACATGAGGTGGTCTGAGATATATAGGAGGAAATTTATGCTGCTCCCCAGTCAGTTTTTACAGATGCTGGACTGGCAGGGGTGCTACTTATGTTTCCTAGGTAGCAGATGAAAGTAATGACCCTAGTTAGCATATCATAAGAAACTAGCAAATTATAATTTTAAGAATACAACAGTGGACTTACAACAGTATTTTCTAATTAAGAAAATTCTGAGGCATTGGGCAAAAAAAGGACCTGTCAAAGTCTGTTGATTGATGATATTCTAAGATATGGATTTCAGAGTTCTTATTTCAAAGCTCTAAGTAGATGTTTCCTAAAGAACAACCTTGAATTCCTTTGTTCATTTTCTCCGGTGAGGGATAGATCATCTCCATAGCATGTCCGATAGTTTAGTGTTTCCATGTCCATCTTCCTTTTGTTCTTTTTTTAATTGAACAGTCAACAGTACTTATTCAGATCCCTTTCACCTTTTGACATCCCTGCCACCTTTGGTTGGGCTACTTGTCAATATATCAACAATATGGATTTTTCCTACTTTGAAGTTCAAGAGGTGAAAACTGACATTTTGAAGAACACTTTTGAAATGCCAAGCCTGTCTTGTCATGAGTTTTACACTAGCATTTTCCCTGTTTACTACAAATAGGGCTTTAAAACTAAAAGAACTCTTTTCATTAGACCTGAAGTGGACATTAACATTAACTAGATGAATTCCTTGTCTGGAAAAGAAACATTTATAATGCTTCCAATTTATTGTGAGCCAATGGATAAAATAAATGGGCAAAGACATTTGGTCCAGGATACTATACTTTTTTCATAGAATCAGTGCTGGGAGGGACCACTAAGTCAAACCTCTAAAAGAATCCAAATTGAAGCATCTCAGGCAGAGGGTTGTCTAGCTTTTGCCTGAACACATCTTTTGAACAGGAGCCCACAAACTCTCTGAGTCTGTTTTATTGTGGAAGTGCTGATATTGTTAGCAAGTTCTTTCTTACATTCAGACAGGAATCTGTCTTCCTGTAACTCAAATCCATTTTTTGGTGTCCTTTACTTTGGAACAATGGAGAACAGGCCTTCTTTTTGAGATTCTTTCAGGTATTGAAAGTTTTCTCTTCCAACAGCCTCCAAGGCTGGAGTTGGGGTCAAAATGAGCACGATGGTGGATGGAGAGTGGTTATACAAAGCCTGCCCTTTTGTACTTGTTTTGATGTTGCTATGAGATGTGGTGCTGGCTACCAGCTTGTCTGACTTCAAAAATGGTTGGACCAACTCATGGAAGCCATGGGGATCAATGGCTATTAGCCCTGATGGCCATCTGAAGATGCCTCTGAAGGCCATCTGCTGGGAGACTAGTGGGTTTCCTTATGCAGTTAGTTGGCCACTGTGAGAACCAACTGCTGGACTAGATGGGCCAGGGGTCCGATCCAACCGGACACTGCTTATGTTCTTAATAGGGATGGGGCTTGGATCATGATACTACCCTGCTGATTTTGACATCCCTGCCCTGGCACATGCTGGTGTTCTCCTTTCAGAGCTAAACTTTCCAGGTTCCAAATTTCTCTTCACAGGACTCAGTTTCTATGTCCTTGATCATACCTGTTACTCTTTTTCATCACAGAGTTGGAAGGGATTCCAAGGATCATCTAGTGCAACCTACAGCAATGTGCAGGAAAACCACTTAAGCCAGAAAGATAACTGTCCAGTTTTTCTTAAAACTTTCAGAGATGGGGAACCCACAATCTCCTTAGGTAGATTGTTCGACTGTTATACAGATCTTACTGTCAGGAAGTTTACCCTTATATTTCAGCAAAAATCTAGGTAGCTACAATTTGTACTCATTATTTATGTCATTGTTTCTATGATCCTAGTTCATGACTATTTAATTTATTTAATTTATATGCCACCAGACTCCATCCTGACTCTACCTTCCCTGTAGCTTTTCTTTATGCACCTAAACATGGTATCTAAGTCTTAACGTTCATGAACTTATGTACCTAAGTCTTCTTTTCTTCAGACTGAACATCCCAAGTTCCTTCAAACAGCACGTCCTTAAGTCCATATAAAGTCTTTGTTGCCCTCCTCTGAACCCTCTCCAACTTATGAATATCGTTCTGGAAATGAGGTGCCAAGAATCATATACAGTATTCCAGGTGTGGTCTCACCAATACCAAGTAGAGATGAATAATGACTTCCCATGCCTTGATAAATACTTCTAATGCAGCTCAAATTTATCCTGTCCTTCAAATGTCATGCTCAGAACTGGACATAGTACTTAATCTGATCAATATATAATAAATAGTTTAGCTATTTAACTGTTAAATTTTAACATACACACATTCACAATTTAAAGTGATCCCCATTCTCTCACATATTACTTTATTAACAGGTTTAAATGAATTAATTTTGGGAGGAAAAACTAAACCAAAAATCCCATTATATATGAGAGAATGAGTTAATATATATATTTCCTCCCTCCCTCCCTCCCTCCCTTCCATCCATCCATCCATCCATCCATCCATCCATCTCAGACATAGGAAGCAGAGGAGCATGGGAGTTTATTGCTGGAGGCAATAGAATTGGGGGCAGGGAACTAAAAGGAGTTGTATTTGAATCCCTGGTAGCTTTTATGCAATGCCTAGACCACAGGTTGTGCACCTAGGCTAGGTAAAGAGTTGTAATCATTCTTTGGGATTTCAAAATCATGTGAGCTTTCCCAACTTTTTCGGTCTGATCCTTTAGACTTGGAAGTTCCACATACAAGCCATGCTAACTGTCACTAAACTATCATCCTTCTGCCCTCTTCTTCAGGAAGGAAGAGCTGCTTCAAAAGAGAAGAGGAAGATTCCTTGAGGTCATGGCAAGACAAGGCTTGTGGTCTTGGCTCACTGTGAAACTCCTAAGTCAAGACCAGTTAGAAAGAGTCTGATCTCCAACCGATCTTGATGGTAAGCAAGAACTTTCTGGTCTCCAAGTTTTAAACTTTTCTTGACTCTAGAAAAGATCGGTATAGCATCATAGGTACTATTCTTCCTTCTCCCTCTCTCTTTCTTTCTCTGTCTCTCCCCCCCCCCCCCCATGTTGTGTCAGACTCTGTTATCTTGCTTCATTTACTTCTCTGGTAGCATCATCCAATTAATCTCCTTAGGACATTGGTTCCATACCAATGAGCCTACAAAGAAAACCTTCCTAAACTGCCTGTGCAGTGAATATCCATTCTGCCTATCCATTCTGAACAATATAATGATGCTGTATTTCTCCTCCATTCCCACCTCTGCTGACTCATGTGAAATCTCTCTTGCATGCTGATCAGGAGAAGCAATCATTCAGGTCATTTGATTTTAATGTGCGCTTCACAATATTGTTAACCTTTCAGCATTCGTGGACTGCATTCCTTTATTGCAGCTCAAATTGGCTGCCCAAGGATGGCCAAGAGGAAAGTACAGACATTTTCCATAGAAAGAACCCATATGTAAACAAGCAGATGGAATCCCCTACTGGGTTACAGCTTTGGTCTTATAAATACTTCAGCAAATCCTTGCTCTGCTTTCTATTCTATGGCATCATGCACTGGATTGGGTCAAGATTGTGCATTTTAGTTATTATATTAGAGCAGTTGAAATATTGGTATTAGGGCTGTATCATCCATACCTACAATGATAAATCAATCAGGGCAAATGACATTGCAAGTATGGTTATATAGCTAATCAAATCTTTTAATTTTTTTTTCAAGTAAAGATTGATAAGTGATGCTATTGACATTTACCTTTCTAATTGGTCTTCCTTTTGAAATGAATTACACATTAAAGCACAATCAGGGTATATCTCTTGTCTCTATATATTTTATGCTGTATTATTATTATTATTTTTTTAAATGCCCTTTTTGTGGATATGTAGGACAGACTAGAGTGCAATTTAAATAAATTAATCCCCTTTCCATACAGCAAGAAATGTAACTTACTATGTGTCTTTAATTTAAATTACTTTTTTAATTAAATTAAGTTTAATTAATTTATCCTCATCCACATGTATATGCAAACACACTAAGCCTCTAAGCCTAAAAAACTGGAAAAAGAGGGATGGAGGTCATGGGGTCAAGGAGTGGGGAACACACAGAGGATTGTTTCAACACAATGGTGGAATTAGCTCAAGAAAGACAATTAAGGTTTTATTTCACAGAACAGATGAAATCATACTTAATATGATTCCTACTGTCCTTGAATTTAAAAAGCAAGTGAAAAGTATCTCTTCCCATGAGCTTTTGGTCTGAGCTGATTGGGGGCACCATTTTTTATTCTTAAGATTTTTGATGATGTATTGACTGGTTGTATTAGTTTAATTATATTGTTGCTTAGATTCTGTTTTTGCTTTTTGCCATCCAGAATTCTTCAGGACTGAGGATTGAAATGCTGTCACATAAAATCAAGCAAACAAACAGATAAATAAAAAATATTTCAACAGAACACTTGAACTGATATATTCTGAAAAATAGAGAGTGACAGAGACAGAGAGAAAGAGAGAACACCAGCTGGAGGAAAGTTAAAAACAAATAAACAGTAGGGAAGAAAGTAGAAGACAAGGGAAGATAGAGCTATACAACTAAATAGTAAAGTCTTGTCACGACACTGTGCCAGAATGAAGTGGCCTCTTCCATTGGTTTTGTACAATATACCAGATTAGACTAAAATAGGACAGTGTGGCTTGTTGTGGGAAACCCAGTCATTGTGTGAGTACATTGGGTCATGAGCATAATTAAGCCATAATTGGGTCCACATAATGTGAACACAACGTTTGTGTTTTGTTAACTCTGTTAGCCATTAGTATGTTGTGAACCCAGCTTCTGAGGTTTAGGCTTTGGGATGAATATTGAATCAGAGGCAAGTCCTTATCTTTCCTTATTGCCTTTCCTGGAACAGCTGCCATGGTGCATCTGTGGGAAGCATCTGTCTAGTGAAGCTTGGAACCCAAGCTGGCTGCTCTGTAATCACTGATGAATTCATGTTAGATATATATGTGTGGGGTCTCTCTTCATTCCTATCCATGCTTTCCATCTGACAATATTTGACAACTTTTGACCAAGAAATGCTCTGTAAATATATAGTAATATGGGCAGAATTGTACCTAAGTATCTACATTATCACATATGTGTTCCACCATAGGTATGTATGAGAAGCTATCTACTGAGCCATAGCTTATTCCAAAAGTTGTAATAATGCTCAGAGCAACTTTGGATATACACATTAACTACATATTACAAACCCATAAAATCTATTATAATCCTATGTGAGATTGAAATTGCCTGAGGCTAGATGGTAAGTTCATGATTGAGGAACAACATGAAAACCCAGATCTTTTGGCATGAAATCCAATACATTACAATACTTGTTCAGCCATCTCAGCTGTTGCGCCATCATTCTGTCTCTTTCTATCTTCACTGATTGCTACGCTCAGATATTTTAATTTATTTTAAATTTAATTTATTCACTTTTGGTGCTGCCTGACTTCAGATAACTCTGAGTAGCTCACAGTATGACAACAAAATACAATATGAATAATAATAATCAAAAAACAAAATAAAGAACAAGAAAGATAAGAGCAAGAAAAATAAAGAACAAGAACAAGATGGTGGTCCAGTCAACACCACACAAAAACATCTGACAAGGCTGTACATTCTGGATATAAAATGACATATTTAGTAAGATTATAATTAGCCTTGGGCACTCTCTCTCTCTTTGGACCTCTTGTTTCAGCACAAACTCCAACAGCTGGGATCTAGCCCATAAAGCTATGTTGTGTTTCTGAACCTTCTGCTATGCATTGAAATAAACTGACGAACACCAAAATGACAGCTGGGAGGTGAAAGACTTTTAGATCCTCTCCACAGTGAAGATAAATCCAGTGGCTACATTTGATGAGATGGTCACAACAGTTTGGCAAGTGATGAGAGGCAGCATATCAACTCTAGCAAGTGATACAGGTTCACTGAACAAAGAAATAAGGGAAAGGAGGAAGAAAAAAATTAAATGAGTGGAAATCCTAAGAAGAAACTTATTATTTTCTATGTGGTATAATGCCAATTATTTAAATTAATACATAATATTAATATTACATAAATTAATATTAATTAAATGTATGTGATGTCAGGAAAACAAACAAATGGATTGCAGAACAAATCTCATTCAAAGCACTGATGACCACACCGGGACCAACATCTTTTGGACACATCATGCAGAAACCCAGTTCCCATGAGAAATCCATAATACTAGGAAAAGCTGAAGGAAAGCAAAAAGGATAACCAGCAGCAAGGTGGATGAAGGTGATTACAACAGTCATGAATACATCACTGAGAAATCTCAAAGCCTAAGCTGAAGACAGGTCATTCTGGAGAGAATCTACCTATGTGGTTACTAAGAGATGACAATGATTTGATGGTTCTTAATCAATTGGTCAATCAATGATGCTAATTGTGATACTGGAAAGGCAATGGCATTGATGATTAAATAAGAAATTATTTCTAGTTCACATTGCTGTAAATTTGAACACCATCAAAGCCTTTCCAGATTAAGTTGGAGTTCGTCAACTTTCTTGATAGTCAGCTTAGGTTTCTCTACAGGAGCAATTCCTTCAAATTTTTGCTGATAGATTTTGGTATTATAATTTTGTTGATCATTGTAGGCATGGATACTATAGCTAACCCTGGCTGATCTGCTATTTAAATGTTCACCTGAATTCAAACTCTTGTTGAACAACCGTTGCATCTAGACATTTGTTATTCCATAGATTTATTCCCTGTTCCAGCCTTAGTTGTGTGTATGCTGGGTCTTATTGTTTGTTAGTCTCCTTTTGGAATCTCAGGAGCTCTGTTTTTTTGCTGAATTACAATACTCAGCCAGCACTTAGACAGAATCACCAGAAAACAGACAAACAAACAAACAAAACATAATATGACCAATATCTGAATCAGCCTTTAACCTTGCTTTTGCAGAATTCTGAGAGTTATGAATTCTACCCAGGTTGCTAGGTTAGGAAATCCTAGGTTGAGGAATGCTGGTCTAATTCAGTGGAAACCATTCAGTAAGTGTGACAGGTATTGGGAAATACAAAAGCAGAGTGTAGGCGGAATAACTGAGGCCAAATTGGGTGGTCAGGTCAGAAGCTATCCCCCATCCTCAAATGTAGTGGCAACTGGAGCATAGATAGATACAAATTCTGTTCCATGCTTGGGAATACCTAGATAAACTTTCAAAATAAAACATTTTGCAGACTAAAAGGAAAAAAAAAACCCTGTAAAATGAATGCCTGTAACAGTCAATGATGGCTTCTTTCCTGATATTAATGCTTCAAACAGCATCTGGCATTCAACTTCTTCAGACCACATGAAATAGTTTTGCAAAATTGGCTATGCCAGCCCTTAAAAACAACATTGCAAGCATTTCCCATGAAAGACTAAGACTTGAGATGAGCTGTTGAGTTATAGAATTGTATTTCATCTTCCATAAAATTATTACCAGTGAAGATGATCTTCAGTTGAGGACTCAAGGTTAAGTTGCATCTGTTTTATGTTCCATACAAGAAGGATGCATATATCAAAAGCCAAAAGGAATGGCAATAGCCTCTGGGGAAATTACATTTCTTAAGGGGTCACTGGATTCTTTTCCCCAGCACTCATTATCTCTTGCATGGCTTCAAATGTCCACTCCAGTGGCTACACCTCAAGTGCTTCTTTCTGAACTTCTTCAACTTAAACACAATCACCACATTTTTCTTGAATCCCAGCATATGTCTGCTATTAAGCTGTTGTCTAGAGCAGACTAAAATACTGTCTCCTTTGGCACAAGAAAACAGGCTACTCTGTGTAAAACAAACATGACACAATTTTTGAAGCCATAAATGGGAGGCATTAGGCTAGTGGGTGCAGGCAAAACAGAAAGTCTGTGGGTCCAAAAAACACCACATTTTCTTAAATCCCACCTCCTTTCTCCATGATTTAGAAGTGCAGACTTTAGACATACTATGATTCCAAAGCTTAAACGTCACCAAGGTGTAAACAACAGTACTTGTCACCCAGAAAAGAATCGCACAAGATTTATAAAAGGAATCAGGAAGCTTTTTTCTCTACTAGTAAAATCAGTGAGAAAGTATGAGAAAAGTAAGAATAAGCAATTAGAAGTTTGGTGAGCGGCTGAGTGATGTGTCGGGAGGAGTCAATAATTCTCTGAAAATGTGCGTGATTTTTATTGTGTATGGTTCTATGTGTTTGTCAAGCATCAGTGTTCTCAACCAGGAGCTACAGGTACATGTCCCCCTAGGGCCCCTAGGATATTTCAAGAGGGCCACAGGTGAAAAACATGTAATAGGGGCACTGGAAACTTCAAGGCAAAGGAATGCAGTGATTAGATGCACCCATGGATGTAATACAATGTGTTGGCAAGAATATATTCAAGCCCATTTAGGTGTACAGAATCCCTGGCCACGAAACTCCCCCATGACAGGTTTTTGGTAATAAATGGATGCTGTCGGCCGTCTGCTTTCAGTTCTTTGCACTTTTTTTCTTCCTTCTTTTCTCATCTCCCTTTGCTTGTCAAACGGTTTCTGAAAGCACAAAGACCGTTCAATTAAGGTCTTTTGCTGACGTATTTTCTGTGTCAGGAACCTTGAGTCTGTGTTGAAATATGGTGTGAGGAAAAACCTTTCTTCACCACCCTTGGCTTATTAATTCAGAGAGCATCCTGCTGCATGCAGTCCTTGCAGAGGCAAGCAGGAAAAGGGAACGTTTTCAAGCATGCACAAATCAAATGCTGTTTAGTTTTTGCACAACATGCTGAACCAGACAAACAAGAGCCCTAGCATAACACTTGGTGGGTGGGTTTTTTTGGTTCCTTCGAGTCAGTCTTGACTTCTGGTCACTGCCTGGACAAGTCTCTGAAGTTTTCTTGGCAAGATTTCAGAAGTGGCTTGCCATTGCCTCCTTCCTAGGGCTGAGAGAGAGTGACTAGCCCAAGGGCATCCAGCTGGCTTTGTGCCCAAGGCAGGACTAGAACTGACGGTCCCCTGGTTTTTAGCCTGGTGCCTTACCACTACACCAAACTAGCTCTCAACACTTGGTTAACCCTGGGTAATTTTCTTATGTCTTATAGTATGATGCAAACCCAGACCATTTGCTTAACTTATGAGTTAGTGCATTGTGTCTATACACCCAGACACTATATTCTAGAGCTGTGCAAAGTATCTAAAGGCGACACTTCACCAACTGTGTTGGTCCAAGCAAAGAACCCTACTTGAAGCATCAAAGCAGATTTTTTTCCAGAATCCTTGGCTGTTTCAAATGTTTTTTCCAACAGTCTCTGCTGGGATTGGCAGAAGCCAAAAATTCCCATATAAAATATATTGTTTTTTTCCCCAAAAATGTTAATTACTTACCTTCTAGAAGTTAAATACTCCTTTCCAATATTTTTGTTATTTTTTAAAAGGAATATCTGCTTTATTTGATGATGATGATGATGATGATGATGATGATGAAGAAGAAGAAGAAGAAGAAGAAGAAGAAGAAGAAGAAGAAGAAGAAGAAGAAGAAGAAGAAGAAGAAGAAGAAGAAGAAGGGAGTTTATAGGGGCTTATTCTTCTGGAGCTGCTTTTTAAAGGAAGATCCTGAAGGTTTTTATTCTTCCTGAAGTTTGTTATATTTTAAATATAACACTTGTCTTGCATACTATACAAAGAAGACAAACAATTTCTTTTATAGCTGCTGCATGTCCTAGAATGGAATGTGTGTTTTTTAAAAATGACTATTTTAAAATTCTCCCAGCAAAGAATTCTCCCATTTCATTATCAGATGATTTCATGATTATTTGCCTGTGTCCAGACACAGGCAGCTTGTAAGAGCTGTATCCTTTTTGATTATCAAACAATATCCAGTATCCAGGAAGCTCACATTCAACACAGCAGAACTCTTGGTTTTTATGTCTTCTCTTAGGTTTAAGGAGCTAAGAACTTGGGTTTTTTAATAGTATTTATTTAATTACAATTTGCATAAACATGGCATGTTATTGTTTAGCAAGTAGCTGTCCAAACCAGTTGAAGATCCCACTTGATAGTTTAAAGCTGTGTTTCTCAACCTTTTTGCCCGTGGCCCCCTTCTGGCCATGTTTTTCTCCTGTGGTCCCCCATCCAGGTCCTATTACAGGATATGGACATGGGACAGTAATTGGTGTGTGTTTTGGCATCAACAAGACAATATTTACAGTATAATACATTTTGCTTTTCTGTGACCCTCTTAGACATATTTTTCACCTGTGGCCCCCTTGAAATATCCTAGGGGCCCAGAGGGCCCCTGGTGGAGATCTGCTGGTCTAAAGTAAGTAGCGAGGCATTAAGACAAAATAGGAAAATGAATCCCAATGACTTCTGAGTGAAAAAGGGTAGTTGATCTGTCAGTATTGCATTGTTCGTGTGGTCACAAAAGGGCATATTTGAAAAAATATAGCTGACCAAAGAGAGAAGTGCTGATCATCTGCAAAGGCAATAGCTTGATGAGGTGCACCTCATATTTTAAATATTTGCAAGCTTTTTATTATTAAAAATGCTCATTAGATTATATTATTTAAAATTGGGAGAAAAAGGAGGAGGGGGAAATGATGCTTGATGTTAAAGCCATTATTGTACTGGGAGTATTCTTAAGTGGAACGAGAAAGAGCCTGTAGAAGTATAGTTTAGATGTTAATCAGCTACGGTATGCTAGTAAAGAAGGCAGACATAAAAGCACTTGATTTAGTAAAGCCCCCATTTTTGTAAATACAAATTCCAGCAACTAAAATCCATCCAGTTTCCATCCCACATGGGATTTGCAGATATATTGCTGGTGTAAAGCAGGGACATTTATATTTATGAAATATGAATATCTCTGCTAGGCTTAGATATACTGCTCTAGTTCTCAGTAATGGTGCCTTCAGAGACAAAGAACCTATGGTATAAATGGTTTAGGAGAAGGTTCTAAACATTATTCTTGATAGAAATGTTGGTCTACAAATCGACCTGCCAAAAAAACTGGAATGTATGATAAACATGGTAGGCTTGAAAGCTTCAATCTTTCACAAAAATATATGCTTCCAGACCAAACTGGACTGATAAATCCTTCCCATCATTTCTTTTCCAAGTGCTTTTCATTCAGAAGAAAAAAAAATCCTTTACAATCATTTAGATTGCCTAGTTAATCAATTTCTAGTTCTAAAACCCTTCTCACTTGTATAGAAAAGATAAACCTACACTGACTGGATGCTTCCATTGCAAAGAGAAATTCCTAATGCACAAAATGTAGGTTTGGACATCAACATATGATTTCTGATTACATTTTTCTTGGACTCAACTGTTTTTGCACAGCTGCGCACTGTCAAATGGTGCAGAAGGCAGTTAGTAGCATGTTGAACACAGCTCTGAAAAGGATGTTCCTTCTCCAAGTTCAAGCTGACCTTTGACATATTTTTAGAAGCCAAACTGAAATCGCATTAAGTGTTATCTTTCCCAGGCTGCCCTCTGCATAATGCAATCAATATTCTTTAATTATAGAATGATACTATTGATTCCAATTAACCAAAATTGGCTACTTCATCCATTTACAGTTCATATATGTCCCTACGTGCAGCATGATTGAGACTTAGCTTTGTATACAAAAAAGATAGACACGCCAAATGCCTATTTTTAAAACATGCTTGCTCAAACATTGGCTTCTGCTATGTAATTTCCCCTGTGATGGACAGATAACTTATTGTGATAGATAGATAGATAGATAGATAGATAGATAGATAGATAGATAGATAAATAAATAAATAAATAGGCAGTTACCCAAAATGTGCAAACCGAGTAACTTAGAGGGGAAAAAATGTTAAAATGTAGGAATCATGAGATGATGGTCCTATGGCATATTTTAATATAAACTGGAACTAATATTTTTCACTCTAAATATTGTGTCAAAGAATCTTATTTTTGTCCCTTGGTGGGGTGCTGCTTCTGTTCAAAGGATATTAAATACTTAGGTTTATGAACATATCTATCAATTTATTTGAAGGCAAGAATCTTGGTTATATTGAAACACTAATCCATGATGTATAATAATTTTTCATTTGCTTTCTTACTAAAGTTAAACTGCAGGTAACAGTGGATTAATGGTTTTTAAAATCTTCAAAGGGCTGTATATTAATTCTTATCAAATGAATATCTTTTTTCCCTCCCCAAACTGTCACACTGGGATTCTCTATTAACCCTAAGGTGATTGCATGATGCTTTTAATTATTTCTGCTTGAAATGAAAAGCCACTGGCCTGTAAAGAGCCAACAATGATGCACACTGCAAACCAGGGTATTTCCAAAGGCACCATGCAGGAATATACTTGAAATTAATATTGCACTGAAATCTACTCTTCCAGTTTTCCAGCCATTTCTTTTCAGGTAAAAGAGACTTCCATTTTTTTGAGCCTGTGCACAGGGAGCTTTAGAATTTCTTCAAAATTTCTTGTAATAGTGTTTTTCAGCTTACTTTATCTTGGGATGCTAGCAAACATATCTTGAGGAAGTTTAGACATCTGCTTCTGTTTGCAGTTTCTCAGTTTGCCCCTATATGCTGATCTCAAGTGTCCCCGATGGTATTTCCCTTGAACTGAAGTGTGGGTAACCAGGGACTCCACTAACTATTGTACAGGATGAACAATTTAGCTCTTGGTTGAACTGTAACTAAATTGCAAGCATGCCATGACAGATTCTCCAGGATTCACAAAGCTGAGATCATTCATATATTTGGTTTGCATTGCGTAGGATCAGTGGGGAAGTAAGTTGCAGAGTGGATGTATTTTAATGCCCTCTCCATTCCTAGGTGTGAACTTGTAATCGCTTCAGGCAATTTGATTTGCTGGACTCCTATTTGTGCAGCAAATAGGTTGTACTCCTCCACACACTTAACTGAGAGTAAGCCTCATTGACCTCAGTGGGACATACTTCTGAGCAGAGATGCATAAAGACATGCCGTTCTAGCTGAATTAAGCAGAAAGAAGAAACTATTCAAATAAGATGCTTAAATATTGGGGGATTCCTTACTTACAGTAATAAGGCATTACTTGTTTGCACTGTATGAATGTTTGATCATTTCTGATCTTAATGCTACCGAGTATAAATAAAATGTAAAGACAGTATATTACGTTGTAATTTCCTTTGATGGTAAATTTTTTTTAACTTTCCATTAAGGTAGGATTATTTATGTACTGAGTCAACTTTCATTGTTAACAGGGAAGTTGTCATCATTAAGCATGACTTTCACCATTAAATATGGCACACTTAACAATATAATGAACTTATAATGTCAATGACTTTGACTATAATGTCATCTACAAAAAAAAAAAATGTGTATAGTAAAATGATGGAAGACCCAAGAATATTTGGGCTGACACAGTGTCATAGAATCACAGAATGTAATGGTTGGAAGATATTTGAGATCATCTAACCCAACCCACTGCCCAGTGTACTACTACAATAGCAATGCCAGAGATCATGCTAAGCCATGATTTATTTTATGATTATTTATTTTAAGCATAGTTTGGTGAATAAGACATAGCAGCACATACACAGGGTGATGACAAGGGCAAAAAAGGCAAGAATGATATCTGATAGAATTCAGTGTAAATAAAATGAAATGTAATCAAAACTAAATTAAATTAGCTAATATAAGAGTCCTGTTGGATTAAACTGTAGGCCTGTCATGGGTATCCACGGAGTCTGTGTTGAGTCAAAATCTGTAAGTTGGCAGGCACAATATTGCGATCCAAGCCCTGTCCTGAATCAATGCACATATACAAAAGGGGTGGGACTTCAATTGTAATGCGATGTAAATTGAGGCCATCCTCCTATGGATGTTGCTGGGATCCATCAATCTGTGTTCCCCAATGACCAGTTGAATGCGGTGAGTTCCACATTTTAATAACATGCTGCTAGGTGAAAAAGGCTTTATTTTTCTTGGTCCACTTCTAACATTGTGAAAGGAGGAGAAAAAATGTTCTTCTCGCCATGTTATCTATGCCGTGCATGACTTTTTTGTTCCCACAGGATCCAAAACTTCCATGAATATGGGAAAGGGACTTTGCACCCTCATAACATAAGCCCTGCCTCTTTTATATGTGCATGTGATGTCACAACACATTTACAAAAGGGGAGAATTTGCACCACGTTGGCCTGATGTTGTTTTGATCATTTCTACCCCCTTAACCACTCCTTGGACACCTCTGAATGTTTCCATTGTGTCTCCTCTCACTCTCTTTCTTCCAAGCTAAAAAAAGAATAAGATGATTACTCCTGTAATTTTTCATCCAGTCACATTAAATGGGAAATATTTGGGGAAATATTTGACAGGCTCCAGGACCACCCTCAAAGCTTTTCTGGACTGTTAAGCCTCAGGCTATATATCTCTGCCTTGCCATAATAGTTATGTACAAATCATAGAGGTTAAGTCTATTTAATTTGCCAACGTTATGAAGCCTCTGCACATCATATCTTTTTCTCCAAAGATGATCTCTTTTGTTTCCATGCTTAAAATGCAGTGTGTTCCAACCTTTTTGCTGATTACTGAGATGAAAGGAGACATGCAGCGGTGAATTTCAGCTGTTCATTGATCTTGCTGGGAATTAGTTTGAAAAAATGGAGGGGAAAAAGAAATCAATCAAACCACCTTGGTCGTCAGCCAGAAACATAAGATTTAAGCAGTGCAGATTTTACAGGATGAAGAAGATCTGTTTAAAAGGCACCATTGATAACTGACATGATAGAAGGCAATGGGTATTGTGGAGAAGCAGTTATGGTATTGACAGAAACTCACACAGGTTTAGGTAAGAAAAATCCAAATAAGGATGCTTGCTGAAGAGCGAGAAAGAGATAAAGGAAGTTTAAAAACATTTCCCAGGTAGAATATTTTTGTAGTACTGTTGTTAAAGCCAGTTGGCTATTTATGCAGTCAGTTGATAATGACACTCACAGCTTGGGGTAGAAAGAATGGAGTGCAAGTATTTTGGGGCAAATTGCAAAATCCAGTGGAAGCTTCTTCTTTTTTTAAAGATGACTCTGGAAGAAGAGAAAGTATTTTAGCCAATTTGGAAGACTAGGACCGTTTTAAGGATGAAAGTTTGTTAAAGAATTTTTCAAAGTACAAAGACTGAAAGAGACTGACAAAGTCCGAACTGAAGGAAAAGGGACAGTGTGAAAGGGAAATGGAAGAAATAGAAGAAACAGTGAGACTGAAATTACCTGGTTTTGATAAAACTGGCCTTTGATGGTAAAGCTGGATGAGGTGTGTGGTTGACTGGAGGGTTAAGCAGAGGTTGCCCCAAGTTAGAAGATTGTGGGCAATGGGGGTGACAGCAGAATGGAAAAGAAGGAGATTGCTTTTCACAGATCCATGATGAGCTGCCATGGATGGATAACTCTTTGACTGTGGTCACTGCATTCTAGCAACCACTGGGAAAGCAAAGAAGAACTGCTGTGCAGACTAGAAGAAAAAATGGAAGGCCAGCCTGACCACCACCAGACTCCAGAGTGCGGCCCAGAGAAGAACAAACAGATGATGGAAAGTTGAGAAGAACAGTTATATGGTAGAGTAGGTGAAAGAAGAGAGAGACATGGATGGAAGCTGCTCAGAAACTAAGGAGATGTGAAGAAAAGATTGCAAGCTGGATGGGAAGTCCTGGAAAGAGGAAGAACAGAAGAAGAGTAGATTGGATAATTGGGATGTAGAGAATGGGTATATTGATGGAGCAAAGACATGTAGCGATATTGGCTGGGATCTCTATCACATGGATATGTTTATTTTTTCTCATAAGCCCATTCTCTTATTTTTCTGCATTAATCCAAGCTTTGAAAAAGCATAAATGTATTCATTTAAAGATATATTTGACTGCATTTCAAACTTTCACAAATAAATATTGATATATATACAGACATGCATATTTTAAAACATGAGCTGCTTCAGTATATACAGGAAAAAGGAAAGGAGAAAGGCTGTTTCTTCTAAGAAGCAGGGCAAGTATTCATCTAGCCCTGTGTTCTGGATCATGCAGGTCAATCACATACATTTCAGAAGTTTTAGAGATGGAAGGGAGATAGCTGGTCTCTTCCATCTTCATTCCCTCAGCAGCTGCAAATTTAAGCTGCGCTGCCTGTGATTCACGTAGCTGTAAACAGCCATCATGCCAAGTGGTCATGGCTATCCCAATCCTCCTTGAATTTACCCAGTCTCCCTCTAAACTCCTGAAACATCACTACATCCATCGGCAATAGATTTCATAGTCCCAAAGGTGTGAATATATGAATGGAGTAAAGAGCAGCCTTCTGCAGATCACCTGTTATCAATGGGATGCTTCATCCTGCACATTGCTCTGCCCTAATGTGGTGAAACATATTAAGTCATGGAGATGGAGTCCAAGCTTCCCCACATCCATGAAGTATTAAGGCAGGATTCTTCTGCCTCAGCCACTCACTTGTTGACAGATGCATCTTCTCCAAGGACTGGGAATGCTCAGAAGTTGCTTTTTTGAAGAGGGAGGTAGATGTTCTACTCTGCCAGTTAGAAATGGGGTCATAATGGAACTGCTCAGAAGCTCTTCAGAAAGGCAGAGGGCTCAAACCATTCTTAAAAGGAATGCACACCTTTGAAGATCTGCGTTGCCTAAGAACTAGAACAAAAAAATCACATTGTCATGTATTTTGCACTTCTTTCTCTCTCTCTCTCCCCTTGCCCCAAACCCTTTAAAAGAGTTTATCAGGTGTTGACTACAGAGAAGAAGTTAATACATGGAGATTTCAAAGGAAGGTCCGGTCTCTTTCCTCCACACCTTGGTTGGATCAACAAATGAAATGAATGCATTTGCCATTTTTGTTTGTGGTTTTGACCCTGATTTAATGATGCTTTCTTTGATTGCTGCCTTATGCATGAAAAGGGAGCATAAATAAGGACACCATATGACTTTTCTCTGCAAATCTAGTATCCCTGCCCTATTTCTGCTAACACTGGCTTGTGTCTTTCAATGGACACTAGTTATGTACAACCCAATTCTCTTTTTTCATAAGACTGTTTTCTCCAATGTAGGATTGAATCTCAGCTAAATGTCCCATTTATTTTAGTGTAATTTAGTTAAGGTCATTATAGGTAACAGCATCTAGCCAAGAAGAATCAGTATTTTGATTAGTGTTTTGGGAAACTACCGGGAGATCGAAGGCTCCAGACTAGACTGGGAATTTTTAAAAATCCCATCAAAAGGCAATGACAAACTACTTCCATATTGTTGCCAAGAAAATAACAGAGATACTGATGCAGGCACTAGGAATTAAGCTTTTTCAAAGGATACTTTACATTTAAATAAGTTAGAATTCAGTCTTGAAATGGACCACAAGCTGGGAGGAGGACAACTAAAGAACGTAACATCTTATGCATGACTAACCTACAAAATAAAGGGTAAATACATCATGTATGCAGCAAAGCAAGGGATTTTAGAGTAGAGGTGATTCTGCTCTTCTTCCAAGCATCTAAACGAAACTTCAATGTTTAAATTGTATGTTAAGTAACACCTTTCCTGACCCTGTTGAGAACAAGCGTAAAGGGTCTTTCTGGTTATTCTGAACTTGAAGCATAAATTGTAAATTGAATGAGCATTCTAACTGTCCTTCTAAAATTTCAGGCTTGAAAGCAGATATTTTATTATTTTATTCACACTGTTGTGGCTGGCTGACTTGGGAGCTGGGGTTTGAGTCTGGGAAGATTGATGTCAGGCCTAGCCCAAGGAACTCCAAGAGACAATGCAAAATCAGTTCAGCTATGTTTATTAGCTACAACCTCTAGCAAGAGTCTTCCCAGACTCAAACCTCAGCTCCCAAGTCAGCCAGCCACAACAGTGTGAATTCCTCAGGGAGGTGCCAGTCTCATCCTCTTGTAGTTCCTATGCTCCTGCAGCGAGCTAAGAAAATGCTTATGTCCCTGAGCCTGGCCTTCATAATTCCATTCCATCACAAGATCAGTGTAAATGTCCTGTGTTCTTACATCCATCCAGCCCATTCCTTACTTTTCCTGACTTAGACATTCAGCTTGGAACTCTGAAGGGGAACTATACTCATGTTTGTTCCTAAATCCAGGGCTCTGCATGATCCTGAATTCTGTCTTATTGGGAGCCTGGGTTGTGCAGAGTGCTGACATGAACTTGCATGTTCTGGCCCTCATGCTCTGACAGCGTGTTTTATCTCTCTCTTGCTCCTCACCCAGCAGGCTACTGGGGAAGGGAGCAAAAAGTGTTAGAGATGAGGGAGGGCCACTTAAATTGATACCAGGTGTAGTTGTGGCCCTAAGGCCATGGGTCACAACCCACCTCTGCCATCATGAATGACTTGAACTGGGGTAGTGAAATGCAATCATAGAATAGTAAGATTGGAAAATATCTTGGAGGTTTTCTAGTCCAAGGCCTGACCAGAGGAGGAATCTTCATATGATCCCAGACAAATGTCTGTACAACCTTTGCTTGATGTTGTTGATTCTCCCAGACCAAACGGACTTTCTGGATCCCTTGTGGGAATGAGTATCAGTCTATACAGTGCTGGTTTGGGTTTTATCCACTTGTACTGGGAGAGTTCAGCATAGAAAGTAGTATTGACCTATTGCCTTTGAGACAGTGGAGCTTTCAATTCCCCACCTCCCTCCGACGACACCTTATTCAGTGATGAGATGAAACTGGTAGATGGGATAGACCCATAGAACATCAGTTCCTATTATATGGCTATAACTGATGCGGACAGCTGTGATTTACATAGAGCCTCCAAAGGATCCGAAGCATTTTGGCCAAACTTAGGTGACAGTTTTCTTACAAAATTTGGTTGCAAGTGATATTACCAATTTTTTATAGCAAAATGGTTACTTTTGCTTATAGTTTCCTTGGTTACTTCAGGGATACATCCATATACAGTGGTACCTCGAGTTACGAACTTAATCCGTTCCGTGACTCTGATCGCAACTCGAGTTGGTCGCAACTCGAGGTAAATTTTCCCATAAGGTTCAATGTAAATACATTCTTGCCAAGCCTGCTCTGCATTTTCTTTGCAGCCATGCTGACAAGCACACCAAAAATCTTCCAAACGCCACAAAACACACCACAAGCCTCACCAAACATCTCCTTGCTACCGCGATCTCGCCCACAGGAAGCCGCGACCGCGTGGCAGCAGGGCAAATGGCTGTGGATCCGGTTTGTAGCTCGAGGTGGAGTTCGCATGTCGAGGTAAATTTTTGGGGCCGGAGCTGGTCGTATCTTGAAAAATTCGTAAGGAGGGGCGTTCGTAACTCGAGGTACCATTGTAGTTTTCTTGGCAATGATAAAAAATTATTTTCTTGTTGCCTTTTTCTGAGATGTTTCTCCAACTTCCCCAGCTAGCATAGGACTTTTTGGGGATTTCCTATTCAAGTACAAACCCAGATTGACCCTACTTAGCTTTCTGAGATCAGCCAAGATTAGTTTAAAGGTGCCTTGTATAAAGATAGCTTTGTGCAAATAAGAAGAGAGTGAAAAAAGATTTTAAAAATTCAGAGTAGTTTATCTTGCATACAAAGTAACTACCTCTTCTTCATTATGAAAACATGGAAAAATAAAATAGATTTCTGCTTAATCTGTGATGGGGTAACCTCAGAATAATTTCTACATTTGCAATCCACACTATAACATGAAGCAGCATTTATAATTATAATTGGTGAGATAAATGTAATATGAAGTTCATTAATTATAACTGATCTATAATAAGATCAGCTCAGCCAGGCTATTATAAATCTGTTTCTCTCTTTATTCAGCCATCAGAAGCAGCGTCATGGAATGTAAGGACATTTTTCATCTTCTAGTAACCTTTTAATTTAATGGCTGGATTTTTTGGAGAGCCAAATTCATGATTTGTGCAAGAAAACCCATCAGTTATTGGAACTAGGGAGAAATATACATTTCCCCCCCTCAGTGAAGTGCTAGAAAATTTGTATTTACTGGTTTCTGTGGTATGCAAATAAATTATTTTCTCAGCACTGCAGACAATAGTATCTGCTTGCTATTAGAAGCAGCAGCTCTACTTTTGATTGTAACAGACAGTGACATGAGTTGTATTTCAAGTCATGTTTTATATTGGATATTTTGAAGTGATGCAAAATGTGTCAGCTTCAGTGCAAATTGCACTCTGTTCAGTTCAGTCCAGCCCAGAATGTTCAGATCGTGAAGTCTAGTTTAGAAGGTGCCGAATCCTGTTCCCAACTGTCAGTAAACCATTGCTCACCATGAAAAAGACCCTTCCCTCTTTTTAAAGAGTAAAAGATTTTGTTTTAATCTTCACCAAGTGGGTTCAGAAGAAACTGAGTTTGGGTTCAGAAGACATTAAATTTACTTTATTAAACAACCAAGGGATGTCTCTAACATGAAAATGGCCTGTGTGACCTTATAATATTGCAGGACTCTCTTCCCGGAATGATCTGATGACCAATCAAACAGACAGACACAAACTTTCTCATATTTGAACAGACCCTTTCTATAGGGTCTCACCATGTTCCAAGTATTCACTGCAAATGTACATAATCTTAGCCATTTCTAGATTGATTGGTTGCCTACAGATGATTTTCTTTTGCTGCCTACAGTCTTGCAGTTTCCTGTGTCTCTATCTTTTTGGGAAAGCAGTATCTATTTAGAACAATTCATTTCTAGAAATTATGGATTTCATCATTCACAAAAACCTGGAGGTCCAAGGAAAATGTGCAGTGACTGAAGCAAAGAGGACAGACCCATAGCTGGGAATACCTGCAAGTGTCATATCTCTGAATGCCTGCTTCAGCCCCACTCATAGGGCAAAGGAATGGGTCTTTAGGAGAAGAACTTTAGAAGAAGGGGAGGGATTTGTCCTAAGGTCACACTGGTTCAATGGGCAGATCTAATGGGAAGTGTTTTGCCCATGTCAGAGAATAAATTTTTATGGTTTTTTCATTTGTTATAGTAATTATAGTTCATATCCTCCTCCTCCTTCTCATATAGCAGAAACAAAATAAAAGAAAATATTGGATCTTTTTTCTCTTCTTAAGGTCATTAATGTTAGAAGTAGTAAATGACAATATGTAATACCGAAGCATTTACTGTTCCAAAGGGTAAGAAATGCTGACATTTGGAGACATATATAACAACCTTGGGGAATAAAGAGCTATTATATGTGGGCTGTTATATAACTCATCAATGCATCTGACCTTTCAAACAATCATACCATTGTCCTATCACTCACTCAGATTGCTCTGAAATAGGTAAGAACAGTTGCGTTGTGCGCACATCTGGAGAAAGCATTGTGAATGCTTGGTCCCACTTTTCTTTGCTAGCGATCTAAATTCCCCAAGAGAACTCTCACAATAGAAAAGACTTGAATGATCTCTAGCATATTAGTGAAGTGGATATACTAGCATACAGACATGCTGGGGGCTGAAATGGAATGGGGAGGATACAATAGGAGGGAGACTATCTTTGTTAGGGACAGGGTGGAAAATACTGCAGTGCTAGACATAAATTGTCTTTAATGGAGATATTTCAATGACCATTTTTTTCTCAAGGGAGACATTTGTTTCATACAGTCCTACAGTTGGAAGAAGCCATTTAGGCCCCTGAATCCAACTCCTTCTGAATCCAACTCCCTGCTCAGTGCAAGCAAAGCAAAGAATGTAAACCAAGGAGGCTATATATAACATCAATTATAGTTCTCTGCAGAATATCATGGGAGTACGTATCATTGAATATAGTGAAACTTACATCCAGGTAGACAGACATTGTATAACCCTGGCATATCCCTATATTTCCACTGAGAATCACTGAGTCCTTTTGAAGAAACCGAATTTTTGGAATTGGATATTACTAGCTATTTATCAAACCTTTCTCCAATGAGCTTGGTGTGATAAAAAAAAAAAAGCTTGCATCACAATGACCACAATAACTTGGAGAGAAAGCAACTGCCCCAAGGTCATTTATCATGCTTCAGAGCAGAATAGGGCTGTTTTTTCTTCCCACCAATTGTTTTTTCAAACTGCAACATTGGATATTGTACCTTAGAATGTAAGCCGGCAGATTAAATTAACTCCATAGTGTTTGATTAAGTACTACACATTCTCTTGGCAGATCACATTTCCCTATTTTCCCCTAGAGAGGTTTATATCAACAAACTGGCTAGCGAGCCATAGAGAATAAATATTTATTTATTTATTTATTTATTTATATTCATTTAGAGGGTCTCCTGGTTCTTTGTGGCCATGGGACCTGCAACAAAAGATGAACTAGGAAAATTAAGTGAAATAATTCATTCCTTCATCTAAAACACCCACATCAGAACAAGACGTTTAACAAACCTTTCTTCTAGCTGACTTTTGTCTGGAGTCCGAATTCAATAAATCTTCTATGTGGTCGCTAGGAGTTGGCAACAACTTGATTGCAAGTAATCATCATCGTCAACTGAATTCAATGATTGTGGTTTCATACTGATACATTTTCTTGCCAATAATAATTCCTTTTGTACCATAAAAAAATTCAAGGGATTTTGAATACCGGTAATAAAGTAATGATGGGCTCTAAAAAGAATAAAGTAGTTGACTTAACCATCAAGGGCGGGATGCTCAACATTTCGCCAATAGCTTGTTCTATTTTCCTTCATCTAACTTCCTACCCACTGTGTAATGATGCAAATGTCCCTTCCCTGGGACTTAAGTAAGGTTTATCTGCTAACTTGGATTCTGTGTGTGAAATGGGGCCATCAGCTTGTCTTTTCTTTAGGTGGCAAAATGTTGCGGGTTTGTGCAGGCCAAAATGCAGGTAGACAAGTCCCCTAAATGATAATCATCAATGTGTGCTCACTAATAATAGACAAAGAAATTTTGCCCAATTCTTCATTATTCTTCATTTGGTACTTCCCCAAAGTATTTCAAAGAATTCATAAATTCTGCTGCAAGATCTCCCAGTTATATGACAAAGTGTGGTGGAGCAGATTCCCTCCTCCTCCTCCCTCTTCTCCCTCTCCTCCTCCTTGTCCCCCTTGTCCCCCTCCCCCCTTGTCCCCCTCCCCCTCCTCCTCCTCTTGCTGGCTTCTTTTCATAAAATGATTCCCAAATAGTGTCTCTTCCTACATCTGTTTGCACTTTTTCATCAATAGCAGAACTGTGTAAAATGCACTTTTTAAAAAATATAAGCTTCTGGTTACTTTGGCTTTTGGCTGCATATATTTACACCCTAACTCCTCACTTTTATTTCAGATAGTGTTAAACACTAACATGCTGTATGAGTAATGAATAAGGTACGTCTGCATAACTGAATTCATTCTTTTAAATATTTCTGTAATTTTCTTCATCAGGTCAGATTTGGAGACGGAATGCAGAGAAAACAAATTGTTTAAAACAATGTAAGAAAAGGCAGCAGGTGAAACTTACACAGCAGACGGAAGTATTATACAAATTAAAAGATAAGCAGAAGGGAGAATGTTCATTTGTTTCAATATGAAGGTTGCTAATTTTGATGAATTTACAAACGGAAACTTGGTTATCATGTAACATTAGTATTCCTAGAGTCTGAAAAGAAGCTTTTCAGTCAAAAAGTATTACAGAAATATGCACTTGAGGGAGAAGTGCACAGGTGATGAAAATTAGTAAAGATAATTCAATATTATAAAGAAATGTAGTTACCATGATGCTTATTTTATACAAAAATAATAGGAAAATATTTATATTTACAGAAATATGCATTGAGTAGTAGTACAAGTTGTAGTTGTCTCTTTATTTTGGTCAAATGAGGATTGAAATAGACAGAGATTTGCCTTTTTCCCCTTTTTTCTTTTTTAAACTAGTTTTCAAGCTGATGTAGAATTGTGACAAATGAAATTTAATGCTAGAAAAATAAGAAATAGAGAAACTAAAGCGGACAGATTTGACTGTCTTTATTAACATGCCTTAGTAAATACAAAACCATCTGGAGATTATAAATCAGTGTCACTATAAATCATAGATAGGCATGCCAAAGTTGGGGAATTAGTACAATTTTGTAATGTATTTCCTATAAGGAGGAGGGCCAACCTCCACCTGGCATCTTCTAGATACATTGAGAATTCTAGGTGTTGCAACACCAACACATCTAGAGAACCTCAGTCTAGGGAAGGCTCAAGGAGAGTCTCAGCAGAAGACCTTGTGGTCCAGGAAACAAAACAGCTCCAATATTTATTGGTTCAATAGCTACCAATGGTGATATAGACATACATTTAATTCCTCTCTGGCACAGAATATAATCAACAATCAAATAGATTCCTTCAGCTTGATTTAGAACTGACTGTATAATGGAATTGTTTCCCCACCTAAATTCATTCAGCATGAATTTTGCATATTGAGAATCATAAATGCATTCTATCAGATTCCTGCATCATTCTGTGATTATAATTTTTTGAACAAGAATACCTGTGATAAACATTGTGAATTAACAAATGAAAGAAAAATAGATATTTGTGTCTGTAAAGTTACAAGAAATTGGAAGACTATAATAAATTGAATATTATTTAATAAATTGAATAATGTTTAATATTAAAAATGAATTAAATAAATAGTGGATGAAAATGAAAGTAATCTGACCTTGTGGGATAGACCTGATGAATATATTCAGCAAAGTGAAACTGTAGGCTTAATTATGAATAAAAGGGCTGAAATGTACATCAGAGAACATTAACTGGTGTCACCTAGGTTGTTGTGAATGTGTAATGAAAATAGGAATCCACAGGATCCACTTGGTGACAATTGTTATGTTCCAGTGAATGGTGATAATGGAAGAAACAGCTTATTTTTATTGTACTTATACAGGAATGGATGAACAAGAAAAATAAAAAGGTAAATTAATAACATTTGCATCTTTACAGGTTGGGCTTAGTGCCTTTGCCACTTTTCTATAGTAACAGAAAACACAACATGGGATATTTCTTATGTATGTATATGATATTGAAGAAAGGTTCGTTTAGACTAAATTAGGCACTTAAATATTGTGCCTAACAGTAAAGAGATGGGCTTTCAGCTCTTTAGATATCTTTTCATTCCTGTAACTTGATGTTAGGAACCTTTTAATCTGGAAGGATACATGATGAGCAATAATTAGGGTGTTCGTGGACTATTGCTTCCTTCTGAAAGTCATTTAAAGTTGAGCTCTAAGAATGTGTAAAAACTACTGTTTCTTTTTTCAGTTAATTGAGCATCAAGAAAGAGATCAAATCTGCTGGCACATTTTTAATATTTAAAGAAGTGCCATCAGCTAGAAACATCAGCATTTATCGTAAGAAAAAGGCATTGCAGATCTAGTTTAAGGAAGGCAGTTTTTAAAAAAGAAAATCTCATTTACAGTTTCCATGAACTAAATCTAAAATATTATGCTTTAAACCTTGTGCTATGTATTTTGAAAGAAGGGTGTAAAAAAAAAAATCCCCTTCTCACCACCCCTGGGTGGTATGTGTCTTTCTCGATCTCGGATCCTCTACCAGAGGCCTGGGAGTTTGAGGGTTCTGCGCAGTATCTTAGCTGTTCCTAGTACTGCACTCTTCTGCACAGAGAGCTCTGATGTTGTTCCTGGGATCTGTTGGAGCCACTCTCCCAGCTTAGGAGTCACAGGCCCGAGTGCCCCTACCACCACTGGGACCACTTTGGCCTTTACTTTCCACATCCTCTCTAGTTCCTCCTTCAGGCCCTGGTACTTCTCCAGCTTCTCATACTCCTTCTTCCTGATGTTGCTGTCACTTGGCACTGCTACATCTATCACTACCGCTGTCTTCTTGTCCTTGTCCACTACCACGATGTCTGGTTGATTGTGCAAAAGGGCCTCAGAGACAGTCCAACACATAGTAGCAGGGTGTAAGATGCAGGCAGGAACAGCATACACTGAATGGCACAACCAAGTAGCTGGCATTGTGTATGGGAACATCTGCAGAGTGTATAATCTGTCTGTCTGGACCTGGAAGTCCCACAAGATCTTAGCCTTGTTATTCTCCACGACCTTCTGTGGGATCTCCCATCTGGACTTGGGAGGGATTATACACTCTGCAGATGTTCCCATACACAATGCCAGCTACTTGGTTGTGCCATTCAGTGTATGCTGTTCCTGCCTGCATCTTACACCCTGCCACTATGTGTTGGACTGTCTCTGAGGCCCTTTTGCACAATCTGCACCTTGGGTCCTGTCTAGTGTGGTAGACTCCTGCTTCTATGGACATGGTGCTTAGTGCCTGCTGTTGTGCTGCTATGATCTTTTAGTCCGGCCCTTTCCAGCCAGTGATAGGATTTCCCAATGTCAGCCACCTCAGCTATCTGTCGATGGTACATCCCATGCAAGGGCTTGTCTTGCCATGGTATTTTCTCCACTTGGACTTCCTCCCTTGTCTGTTGCTGCCTCAGGCATTCTCTGAGCAGCTCATCTTTGGGTGCCATCTTAGTGATATATTCCTTGATGCTCTGGGTTTCATCCAGGACAGTGGCCTTAACACTCATCAGACCCTGCCCGCCCTCTTTGCGTCTGGCGTACAATCTCTGGGTGTTGGACTTGGAGTGGAAAGCTCAAGATGAGAAGCTTCTGGGTCTTCACATTGGCAGCTTCCATGTCCTCCTTTGACCAGCAGGGCATCTGATGACTGGCAGGGTGTATGTGTTGATGGCATGGATCTTGTTCTTCCCATTGAGCTGGCTCTTCAGGACCTGTCTTATCCTTTGGTGGTACTTGGATCAGTAAGTCAATGTCTCGTTCACTCTTAGCATACAGCTTGATGTCATCCATGTAGAAGAGGTGACTGATGGTGATTCCACTCTTGAACTTGTACCCATATCCAGTCCTTTTGATTATCTGGCTGAGGGTGTTTAAGCCTATGCAGAACAGCAGCGGGGGACAGTGCATCATATGTTGCACTTGATGGCCACTTGTGTGAGCTGTCTTGAGTTGACTTCCAATGTTGTCTTCCACAGTCCCATTGAGTTCTTGAGGAAGGTCCTTAGTGTCCTGTTGACTTTGTATAGCGCCAGGCATTCACAGATCCATGAGTGTGGGATTGAGTTGTAGGCTTTCCTGTAGTCAATCCAGGCTGTGCTCAGATTGGTCTGCCTAGACATTGAGTCTTGGGCAACTGCTCTATCTGTGAGCAACTGGTGTTTTGAGCCTCTGGTGTTGTTCCCAATGCCCTTCTGAGCTGTGTTCATGTACTGGTTCATAAGGTCTTATAGCTTGGCGGCTATGATGCCTGATAGGACTTTCCATGTTGTGGGGAGGCAGGTTATTGGCCGGTAATTGGATGGTGCTCTTCCCTTGTGAGGGTCTTTCATGATCAGCACTGTCCTTCCGATACACATACACACTGTTCAATTGTGTCCGATCCTCGGAGACTGCCTGGACAAGTCCCTGCAGTTTTCTTGGCAAGGTTTTTCAGAAGTGGTTTGCCATTGCCTCCTTCCTAGGGCTGAGAAAAGTGACTGGCCCAAGATCACCCAGCTGGCTTTGTGCCTAAGGTGGGACTGGAACTCCTGGTCTCCCTGTTTCTAGCCTGATGCCTTACCCACTACACCAAACTCGCTCTCTTAGCAGTATATATAGAATGGACCAATTTCCAGCTTTATTCTCCTTATTTAGCTAAGGGAAGTTTCATTCTGATTTTACCAAATTAACCCTTAAAACTGAATCTTCACTGGCAGATTAAAGCAGCTGCCTACGAATTAATTTGAAGATAATTTGTGCGCATGCATTCACACCATATTTTTCAGATTGAAGCTTTAGATCAAATTGATTCAATGATTTGAACTGAAAAGGTGAATAAATATGTGGTTGCTAGGAGTAGAAAACAATCTGATGACACATAATCAATCAATAAATCAGTCAGGGTCTTTGAATTGGATCTGAAATTCCAGACTGAACTGGCTCTTTGAACTGAACAATAAATGCCAATTCCAATAATTTGCAATTAAATACTGGCTCAGTCACACACCCCTAGTGACTTGCCAGAGTCACTTACGTCAGAAGACACAGGGCTGGCCTATGTTTGGGGAAAGTGATTGATCCAGGGTATAGATGCTAGAAGCTGATGGCAAGATATGGGGAGAAAAGGACCCTATGCCACATTCTTTATCTTGAGTATGCCAAGCAAGCCCTCTAATATCATGGATATCAAAATACCAATCCATTCATTTCTAGGATATAGAAGGTATCTTCCTCTCTGTTTCAAAAAAAAATGCTGTCATAGGCCTGGCCTGAACAGGGAACATCCTAAGACCCAGCATGTTGCAATGGTTAAGATGTTAGGCTAGGACTGGAGGACCCAAATCAAGTCCACCATTAGCTATAGATTGGCCCAAAGTCATTGCCTGGGTGACTTTGGGCCAGTCCATCTCTTGGCCCATAAAATAAAAATAATCTCCATTTAAATCATCTTGAGCTCTTGCACAAAAGGTAGGATATAAATCTAACAAATAAATTAAAAATCAGTCGCATGGTGGTAAGACGTTCCATGGGGCTTAAGTTACAGTTCAGAGTAGAATTTCTCCTGAAATTTCCCTGGTGTTTCTGACAGCAGGGGGATTAATTGAACCTTTGTTTGGGGAAGCAGGTCATTAAAGCCTTTTGTTTAAAAGGTATTAAAGACTACCAGCAGCAATACAGGGCTAAAGACAGATGCTTGACTTTCATTCACTTCTAGAAGGAAATTATCTATTCCCAGGTGGGAAGGCAGATGTTTTTTGTTCACAAAATTTGTGATGTTGTTACAAACCACAGGTCTCATTCCCTCTGAACCTTTAACATCTTGCATGTGACTGCAAGTAAGTGTGGAGACTGCACTTAGTTAACAATTCCCCATATCCTTTTTCTCCCCACCTTTAAACAGCCGTAGTCTTGCACAACCGTTTAATGAATCTGGGTTGATTAAAGTGGAAACAATGCTGAGATTTTTTTTACAATAAGAAACCAGCAAGGGGCTTAAAATAACCTTGTGCAACGCTGTAATAACAAAAGTCTGTGCGTGCAATCCAGCCCAATTTAAGAACAAAATGACAGCAAGTTTTGGCATATGTTGTGAATTAATCAGGATATCAATCACTTTGTCGTTATTTTGTCTAGAAATGAAAGAATATCAGTGGTCACCTATAAAGCCCTTCATGGCACAGAGCCTGGATCTCTGAGGGACCACCTGTCTCCAATGGTTTCTGCTTACCCAGTATGTTCCAGCAGAGTGGGTGCACTCCAGGCTCGCTCTATTAAACTCTGTCATCTTCAGGGACCAAGGAAGTGTGCCTTCTCTGGAACAGCATTCCCCCCAGAGATAGGAATGGCATTTTCTCTCCTGGGGTTTCAGAAAGCCCTTAAGAATGGCTATGGTCCCAGGCCTGGGATTAATATGTTGATGGGGCCCCTGTGGTGTTTTTTTTTTCTATTATAGTTTTTTTTAGTCTGTGCAGTTTATGTGGTTTTATGTTTTCCACTGTTTTTATTGTTTTGGATTTTGTAAGTTTTGTAAGTTTTTTGTGAGTCTGCTGATATCAGCCCTTTGAGTTATTCCAGACGGGAAACCAAAACCACGAGTACTAATACTAACTTTATTGTATGGTTTTACATTAACAAAATCTTGCAAGTCTGAAAGCACTTCCCACCTCCCCGGCCTTTCCTTTCCAGAGAACTAGGGAGGGTCCCTTTGGAGACACTTTCTCTACCCCCATTCCTTCTGTGGGCTGAGACATCTCTTATCTGACTGTCATCTAGGCTGCAGCATTTTCTTCTGTCTCCCAAAGTTATTCTCACAGCCCATTACATCTGGAGTAGGCAGCCATAACAAATTTAAATAAATTAATCATTATCATCATCACCATCAGGTTTTAAATGGGCTTCAGCATGCAAAATCTGCAACAGAGAGATTCTTTATTGTGACAAGAGAAGGGAAGGGCAACTCTCTTTCAAGATGTTGTGTGCTACTGCCAAAATGCTTAAGTTGTCTGCCATTTGGTGATGGATGCCATTTCATCACAGGCAGTGACAAATTTGATATATAAATAAAATAAATAAACAAGTTCTTTCATTAAAATCATTAATCCCCCCCCCCCCCCCCCCCCGCAAGGATACTCTTAACCTGATTATTGAATTCACACTATTTGGGCCATTGAATAATACAATGAATCATAAATCAACCAAAGGACCTGGGTTCACACAAAGGCTAAGTCCCTTCCCACAGACTAAACAAGTTAAGGTGTGAATGCAGATGCTGGTTCTATAGCTGCTCTATTAAATGACTTGTGTAAGCACATTGACAGTAAGTCAAATAAATAAATCAATAGTATCTGCAGACATCCAGACCATTGACTTTTACTTTCCAGATGTGAGCCCTTTAAGGTAGACCAGATCAAGAAATAGATGTTGTTTAGGCCTAAAACTACCTTTATTAGAATGGTTGTTGTAGCAGAATTTTGCAAGTCTGAATGTGATTCCTTTCCTCCCTTTTTTATCTTCATGTGAATTGGGGGTGGGTGAGGGCTGCCTTAGGCATTTTTGTAAATCTCTATCTTGATGTAGGCTTACACCACATTTATCTGTTTGTCGCCTTGGTTACAGATCTTCCTTCTCTCCATGAAGGCCATCCTGTCTACTTTCTACCCCAGCTCAGCTCCACTGAATTGTCTGAAGATCTCCAGTCTCTGTAACAGAGGTGGACATTGGCTGGATATTGCATGTTTTAAAAAGGCTGTGGTGAGAGTGCAGTGACATGGAGATGCTACTACAGTTCAAGGAGCTGGAACTCTCCTCCCATTTTGGGAGGAGCTTCCCCCCAATTGATAAAACCTAAATAAAACTTTTTCCCCCAATGAAAAATGTGGACAATTGTGTCCCTACTTCTTGGTTCAATTTCTGGGCATCTGGGGAGCAAGAACGGGATTTAGCAGCCTCATACACCCAAAGTCCTAGCTTGTTCAGTCTACTTCTAACATGACTAATTTTCTATTACTTGTTTGTATTTGTAAAACTCCATTTCTGAATACTCACCTGGTGCCATGACTTTTTTGGTTCAACCTCCAGTTTAAAAACCACCCCTTTGGTTTAACTTCAGTCTTTCCTCTCCTAAATAGAAAGTAAACCTCATTACAGATTTGCTCATATTTGTAATGGCGTGCTTGTCGCCATTCATCCTTTGAATATCCTTGCTTCCCTTTCTGGCGTGACCCTTGGTTATTTTCCATTCTCCTTCTCTATGTTTAGGTTGCAAGTTCTTCTTATCGTTTACAGGATTCTGTAATACACCATATACACTGAGGGTGTCACATGAATAATAATCTTACCAAGCATTGAAAAAGTAAAGATGGATCTAGCCCAAAGTTTCATTGAACAGAGAGGCTGGAATGGAGACTGAACTCCTGATCTCCTACTCCCAGATCAGCTGTTTCTCCATTAAGCAAAGGATGTCTTGGTCCAAGTAATTGAAGAAAGCCAAAGTTATGAGATGGAGGTGCATTTTCTGGCTACTAAATAGCTATTTCTGATCCAAATGGAAACCAGTAATGTTTATCATCTGAATGGCATCTTACAGCAGGGATAACTTTTGCCTGGCTGACTGTAATCCCAGAAATGTGATGAAGTCTACTTGGAAAACAATCGTCTATAACCACCACTGTTCAAAACTTATCACCTCATTAAATCTGAACAAGGAAGCAGAGATGACATCCTATTTTTAATACTGGAAAAAAGAGAAGGCAGTTGTTCTGTAGCTGAGGGTTTTTTAAAGATATCATTTAAAAGTTATGTTAAAAAGACAATAGTCTTTATCACAGTCGTGGTTTAGGAAGAAACGTGTGCTGAACGGCAGATCAAAGGTCTATGGGGTGAGGTCTCAAATGTCAGCCATGTCATAAATAACAGGAACATATTATCATACACAGACTTAGGGGAAAAGGTTGAGATATTAACTCAGTTTCCCTCCTTTGTCATGCTCATTACACTCCAAAGGTGCCTATGCATTGAAGCACCTCCCTTATCTGTGGATCCTCTAAAAGTAATTTAGAGACCCAGTTCTCCATATCATGCTGAAAACCCAGAAACAAGGTTGGATCTCCATTACAGATCAAGGAATAGGGCTGCCAAAGGAGGTCATCATCCTAATTGGCTCAGCAGTGTGAGTCACACTTTGGGCTGACCAGAAAAATCAGGAAAGTTTATAAGCAGGGTGTGCAAATGATAGGCCACTTAATTCCTAGCATCTCATATTTGTGACATGTTGTCTCTGTTTCTGGAGAAGTAATTATTCCCCTTACTAGCTCTACCTTCCTTTTAAACTATCCGAACTAGTATCCATTCCTACATTTGATAATGAATTCTATAGGTAAATTACTTGACATGTGAAGAAGTGCTTCCTTTCATCAGTTAGAAGTTCCTCCTGAAAATGGATTTGATTTTTGGAAGACCACCCATAATTCCAAGGCCTTTTGTAGGGATAATGATAGGCCTTAGACTTTCCTGGTACCTTCATTATGTCTTTCTGATGACAGGTGAAGATTTTTTCTTAAACTTCCCAGGCATTTAAAAACCCAACTTTATCCTTTTTGAGCTTTAGTGTCTTAGGGTACTAATTACCAAGATTTCATGCTGAATGTATTGGCGTTATGATTTTTGATGAAGATTTCTATCTTGACCACATGCTGTTCTCTATGCTGGCTTTTAAAAAAATATATATAATAGATTTAACTGGTTTGTATATTGATCAAAGAACTGCTATTATTCAACAGGATGAAAGTACAATGAATGAGTACATTATTACTACTTTACACTATTTAAATACACAAAGCTTTGATGTGCCAAAGGTTTTTTTTCTTTTTTCTTTAAAAAAAACCTAAGTTATCACAGCAATTAAGTGGTCTATATCCCCCCCCCCCAGCAAATAAGCCACATGATTGGTGTCCTGTGTAGCACACATGTTGTGCAACTTCCATATCCTAGAGCATTCACTAAAGCATGTGCCAGTTTGATTACAGGTTAGGGACCAGCTGAAAACATTGTTACTCACCCAGCCTTTTCAATTCAGAAGGGTGATATTCCAGTACATGTAGTTGTTAGTTTTAATAATCAGTCTTACTATGCAGGGGTGTCCACAGGATATAGTAAAAGAGATCAAGATGGCAGCTGCAATGGTGTGATTGAAATTCCACCAGTTTTTTGCGTGTGTTGCACATGCAGGCAAAGATTCAATTGCATTGTTGAGGCTGCCATAGTGGCTTTCTGACTATAACATGCAGACACTCCTGTTACTATGTTATCAGTTTGGGTATCCTTTTTTTTTTTTTTTACTGCACTGAATGTGAATATGGGCCTGACAAACTCTGTATAGTTATTTTAAGCCATTAATAAATAAAAGTTACTTGTTGGAATATTATTTCCATGGGCTATTTAGTTATGGAAGTGAAAGACGTTTTGAAGCAGCCCTTTTTTAAAAGAAAAAGGAAGGGGGGGAGGGAAGCTATGTGTAGAGGGAAGATGGAATGGCCTTGAAGGACAGGAGGAAGAGCCACTACCAAGGCAATGGTCAGATGAGAGGGGTTTGAGCCTGGATCAAGAAAATAATGTGAGAGAGTATCTCAGACAAGTCCTTCTCTAGTTCACATGAAGATAAAATGAAGGAAAGAGAAGCACATTCAGCCTTGCAAGATTCTGTAATTATAGTTTTTACAATAGCTTTTACAATAGTTTTTACAAGTAGCCCTGACCCATATGGTGTTGATTTCTTAGTCTGATCTACTCTGTAGGGCTAACAATATATGTTAGCCCTTTGAGATAGTCCAGACAAGAAGCACAACCAGGAATACTAGCTCCATCTTTATTGTAAGGCATCATTAACAGAATCTTGCAAGGCTGAAAGTATTTCTCCCCTCCTTTCCTTTCACTCTCTGAAAAATTGGGGAGGGTCTCTTCTGAAACATTTCTTCTGCCCTTCCTCCTTCTGTGGGCTAAGATATCTTTTATGTGCCAGTTGTCCGGTTTCCCTCCTTTCTCCCAAGGTCAATCCTGCAGACCATTACAGTATGTGAGTGAGTCCTGGCATTTTGAAGTCTTTGGGACAATTTCATTCCCTCCAGTCTTGCATAGGTGGGACCAAGTTTTAAAATTGTTCACAGCTGTAATTAATTAATCAATCTATTTAATATTCAGAATAACCCTTCTAATGAATTAATCTATTTAGCATTCATAATCTTCTGTCTGTGAAATTATCTTTAGGTTCACTTACAACAGATTAAATGAACATAAGAATATAATAGAAAGCTACTTGTCACCCCTTGGGGAAAAAACAGCTTGTCTCCTTGAATGTTAGTTTTTGGAGTGAAATAAAGATTTAGGAAATGGAAGGAGGAAAGTGATTAAAAGTGGATTATTTTTTTAATCATTAACTTGGATTACATGCAATGCAAGACATATTTCTATATAAAGGTATGAACTATCTTACCATTCCCCATACCTTTAAAAACATACAGTTTTTACATTAATATTAAAACTGAGCTAAATGTATTTAATGTTTTTCCCAGACACCATACTATAAACAATTTGTTTTGGCCATTCTTTGTCAAAATTGCCCTTGCTCACTTATATATCTATGCCTTGTCATTCATCCACCTAATCTCCATACTGCCATGGTGATACCAAATCTAATATCTGCCTAGTGTTGTGGGACACCTGATTGGATGAGATCATCCATTTGCCTAATCAGAAAAGAGATGGAAAAACGTGGAAAACTAGAGGAAAGTGCCACAAAAGAAGCAATACAGAGGAGATACAGAACAAGAACTTGCTACTGCCCCTGTCATTTGTATTCCTGTGGATTTATGCTTTAGCGCGGAGACTGAATGTACACTAAGACCTGCTTAAGCTGCTTGTCCATTATTACCAATGGACGAGTGACTAAGTGTGGATCCAACTCAATGATGCCTTGATGGATAACAAATTGTCATTTATAGTTCCCGGGTTTTGTGTAGGGTGTCCTAAGAAGAAGCAGAGACCCCCATCTGCAGAGAAGATTGTGTTGGGTGAGCAAATTTGTTACTGCTCCAACGATTGCAAAATCCACCCCGTGATAAGGTCATCTGAGTCTAAGCTGAAAACATTGTAGAAACATAATGGAGATAATGACCTACTTCAATGCCATTTGCCTTTGACTGTTCCTTTCTTCTCTGCAGTTGGTCAGGAGATTTATCCTAGCCTTTGTTCTGAAGCACATTCCTGGATCCCTGGAGGCAACTTGGCTGCCTGTGAGTGCCATCTATTTAGAAACACCTGCTGTTAGTTTGTTGCTGTTCTGCTAGCAGTCAGAAATATTCCTTTGTGGAGCATTGAGATTAAATTCAAATGGCAGAGAAGTATGGTAGCTGTAACCCAGTGTAATTTTAATTCATTGAACAAAGGCAGAATTTACTGTTAGCAAAATAACAGCCCAATTTCTCCAAGCTAATTTGGATTATATTCACAAAACATTCTGGTCCCTTTTATGTGCTGCTGTTGACTACAGTCACATCTTGTGATGAGCTTTATGGAGCCCTATAGGTGCTTTCTGTAAAATGATGAATGATTGAGTGGTTGCTTTTTATTTTGTCTATTAGGCTTGGAACTGCTGCCAAAGTCTTGGATGGCTTGTAATACCAAAGCTACATCTGTCATGAGTTCTCCTTGAAAAGAAGACTGGGCTGATTAAGAGAAGGCAATGTGGATTAAGAGTTGGCTTGGATGACACAGTGACAATTGTTCTCCTCCATATGTTGGGAGGACAAGAGCAAAGAATATGCTACTCAGCATACCTATCTATCCTTTAAGAGTCACTGGATTCCAGTAAAGTCTGTGCAGATAATATCTGAATAGAGATTAGGTCTGTGATGGAATGGAATTATGAAGGCCAGTCTCAGGGAGAGAAGCATCCTCTTTCATCTCCGGAAGGGAGGGGAAGAGATAAGAGGATGAGGCTGGCACCTCCCTGAGGAATTCACTCTGTTTTCGCTTGCTACTGTGGGAACAGAGTTTCAGTTTGGGAAGATTGATGTCAGGCCTAGCCCAAGGAACTCCAGGAGACCATACAGATTCAGTTCAGCAATGTTTATTAGCTACAACCTCTATCAAGAATCTTCCCAAACTGAAACTCTGTTCCCACAGTAGCAAGCGAAAACAGAGTGAGTTCCTCAGGGAGGTGCCAGCCTCATCCTCTTATCTCTTCCCCTCCCTTCCGGAGATGAAAGAGGATGCTTCTCTCCCTGAGTCTTGCCTTCATAATTCCATTCCATCACAATGTCTATGTAGGCACAGATAATGTACCATGTTCTCAGTTTTTATCTAGGAAAGCAATGCAAGATTGTACAATGACAGCACAGGTATTTGGTTTCATAAATGTAGATCCATCAGAACTTTCTTCTGTTCTCTGAATAGAGAGAAGACACAAGACAGCAGATCTAGATAGCTGGAGAGTTGGAATATGTACTCCCTCCCATATTCCAAAATCCATAAAAGTCTGATGGGATAGTAGGGTTCAGTACAACTAATGGTTACTAAGTAGCTTTCATTATATAGTTTTCTTCCTAGCATTTAAAAAAATAATTAACTGCCCGCCCAATTTCTGTTATTTCATTTTTTACACTTTTCATACCAATACAACATTTCCACTACTATTGCATCCTTGCTAGATGGACATCCAGATGCTGCTTATAGGTCTCTATGAAGAAAAATCAACCACTACCCAAGAGAGATGAAAGAATTCACTGTCTATTATTTTTCTGTGTGCATCCATTGAGCATTACTGAGGGGCTGATTAGCCTCTTCACCCGAACAGCCAAAGATACCGAAGCACCTGATTTCCTTGACTCCTAATCTGTAAACTAGCCATTGTAATCATGCATTTTGCAATTTTGCAAGTATTTCCTGCCCTCAAGCTGCCAATGAATAATAATCCAAAGTAAAGTTACCAGGTCTACAGCCTCTACATTAAATTGAGAATGATTCTATGTAATAATTGAGGGTTGTCAGCTTGCATCCATGTCAGACGATTTGCCATCTGCAAAATAATCCCCTTGGACTTCTAAAGGTATGTAGACATGGAGAGTGAGTACATCTAATGCACTTGCTCTGCATCACCTCTGTTTGCTCTTTTCCTGTCACTGCCATGATGGATGGATTTGTTAAAGTACAAATGAAAGGGGCGTCTCTTGATAGGGCTAGATTTGGAAATGTATTACTACATATTTATTGGTTCAGGGATGTTTTGTCCTTCTCCTGGAAGATAGGCCCTAAAGAGCTAACTCCCTGTTGTAAAACAAATGGAGAAACCTATAGCTATTTGAAGGGAAAGAACCAGGTTAGGCTATACAACTAAGTAGACATGGAGTCTGGTAGCACCTTTAAGAATGAACATGTGGAGCCTTAATGGATCACCCTTATGAGAACATAAGCTTTCACCAAAGCTTATGTCGGTCTGTCTTAAAAGTGCTACCAGACTCCATGTGTACTTTAAAGCCACATGGATATAAAGGAATAAAATTCAGCTACCCATTAGAACCTGAAGAGACCTACCTTCTTTTATTAAGAAACTTCTTAATTTTAAGATGAACTGTTAGTCCATCTAGCCTATTCTGATCAGAACTATCAGCAATGGCTGATCTACATCTCATCAGACAAGCCTTATCCAGATGCCAGTAGAGCCCTTGCTAAGAATTCTTGGAGTTCAGATTCAAAAGTCTGGAGTGTATCAAGATCAGGAAAGGCTAACTTCATATTTCTTAGCTGTGCAACTTGGACTAGGTTTGGAATTGAACCTAGGACCTTCTCTGTACTGATCAATTCCCTCCTTTCTCAGAAATAAAAATAAAGCAGATTTCCTAATTTGTATATAGTTGCGAGGTAGAACTAATGTCAAAGTGGAACTAAAAGAGGGCACTCTTTTACAAAAACAACATAATGTTGAAAACTGGGGAAGTATTTAGTTGTTAGAGTGATCCTTCACTGCATATGCAACTAAAATAAGAAACGCGGTTCTGTTCTTTGCATCAATTTATTTTTTTATCTCCAAAGTGAATTGGAATAGATGAGTTTGGGTGGGAGGGTAAAACATTTAAAAACATACTGTACATTAGAAAGTACACTCTGATACTTGGCAGTACTGTAGCAGCATGTGTATAAAACCAATTAGCTTCACTGTATCAGACAATTGTATTTACTTTTAATAAAAATTCTATCCTCCCCTTCTAATACATACAGCCCACTCAGGGTAGCTATTATCATGTCCAGTATAAAGACCCAGATTGTCTAGGATCATTTAAAGAAATGAAATAACAGCAGGAAAAGGGAGAAAGTATGTCTGCTTAGGATGTGTGTGATGCTCTGTTCAAAATTTGATTAAACTACCAGATCAGTCATTCTCCCCCTCCCCTGCCCTCCCCTGCCCTCCCCTGCCCTCCCTCCCTCCCCCTCCCTCTCCCTCTCCCTCTCCCTCTCCTCGCCCCCTCCTCCTCCATCTTCCAGTGCTCCCTCCTCTTGCTTGGTATGATCTGGGTGACAGATTCCACCTGGAGACGAAAGTCCTAAAGGTAGCATGGAGATCAGCTAGAAAAGGTTCTAATGACCACCACTTTAGGTTGGGCTCAAAAGCTTATCAGCAACTGATGCAGCTCCTAATGCAATTACTCTGTGAACCCAGTTAGTGCCAGTCAACAGGCAGGCAGCCACCATCTCTGCTAGCTTAGCTTAGTTATCTCAAAAGAGAAAAATGAATTTGGGGAACAGCTGGCCTTTCCCAGTGTGACCTATAATTCTACAAAAGTAAAATTTTAATAGAATATAGCTATAGGGAGTCTGTAAAACAAGTGATCTCCAGGCTATAATTTTTTTTCATATAGCTCATAATAAAGTTTATTGTCGCAAGATATAGTTGTGGCTGAGAGACTAAATTTTTGGAGATAAATCTCTCCATGGTTGATTACTTTGATAGTAGATGGAACAGTGTAAAAATAAGAGAACCCTTCCTCTATACGTCAGAACCTAGAAAGCATCTACAAGAAGAAGAAAAAAAAAAACGCACCCTCTTCTTCCTACTATGAACATCCAACCGGTCAGTGTTACAAAGATCTTGGCCTGAATCAGTGAGTCAGTGCTCATATTTGTCCATGCATATTTGCTTTACAGCTACAAAACTTTACAACTTCTGTAGTGGGGATAAGTGAATCCAGGGCCATTCCTACTTAGACAAAGTAAGGTACTTCCTCAAGTAGCATTTAATGTTGATAACAGCAGTAGTTCCTGAACTGTTGCCTTCTACCACCCATTCTTCTTCCTTAAAGAATGGAACTATCTGTGCAACAAGACCTGCCCTGTACTCCTAAACTGGTTGAAGGAGCCAGGAGGAGTGGAGCAGTGGAGGAACCAGGTTTGAAGTAAGTTTCAGTTATCAGTCTGGTCTGCTATAGTATATATAAAAGCTTCTGATCCATTTCCTCAGGCAGACCAACATCTAAGACCCTCCCTGTATGGATCTTTCCATTTTGTTTTCTCTGACATTCTATTTTTAAAAAAATCTGTATTTTTCCATCCCACTTAAACAATATATGAATTGTGATAACTTTTTATAACAAACAAAACATAGCTTGATCATGTGCCATCAAGGCGGTGTTGACTCTTAGAGACCAGATAGATAGATTTCCTCCAGCTAAATCCAATAGGCACAGCTATTCCTGTGTGGTGTGGACCATGCCAGACTTGATTCCCAGGTAATTGTTAATTATGAAAAGCCTAACTGGAAAAAGAGCTAGAAATTCCAATTCAACTCCCAAATGTTTAAGAACAGAGAATTTTAATCCATCCCTTCTCTTTGGCTACTATAACTTAGCTAAATGGCTATTTCCTCAGTGTGAAACCCTCAGCAAATCTGAACTTCTAGGAGAAGATAGTCTTGTGCTTAGGGAGTTATTTAATGAGTAGCATGAATACATGGTATAACCTCTTTCTGATGTTGGGAGTTATTTCCTTCTTTCAAAAGGAACCAGTCTTTTCCCTCTCTCAAGTAAGAATTCCAGTTGCAGGGGAATTGCCTTGCCTTACTACCTTGCCTGTTTGTTTCTCTCACCATCTTCTTCCTTCTTTTCTTTCATCCACAATGATTACCTGACAATGCAAAGCAATGCCTAAACTACAATAACCCATGATTATTGTAAGCACAAAAAGTAAGGAAAGGTATTGGAAGAGTGAGGAGCCCTAAATCTTTAGGATGTGAGTAGGCTGTTTTGACATTAAGAAGCCTACTTCACTTCCTCCTACTTTGTCCATCATCAAATTTAAGCTTCATTTACCTTCTGTTGGTTTATATTTTAAATCTGGTCATCTTCCCTTCAAACTGAGCTAACTCAAAGCACAATATCCAGTACAACACTACTGATTTTGAAACATCCTTTTTGTTTCATCATGACTAGTCATGTCCTACTCCAATTTCTTAGTAATATTTTCAGTTCATTCTGCCTTACATTTTTCTCTGCATTTCATGACCTGGTTTAGCTAGTAGCATTTCTTAAATTAATTCCCAAACTAGAGCAGGCGTTGTTTGCTGTTCTGCCAATTCATTTGAATGCTTCCCTCATCCTTGATGTACACAACAAAGAAAACTGTATGGAGCAAGCAATTTTGATTCAGTTGCACAAATAAAGGAATGAAAGCTTCATTAACTTGCATGTGAATTTTGCTTAGTTTGAAATGATACATATACATATACATGTAAAGGAACAATAATAGCAAAAATAACATATTTTTATCAAAAATAGCCCATTCATTAGTAAATAGCACAGAATAATAATGAGAACAATAGCAATAATAATACCATGTAAAGTGGCACTGTTAAAATTTAATAATAAAAAACCCCCCTCCAAACCTAAAACCAAGAGCAATAGCAATTCTGTTCTTTCTACTGAAACAGCTGAACCGAAAAGTGTGGCCCAATTCAACTGCTTATTTTGTTATCAACTGCATATTTTGACTATAAGATTTACAGTAGGTGTATCTTAAGTTGCAAATCCTCTGGAAGTCATTCTCTTATCAAGTCAGACACAGGAAGTAAATTTCACCCAAGTTAGTTGAACTACTCCTGGGTAAATTTTTTAAATTGCATTTTTAGGGTAAGCATCTATCATACTCAAACTGTTCAAACATCTTTTGTGTTGGTGCATCTTTGTCCTATTCAGCATTAAGCTTCCACACTAATTGCAGTGAGAAATTCAGATGGGGAAATTTCAAAAACATCCCTAATAATCTTTATTGAAAGAAATGCTTTTGGATGCATTTATGAAATGCTTTTGAAAGGTGTTATTACTTAGATACATTCCTTGCTCCTCCATTAGCAATTTGTAAAACTGTAGGAAAATAATTGTATTTTGATTGTTAGGATTGACAATAACTTTAACAATAATAAAGGATTTTTTTCTTGATATTTAATCAGTAGAAAGACTGTTGGCTTTCTTCCCATACTCTCACCACCACCCCCCTCAGAAAAAAACCCAGTATTAATGAACTGATTTTGGGAATCTACTGATTAAACATTCAATGAAAGCCAAGGAATTGATAAGGCTGCAGTAGAAATTAAGGACATTTCTTGTCCAAGTGAAAAAGCCCTGTTTCTTTCAAGATGAAAGATGATTTATGGCTTTGATATGACCAGAAATTCCAACCCAGTTATTTATCCAACAAGTTTCCTGGATGAACAATTGGATATAAATGTAACAACTAAACAAGTGAGCAACCAAATAATGTGCATCTCAGGAGAATGAAATCATTGGAATAGGGGCATATGGAAGGTTTCACTGATATCACAGTCATAAATCATCTACCATCTTGAAAATGGGTGAATATATGCATTTTAGATAATCATTTCTTGCTTTTGCAACTCCTAATTGAGGTGGCCCTATCAGCTATACTTAAAACCAAACTCTCGTACCAATGTCCTGTGAATTTATTTCTGTCAGGCACTAAAACAAAGTTTAATGAGGCCCCAAGATACCTTAAAAAAGAAAAGAAAAGAAAAGAAACCTTTTCACACAGGAATGCAGGGCTTTATTTTTCCTTCCCATAGATCATGATCTGCTCTTAAACCACCTTTCAATGACTGTTGATTAAACATCATCGCTCTCTGTGGGATTTCTTGGGGAGTGAGTAGTATAGAAATTATGCAAACAAATGGATAAATGATATAAATGGAGTAGGTTTCTAGTGGTATGCATGAGGGACAAATTATATTGAAAAGCTCTGGTGGAGATTTCCCAGAACATCTGCCCACTCAATGGTGGGAGAACCTAGTTGATTTCCTATCACAACCATCTTCCACTTAACCTCAAGATAAGCGCCAAGCTCCAAATTTCAGAATCCCAGCCAGTATTTTGATCTATGTGTTTGCCATCCTCCCTGCCAATCAAGGCTCAGAAACCAAGAACCATGGAAAAGGGCTTCAAACTACTTCAACCCATTGGTTTGTCTGCCTTAATATGATGGGTAGACATGGGGTCCTATCTCACCCTCTCAGCCCCATGGGAGAGTCAGCCAGAGATCTGGGACCGTGCTTTCCCAGTAGAGAAGTTTGAATGATCAGTAACCCAGATGCAGTTATGTCTACCTGCTCCACTGGGCCTATGCAGGTGGGCATATCTGAGGCTATGCCTGATTTCTATTCTACTTCTGATTCATTAATGGCAGATATTTAAAAGAATTTTTTTAAAAAAAACCCACCACCCTGCCATTGATTCATTGGTTTGCACCAATATCGTCTCTGAGGTCCTGGGCCAACGTTTCAACCGATTGTTATGGAGGTGCACAGATGCAGCTTACAAAGTAGAATGAATTGTGGATGTAAACATCCCAACAGCTTTTATGATATTCTAATGCTCCTTTCTTTGAATGACACTCCTTTTGTTTCAAAATAATAATAACAGGACTGGGCCTTCTGTGCCTCTAGACAGCATGGAAAGCCTCCAGTTTTTTTCCCCCTCCGAAGTAGCTCTATGCTAGACTTTTCCCATTATATTTCCTGCCCCTTAGTGACTCCTTGCCCTGCCTCCAACAGCCACCTGTGATCTTGTTCAGTCTACCCAACTTTCTCATCATTTTTCAACAGCATTCTCATTGCCACAAGGTTATACATTTAGAAAATTAGCTAAGGAAAATATGACTCTTCAACAGATGGGTGTCTTGATGTTTCACACAGACTTGAAAAAGAGCAATTCTACCATCACAAGGAAAGCTTGCATATGTGCCATGCCAGGTGGCAGATCAAATTTACAACAAAAAAGAAGGAAAAAAAAGCATTCATGACACCATTACATTTACATCGCTATCCCCTTCTGAGCAGAAAGGAAATTATTATGCATCCCTACAAATTGCAAGTACCTTCTCTGTAAAAGTTGAGAGTGAAGGTTTTCATTATACTCAGTGAACACTCCCTAAGCATGTCATATCTGTATTTGTTACATTAAAATGGTTGTTTTCAACCTTTAAGTGCTGTTCCAACAGCACAGAGGAGCTGGCATGCAATAGCAGCTAGCATTGCAGTGCATTTGAGTCTTGGTATCGAATCATGTTTACTAATATCTGACAATGAGATCAACAAAGTTCAAGGAATTCTACATATCTTCAACTTGACCATGCCCCATCAGTTGAGTGCCACCCGAAGTAAAGTGGGAAGAAGACATAGTGAACTCCTTGGTGCTCATTGTTATCCTTATGAGTTTGCTTCTGGAGGTGTGGGCATTTCCTACACATCTCTCCCAGCCTTTGCTTTCTGACTGGGGAGGCTGATTTCTTCACATATTTTCTGTTCCACCACCCGGAGATTGTAAACTGCAGCAGATGCAAGCAAACTGTAGACTCAAGTTCCTCTCCATTGTGGATGGTTTGCAATGCCAATATATTGGCTAAACTCCTGAAGTCTTATTTCTGATAAATGGGAAATGATCAGAGTTCTTTTCTCAGCATTCCCCCCCCCCAAACTTTTACAAACCTGAGTGTTTCTCTGACCTTGCTGTGACATCCTTTATGCATGTAGATGGTGGCATTTGATTACTTAAGAATCCAAGAATTCAGAGAATCAGGTTCATTATTAGTATTTCATCAAGGGTGGCCATTTCTGATTCAACAGCTGCAGGCATCTCCTGAATCCATTTTTTTAAATGCTGAAAATTGATGACACAGTTTCCCTCTATTTTAAGGCAAGAAACACATGTATATAGTAGCACAAGGACTAAAATAAGCTGAAAGAAAGAAAGAAAGAAAGAAAGAAAGAAAGAAAGAAAGAAAGAAAGAAAGAAAGAAAGAAAGAAAGAAAGAAAGAAAGAAAGAGGAAGGAAGGAAGGAAGGAAGGAAGGAAGGAAGGAAGGAAGGAAGGAAGGAAGGAAGGAAGGAAGGAAGGAAGGAGGCAGGCAGGCAGGCAGGCAGGCAGGCAGGCAGGCTTAAACTACTTCCAAAAATCAGGGAGGTGAGGAAGAAAATCCTAACTCTTCTGATGAATGGAGCATGCCTGCACCCAGTGGCACCTGCAGGAGGAGTTAAACAGGTCAGTCTGGTGAAAGCAGCATCAGGTTGTTGCAACACAAGCCCTGCCCTTTTTGTACAGGCATCATGATATCACATACATGTACAAAAGGGGCAGAGCATGTGGCATGAAGGCATGATGGTGGTTTTGTCATTCTGACCAAGCAGTAGGAACCTGCAGACATCCACGGTCTCACCCATGTCATGTTATTTCTACCCTTCAGTCCTTCCCCCCACCCCCAAATATTAAAGAAAGCCTGAGGTACCAAAGGGATGTCTACATCTGGTTTTATATGATCCATTCCAGCTCATCTTGTTTGTGTGTGTCAAGGAAGAAAGGAAGGAAGGAGACTATGCCTTAGGGAAAGGCTCAGTGTTTGCCACTGAACTGAAAAAATCTCTCTTTTCTACAGAAGATCTTTATTCTGATTATGGATTTTAACATAGAGATCTTAGATACTCAACACTGAAACCTTTGTTGACACTGAATCTTCAGGACCTCACAAACTACAAGGAGCAGTGCATAGAAACAGAAAGCTAGGATATCCTGTCTTTGCTTTTCACTCTGTTTGCTCCTTTGCTATGAGATTGCTATTCTCAGTGTCTTCTTTCTGTCTTTGTTCCAAGACACGCCCATATGGAGACTTTGCTCACTCTCTCTCCTCTTATGCATTTCCTTAAATAAGCCTCCTTTCTATTAAAGCTATGGACCTGTTTCTCTAATTCTCACACAGGCTAGATTCCTGCTGTCAGAAATATTCTCTCTCGCACACATCATTCATTTTCTCCAATGGTCCTTACCTGCTTTTTCCCAGGAACTTTCTCATGACTGTAATTAAACAAGATCCTATAAGGTCTACTGTGATCTCCCCTAATCTGTATCTTTTTAAGGCATGTCAAGCCAAAGCCAACCAACCAACTTTTATGAAATTCTCCATAAAATGACTGCAGCATTGTAAATATTTTTAGTTGGTGCCCTGAGTGGTCTGAGAAAAAATATTTTGAGGACTGCTCCACCACTATGATCCTCTCTGAACTGTAGGATTTTTATCTGATACCATGCTCTTGTCCATGAGTGATTTGGAGATGGACCATTTGTCTTTAGGACATTAGCAATGAGGTCAAAGAAGTCTAATAAATAAGTAATTGATCTACAAACAAAATACAGAGGTTACATGTATCTCATTTCTATAGTTTTAAATCTAGGAGATTTAGTCATTATTAAAAATGTTTTGCACTGATTCTTCTGGTCTCCCCTTTTAGAATATGTATCTCCCATAGCATGGAGATCTCCCTTCAGTTTCATAAGGTGAAATCCAACCAATTTCGTAGTCCATAGAACAGTGTCACAAGAGTTATGGTTTGCAGACCAAGTAATTTTACCCCATCAAGCCACAGAAAATAGCTTATTGCCATATCCTGAAACAACTGGGTTTTAAACACAGCAAACCAAACCAAAAATATTTATATGCCACTTGGACCATCAGCTGGGCATTCTTTAAACAATTAAAGATGGCACAAGCTTTAAACAGACCTGAGCATTGGTTTCAACTTTTTTGATCATTGACATAGCCATTATTATTCCTGGTGTTTTTGTTCATTAGATGTTTATACTGCCACAATCTTAAAACTCTTAGTGATATACAAAAATGAAACATAAAACATCCATGATACAAACAATAACCACCATTCATTTTAAAAGTAGAGCAATGCACAAAAAAAGTAGACATTAAATTATACCCTCCAAAGACCTCCATCTTAACTTGCTTCTTGAAGGCTATCGGAAGTCTAACTTCCAGGCGAGGTCTGTTCCATGACATGGAGACCATGGTTTTCATTACACACACACACACACACACACACACTTTACCATACTACAGAGATGAATAGTAAAAAAAGATCACAGGGTACCGAAGGAACATTTCTTTTCAGTGATTGATTTGTTGGGGAAAACATGACAATGACACCACCAGCACCTTCTCCATCCTTTTATCCTTTATAAAATGTGGGGAAAGCTTTGATTGGCATGTTTATACAGTAAAGCATCTATTCATTATGCCCGTCAGGCAAGTATTGTGGAAGATAAAAGGCTTTCTGTATTACACTTTCCTCTGCTGGATGAGTATCATGTTTTCCTGCTTCCCTACCTTCACCTGCACTTGTGCACTGAGTGTCAACGGACAATTTATCTGAGTATCTCTCCAATATTGTTGGGCTAACTAACTACAGTTTGAGCTTTCCGATGAGCTACACAAACTCTGGTATACTGAACTTAATGTAATGCATCCAGCCCCGCTGGTGCAGTGGGATGCTTTTAAGAAGTCCTCAAGCCAGCAGTCCACCTATTCATGTCCCTCCAGCAACTAATCTAATCATTAGCAAAGCAAGCCTCTAACAAAAGAATGCAATATGGTGTATTCCTTGTCCTTTCCTTATGGATTGGAAGTGACAAAGGTATAGTTATTTAATGCAAGGCCTCATTCTCTAAAGGGTTACGCATTGCCAAAGAAACAAACAGAGGAGTGATAAGTCAGTCCAGCAACCAAAAGCCAAACCTGTTTGAGTTCTAGGCAAGGTTACAGAGGGTGAAGGCAAGAAAGCAAAGGTCATAATCCAGGCAATGCAAAGTTAACACACCAGGAAAATCCATCAATTTACAACCGGTCAATATTGCTTCCAGAAATTATATGCTCTCAAGCAGAGAATATTTTATTAGAAGCTGTAGGTCCCCTGCTTGTGCTTCATTTGTGTTCATTAAGTCTAATCTGATGTGCTGGGTTACTCTTGAGTACACTTCCATTCCCAAGAACCTCTCGGGTACTTTTAGCACCTCCCTGCTTTCTGATATACAACTGTGATGGCTTTGTTCACTTAGGTTGGATGGATGGCTGAGTGAGTCTAGTTAGATCCCTAGTGGATTGGGGTTAGTGGGTGCAGATCCTGGTCCACATTCAATGTTAGAGCCTGATTTAACCGGTGCAGAAAACTTGCTGGAATCTCCTGAACAATCTTCCTTCTCTGAAGGGTCTTACTCACATGAGTCCATGACATTTCTATTCATTATCCTTCACCAAGATACTGTATTTCATACTCCAGGTTAGAGAATCACTCTTCTGGAATCTTCCCATTCCATTTTCCATCTCCTGTTAAGCTGCCAGATCACATTCCATAGCCATCAAATATGTTAAGACCTCACTGAGTGGTTTGTTCAGAAGGTATGTGCATCTATGTTTGGTCCTTCTGCAGACCTTTTAACTTCTCAAAATTTCCTTCTTCTGTGTTCAGGTGTTATAAGCAACACTCCTAGAAATTGAGGGGATGTGAGGTCATATCTTAGCAATGTGTAAATCATTCAGAGCTTGAAATATGAGCTCAGAACAAGCATTTCAACTGTTCCAAGGGAAGAACAAAATACCCCTGTTCTGAAGTTTTGTCTGAATTCCAGGTTGTTAAGCCCACTTTGTGCAGCCAATCTGCACCGTATTTGAAAGGTGAAGGATTGTTTGATGTGTGGGATGGAGTTTCCAGCACAAGAGGGCAAAGCTTTTTATGTTTTTATTATTATATTTATATCCTGCCTTTTTATGTATGCAAACATTTATTTTAAAAAATGCAAATATAAACATCCTAAAAGGACATCCAGAATAAAAGGAACAACTTTAATTAACAATTTAAAACTTGGCAATCAAGAGGTAATTTTCAAAATTTGAGGGAGTGGAAGCCAATCACACCTACCTGGAAGAATATTACTTAGACATAGGAGAAGGCCCATTTTTGTAAAGCAGGCAGGGTCTTTTCTGCTGATCTCAGTAACTGGGCAGGTCCACAGCAGGAGGGAGGTCCCTCAGAGAAATCCATGGCTAGAAAGGGAGAAGAAATCCTTCATGGGGTGGATTTTCAAGTGCAATGATGTAATTGGCTAAAGTGGAATCAGTCATTGCCCAAACAGTAGGCAACTGATGGAATCTGACATTGGCCATCCCGAACCCTTTTTAGCCTAAACACTAGATATAAAAATGAACATTTCCAAAAACGGCATACCAAAAGTACATATTAGAGGAAATTGTATATAACAACAAATTTATTTATTTATTTATTTATTTATTTATTTATTTATTTATTTATTTATTTGTATTTCAAATTTGGTCACCACCCATCTCACTAGGAAGTTGTTAGCAAAGTTGCCCCATTTAGTCTGCATGTGGAATACTGTGTTCTTGTCACCACAGTACAAGAAGACACTAGAACGGAGAGAAGAAACAAAATGGTAAGGGGCTTGAAGGCTACAGCCTACAAAGAATGTTTAAAAGAAGGCTAAAGAGAGGTAGGTTAGCATTCTTCCAATGTTTGAAGGGCTGTCACAAGGAAGAGAGTGTGGATTTATTCTCTGTAGTGCCCAAGGATAGGACAAGAATTACTGGGTGGAAGCTCTATAGGCAGAGATCCAAACTCAAAATAAGAAGGAATTTATTGATCATAAGAACTTTTAAACAGTGGAACAGTCTGTCTCCTGGAGACACAGTGGCTCATCACTGGGGAGTTTCAAGCAACGTTTGGTCAGCCATTTGTCTGGTCTGGTCTGAGGATTCCTACCATGAACAGTGGACTGGACTAGATGCAGATTTAATTCATTTTAATTGTCTGAAACTATAATGAACTAATTGAATATATGCCATATTGATACAAAATGGATTTAGACCAATCCAGACATTCTTACTGATGGTTTCTATTGAGGCAGTGTTTATACCTATTTTTTAAGCAGCTCTCAGGATAGGAAAAAACCATCTTTATGTCAGGCTTCATCCAGGTAAAGGATCTTGAGAAAGTCTCAGTGCTGAAGCACCGTTGGAGGCTGGGTGCGGTCAAGACAAAATTAAGTTTACAAATGCTAAAGAGGAAGTCTCAGACATGCTGTTTGTGACCAATGCACATGTTCCTCTGTAAATGGCTATGCCCAATGAGATAACAGCAAATATGCAAGGGACATCACTAAGAAGGAGTATATCAGTCTGTACATGCTTAGAACCTATGGAACATGACCATAGAATCACAGCGTTGAAATTACTATAGAGTTCATCTCATCTGGTCCATGCTCTCTGCAGGATCCACCAGTGCATCTCTGACAGAGGACCATCCAGCTTTCTTTGGAGAACTGATCAATCATGTGGCAACCTGTTCCATCATCAGAAAGGTTGTACAGTCAGGGATTTCTTCCTGATGTCTAGTCTAAATTTGTTTCCTTTGGGACTTAGTTCTGGTCTTGCTCTTTGGGACAATAGAGAATAAGCCCATTCTCTCTCCTGTGCAGCAACCCTTTAGATATTTGACATTTAATCAATCTGACATCTTGCCCATCCCATGTGCAGCATATTTCCACCTTTATTTTCATGATCACCGTTAATTGGCTTGTCAGGGCTACAGGAACAGTGATTAGAATTTATAGTACTAGCATTCAGTTGAGACTGAACTGATGACTTGATGTTAAATTCAAGTAGGATGTATATTCCCCCCCCCCCCCATATGGTCATCTGGTATGTGCTTGATCATCCCAACCTGTTGGACAGCCTGATCTAAAGGCAGAGTTGTGTTTCTGGCATCAGTGACCATTGTGATTTGCTCTGTGAGGTTTCCAATGCATTTACAAATCATTTTGAAACAGCAGGGGCAATTAAAAAGGGCTATTGATCATTACAATCTGACCAACTCCCTGGGGCATACTTACGAGAGAATGGCATTATTTGGGCTTTGTTGTCAGTAGCTGTTAAATTTCCACTCTGTTTCTAAAGGAAGAAAAAAGAAAGAGAGAGAGGGAAAACCCTGCCCATCGTGTTTGATTTAATGATCTCCTGTAGCAATACATTCCAGAGGTTTGACTCGCAGGCTACATAAAATAGCAGTTGTTTTAAATAGGTTGCCCTTTCATTTAATTGAGTGTCCCGTCGCTCTTGCAATCTGGGCAGAGTGAAGAAGAAGGCGCTGTGATGGGTCTTTCCTGAGACCTCTTTACAATTCTGAAAAGCTTGGTGAGGTTTCCTGCTGCTTCCTTTCCATCCAGGCTAAATCAATGAAAGCCATTCTGACTTTAGCAATCTCATCCAAAGTGTTTTTATTATGCCTGCCTTTGCAAGCCTTTTTTTTTTCCTTTTCCTTTTTTCTTTCTTTTTGCACAGTATCTTTTCAATCTGTGCTATTTTGCTCCGGGTGGTTTTGTAGCCCTATGGGAATTAACACATCTCTTCGTCATTGATTCGTTTGCTGCACTTCCCAGAAGTTCTTAAGCAACTCAGATCGGCAATCTGGAGCAATTCCATCATTTGAAGATTTTGTTTGAGAGAGTTTTGTGCATGGTATTTCAATCCTCCTCATAACTTAACTTTTCTTTTTGGGGGTGGGGGGGACATACTTATATAAACCAGGCTCTATATCTCAACATCACTAAGGATTGCCAACTTATGTCACTTTAGGGCAGGTATGGACAACTGAAACCAAGGGGCCACCTGTGGCCCTCCATCACCATGGATGGGAAGATCTGGCAGTTTCAGCCTCCTTTATGCCTTTGATTCCTTTATGCCTTCTTTCCTGAGCCTGGAAGAAGCTTGTAATACAGCCTTGAAACCCAGACCTCCATAATATCAGACTGACTGGGGGATTTAAGGGACAAAATGAATGTCTTGAGATTAAGGATGACATGGAAAATCAAGCTGGAAAATCAAGCTGAATAATATTAGTCATTTTCATTCTAGTGGTGTTATGATATCTCCTATTGAGCTATTTCTAGCTCCAGGTAAAAAAAAGTGAAGTTTGAGAAAGGTTGGCAACTCCTGCTCTAAGTCTTCAGACTTTTTTTTTTAATCACTTTTATTCTATTTATTTCTGAGTCAGACCACTGGACCTTCCAGCCCAATACTAACTGGCTGCTTCAGGTGAAAGGGGGAAAAAAAGTTTCTGTCATCAGGGTAAGTCTCAGACCCCTGGCTGAAGCTTGGAATAATTTTGTCCCCTTGAAAATATCTAGTTAGAAGAAACATTTCTGCACAACATTTCTGAGGCACTCAGACTGACATTACTGCCTTCTTGTATAATTCTCCAGAGAAAGCCTTTTTTTCCAAGCCAATTACCATTGGTGGCAACTTCCTTGTAATTATATGTATGGATGCTTCCAACTCTGGACAATGAATGATATCCAAACGATGTTAGTCAAATCCATTGAAATCACAGGCATAATTGAATTATGATTTGCGCTCTACTGATTTCAGTGAAGCTTAAATTCAGCTGATTAACCTTAGATCCAATTCTCTCTCTGTGTGTGCATGTTTTTACTCTCCATCTTCCCTGACTTCTGGAGCCAACCATTGCAGTCCTTTTGGATGGGAGTAGCCAACTTTTAGAAAACAAGAACATCACCTCATCTTTTGGAGGTCTTCAAGTACTACAAAATGTCACACCTATGGACAACGCCAAACAAACCTTTTGGGAGGAGGGCAGGAAATGTTGTTCTCTTTGAACATTATTTTAGGACTTCTATTACAGTTTCACGAATGTCCCTTCTCAAAAATGTGAAAAACTGTGCTATTATTTTTAATAGTTAGAGTCAGAGGAGCTGTTCAGGATCACAAAAAGGTGATTCAGAGTCTACTTTTGACCCCAGGGCTACAAATTAGCCACCTCTGTTTTCAAGGCTGAGTCTGCTGGAGCAAAATTATAAGACAATTTGAATGTGGCTAAAGCAACATGCAAACCCTGACCAGGAGTTTAGCCTGAGAATGATGGGAATCTGTTGCTGTCTGCCTTCTGCAAGTAAATACTTGCCATTTTCAGGAGGTGTACAGACTGGGCGTCCTTCACTGTCCAACCAAATGGACTGTTAGATAACACAGTTGTGACAAGCAATCAATCCAGATGGTAAGAGAAACTCCTGTGAGCCGACAGGTAGGAATTAAACTGACAAGAGCTACTTTTATTTTAATCGGGAGTTACACAAATTGCATGGCATGCTTAATTACCCTTGATTAGCTGAACATCAACCTGCAAAATGCCAATTTCACAGTGGTCTTGGAGAAGTAGCCAACATGCCCTTCAGTTCCTGCTGAGGAATGTGCTGGAAGGGAATACTTCCTTTAAGATGTGAATCTGCGTATTGCAGAGGAAGGAAGCTAACAGACAGCCTAATACAGGGTGCCTTCTGCTGGCTTTTTGAATGCAAATCCCAGCTGTCAGAGCTTAATTAAAAAGTACCAGTCAGCACTATTTAACAAATGGAAGAACACTAAATGGTAGGTTACTTGGGGTGGGGATGGGGGGATGTGTGCAATTTCTAAATCTAGTAGGTAGGATGACAGGTATGTAATTATCATCTGATCAAGGAAGGGATGGGAAAGTGATGGCAGTTCCTGAGCTGGTGGAGCCTTGGCAATATTACACAGCCCCTTTGTAAATCTATTGCTTTCCAGAGAAAGCCTTCTCTATGCAGCGTAGCCCAACCCTCGTAGGAATGCAGAGCATTCTGCAGAGGGAGCTTCACAAAGAAAAGGTTGGCATGATCTTAAATGTACTCGTCTCCCACCTATGGCATGGCTCAGATCCAAAAGGGACTTGGTGGGTAGAAAGCGATTGAGAAGCTGTCACTAGCTGCTTTGTAGGCTGTTCATTTCCACTTATTGGGTGAGCTTGAGTATTTTAATAGCTCTTTTTTACACAAAAGCGGGGTGGTGGTGGTTAGAAAATGGCTATCTTTGTCACCCATTTGTTTTTCTAACAGTCAGGATTTCTGTATAAAATTAACTTTCAAGTATGCAATAATTAACTCTCAAATATGTAATTCGTATTTTAAATTCCTGAGGAACCTAAAGCATCTTTCAAGTCAAGCTCAACAGCTGGTGATTTCAAAACCTTGTGGTTTTCTTGATGGTTGGTTAGTGCCATCTTTCAGGATTTGTTTTCTTCCCTGGGATTTCCTGATGCTCTCCTCACCAAGTACTCAGCAGGTGTGACTGTGTTTACCTTTTGGAGATCAGCAAAAACTGACTTGGTGTTGCCTTGGGGAAACCTTCTCTCAAAGTCCAATTCATTGTTTGTCATGTAACTTTCATCTGTGTAAACATGCCTTCCCCCAAATATCTACCCATTTTTAAAATGAAGGCTTCAGAAATGTATGTTTTGGGGGCAAGGTGGATGGACTTAGTTATAGCTGCAATGGGTGCACCATTGGAAGATCTGAAGAATCTGGTTGGGAACAGATATTCCTGGAGAAAATCTATCTATATTATCACCACTGGCTTTATGGCACATTCTCTCCCTCTCCCTCTCCCCCTCCCTCCCTTCCTCCCATCTTCTCTCTCTCTCGCTCTCTAAACTTTTGTGACAAATATTGTGTGAGATTTTGTTTGTCCAGATAAAGATCATCATGTTGTTGCTTGATACACAGTGCATAATTCTACACAACAGCATGTAGCCAACCTTGGTTGATCTTGAAAGAGTCAATAAAGATTGGACTTAACTATAGCTTCAGTGAGTTACTATGTATGAGAGAAGCTGTCATCAGACTTGCCTTCTCTCTTTTAATTTTTTAATCTTTACTTTCCCTTTGATTCTTCTCCTAGCATTCCTACGGTCTCTCACTTCTATCAGCTTCATCCCTTGTAGAGTATATTCTACTTCCAAGCTGCATCCACTGCTAGTGTAAGATAATGATCCCACAACCTATCTTGACCAACAATTTTACTTGATAAGTAGACAGCTGTGTTCACACAACACAGTTAACTATGCCAGTTCAAGACCTGGAGGTTACATTTGTACAACATGTTAAGTTTGGAATATTAACTTCAGTTTTGTTTCCTTTAATAGATCATTTGTTGGTGTATAGTTCAATGTATTGTGTTAAATATACAGAGGGTTAAGTATGTTGAGTGACTAGAGATGTCCATCTAGCTTCTGTTCCCACAGTGGCTGACTAAATGCCTCTGGGAAGAAGTGGCTGTTCTGCAAACAATGCCATTCCCTTTTGTGGTTAGCACCTTATGAAAAGTGAAGAAGGAAGAAATCATCAGATGAGCCCATAGATATTGACCACTTTTCCCCATCATGACTTTGGTCAATTCAGGCTTTCACATTAAGCCTACCAGTCTTAGTCACACCCATGCCACCTGCAGTATTCCCTGTTAACTTTGATAATTATTAATTATTAATTAATTACTATAATATTGTGTGTGTGTGTGTGTGTGTGTGTGTATACCACTTAGTTTGGGCACATTTTGGTCAGTATGCCAAGTGCAATAAAACCCCAGATTTACTCTAAGCATGCTCACATTATTTTAAGCAAGTTAAGACCTCTAGAAATTACCTTGTAAGCAAAATAAAGTGTTGCCCTCATTCCACCAACTAGAAGGTACATACAATGTTGTGATACAACCTCAGGACTGCCCATGAGAATTCTGGTTTAACTTGTTCTATGATCCATTTGTTTATTTTCTATGGCGATTCCACAGTATTCTTTGGCAATGAGACTTTCCCATACCAGAGTTCAAAAATGTCAATACTCTTTCTGTCCTGCTTTTTCAAAGTCCAAGTTTCATTTTCATGAAGTATCAGAGGAAAACCATTGCTTGCATGATCCTCATCTTTGTAGTTATAGTCATAGTTATAGTTATATGTAGTTATAGACATATTACAGCATCTGATTATCTTTTCTAAGGCCTTCATCGCTACCATACCACATGCTAATCTGTGGTATATTTCTTGACTGCTTGTTCCTTTACTGTTGATGACTGATCCTAAAGGTTATCCACCACTTCAGTTATCTTCATTGCCAATTCTAAGGCTGGAAGCTGCATCTGTTGTTATTAGTCTGGTCAAATTTTAATTTAATATTAGTTCCAGTTTTTTCATTGTGCTCCTTGAGTTTCATTACTAGTGCTTACAGATTATTTGCATTTTCAGTTATTAGAGTAATGTCATCAGTGTCGTGCAGATAATTGAAGTTTCTTTGATTGTGAATCTAAATGTAAATAATAATAATAATAATAATAATAATAATAATAATAATAATAATATAGCAATAATGGCACATTGGAATATCTGCAAGAAATACCATTTGCCTGCAACAAGAACTGGTGGGACCACAAAACAGACAAAGTAATAGAAAATGAAGAAGCCAAAGTGCTCTGGGACTTTAGAATTCAAACAGACAAGCTCCTGCCATATAACACCCCAGACCTAACAATTGTTGATAAGAAAGGCAAAAAAGTCCGGATAGTGAATATTGCAATACCCGGAGACAGCAGAATAGAAGAGAAAGAACTGGAGAAAATCACAAAATAGAAAGACCTGCAAATAGAAGTAGAATGACTATGGCAAAAGAAAGCAATGATAGTACCAATAGTAATAGGCACCTTGGGTGCAATCCCAAAACATCTGGAGCACCACTTGAAGACCATCGGCATTGACAAATTCACCATCAGTCAATTGCAAAGGGCAGCTTTACTTGGAATAGCTTATATCCTGTGACAATATACTTAACATCATCAAACAACATCTGCCTATCCCAGGTCCTTGGGAAGACTTGACAGGTAGATAAAACTACCAAATCCAGTCTAAACATCTGGCTGACTGTGTGACCAACCATAATAACAATAATTCAAATAACCTGCACTACAGGTATTTATGATTTTTGTTCTTTCTTCTTGATGCGCATTCACCCCGATTTTTCTGTGCAATCGGGCCAGGCGCAGAAAGGTCCTCTTTCACCCAGTGTTTCAAGTGAAGTGATACACATCAAAGGAAAGTCCTTTCTTTCAGTTGTGGAGCTTTACCATTGCGAATCCCTATGTACAGGGCTGCAGATTGCTCTCTGAATTCTCTTTATGACACCCAGTAAAAGCTTTTGTCTTCCTGCTGGCTTTTGAAGTCCTCCAATTCTTTTGATGCTATCTTTCCCATTTGACTGATGGATACCTATTATATGCCATTCTGGATGCCTGTAATGCTGCCAATTCTTAAAAAAAAAAAACTTTTTTGGGGGGGTTGAAGTCAGAGTTTATGCAACTACATCAAGTAAATAATTAAATCAACAAAGAAATGAAATACTAAGGGGAGCATGCACACGGTGCTTCTAGAGCTCTTAACTGCCAGCTCTTTCTGTGTATGAGCTCATCTAAGTATTTCTCTGTTCCATTCCAACACAAAAAGAGTGATCCAGGATGGATCACTGCACAGTGTCATTATTTCATGCTGATATTCTATTTGCCATTACAGGGAAAGTTGGTGGGGTCTTGGGAACCATAAGCTTGACCTAGCACGACATTACTTCCATTCTTGGAGCCCACTGTGAATCAATGGCATCTTTTCATTTGATCTGGTAAAGCAGGAATAAAGCTGGGAGGCAGAGGCGACACCATGCTGGGAAGATACTAAAAAATTGGATGGACTTTATAGAAAATAACATACAATTAAAATTTGACTAATGAGGGATGAGTGGAAGAGCTAAAACAAAGCACAGACGACCCTTAGGAGGGTAGGAGTACAGTGGAGAACAAATCATTAAAGAACATAATAAGCAGGGAAGAAGATGAAGAATATTAATTGCTCTGGAAGGGTATAATTATGAGTAATGGGATGATAACATAAAAGAGAATATTTAAGCCAGTCAATAGGAAGAGCTACCTCTTGGTGTGAAGTCTAGGAAGACAGAAGAATGCACAGACATAAATAGCAGGTGAAATGTTTTCCAGGAAATGTTTTGTAGATATTGTTGTTGATTTGGCTGCATGCAAGATGGCATGAAAAAAGAAAAAAAAATCCTATTATATGTATATGGGAAAGCTTATTTGCAACACATAGTGGTAGACAACAGTATCATATCTTCCCTTGAAAATATTTCATTTTTTACCCTTAATATGTACCAAGAATTGCTAAACTAAGAGCTGTAGGAATCTTGGACTCTACAAGAAACTAAGAGTGGGTTGTCTTTGACCTGAAAGGTCTGTGAAGCCTTCAAGGATCCAGTGATTGCATTCATAAATTATGACAAGTAAGGTCTGAGTGACTGGTTTTGACTGTAATCCAGGTTCCAGCTGACCAGGTTCGGATAATGACAACGGTGACTTGAGAATAAAATAGGATTCAAATCCAGGGCTCTAGTTCTATTACTAAGAGCCTATCCTGAGAACTATGCTACCTAGTGCTGGCAATAGATATAATGTTGCTTCCCCATCCCCTGCCAGTTCTCATTCAATTTAATGAAAAACAATTTACGTGTTCACCAGCCAGGAGGGACATGGATCTAATATAAAGGTGGCCAAGCTCATCAGCCCAAGAACTTTGTCCCCTTCCTCAGGAGTCACAGACTCAAATTCATCCCAGAAAAACAGACCGGAACCTACTTGCCCATTCACACTAATGCTGAGCGAATCTAAGTGATTTCATCCACTAGATGTTCAGAAGACTCTTCACAGCGACCCACTAAACAATCCTGTGGACTGTCCCTCCCCAACAAGGAATCAGACATAAAAAAAGGGCTCTGGGTGACTCTCTACAGATGCAAGAAGGTCAGAGAAATAGTTACCTTCCATTGCTCATATTGCTACAATTAAATCCGTATATTAGATCAAAAGATATAACTGTGCACACTTTGAAAATGGTTTAGAAGAGGTGCTGCTGACTTGCTTGAGCATAGCACCTGTCTACCATTCATTAAAGCAGCTCCTCTCTTTTCAGGCTTTTGCACGAGCTTGAAAAGGGGTAGCTGCTTTAAGGGACCGATTCATTCATATTAAATTTTTCAAGTTCTTGGGGAAGCTGCAGGAAGGAGGACTACTTTAATAAATGCAGAAAAGTGTTCTGCCTGTATTCACACCACATCCAAAATACTTCTTGTATATAATTTTCAAAGCATGCAGAGTCAGTAAATTGAGAAAGGATCATGTGAGAATATACATTTTTGTGAAGTGATTTCAACCATAACACAGCTTTGTTTTTCCCTCTAAGGCTAACTTGATGTGTGAAAGAGGGGTTTTGGTTGTTGTTGATGTGCCAGTTGAGGAAGGAAGAGTGAAATTGCCTTTACCACAGTCCTAGTAAAACTCAATCATATGAATGAATGAGCTTTTTCGGGAAAAAAAATCCTTTTAGTTGTTTGCAATGTATTTAGTGTCCTGTGTAGTATCATCTTCAAAATAAAGAGTTTCATCAGTGTAGTAACATTTCTTAGAGGAATGGCAGAGCGATGGGAAGCCGTGCAAATCCTTCTTAAAATTCAACCAAGTTAAAGTCAGTGGTTTTTTTCTTTCAGTGTCAGCTCTAAGTCTGTGCTAAATCAATTCTGTGTTAATGTTATATTTAACTGTAGTATCTGGCAGTGATCTGGAAGGAAAGATCCAATTCTATCATGACAGACAATTAAAGAAGCATTTCCTTCCTCACTATGATTTATTAACCTATGAAACCTGAAAGAAAATGGAATTGCCATCTTTTGGGATAAAGTGGGATACATTTTAGGGAATGACTACATTACACTGTTGTCATTCAAAAAGGGATTTATTTCATTGGCTTGATAGAAACGTAATATGTATTTGACACTATGCACCTGATCCATTATTCCAAATTAAAGGTATTTTGTCACACTTAATTAGATACTTTAAAACCCAGTTTAGCTATAATCTGTGCATTATACGTATATCTTCTTTTTCTTATTCAGAATCTGCATCTCATTATATGTACAATGCAACAATAGCCACAACCCCAAAAAACAATGGTAGGCATAAGCATTATATCCTTAAAAAGTGCATTTTTTATACTATTAGGCCATTGTTGTTTAATGTCTGTATACCTGTTAAATTGCTGAGAATGCTTTGGGATTGTGGCAAAACATGAATATAATGAATGAATGAAAAGATAAGGTTAGCCTTGTTGGATCAGATCAAAGCATATCTTAGTCTAGCACTTTGTTTCTCATAGTGGTCGACCAGATTCCTTTGGGATGCTTACATGCAGAAGATGGCAACATATTCTACTCCCAGATTGATCTTTTGAGGCATCTTGCACCCAATCCAGAAGTAATACTGAGTCTTCAGGGCTAATAGCTGTCCAAGTATGGGTCATCTTCATGTCTAATGTAATGAATTCCACTGTTAATTATGTGTCGTATGAAGGTCTTGCTTCTTTCTGTCTTAAATCTCTCCCCAATCGTCTTCATAAGATCACCCCTAGTGTTAGTGTTTTGAGAAGGGGAGAAAAACTTCTTCCTGTCCACTTTCCCCATGCCATGCATTATTTTTTTACAATTCATCATATCTTCCCTCAGGCACCTTCTTTCTAAACTAGAGTCCCAAATGTTCTAGCCTTTTTTCATGTAGAAAGTGTTTGAGCCACCTGGCTATTTCTGGTCTTTTTCCAGCTCTATTGTAATCATTTTCAAACGTGATACCCAGAAATGTACACAGTATTCCAGATGTGATTTTCCATTAAAGGCATTACGATGTTGACAGTTTTATTTTCAGGCTCTTTTCTAATGATCTCTAGAATGGAATTCGCCTCCTTTACAGCCGCCACATACCAAGTCTTCATCGAGCTAGCCATTATGATCCTAAAACCTTTTTTACCTGGTCAGTTACAGGACAATATTTAGAAAGATAAACATCATTTTGATCTACCTGGTATCGTGTTTTTTGTGGACGTTACTATGGGTCAGTCAAATGGTGCTGAGTAACACAACAGGTCATGCAAGACAAAAGTTCTTTTGGGATTTGATTTCAGCTATAACAATGTGTCAAAAGGTTTGAATTATGAATCTTGTTGATGAGCAAATCTGGAATATATTCCCAGAAAATGACAACAAAAGAATAACATTGTCATTTGTCTTTGATCTCTTGGATCCAATCAAATGTCCTATATATGAGGCAATTAGATAGGATTTTTTTTTCCTTCCCCCATCTGAATGTTCCAAAGCCACGTTAACACACTCATGAATTATCAGCAACAAAGATGTTCATGAGCCAAGACAGAATTTTCATACCAACCTTTAAATAATAAAAGCAGCACCCATTTCTTTAAGGTGTAGCTTTAATTAGTTTTCTTTAGCAGATGCAGACTCATCCACTATAGACAAAATTATTTTAAAATGCCTTATAAATGGGGAAAAATAAATTATATTTGGACATGTTCTTAAAAATAAGAGAAGTGTTCAATGTACGATTCACTGGGATGATAACAGTTGTTAAAGGACTTAAAATCTATTCATTAATGTACCTGCTACAGAAAACTAACAAAAGCTACACCTTATGAAAAGTGTAGCCACTAAAACCTCCTTTTTTGCAATGGGGAAAAGCTGCTACCCTCTCCCCACTTTTTTTTGCAGTAGGCAAATATGGAGTTAAATATCTACTTTAAATATGCTATGCTTCTGTAGGCATTTGGGTTACCTGGATTTTATTCCTACTTAAGAATGAATAAACTGCTAAAAACAAAACCAACCAACCAAAGAAATGTCAGTACAGAGGATTTTTAGTCCTGTATTGTCCTCCACCTGAAGAAACAGACTAAAAAAAGAAAAAAGGAATTCCGTATTACATTTGCAACATCTTATAACATGGCGCTTTGTATATATGTTCTTCGGTTAATATAAACTGCCCATACCACTTTTTTAAACAAATTACCCCATTTTTTTTTTACATGTATATTTCCCTAATACAGGCTTTTAAAATGCAAATTTCCCAAATGTAAGATTTTTGAAAAAAAATCGTAAGTACTGTTTGCATGCAACACTAGTTAGGCTTGGTGTGAACCAAGTGTTCATGTCATGTTGATGTCTGGTGGGATTGAAATGGCAGGATTCATAAAAGGAATTCTTTTATATCCTCTGCTGCTTCCTTCCTGAATTTGGATGCAACCATCTTGGCTGCATATGAATCTGTGGTCACCTCTGAATGACAAATACATAGAGAAAAAAGATGATTAGATTCAGGCACAGCAGGAAGGAAGGAAGGAAGGAAGGAAGGAAGGAAGGAAGGAAGGAAGGAAGGAAGGAAGGAAGGAAGGAAGGAAGGAAGGAAGGAAGGAAGGAAGGAAGGAAGACTGCTGGGTGGAATAATGGGTGGAATTAATAATGGGTGGAAATGTTTTTTTTTTCCTTCTCAGAAGAGAGTTCACAAAAAAAAAAAAAAGTACATGGACAGAAAGGAAAAAAGAATGCAGAGAAACAGAAAGAAAGAAAATGCTCAGCACTGAAAAACAGAGTGCTGGTGTATCCAGATTTCTGAAACAGTGTCTGATTTAAGAAGGGGGAAGCTTCCTACAGATTTTATTAGCTAATAGATTGATGCTTATAATTCTTACTATTTGTGGTATGTGGTATTACTTTTAGATGCTGCTCAATTTAGAGTTTCCCCTCAAATGTGTCCTAGAAATATTTTACATAAATCTATAAGCAGAAAATTGTTCTTGAGAACAGCAAATGCTACTTAAAGGTGTGCATTTGGAAAATATCAAATATATGTTGCAGCAAGTAAATATTGTAAAATACTTACAGATGAGGGAGACATAAATTATATTTCAGCATGTTCCAAATCCAAATGTTCCATATTATTAGAGTATACAGTATTAGCAAATTATATTAGCAGACATGAAGTGCATATGGAGAGACAGGGGAAGAAGAGGGCAAATTGACCTGGTCACAGAGAGATTTATGTGTAGGAAGATGGCAAAGCTTAACCTTAATCTGGAAGTCCCCCCCTTTTGTGTGTGTGTGTGTGTGTGTGTGTGTGCGCGCGCTTTTGAGTCATTGTTAACTCCTGGTGACTGCCTGGACTAGTCCCTGCAGAGCTGGTTTGACATTGTCTCCTTCCTAGAGCTGAGAGTGAGTGATTGGCCCAAGGTCACCCAGCTGGTTTTGTATCTAATTCCCATGTAGACCTCATGGTCTCCTGCTTTCTAGCCTGGTGCCTTAACCACTACACCAAACTGGCTCTCAACAAAAAAAGAATAGCCAGAGTAAAAGAGGAAGAGGTATAATAGATGGGGAGGGAGGTTGGAGGAGTTGGACAACATGAGAAGCTGAGAGAGTGATTCAAAAATAAAAGCTGTTGGAGTAGAACCAGAGAACCAGAACCAGAGAATCCTAGGTTTAAATGGACAGGGTCCTCCAGTAGACAGGGCCCTCTGGGCTATAAATGCCCCCACCTGTCAATTAGATCCATGCCCATCCTGGCTCATTAAGGCAGCTCAGGAGGTGATGTGTGGGTAGGTCCAGGCAATGGTGAATTCATCCTTGAGAGAGGGAGTGTTTCCAGCAGCCCTTAAAGAGGCGCTGGTACACCCCCTCCTCAAGAAACCATCACTGGATCCCACTGTACTGGACAATTTTCATCCAGTCTCCCACCTCCCCTTTTTAGGGAAGGTGGTTGAGAAAGTGGTGGCATTGCAGCTCCAGAGGATGCTGGATGAAACAGATTTATCTGGACCCTTTTCAGTCAGGTTTCAAGCCTGGATATGGGATGGAAACAGCATTGGTCACACTTTTGGACGATCCCTGGCAGGAGTGGGATGGGGGTAGTGCATCCATCCTTACTCTTCTTGACCTCTCAGCGGCTTTTGATACCATCAACCAAGGTATCCTTTTGGACTGGCTCAGGGAGTTGAGGGTGGGCAGCACAGTCTTGTGCTGGTTCACCTCCTTCCTCCAGGGTCAGTCCCAATCATTGCTGATAGGGAGTGAGAGGTCCAGCCCGTGGCCCCTCCTTTGTGGGGTGCCACAGGGTTCAGTACTTCCCCCACTCCTTTTGAACATCTACATGAAACCACTGGGTGAGATCATCCACCACCATGGGATGAGGTATAATATGCAGATGATAGCCACTTATACATCTCCATTCCAGGTGACTTGAGTGATGCTGTGATTACCCTTTCGCAGTGCCTGGAGGCTGTGGGGGTCTGGATGGCGAACAACAGGCTTCAGCTGAACCCTCGTAAGATGGAGTGGTTGTGGGTTGGGGGCTTCTCTGTATCCAGAAGTTTACCATCTTTGTTGTTTTATTGTAAACTAAAATAAATAAAAATAAATCTATCCTCAGCCATCCTACTGCATAGGATTGTTCTATAGGGGGAAAAAAACTGGAAGAGGGAGTATCATACACAGTTTCCTGAGCTCCTGAAGGAAAGGGAGTTTCAACATCTAAATAATCAACAAACTCAGCCATCAATTTTTTTTTTGTATGTATGTATGTATGTATGTATGTATGCATGCATGCATGTGTATATATATATTTCCTCTATGGGCTAGCAAAATCACCATCCTCTGCCTCCTTGAGATGTTTAAAATTGAGAAATTGTTCTGAAAATTACTTTATCCTTGCAAGCGATTTTCAGATGTTCTTTCTTTTTAGCATTTTGTTTAAAAGTTCTGAATTATTCACAGGGGCATGAAGCTGTCCCCACAGATTACTCTTGGTTGCACTTATGGGAGTACCTTAACAATGAAGCTGAATCACATCTCCAGGCGATCTGGGAAATGTAGCTAACAGAAAATGGTGAAAGAGCCATCTGCTAGTGTGTAGAATTGCAGGACTTAAAAATGGAAAGGAGAAGGAGAAGGATGAGAAGGAATAGAAGATTCTTTGTCCACTTTGTGAAATTAAATAAGGTAAATGGGGAAAAGCCCATCTCGTAAAGTTTGGTATTTTCTTCACCCCAAAGAATCAAAAGAAAAAAAGTGGGGGGGGGGAATATTTTTCAGAAATTGGGGGTTAGGATGTTGGTTGCTTTAACGTAAAGCCTACCAAATTGAATGGAAAGAGAAAAATGGAATTTTTCACAAGAGATCTTCCTGGCCGGACTGTGAATAGGGATGTGCAAAATCTTTCATGCATGAACTGTTCCCTGTACTAACCAACCATTTCTGAATGATCCATGCCTGAAACACACATGGATCTATGTTTTGGTCTATGTGTGGAATGAAACGGGTCTCTTTTGATCCATGTGCAGAATGAAATAGCGCTGTTTTCATCTGGGAAGAAATGTTCTGGGGAGAGTGTAGGAAAAGCCAAGGACTTGGTAGCTGACGGTAGGCACAGAAGGAAGAAAATGGAAGTGGTGGGAAAATTGGGGTTAGCAGTGGGATATGATGTGGTGGGAGTGGCTAAAGGGAAGGGGAGAAGGGGTAATGTGTGCCCTGAAATCTGTTTCAGACCCAACCTGGAATAGCTGAAGAGGTCTGGTTTTCAGTTCTTCCAAACCATGGATGACCCAAAATGGTTGGGCCGAACTTTCTTTGGTTTGTTCTGTGCTTGAAACAACGCATATTTCCCATTCCTTGCACGCTCTTAATTGGGAAGGATTAAAAAAAAGTGGGGAGATAGGGAAAGTGAACGTGCAATATTAAACAATTGAGGGAGCTAGTCTTTGCTAAACTGGGGTTCTCCAAAAGAAACAATACTGTACCAAACTAATAGAAATAGAAACAGAAGCAGAATAAGAACAAGAACTGAAAACACAAATTAAAACTGCACAAAGCACCTGGAACAGATGGACTCATCTCAGAACAAATTAAATAGGGAGTGTTAACACTCCATTAGGAAATTCACAAGTTAATGATAAGGATAGCCAAAAAAGCAAATCACTGCTTGATGAATGGAAGGAAGCTGTCAAACATTCAGCAATTAAAGGATTTAAATATGTTGTCACCAGTCATGCTGAGCTGAGCTTTGGTTAAGAAAAAAAACTTTGTTCAATACCTTATTTCCTGCATTATTAAAAGCTTTCTTTACAGAAAAGTAGCAAATCTTTTTAAAATATCCAATATAATTTATGGATTTCTTCAATAATCCATACTATGCTGCCAAGTAAACTCTCCTTCCAATCTAAACTAGACTCTTGGTGACTTCATGAACACACTGGTGCAGTTCTATTGCAGTGTTACAAAAGTGCTTTGCCACTGTCTCATTTCACAATTTTCCATTTTAGCTGACAACACTAGTTTCCCTGGTGGTCTCCCATCCAAGTACTTAGCAGGCCATACTCTGTTTAGCTTTCCAGCCCTGGAAAGTTGGTCAGGTGCTACTGTCTGCTGATACATAAAATGTTGAAAGATAGATCAAAAGGATTGTTCAAATATTGTGTCATTCACCTAGTTTGTTTCTCAGAGAATGGGGATTTGATTCATAGTTCAGTCTCAATCTCAACATTACTTTTCGGTGCACCACCTGATCTAGGGAATGTCCTCCTTGAGTTTTTGTTTGATTTCTATTATATTCCTATGTGGCATATTTGCTTACCAGACAAGGCCATATAGGATACATTGTGCCATCCGTCCCATTGCATCCATTCTCCTGTGATCAGGATAAGCTAGCTGGGATCAGATTTGGCACAAACTATCAGTCCTGGTCACTGCTGAAAAATAACCCCCCAGGGAGAATAGAGTTGTATAGCCAAATTGTAAACCAGAGTCTTCACGGGGTGGTTAATCCCATCCAGCATGATATTCTATTCTTGGACAGATTAAGTAGATATTGGTAGGGTTTGGGCTCTTCAAACTGTATCTATAGATATTTTAAATGAGTGCATAATATATTATTTTCTCTGCCTTTCAATTAACCAAGAGTATGGATTTAGAAGGGGAAGGGGAGATCAATGATCTTGCAATGTTGATCCACTAAGCATATACACTTCATGACCACGGAAGAAAAAGAAAAGAAAAGGGGGTGTCCCCAGACCACTCAAGCAGTCACATGGGCATTTTGTAAAATTAAAGAAAAATTTCCTGCAGGTACTCTCCAGGGAAAGTGTACTTCCCTTTCTTCCCTTCCCCATGCATTTTAAAAGAAATGTTCCCATCCTGTGAAAAATAAGCAAATTTTTGTACTCAATGCCTGTTTTGAGTGGAGTTGGGAATTTCACAAATGCACAGAGCAAGATTTACACAGTTCCTGAAAGGGATACATCAGTTCAGTTTCAAAAATGAAAACTCTATTGTGAACTTGGATAGTGGGACAGTTTATATCTAGATAGGGCAATGTTTTGGGACAGGAAAGAACTATAGGTTCCATGGAGCCCTGTGAGGGTTCCACCTTTTCTCTGACACACCAATGCCAAGAGAAGTCGCAGCCCACCCATAGTGGGCTGCATGTCAAGAGTTCTCTTGATGGTTGAAATCAACATATTTACTGCAAGCCTTTCATGGAATTAAACTTCAATGCCAGTGTTACAGTATTTCACTCTTTTCATAACAGTTGATTGATTACATGCCATCAAGTCGTTGTTGACCCTTAGAGACCACATAGATAGATTTTCTTATGATGTTCTGTCCCTAACCTGGTCCTTCAGCATTTCCAACAGCACCCCCATTACCACTGTTACTGAGTGTATCCACCTTGCCACTGGTTGTCCTCTTCTTCTGTTTCCTTTCATCTTTCTCAGCATTAGAGCCTTCTCCAGAGAGCTGGGTCTTTGCATAACATGTCCAAAATAGGATAATTTGAGCCTGGTCATATATGTCTCAAATGAAAACTCTGGGTTGATTTGTTTGATGATCCATTTGTTTGTTTTCTTGGCTGTCCACAGTATTCTCAGGAGTCTTCTCCGACACCAAAGTTCAAAAGCACCAATATTCTTCCTATCCTGCTTCTTCAAAGTCCAACTTTCACTTTTGTAGAGTGTCACAGGGTTTGCACAATACTGATCTTTGTAGGTATAGACACATCACAGCATTTGATTTCATAACAAAGAGTCTGAATATTTCCCTGTCCAACCTTTCCATTTCCCTGAGTGAAACCCATTTCCAAAACAAAACAAAATGAAATCCCAGAATATTAAATTGAAAGGAACAGATGACAATGATGACACCAGTGATGAGCTAAGCTTGACGGGCAGACATTGCTTTGCAATGGAAGCCAGTGGCAAGTTCCAGACAGCAGAATAAAAACCCGGAGGACTTCTGTTCATGCAAATATCTTATTCCAAAACTGTACGAACTGAGCCAACAGCTCCTCATGTTCATTTAACTTTACTGCACATATCATCCTCAGTCCCACTGTGAAGGGACAATGCTACCATTTTTCTTGCCAGCAGAGGTCTTGTTTTGCCTGGAATTTAGAAGGAAATGATTCAGGATATTAAATTAGATTTCTAATTGACAAGAAGGCTGAGCTACAATGAAAGTATGCAGAGTGACAGAAATGTTTCAGAATTGCACTGCTGAAAACATCTCCATTCAGGAAAGACTGTTATACCTGTGACCTTTAGACTTGCAGACACAACTGAATCTTGCCAAAGGAACTGCTCATATAAAGTGGCTGAGTTCACACAACAAACCTAACCAGCTCAGTTAAAAATATAGTGGCTGCATTGATACAGTATGCTAAGTTTGGATAGTTTTAATTTCACTTTCTTGCCTTGTAGTTTAGCCTGGTGTACAAACCTAACCCAATTTTATTTCAGTGTATTATGCCAGCCTAGAAAATAAGCTAATTCATTAACCAAATTAAGTATGTTTGGCAAATCACATCAGGGTGCATTCTCCTTCTACCTTTAAAAGGAATTTAAAGATGAAATAAAATATAAACACAATCCAAAATAAATCAATCTTTTTCTTCCTATTTTTAAAATAAGCCTTCTCAAGTTTAGATGATTTTACTGTAAATGTCATTATAATGTAGGATGCTACTAATATTGCATCATAAAGCAATTTTACATTCCTGTCCCATTAGAAATTAGTCTTTTACATGTCTTCAAAGCTAGTGCCAAACATTTGCAACAGATGCAACCACATCTTTGCAATTAGCATCAAGTAAAAAGGTCAGAAATTCCATTGGTTCATTTTAACCGGATATTTAACTAATAGAGGAATAATAACTCTGGCTCTCATATCCTTATAAAAAATACAAGAAAAGGGCACATGAATCATATGTTTCTATTCCAGCTTCTTTACAAGGGTAATCTTAACTTTGTTTCCATCCCATTAATTAAGAAATTTTCAAATTTTGGGAAGAAGTAAAAGAAGATGAAAGAAAAGAGGGGAGGGGCAGAGGAGGAGGAGGAGGAGGAGGATCCATTTTTTTCTCACCACAGAAAAACAATCTCTTTCCAAATGCTTTATCAGAAAACTCAAAATACTAAGTCCGTTTTGAGTTAGCCCATACAAGAGGAGATGTACAATATGAGCCACAGACTTGCTGTGATATGAATAGCATATCCTGGATGAGTTGTGTCTTTTAAGAGTTTTCCAAACCTCTAGGATTCCAAAATGGGATGCTCTCCTACCCCTGTCCCTTTCCAATTTGATGTGGTTGAACCCCATAAAGGACCATTACTTTCTCTTAAAACAGAAACTGGTAGACTGGAATAGTATTTATTGCTCAATTTATTCACCTCATTCTACAATAATACCTGTATGCATTATTCATTGCATGCTCATTCTCCTTCCGTTGCCTTTCCATTATTCACAAATGTTTACTGAGCTAATAACTGGTGAATATTCATTGCACAACTTATTCAACCCATTGCTGGGAAATAAAAAACTCTCCAGTAATAAGAGCTGAAGCATCATTTTTCATTATCTTACTAGTTCTAATGACAAAAGTAAGAAAGAGAAAGAAAGAAAAACTAGCAGATCTGGAGGCAGTTCTTGTCTAAAGTCCAATGTTAATTTGCAGCTCTACTGTCACTTTCCTACTGACAAGCAATAATGTCATGCTAGCAGAAACTGACTTGAAATTCAATGTCTTGGAATGGGCAAACTAGCTTTAAAAGTGTTCTTAATTAGGAGTTCATGCCAACTGTTAATTCACTTTACTAGATACTTGCACAAGATTGCACCCCACATTTCATAATCAATACCCAGGGCTTTCCAAACAGCCTCAGTAATCAGAAACTAGCCCTTGTGTTTCCATGCTTCTATTACCTCTGAACACAGCATGTTGCTGTGAATTCTTGAGAAACCTGAAAGCTTGATTGGTCATATTCTCACTCACATCAAAGAGTCTATAGCATGTTGTGCCCCATCTTCACATGAACACCTAATGCCACCCATGAATGCGGCCAATGTCCATACTGACAATCAGGCAAAGTGGCTGTTGGGCTGTTGGGTAAAGTCCCATTCCAACCACGTATGTTCACTGAAGGTGCTTTTGAGAAGACCTTCAACTGCTTGTGTGGAAGGGTTAAACTAGGTTGAAATCAGGCCCATAAACCTAGGCATATCCTGCACTATCTGGGACTATGTTTTCAACCAGATGTTGAAGAGGACGTAGACTTACATTTGCTTGAAGTGAAATACAGCTACTTATGCAATCAAGACACTAATAAAACAGATAATCCAGATAGGTGTATTCATGTTCATGAAAATGTAAGTCCAGCTGTCTTTTAGACCTCTGGTTGGATGTCTGAGGGAGAGAAAAATCTACCTAGTGACAGTATCCGTACATTGGAATACTTGGATAAAGTTATGATGTCTGTCATCTCCAAATAGTGACTGTAATATGTAAAACAGACATATTTTGGAAACTATAGACACCATAGTCTTGTTCATATGTTCAGCTGAATGCGTGGAGGATTCACACTGGCAGACATTGGACTGTGGTACATTCCTATGTTGTTCCAAGGCAACTCCATTTCTATTAGCTAAGCTTCTGCCACCACTGTCAGAATGGTTGCATCATTTTTAAACTGAAATTTCCCTTGCTGGAATAGATGGCTTATCCTTGTATTGGCTGTTGAAACGTACAAGAACAATGGGACAATGCTGGCGTGTGTTGTCCAATGTCAGATGTTATCCTACCAGCACCATCTGTATTTGATGACAGAATGTGCTTTACTGGGTTAAGCTGGCATTACAAGTCCAAGGAAATGCGGCAGTGGTGCCATTGTATCTGGCCTGCTGCCCTTGCCATCTTGAGAATATGCTTCATTTGTTTGATTGTTTTGATTTTAGCAGTTTGAAAATATGAAATCTTGGAAGCCATTTAATGTCAAATACTAATTACTATGGATATCCAAATGCTGTCAAGAAGGGGAAAAAAACCCAACCAGCAAGCATTGTCAAATGTGATATAATTAGTGCTGAGTTCTTGTCCACTTGTCCCTTTATAAGTTGCAAAAGTGAAGCAGCATTTTCAATTGCAGCTGAAAGCCTGTGGGTTGTAAATATGGTAAATAAATAAACAAACAGGTTTCTCAGAGAAGGGAGAGTAGAAGAAAATCTAGTACAATTATATCTGGGACAGTGACTTATTACCCATGTTGAATACTGCTTGTTGGTTGTGATATGGGATGTCCATCCAGCAAATAAATAAATATGGTAGAAGGGGTGTCCACAAGGGGGTCAAAATAACTAACAGGACTGTCACACGTTGTGACGAATATAAAACAGGAGTGGGCTTTAAACAGATGGACTTGGCTGCCATCTTGACTTTTTTGACACCCTCTGCAGATGCCCCTATAGAGTAGACTGTAACTAGCTGCCACCTGTTGATCCCAAATCCAGTAACTTTCCTTGCAACCAATATTGATTCAAAAGAAAGTTCATTTATTGAGAATAAGTGTACAGATCCAAAGCATTGCTAAGACTGAGCAAAAGCGCGCCAAAAGCTGTTTTCTTACTTTCTCCCCCCCTACATCGCCCTTAGTTTCTCCCCCCCTTCATCGCCCTTAGTTCTTGGTCTTCTGATTCCGTTGCTGGTATGTCCTTGAGCATGCCAGAGCCTGTGATAAGGAGCCATCTGCTTTAAACGGTTTCTCATTCCTACTCCCCCCCCCTCCTTTTACAATGGCAGAACCACAGCATGTAAAAAGCCATTTTTTTAAACTAGCCATATAATAATCTATTATGAAATCTTGCGAGGATTCTGACATAGAGCATGGTAGTGGTGTTTTTTGCCTTTCAGATAATTGTTCTCTCTGCTGCCACAATATCCATGAAAAAATATAGTAAAAATATTGCGAAGGAGAGCATTGGTACTTCCATTGTAATTCATTTCCTTCAAGAAGTGATGAAGAAGTCAATTAATTAAACATCACCCCCTTCCAAGTATTATTATTGTTGCATATCACATGGAAAGGCAGTGTGATGTAATAAGACTGGGGACACCCAGGATCTAGTCCATCCTAATCTATCTGTCACATTACCAGAGTTGCTACACTATTAAGAGTCAACCAGCAATGTCTATTGAAGGGAATTTGGTGACCCTTCTGGAGGTTTTCAGATGACTGGTCAACTAAGGGACAGAAAGTGTTCCTCTCCTTTGAACTACCATAACTTTGAGTTAGTAGATGCATTATTAGATCAGGTCACCAAGCTTGTGAAAAGGATGTGCAAAGGCACATGGGAAACTGATTATATTTCTCCCAATGGACAGGGACAAATTTGCTCTTGCACAGGAATTCTATGATTTTATGATGCACTAGTGTATTTCATCCAAGCAAACAGTGGCCTGTAAAGGAAAATAAATTTAGCTAAAGGGTGACCTTGCCCATCACTACTGACATTCCTCTATGATCATCTGCCTTCAGCTTGAGGGGTCCATGTGTGTGGCATGTTGAGGAAGTGAATGGAGCCAGGGTCACAATTTTGGAGTTTTTTCAGGATTCTTAGGGAAAATCCTGGAATAACGCTTAAGACGCTTAAAAACGTCTGCCCTTTTTGCCCTTAAAAACCTCCCTTGAAAACCTAGAAATAGAATTGGTCATTTTGGAGGCTCATCTGCATTGGTGGGGCTCTGGGGGACAGAGAAAAGCTCCTGGCAGGCAACTTATGGTCCACTGGCCACACTTTTTGGCACCCTTGCCTTAAAACATATCTCAAGATTTTTGTCAGTGCAGGGGAATTCTGTGATAGATAATAACCCAGGAATCTTCTCTTGAAGACAGAACATTCTTGAAGTGGTACACTGGCTCCCGATACTGCCAAGTACTAAATGCAAAATATTTGACCTGTCAGAGATCAATTATTGAAATCAAATATCATAGACAATATGTTCAGTAGGATGTATAAGGCTTAGAACAGCTGATTCAATTGAAGAAGATTAAATCAAATCATCCCTTCAAATCACTTCTTTGAACTGAATCTCTAAGGTGATTTTGAGGCACTGAATTGAATCAAGAGCCTTTGGATTGCCCCAGAAAGATTGGAAGATGATTCAGAGATTTCATGGACAATCAACCTTGCCTCCAAATACTTACTGCTTATAGGAACACAGTAACTGATAAGAGGTCTGTCCCTAAGGAGTTTTTCTCCTGGGAAGAGTGGAAGGGATACAAATGGGTCTTCCTTCAAGGACTTTCTTCTTCTAAGAAGTGGGTTGTAGGACTGCAAGTTGGCTTTGCCCCCAAAGACTTCCTGTTTTTAAGATTATGGAGCAGTGTTTGTCAACCTCAGCAACTTTAAGAGGTGTGGACTTCAACTTCTAGAATTCCCCCAGCCCTCTTAAAGTTGCTGAGGTTGACAAACACTGCTATGGAGCAAGGCTTGTTAGCTTTCCTCTGACAACTTGACTACTTCCTCTTGCGTCTGCTCAATGCAGTTGCTCAACTCTGAAAGCACCTTTCACATGCTAATCTGCTTCCATTTTCAAAGCCTACCTATCAGCCTGGCTCTCTTTCTCTATCTATCATGCCAGGACAATCCCATTGATCAAAAAGAGAAACAGCAGGAGGGAGGGTCTATCTCATCAGTGTCTCTTCTGACTGAATATGGATGTTCTACTCTGAATGCTTCTATTAGTACAGAAACCTGCCTACCATCCAATCTGCCAGTTCTAGTCTATACTAGTGTGTGCAGTTGCTACACTCTAAATGTCTACAGCAACACAACAATGCAAGCCAGCCTGCCAGCATTTTTTGGCTTCTGTAAGCAATATAGTTGGAAAAGGGCAATGTCCTATCAGTAGAGCAACTATCATGATCTTTAATGTAGAGTATTATTAGCAAGTCAGAACCCAAGGAATTTATATCATACTGACACTTGTGAATGGGTATCTATCTGCAAAAGGCCAGAGAATAAAGAATATATACCAAGTCTGTTAGCCAAAAACTCAAGTGATCAGGAAGTAGAAAAGTAGACTATCTGGAAAAGGACTGGTGATTTGGCATCCTTCCATGTTGTTTCCAGAAGAGGCTAACCTTGCCAATGAGTAATTTAAACAAACCTGCCTGCCTTGAAAACAATGGTCCCAGGATGCGCAATTTTGATTCTTTTAGTGGAAGCTTACTTTTTAAATGATTTTTGAAGCTTAAAAAAACTTTTAAAAAAATGCAGAGGGAATATTTCAAAAATGGGTTCTGATGAAGCTCGTGAAACTATTTAGCTAAAACTTTACAGCTTTCTGTGCTGTAAAGAATCCGCCATCCTTGCTGTTTCCATGCCATTCATGAACAAGCAAAAAGCTGCAGATGTTTTGATGTTTCCCTGTTAAGCTGTATGGGAGAATCTTTTATCAAATTGAATATTGAATCTGTTTGTACTGAACCTTGCCACCTCCAAATCTTGAATTCAAGTCAAAGATTCACTGAGTCACACACGACTAACATTTACAGAAATATAATGTTCAACAGTGGTATGCTGGACATGGGGAAAAATGGTGGTGGAATGTATCTACGAGGAGAGTGATGTGGGAGATCAAGGCTGTCAGGAGGGAGGGGCGGCATTTCAGCAGGGGAAAGGAGGCAAAAAACAACATAGTCCACAGGGGGAGTGTGGGAAGAGTAAGAGGTTCAAGATAGTCACTCCCTAGAATCTCCCGGGGTATCTCCACTAGTTGCTGTAGTATAGATTTAGCTTGGCAAGATTCTGTCTATAAGGTGTAAGCAAATAAAGGAACTGTACTCAACTGGACTGTTTCATTGCTGTTCTTGAGCTGGGCCTGACAAAAATAGAGATCATATTCCTGGGTTTAAACGTGCTGTGGATGCATTTTTTGTAAGCGATGATGCTTCACCCAAACAAAATAAATGGTATATAAACAAAACAAATGGCCACATTTGATTTTTCTTTAATGATGTCAACACTGCTTCAGAAAGAGGCATAAAATAGGCTAAAATATTAGGGAAAAAGTAAGAAATTAAGAGGAAAATTATGCTGTGCATGATGTGAAAGAAGTGATAGGACTATATTAAAATAAGCATCCAAATTAGATCAGCTTCCCTGTGAGGCTCAAAACATGATAGAAGAGGAAAGGGGGCCATCTCTATCAAGGCACAGACTGATCATAAAGATTTTTCACTGCATTTTAGGTGCGCTGAGAGAATATTATAAGAGGAAATCATACAAATGTAACTTAAGATTTTCACAAAGGTCTATTAGAAGTGGCAGGTAAACCGAATTCTGATTTAGAGTTACTGTCAGTTTTGGTTGCTGCAAAAATGAACATTAAAATCTGGCTAAATGAGAAATACCTAGTTGTAAAAACTCATTGCTGAGAGAGGAAGAGGAATGTAGGATGAGTGGGCAAAATGCTCCAGCCACAAAACGTTCTGAGTTCAGAACCACCAGTTCAAGGGTTTTAAATTCAGAACAAGACACCTCAAGTTTTAGTGTGCTTTTGTTCCATGTTGTTTCAAGCATTCATTATCTGGAACAACGGGAATGCAGACAGAGCCTCTTGCACCCAAATTCGTTTGTCCTGGAGCCACAAAGCTCATTTTGGACAGAATCCAGGCAGAATGTTCCAATGGAATGCTCTGAATGGGGCAGTTTTGTTTCAGGTTGGAACAAAACATTTATTTTCTGTTTCATTTGCCATCTTGTTGCACGATCAATTGCTACAAATATAACAATGAGAACCAAAGTAATTCATTAGATGCTTTACTGAGCATTAGACCACAGTAAATGAAGATGTTTATATTTCTCTCACAAGCGATATGCTGTTCTTTTTTGTTAACTAGGCTCTGACCCTAACAAATAAAATTGGTATGATTATTTCTGTTTCATGCACGTTCTTAGAATTTAGTAGCATTTACCAAACAGTGAACAGTGCTGCCAAGAGGAGTTTCCTCCTCATTTCACAAACAAGCCAAGATGAGCATCACTTAGCGAGTGGCAAAGATTGTCATTTGACAACTCTTCAATTGTCAATCTACACTTTGAAAATGGAGGTCCAAAAAGGAAATGTCCATCTCTGTACAAAAATGGATGGGACTGAAATGTCTTTTGGATATTTTAAAACCAACCTATGCAGCTTGTAGTTATTTGTTTACATCTCAGAAGTGGGCAACCTATATATCTAATGTTACATATGACCTGGATCTTAATTCCAAAATCCTCTATGGGGAAGCGTGTTAAGATCTTTCTGTCCCTCTCCACAACCTGTGGCTGGAGACAGAGGAAAGATGTCGAAAAGAAACACAAGTGTGTGTCATAAGGAATATGATATCATGAACAATTCTGGTTCTTTTGCTTCAATTCTATTATGCTTCACATAGTGAAACACTGTGGGGAAAACAAAACAAAATGAAACTTCTCACTCCTGCTAAAAGTGAACCAGAATATTTTCTTATAATCTGGTTCCTGCTTTTTTCCAGATTTCCCCACGCATTTTGCAACAACAACAACAAAAAAAGACACTGCAAACATTTTGTTTTTAAAAAATGCACATAGTACTTTCATGAAGTTGCTTACAAATAGATGTAAAAGCATACGTTGATGGAGAAACAGGACTGAACAAACAGAAGGCTGAAAGAAAATAAAAAATGAACAAAATCAACTTGAAAAGCGTACTTTGCTTCTGCCTGAAACAGGTGCATTATTTGAAATGTTTCTAAAAAAATGAGAGAAAAGCCACTGACTGTTTTTTCCAGTATAACTGTTCTAACTCCCCAGTTGGAAAGTCATGTGAGATCTCTCCTTCTTTTGCCTTACACCTGCAAATATGGTGGTAAGGGTGTATGCAATACTTGTGTTAACTGAAATTTGAATAGGATTTGATTGTTTAGGCAGTAAAAAGCAAGGTTTGGAAGCAGAGAGCAGGACCTTACAATCCCACAGTCCCATCTCATTTTTTTTTTTTTTAAAGCTAGGAGGCTGGCATGTTCCAAAGCAAAACATCAGCCTTTAGCATCATGATTATCTGTAACAATGCCTTGGGGCCTCACTACAATTCCAGAAAGATGATAAGAGAGCATCCTGGGGGACTGGTAAAAGGGTGTTTTATGACCTGCTGTGTCTCTCAGGTCAATCATTTGGAGAATGGGTCCACTACATACTCTTAAGAGTCCACCTGAGACTACCTCTGGTTTAGCAAAGGAACCATGAAAATCAAAGAATTGTGCTCAGAATCCTGGCATCATTAGGTTTATTGCCAATTTGACTTGGGTGGAAAAGAGAATTGAGAGGTCCCTCTTCAGTTAAAACAATAAATGGTATGGTTGAGAAGAATGAAATTCTTTGGGGGAATGGGGTATACGTCTAATGTGATTATTTTCCTACTGCTTCCTGTATGAAAGTGCAGATTGGTCTATATTTGTAGCAGGTGTTCAGGTTAGGTAAGACTTTTCCATCTGCCCACGTTTTTTCTGTTCCATCTGTCAGAGAATCTCCTAGCATTTTAAGGGGCACCTATAAGTCCCTGATGCTGGGAAAGATGGAAGGCAAAAGGAGAAGAGGACGGCAGAGGATGAGATGGTTAGATAGCATCACTGAAGCAATGAGCATGAAACTGAGCCAACTCAGGGAGGCAGTGAAAGATAGGAAGGCCTGGCGCAATATGGTTCATGGGGTCACGAAGAGTCGGACACGACTGAACGACTGAACAACAACAACAACAATAAGTCCTATTCTATGGAGAAGAGTACTCTGTTTCAAAGAATGCAAACTCTGTTTTGTCTCTTTTCTTCTTTTCTTTTCTTTTCTTTTCTTTTCTTTTCTTTTCTTTTCTTTTCTTTTCTTTTCTTTTCTTTTCTTGGTGATGTATTTATGAAATGCCATGATGGTCTATTTATTAACATTGGCCTCCATGATGTTGTCCTGGAGTTCATTGATGAGGTATCACAATGTCATCTCTTACTGCTTAATGTTTTACGGTTGGCTGTTGGACTTCATGGCTCCTGAGACGTGCATGCAACTCTTTGAAATGACCAAAAGGGGGGATTGAGGATAGAACTTTGGGGTTTTCTTACTCGAAGGGGGTGGTAAATGGATGTCTTAAAATAAGGTAGGTCTTTTAAGCCTAGCCAAGATTGAACTTCTGATAGGGAGGTTAATTCTCTGTAAAAAGAATTATCTCCAGTTCAGAGGCATCCATGATGGTGTGAAAGGTACATGGAACAAAAATGATGCCATGGATGTATTGCAGGAAATGTAACAAAAGGGGGGGGGGGGGGTTGATTATATGGTTGTGGCTGCCATCTTGATTTTTTTTTTTTTTTGACACCACCCCTCCTCCCCATGAAGATGCCCTACTCAAGATGTTGGCGTTTTGCTGCTGAATTTCAGTAACTTCAGTAAATCAATCTTCTTTATGATGCGGAAAGCTTGAGACCTATAACAAATTAGCTGGGAAGTTGCGTGTGGTTTGAGGATCATACGTTTCTCATCCTTGGGTGTATTTAAAGTCATCTCTGGCTGTCTGGAAGTATCTGAGGTGTGTGTGTGTTTGTGAAAAATGGAATAGTAGAAGAAGGAGAAAACCTATAGCAAAGGAAAACACCCCTGCCTGGAAAATTTCTCAGGATCCAGTTCTTTCCTCCCTATTTTACTGTAAGCATTCTCAAGAGTAAGGAATTGTTTAGCCCTAATTCTTATTCAAAATGAAGAGATCAGGGCTTGGACCTAGTCCTAGGAAAAAGTGTATATTTTGCAGCTGTTAGTGTCTTCTGTACTTCTTGTTATAATTCATAGTTATCTATTTATGTGTTATCTATATTCTCCCTTTCCTTCAGAAGCTCAAGAATACACAGTGCTCTTCCTGACAATATAGACCTGTGTGGTTGGTTGGGCTGACAGAGAATGATTGGCCCAAAGTTACTCAGGGAACTTCCATGGCTGTGGGTGGACTTGAATCTGATTCTTCCTGGTGTCAGTCAGTCCAATGACTTAACCAGTGTTTCTTAAACTTGGGAACTTTAAGATGTGTGGACTTCAACTCCCAGAATTCCCTAGCCAGCTCTGGGAGTTGACGTCCACACATCTTAAAGTTTCCAAGGTTGAGAAACACTGGCTTAACCAGTGCACCATACTGGCCCTCACATGTCCAAGAATCATGGATTTCTTTCCCCTAACTGAAATAGTGAGGTTTCTCCTCCTTTGCACCAACCTTGTGTGCACTGTGTTCAACACTTTTTTCCTGTCTATGATTTAAGCGGCCCACAGGACAATCAAGGAGCATTTGCTTGCGCTGACGAAGTTTGAGAACCTTGTTTTTCAATGCTCACGCACACTGAAAACAGACAGAGACGTTCCATCTGCCTTGAAAACAAAGAAAACAGACTAGGAAAAATTGCATATTTGTTTTGTTTGCAGTGCATGTCATATTCATTTTTTAAAACTGTATGTTTCTCTCTCTGTTTCCAGTTCTTTAGCACATATCCTACTGAGAGAAGGCTTTTTTCCCATGTATAGATACTGAACATATGAGAAAAAAAATATTGTTTTAACAAATGCATAGACCTTGACAATTATGCTAAAAACAGACATCCACCTGGCAGGGCTACATCACGAAATTTATTCCAAACTGGACTACAGAACAGTGTCAATTCCCCCTTGCTCACGGAGAAAACACAGTCATGTGCCCACTTGCCAACCTCTTTCTGTTTTACTTTTCATGGGAACCTCATGGATAAAGGTAGTATATTCTCCATCTGGCAAAAATATTATTGTGTGCAAAATCCAGTTTGGGAGGCTCAAAAAAAAAAAAAACCTCTGGCAAAAAATCTCATTCACTCACTGACATGCCCCTGCAGTACAAATTTTCGCAAACATCTTTAAAAGGAGCAGTCATGTTGAGTTAAACCCCGGTAAGATTTTTGAAAAACTTTCTAGTCAGAAAAGCTTGACTTTTTAATTTCCTGGCCTTGGTTGTATTTTACCATTGTGATAAAAATCAAGGCCAAAATGAGAGTTTCCTTTTCAACTCAGTCAATGTTCGTTAACAAGAATAAAATCCTGATGCTTCTTATCAGTTTCAAAACATGAGAAAGCCGACATAATCAGATAAGGAACTTTTAATTTTCTAACTCTGTAGGCATCTGAATAGATTTGAAATGGCATTATTTAACTTAGTAATTTCTGTTAAAAATATGAGCCTGCTTGTCCTCTACCCTCCAAACATTCAGAACTATGCACAGTTTTCAATTGTGAGGTATTTGCATAATCTATTTTTCTAGAAAAAAATTATGAACACAGCAGCAGCAATGCTAGATTTGCCCCTTTTGATGACATCACAATGCATATAAAAATGGGAGGAGCTTGAGTCAAGTCAGTGCAGTGCTGCTTTCATCATTTCCTTCACTCCCTGGTCCACACACATGGTGTGGTGGAATACAATAGAGAACCAGGTTCTCAGGAAGGAGGGAGCACATTCCGGGGGGGGGGGGGGCAGAAACAAGAGGCAACACAGTCCAGAGCAGGAGCGTGGGAAAGAAGAAGAGACACCCTAGAATAGCCATCCCCTAGAATCTCCCAGGGTAGGTTACCACTAGGTTAGCGTAGTACAGATTTAGCCTGGTAAGATTCTGTCTATAAGGTGTAAGCAGTAAACGAACTTAACTTGGTTGGATTGTTTCCCTGCTGTTCTTGGGCTGAGCCTGACACACACACACACACCCATGGACACCTCTGAAATAGAATTTCATCAAATGCTTTACAATTTTGAGTTATAGAGACATGGAATTTATATAAAGTAATTCTGAATAGCCCTGGCAAAAACAGGGAATTCAGTCAATCAAGTGGAAAAATGCCTCATTTTATTCTCAACCGACACTGCAGCTGAATGATAGCTTTTAATCACACTCATTGCTGGTAAGATCTCTGACTGAACAAGGTGACCACAATCCATCATACATGTACGCTGACCTCTAAAATGCTCCAGGAACCTCTTGTTTGGAGGATTACACAGGACTACAGAAATAAAGTTTTTGAATCATGTGGAAAGTCACAATAAATGGCAAGGTATATTCAGGTTAGTCCTCTTGCGAAGGAATTTCTAGTCCGTATTGTTTTAGTAACAAAATAAACGCATTCCATCTTGCCTTGCCTCTTCACTTTACAGTATGCAGCAGAGGTGATACACTTCATAACAGTTGGAGGCCCCCTTCAAAAGAGTGACATTTATGGATGTCTAGGAGCAATTTAGGTCACTCGAGGAAAATGCAGATGCTCTGCTTTGCAACTTAGAAGGAAGCAGTCAATTTGCCTTGAGGAGTGTTTCACTTGGAGCTTGACTGGAACAAAACAAACTTTTGAGGCTCTCTACATCCCTAATCTTTACAAATATTATAACTTTGTAAGAGAGTTTAGGAGGAGGATAGTAGAAAGGGGTAAAGAAAGGGGTAAATTCCTATACCTGGGACCTGTGGTCCTCTATGTCACTTAATTCCTATAATTAATTTAAGGAAAAGAAGAAGAAAAAAGTTGCAGCTATATGCTGTGCTGTAAGTGTAATAAGTAGCTTGGCAGTAAAGTATGTTTATCATCATTCTAAATATTCTTTTTTTCTTAATCAGGGATATGGCATTTTTGTTAGCTATCTGAAGGCAATTAAATTAATATGAATTATACAGCTGCATCATTTTCAAATGCCATTTAGTCAATGGTATTAACTACAATTTTATAGTAGCTCAGGGCAAGTAGATTACAATGAAGTAATTCAATCATTTAGAATAGGTCTCTTAACTCCTGTAAGAGCAAATCTTTAATATTGATTGTCAGAGCAAGATGCAAATGACAGGAAAAGAACAGCCATCATAGTCTTAGGTGGAATTTTATTAAAAAACTGTAAAATTAATACATTCATTACAAGTCAAGAAGAGCTTTACATGTGAAAATTCAAGTAAAGGCTTCTGGGATATGTATTTATTATGCTACCATCTGATAAGAAAAGGGAGGTGAATTCAGTACACATTTCAGTGTGAAAGGCTCTAGTTTATTTACACTGTTTATATGGTTACCCAGCTTACAGACTGCTATTCTGTTAACATAGGATTAAAAACAAGACAAGGTAAACAATGATATAAAAACCAAACAGTACAACATAAAATGACACATATAGAAGCCCAAAACACAACATATTCATGGTCCTAAACTATTCTCTAGATGTGGTCATCCAAAGTCCTAGAATAGAACTCAGGGGACAACACATGACTTTAAAGTCTTACGAAAGGCCAAAAGAGTCACGGCCATCTGAATCTTGGGGCATGGCTGTTCCAAAGGGAATGTGCTGCAACAGATAAGGCATTATTATTATTATTATTATTATTATTAATAATAATAATAATAACAATAATAATAATAATATAATAAATGTTTATGCCACCCAACTGCTAGCAACTCTGGCCATGCCTCCTGAGTCCCTTTAGTTTCATGGAGCGAACCCTAAGCATGCCTTCTCTGTTGTATCTCATGGGCAGATATAATTGGAGTTGGTGGTCCTCCAAATAACCCAGCCCTGTGCCGTGAGGGCTTTATTGGTGATAACCACCAACTTGAATTACACCCAAACGCCTATAGGAAGCCAGCACAGCTTGCAAAATAGTGCTGTTATATGGGTGTACCACCCATGTAGTGATACTACACGCATCATTGCGTTATTGCACTAATAGTAGCTTCTGGGTAGTGTTCAAGGGCAACCCCATGTACAGCACATTGCAGTAGTCCAAGTGGAAAGCGGACTAATATATGAACTGAAACACAACACTTCTTCACAAATGCATATATTGCATAAAAGGGTTCCCAAGAACATAATATAAATTTATTCATATTTATACGTTCATAAATTCATCCTAAGCACCAGTGACAAAAGCTTGGTGGGCAGTTTGTGTAAAGCCTAAAATGATATAATATGGTGTTTGTAAACCAGAATATAAGCTTCTAATTAATTTAATTAATTAAAACACAATAGAATGGAATGAACATTAAATTTCATACATTGTCACAGAGGTAGAATCAATGTGTTTATATATCTGGTTGGCCACTCTAGAATTAAGATGCTGGATTAGTTGTCCTTAGGTCCAAGCCATTAGATCCTTTATATTTTTATGATTCTTATATACAAACCTATCTTGTAGAGATTGAATTACCACTAAAATTTAAACTGAAAGAACATATCAAGAATTAACTGGAGGTTCCTGACTATATCACTATCTGGTGAATAAGGAGAGAAGCAAGCCGTTTCATATAGGGATGGAGATTTCTGCATAAAAAATGAATGTAAAGTTGTGGGAAAGGCTACAATGACAGCAAAGATTACAAACTTAATCTTGGTACCATTGTATACATTGCTAAGTGGCAGCTGTGATTGCATTTCTGCAGTTTAAAGGAAAGGGCCAGGGGAAAATTAGTACAAGTCAGATCCACATTTCACTGGAATTTGGACTCAGCTCTAAATGAGCTGTGAGGAAGGAGTACAATTTCACCAGTTCACCAGTATGAGTGTTTCCAGTTCCAAAAACTGGTCTCATGGTAAGGTTCACAGGTCCCAACTTCAGATGGAAAGAGAACTTAAGCATTGTTGTTCAATCTGTGATGTAGGTGCAGTCTCCCTCTTTTCAGTACACAGTATCCAAAGGAGAATCTGGAATGGTGGAGAAACTCTATTTTGTAATCTGGAATTACAAAAGCTGCTACTTCAAGTGGAATATTAAAATAAATTGGAATGGAGTTTTAATTAATAAAAGTGGTAACAAAGGAGTTGTGCTCATCCTTACATACAAGAATGCAAACATACATTTAAAAAAACCCATTAATGGATTTTGTCTGTGAAGAAACTCTGAAATTATTGAGAATGTTCAAAACTCTGCTGAGAAGTGCTCTTAAATCTCGTATTTCAGTGTTTTCAGTTGTTTGTGCAGGAGCTGCAATCTCAGACATTTGACTCAAATGTTACTTCAGACAAAAAAGTTCAGTGGTAGCCTGGTGGTAACATCATTAAATGCTTTTGCTTCTCTCAGCATTCTTTAGCCTTTGCAGAAATCTCTGGATTATTCTCAGTTGTTGCTTCATGTGAAATCTGGCAAAAATTCTACCATCCATCCATTGTGGAGGATTCACAAAGTGGCCAAGGCAACTCATAAGGATGCCAAGATTTCCCAAAATAAACTGGCTTCTATATTTAAATAATAATAAAACATCCATTAGTGCCCAGAGACTTACTAAAGTTTACTGCAAATCATGTTCATATACTAAACATCAATTTAATTAAAAGGTGGGATAACAATGATAGTGCTTCCCTCCCCCATGAGGTGGATTAACACCTGAGAGCAATCTCTGGAATCAAATGTCAACAACCAAGTGAAAGAATCAAGGCAGCCAGTGAATTATTGTAATTTACAAATACAAAATTGCACTTGGTGTCTTTCCCTGACTCAGCATGGCATAGCGTTATGTATCTGCTGCTGCTGCTGCTGCTGCTTCCTCCTCCTCCTCCTCCTCCTCCTCCTCCTCCTCCTTCCCCTTCTCCTTCCCTCCAAAATTTGCACAACATATTGCATGAATTTGGAGCCCCCAATAAAAATGGTAGGCTTCTATGGAATACTTCTTGTAAAAATTAGATAGGACTGAGGTATTCAATAGTCGTTGGAGATATGGAGATAGAGATATTTGAAACTGTCATTTAGCGTAATACCTTTATGCCCCTGAGAATCATATTCTAAATGGGTAATGGGTTGGAATATAGCTTGGCTATGAAATTCGTGACCTCCAGATGTGGTGATGGCCACCAATATCAAGGGTTTTCAAAAGGGATTGGACAGATTCATGGGGACTAGCAGTGAGTGGTAGCCTAGATGCCTGTTTGCTACCTTTGGAATTGCTAGTGACATCCTTTCTATAACAGCTGCTTGAGAACAAGAAGTGCAAAACTCTATCACCCTTCTCTCTATTCTTGTATGAGCTTCCTGAAGGTATCTAGCTGGGCCACTGTGTGACACAGAATACTGGCTGTTTCCCTGATTCAGGCTCTCCTCACTTTCTTATGAAAGCCTACCACATGCACCTCAACATATATGGAGCCATGTATACAACTCTCACGTGCACAAACACAAACTCAGATCTTGTGCATAAAGACATGTCTTCCATCTCAGCCCTTAACGTGAGGGGGTTTGAATCCACAGTCCTTATGCTGTACCGAGATTTAATGCTTCCTGTGTGCTAAACAGCACAGGAGATGGTAAGACAGCTGAAGGAGATGGTGCATGGCAGCATTTCTGTTTTTGACCCATTCATGATTTGGAGGGTTGTCAGAAGCCCAGTTATGATTTTATTTATTTATTTCAAGATTTATACGGCTACCCAACTCAGACTGTGTGACTCTGGCGGAGTACAACATGTACACAATATAAATCAAAAAGAAGAAAAAGTAAAGACAACAACCTAACAATAAAGAAACAACATGTAAATACAAAATCTGAAATCTAAAATGTAAAATGGCAACCAAGCGCACAGCAAAACAACCTTGGGGGAAGTCTCAGTCAACTTACTCCTAATGCCTAAGGAAAATGAGGAAAGTTTATTTGAGAATGAGTCTCCTCATACATTCTCATTCCAAGCATAACGTGATGGGGGCGATGGAGGGACTTAGGAGTGAGGTGTGACAAAGGGTGCCAGTTTGAGCTGTACCCATTTGAAAAGTGATTCAAAGTGCTTGGGATCTTGTGTAAGTGCAAACACAGCCCTTCTCTGCCACTTATTAAAGCAGCCACATCATTTTTCTGCACGAGCCTAAAAAAGATGCTGCTCCTTCAAGAATAATTGTAATGAGTCAACTCATTAAAACTGACCCATATTTTTTTCGGGCCAGCACACAAATCCGAGAAAGCCACAGTAGCTTTTGTTAGTAGCAGACTACTATTAGGGTACAAATGCTTTTTAAAAAACATTTTTAAAATGTGCACAGACTTAGTGTTTATATTAGGGACTTCTGAGACCTGGATGTATCCTACCTCTATGTCTTCTTACATGTTGTTTAAGTTCTATTAAAGTAGCCAAACAATAGCTAAATACAAGGACTAAATTCCTAACTATGGTGACAATAACGATCATTCCTTGTACCTATAATTAAGTAGAGCTATAAATAAATACAGAGTGAGTACTGAAGGAGTTGGGGCGTTGTTTTTTCGTAATAGAATAGGAATTTCAGCTAAACATGAAGAAGAATTTAACATCATGAGTTGCAGACAGTCTCAGGAGTTTAAATCAATACTATTTTTTTCCTGTGGTTTTATAGCAGGGACACAAGGACCATAGCCACCATCAAAATAGAACATCTGCTCTCATAGTATTCTATGACTTTTAGCTACAAAGAATCTCCAGAAAAATTTTAGCACAAAAATAATCCCATCGTAAATCATAATATTTCCAAAAGATTAAAACAGAAAACTTCCATATGAGTCCTACATCCCAGCCGTTTGTTTTATTCAGAATATTCAGAAATCCCATGGATGTTAAATAAATGAGTTGAAAATCAGTAACAGAGGACCTTAATGAAGATTTAGATGCTTTTTGTTACATCAGCAAGGGTTTGCACAAGATTTTTTTACTACCCTTTTTATGGAGTTTAAAACCTATGCATAATTTTCACACAAACGCCCGCATTTATGATGTTCCTGAATTAATATTCTCAGCATAGAGTTACATAACATGCACTGAGAAAGGGGTTGTGTCACTTCAAATTGATTGCTGTCACTCTTGCTCCTTAATTGGGATCATGAAGACCGCACCTGGGAGGCAAATACCATGGTTCCCTTTTCCACATACTGAGAGAAAAGGTCAGAATGCTCCTGATTTGAGGGCTTGAATTTTCTAAATACATCTTCCACAGATATGGAAGGAATAAAACATGCTACTTCATTTTAATGGGGTTCCAGCCTTAGATAAACATTTCTAAAAAGAAAAGTAAGGCTTCCATGAATACTCAATTCTGTTTGTTTCCAACATCTGGATTACCCTTGTGCAAGGACATTTTATGGTTATTCTCCACAAATGGTACTTAAAAAAAGGCTGTTCAAGAGATGGAATTTTGGTTGATTGATTGATTATATACTATCAAGACACACTGATTGATTAATGATGTGCCATCAAGTAGGTGCTAACTTTTAGCAGCTATGTAGATAGACCATATAGATAGATAATCCCTAACCTGGCCCTTCAAGTCTTCCAATTGTTCACCCATTTCCACTGTAATTCAGTCCAATCACCTTGCTATTGTTTATCCTCTTCTTCTCTTTTCTTCCACCTTTTCCAGCATTGTAGGCTTCTCAAGGCAGCTGGGTCTTCACATAATGTCTCTTAAATATAACAATTTGAGTCTGGTCATTTGTGCCTCGACTGAGAACTCTGCATTAATTTGTTCTATGATCCATTTGTTTCTTTTCTTGACTATCTAAGAGCTGGCATACTCTGCCAAAATTTGTCTAATTTCCCTAATTTCCCCAAATGTTTTGTTTGCTGTAAGGAAGGATGTCTCTGTCTCCTTATTTTCAGAGTGCATTCAACCATCCCTTGTGGGGGAGGAGGGAGATTCTTGGGCTTGCTATATTGTGGCAAAGTCATGGAGGTTATTGGAACTGTGAGCATCCTAGTCCAAGTTAAATCCAAAAATGCTAGGGAATTCCTGGAAGCTTGGCACTCAGACACATCAGCCATCAATAGACACACAGAGGTAAAACACATTTACACACCATTCAAAAGAGTCAATAAAAAAGCTAAGAAGGAAACAAAAAGATCAGAACATATCCTCTCTAGCAGCCAACACCCAGATAAGCAGGGATTAACACCAGACTAACAATCAAGCAGAAAACAATACCCTAATCAAGGAACTACCAAGGAGAAAACCACACCCCCACCAACACTGGCAGGACAAGTTACTGTCCTAAATAGGGAGCAAACCTCACACTCACCAGCACTGATGTTACCTAGTCAGCTAATGAAATGTCTGCAGGCAAACAACCAAGCTCAGAGAGCATCCAGGACTCTACAGTTCAACCCTGAGCTTCATATATTCTCTTTCATTGGTAATTTTGAAACTAATAGTGCGAGAGCTCATGCATAAGGTTTGGCCTTTCACAAAATGGCTGCCATGTGAGTCACAACCAATTGTAAAGCATTGAAGCATGTAGCTTCTCATTTTTCAGTTAAATCATTTTTAATGCAAAAAGCAGGTGGGAAAAGAGTCTAGTGGGTACCATAGGAGAACCAACTGTATTTGATAAATATTTTTTAAAAAAACATTTCCAGCTTCCCAGTCTGAAAAAATGTCAGTGACAGAGATACATCAGGATATAGCATAAAATAAATGATTGTACAAGGAACGACAACAAAACTCCATGCATGATAATTTTACTGTATATTTCTTCTTTGAAAAAAAAATCAATCACAATTTGTTACCAACAAATTGAATAGAATGGTAAAAAATGTTGAATTTTTCTGCACAGACCAATTATTTTCCATATGGGATACACTTGAACACATGTTTAACTTTTTCATTGACATCTGTTTGCAGTGCTTAATTTTGATAAAATCCAAATGTTTATGACAAGGGCGGCCAATCTGGGCTCCTCCAGATATTTTAGGCTACAAGTTCTGTATTCCCTGATTAGAATCAACCATCAGAGCAGGCTGACACTGATGGATGCAATAATATAAAGCTTTGGGGAGGCAGGGAAACAATAGAATATGTATTCTAGGCTTTGGGAATTATGTATAAGAGAAGGGGAAAGATAAAGAAAGTCAATTCCATAATTTTGAAACTGTAATTCCAGAAATATTCCTTACACTATTGGCCATTCAATGAACACATTTTAAAGAACATACATAAATAAAGCAGAGAATTCAGGGTGATGCCCAGAGAAGCACAGAAATATCACAAACTGCCCAGTGACTGTGGCTGCTGGGGCCACCTAGATCTAGGGATGTTCCATGTTTCACCTTGAATGGGGTCACACTTCCCCATTCAAGAGCAGTGTGCAATACGAGGGTATTCCTGAACTCACAGCTCCTGCTATGGCTGTGGCAGCTGTGGCCAGGAAGGCAAGGCTTCATCTAGTGCACTAATTCTCCCTTTTCCTATATCAGGAGGCCTTTCAGACAGACACTCATGCCCTAGTTATCTTACATCTTGACTATTGCAATGTGCTGTACATGGAGTTGCCCTTGAATACTATTTGGAAGCTTCAATTGGTCCAGAATGCTGTAGTACAGGCAATGATGGGCTCTGGGTCCCTTCAATTAAGTCATCTATTGGGACCCCGGAAATGTGTCTTCTTTGTTGTGGCACCTGCCCTTTGGAATGATACATGTGGATACATGTGGTTCCCACCCTTCTGCCATGCCAGAAAGCCTTAAAGATGTGGCTATTCTCCCATGCCTTGGGTTAGGGGGCTTGGGGGTATGGTTAGCTGGATTTGATAAATCTTTCACAGCGCTTTTAATGGATAAAGATTGAAGGTTATGGGACATTGGGCTTAGAATGGGGCAGGGATGCTTCATATGCTATATTTATGTTTTATATGTTAAATTTGTGGCAGAATAGAGATCCTATTAACAGAGATCTTATCCTGCTGGCCTTTAAGAAGGCCCTGAAGACCCTTTTCTTCCTCCAAACTCTGGGCCAGGAAGTCAGATGAGCCTGCTGTATGATATGAACTCTGTATCTGGTCCCCAGCATAGGATGTTTTACCTTACTATATTTTATTATATACACATTTTCCTTTTCTGGATTTTTGTTAACCCTTATTAATTGCCCAGAGTGGCTTAGTGAGTTGGTGGCTATACATGGATTAAATAAATAAATAAATAAATAGCTATTAAATATTAAATAAATAAACTGTAGTCTTTGGCCTCCTACAAAATGATGAATGCAGCCCCAGACATCAAACATTTGCTCATACCTGATTTAGGAAGAGATCCGGACCAAATGTCTCATTGCATTATTTTCACTTTTAAGACGTGGGCTCAAACTAGCTATTTTAAGTGTAAAGAGAAAGTGTTTATGGAGCTTCTGATCTAACACAAGGTCATATCAGGATCTTGGGCCAATTTCCTGGGGATAAATTGCTGTTTGCTCTTTTTGTTCTTTGTAGAAAGTGGTGCTTTCAGAACAAATCATTTGCGGAAGGAAAGTTTTTTAGCAGGAAGGTTGGTTTGGGTTCTGATATGGAACATATTGTTTACTGCTTTCTTTCTGATATAAATAAAAAGAGGCCAATTTAAACATCCCTAATGTAATGTGTAGTTTATTCTTTGAAGATGAGATACCAACCTGGTTTATAAATAACTAATTTCTTAGTCTGGACTTTACCAAGAGTGCATGATGTGTCAGTATTGTTGATGGGAATAACGCTTTCTTTCAAAAGCATCCATTAAAATGGCTTTTCTTCTCATGCATGTTGGCTTCTGATGGACAGAAGTTGGACATTGCTCACTGAGAACATGTGAATGTTGCTCATCTAAGTCAGATAAAGTTGTAGCTTCACTGCTTTGCCCACACTGTAATTAATAAAAATCAAAGATATACTGATGCCTGGAGCTGGGTCTGGCGTGAACATTAACTGGGAAATGGATTGGTTAGCATAGATAAGGGTGAGACTGGAAAGAAATACCTCCAAGCTAATTGAAAGAGTTCAAAGATTCATGGAAATTCAGTAGAAGAGCTCAGAATGGCAGTGAAGGGATTAAAAAAACACTCAACACAAGCTTATGACTTGGATCAAAGGGTTAGACTACATGTGATTGCCTGTTGATCAAAAAGTATCCCCTTGTGAGAAAGAGTTCTCATTCTTCTTTTCCTTCTAAAAGTCCAAAACTGCTCAAGGAATTTGGAAGAGCCTGTGGGAAAATTTGGGAGAACTAAGAAAGATGAAGAAGTGTTTATTACCTATAAAGCTTTTTATGGCCCAGGTCCTTCATATTCTCAAGAATGCCTGTTCAGGTAGAATCTGTCTATGCCTGATACCCGCAGTTTGAGAGGGGATATGTGGATTCTTCCTCCAAGATATGAAACAGGAGAGTCCAAAAGCAAGATTTCTTGGATATCACCCTCCTGTTCTTGCCCTGCAATGTTACAATGTCCTCTTCCTTACTTTCATTCCAAAAAGCAGCAGAAGCACACCTTTTCTAGGGAACCTTCGGAGAAGGCAGAGATAGGATTAGTGGTAATTGCTGAATCAGTGGAGTGACTGATCAAGGATACTGCTGTATTCGGTTGCGATGGATTTATATTTGTGGTTTCCTTTTATACATTCATTTTGTTGTGAGCCTAGAGTTGTTGGATAAGGTAGCATACAGATAAGGTTAAATAAGTAAATAAGGAGGGGAAACTAGTTAGCTGAAGGTTGGATGTAGCCTACAGCATTCACAGAAGCAAAAGCTGCAAAAAATTAACAAACTTAAACTTAAGCTCTGGAATAGGTAATAACACACGAGATGCATGACAAAATGATTCCACATGAAGTGTTTCTGCCTGATGTTCTAACAAGGTCAATTGCCAGCCCTAACCTCTTTCATAATATCCATTTCCCCCATGTTTTCTTTTCCCAAGCTGACACCAGGCATGTTTAGTGTTCACTGAACTTAGTGGAGGGCATTTCATTCTAGAGCTTAGCTTAGCTTAAACAGCCTCTTAAAAACCTCTGTTCAATTTGTAAGCTGAGTAGACTGGTCATGTGAGTTCTCCAAATTTCTCCAGAGATAGGAGAAATTCTTTAACAATTCTTCAGGACAGAAATCCTTTTTGGCAGTGACAAGTAGCACCACTGTGGAGAAAGCTCCTTGGAAGAAGCTCCCTCCTGATATTGTTTCTAGAAATGACAGGACATTTCTACACAAACCATGGCCAACATTTGATCAACTCTCTGGATGATAAATGCCATCTATGAGGATCCAGGAAGCATCCCTTTTCTGTAGAGTCCTTGGGGGTCTGTGAACCTGGTTGTTTCATTACCTGACTAGGTAACATCTTCAGTGCTAGAAGGGAGTGGGGTTTGCTCTCTGTTTATATGAATAGCTTACCCTGTCAGTATTGGAGGTGGTGTTTTTTTCCTGTGGTAGTTCCTAGATTAGGCTGTTCTTTATTCCTTGACTGTTTGTCTGAGTTGGTAGTTCCTTGATTAGGATATTGTTTAATGCTTGATTGTTTGTCTGGTGTTAATCCTGGTGTTAATCCCTGTTTATCTGCATCCCTTTTCTGCCCCCAGAGATTTGCATGGTACCCATTCTGATGATGGTCAAAAGTATTTGAAAAGCTCTGGTTGTTCACTCAGGTCAGGTCCAGGCCACCCATCCTAGATTTGGATGGGTGGCAAGCCCCTATAAATTGTTCGAGGAATTGTCTTTTCTAGACACACATAGTTGTGTTTCTTATTGCTTTATTACCTCTTAATGTTGTAAGCCATCTGGAGTTTTACTGTTGGATGGCCTTTAAATCCAACAAATAAATAAAATAAATTAAATAAATGGAACACCACACACTTTACCCATGAGAATTTCAGAGAAATTATCTGTTTTGAAACCATATCTAAAGTGAATTATCTTTCATCGCATTGAATGAAAATTGTTAAAGAAGAAAGCAATGGGCAAATTTCTCTGCCCAGCAATATTAATTCATTCCCTACAGAATAGTGATAGATACACGCTCTGGTTCCTCCATGTTTCACATGGATGAAGCTACTTTGGCTACACAAGGATCAACAGACATTCCTGGACATAACTAATAAAGATTTGATTGATTGATTGATTGATTGATTGATAATGTGCCATCAAGTTGATGTTGACTTTTAGCAACCAGATAGATGGATCTTCTGCCTTCAGCCTGGCCTTTCAGGTCTCCAGTGCTGTACCCATTCATGTTGTAATCAAGTCCATCTACCTTGCTGCTGGTTGTCCTCTTCTTTTATTTCCTTCCACTTTTCCCCATATTGTAGACTTATAGCTGGGTCATTAGTATTTGGGGGATACTTAATTGGAGAGATGGCTGCCTGCCAGTGATTGAGATGAGTTACCATGATCTTGTCCAACTGAAAATATAACACTCAGATATATAACAAAATATATATCTGAAAATATAACATTCTTTGGGAAGAATGAGTGCTTTCTACAATGATCCTCTAGTCTTTTGATACCCTATATCTTACATTTTATATAGGTCCTCCCCATCTTTGTCAGTGGAGGGGAAATATGCTGAAGGCCTGTTAGATACCACCTTTGAAAAATGGGCAGGGTCAGGACAGAAATGAAATATAATGTCGTTTAATTTAAATGTCACTTGAATTAAAAATACCTTAAGTACTTGTGCTAAGACTATACCCCTGTATTTGATAAACTTTCCCTTTTATGGCTATAAAAATTACAATCTGTAGCCACTTTTGGAGAAATGCTGAGGCTCTAGCCAAGGGGTTGGATTCAAGGTGTGCAGTCACACTGTGCATGTGTACTTTAGATATTTAAGGGTTTTCACTCCGTTCACTAAAAAAAGGCCTTTGGTTTGAATGAAGAGGGTGGGCAAGGATGTAAGTCAATTTCCATTTTACTCATGGCCAAAGAAGCATTAAAATGGTGTTTTAGAAGCAAGGGTCTCCTGAGCCCCAGCTGTTGATGACAATATTGAAATCAAGAATGTATAATCAAACATATTTCCTATAAATACTCTGCTGTGGATAAAAGGTGTTTGTTTCATTATAAAATGACCCAAGTGTGTTAATTAAAAGCCTCTACAGCACTGCAAAATTGTACGGTTATTTAACATTTGGGAGGTGTGGATTCCCTGCAGGAAGTTGGCTGGGCTTACTCATTCTTTTTCCCCAGCCATGTTATTCTTCAGGGCTTCAGATGATCAAGGAACACTAAATTCTTCAAAAAGTCTGAAATATATAAAATTAGGTAGCAATTTAGGAATATAAAAAATGTGCCAAGCTAGCCAAACTTATCACAGAGTATAGGAATTCGAACTGAGTTTACAGATCATCTAGTCTAGCTCCTTCTCAGAGAGGAATCCACTAAATTATTCTTGAAATAGGCCATCCAGTCCCCACTTGATAACCTCCAGGAGACCATTGCTTAAGAAGCACCAATGCTCTGCTTAACAGCTCTTACAGTCATGAAACTCCTCCTGATATCCAGCTCAAAACTCCTTTCTTCTGATTCATCCCATTGGCCCTTGTTCTATTCTTAGAAAACAGGTCCACCCCCTCTTGCACAAGGCAACCTTTTAGAGATTTGTAGACTGGCATCTTGTCTCCACTCAGCTATCTCTTTTCCAAGCTAAAAGTGTCCTGCTCCATTACCCAGAACCAAGAAGCTTGCTTTCTTCTTTAACCAACTTATGGCTTTCCTATGGATCTACTCCAACTTCTCCATTTTCTTTTTAATATATGATGTCCAGAATTGCCACAGTAGTCCATTTGTAGTCTAACCAGTGCAGAGTACAATGGAATTATTTATTACCTGTCTCCCATGATTAGGACATAATATTTCTGCTAATGAAGTTCAAAATTGCATTGGCATTTTTAGTTGTTGCTTATGTTCAGTTGGTTGGTCACTAATACTCTTTCCAAAAATGTTTGATTGCTTCAAAATCTGACTTTAACAGCAGCTTCTGAACACAGTTTTTAAATGACTAGAGCTGCCATTCAGTTAATCATAAACCTACAAACATAACTCAAAAGGAATTCTCTTCACACTCAGTGGGGCTTACTCCCTGGTTGTGTGGGCAATGCAATCCTATGAATATTTCCACAAAATGCAGTCTCACTACCTTCAGTAAGGGAACCATATAGACACAATCATGTACATACTCATGGGAATAAGGCCCACTGAACCCAAGGACCATGCATTTGAGTAGACTTCTGTACTAATAACAGCTAAAATGTTATTGAGGCTTGGCCTAATGTGTAGACCAAGCCTTAGTCTAAGAAGAGATGGTTTGGTTTGAGTCAGCCTTGAGTCTGATTGACTTCTTCAACATTACCAAAAATTTTTTTCCATTGTTTTCTTCCAGGATGGATGAATGGATAGATGTATAGGTAGATAATAGATAGATTTCCACATCTAGTCTGAAATTTCATAATGATCTCCCATTCAAGAACTAACCAGTCTTGAAACTGCTTAGCTCTGGAACCCAGATAAAGTCAGACTCCTTCCAGCTGTAGTTTTCACAGAGGTCTTGATGAAAAATAAGCTGTTTTTCTGTTAGATATTAGTATTCTGCCTTTTGTATATTTTAAAAAAAGTCCCAACATTTTACTTATTTTTAATGCTAGTCTGGATCTTTGCTCTGAGCCAGGTTGTTAGTAATGAAATTCTTCAAAAGAGATGAGCAAAAAGTATGTGTTGTACATGATAGACTGCAAGTAATTTCCTTTATCCAAGCAAGATACTGCAGGAATTGTTGAAAATGACCAGAGCTTGCACTTCCTTGACCCCTTAATATTTTGATGAAATGAATGACCAATGGTTTTTAAAAGAACTGAAAAAAGGTATTACAACCCTACATGCTGAAAGATTAAAAAAAAAAAAAAACCTGCACAGAATAACAAGAAAGAACTCAATGATTTTAGACTTTTTTTTTCCTGGAAGTTTTTTTTAATCTGATCTCTGCTTAACCTGGTTCTTCCAGTTCAAGTGGCTGAAGCTACAAAAATGTGTAAAAGACTGAGAAAGACAGCTCTGTATGTCTGTGTTTTTTGAGCAGTCTATAGAATGGGTATTTGGTTAGCTCACCTTGGCTGATCTAAAAAAAATTAAATAGGATCAAATCTGGTTGATACTTGGAAGGGACAGCATTAGGAAACCCCAGGCTACACTGAGAAATCAACATCCAAGGAGAAGATCCTGACAAGCCACTTTCATATTACTAACATGAAGGCTACGTGGAAATATCCATGAGGTCATCAGAAATTATGTTCAGCTCAAAGGAAATTTTAATGGACTACCAATTTCTTTATTTGGATGTTTTCCACCTCCTTCCCTTGATAGCTGCTGCTGCTTCAGAGAATACAGGAGTTAAAACTCATTCCCCTCTCCAAACTGATATCTCTATGTTTAGGTCCAGTGGAGAGTTAGCAATTTCCTTCTACCCTTCCTAGAAATGCTGCATATTTCTGGCACTTAACATTTGACATTTAAGTGCCAATTATTTTAAAAAGTCAAGTATGGGGATGATTCATTTCTGGTCATGGTAAACAGGTCTTACATCTCCAGTAGTTTATATGCCACCTTAGCATTGTTTGTTTTTTGGGCTCAGAGTATTTATGAACTAAGCCACTGTGGTTTGTAAACCATGTTTTAGTGTACTGTGTGAAACCAGCTAATTGTAGATCATTCAATTCAACACTTAAGCAAACAATGGCTTAGTGTTATGCGTTGCCCCCCTATTAATGTAAGGGTGGCTTCTGGCTGATTTGGGAATTTTGTGCTTGTTTAGATAGTCTAAGACCAGCCCAGGAAAATGGCTGTTTTGTATTGACCAGGGATGTTTGCAGGGTGTCATTAAAAAAAAGTCCAGGTAGTAGCCATGATGGTGTTATTGAAGCTCCACCAGTTTTTAATGTGTGTTGCTTGTGCTATTGAAATGGCTGCAGAGAAACTGTGTCTATATTTAGTAATATTATTATGGAAAGAATACAGCCAGTTGCAGAAGTAGCAGTCTTGAGACATCTACAGCCATCTGAGATTTTGTCAGGTTGATGAAAGTGTACCATGCCATCAGTATGCAAGCGTTGCTCTTTACTTACTTATGGGTGATATCACAATGGACATACAAATGGAGTGAAATTTGTGTTGTAATACATATTTCATTATTTACAACCCTGGGTATCCATGCATGCTTCTCTCAGTGGAGTGTGCAGAAGATAGGAAGTTATGTGATTCCAGCTTTGACTGCAAAGGAAAAAAAAGATATTGCTCTGTTATAGATGTGCTTCCCACCCAAGACTATTATTTACATGCTTTAGAAAATTCCACATTCAACCACCCATTCTAGAATCTACATCCAGAGAAAAATAATTTCCTATTACCTTAGTACACTTTATATTTTGAAATACTGTTCCCACCAATCATTAGACAATAGCACCCAAGTTGGTTTAATTGACTTTTTATCTACGGTACTATTGTTTAACATGATAGAGAGAGCCAGCCTGGTGTAGTGATTAAGGCAACGGGCTAGCAACCAGAAGACTGTGAGTTGCAGGTGTCCTTGGGCCAATCCCTTTCTTTCAGCCCTGGAAGAAGAAGGCAATGGCAAGCCACTTCAGAAAATCTTGCCAAAAAAACTGCAGGGACTAGTTCAGGCAGTTGCCAGGATTCAACACTGATTCAAAGTTTTTATGTTTTGTTCTTGTTTTCTTTGGTAGAAAATTAGGGTTCTGCAATGCTTCGGATTTAGTTCCAAAAAGGTACAAATGCAGCACATGGTGGCCACATGTTAAATCAGCCACCGTGCTCTGAAGTATCATATCAGAATCAACTCTGAGCATTTCCAAAGATGGAGATATTTCTTTAAAACTGTCTCTCTCTTCCAGCTATGGCAGAAGATGGAGAGGGAACCAGTAGCCTGCATATTTTCAGTTCCTGAAAGGGCGGAAGGTTGTCAGCCATTATTCTTTGTTCTCAGATGCCAGATGTAATGTGCCACCAACAGCATCTACCTCTGGCTAATCTCTTCCACAATCTCCATCTTAAGGCTTTCATCTGCAGACCTCGCAGCAGAAACATGTGGCCTTTGGGACTGGAGCGGTATATAAACCCTAAGAAAATAAATAAATAATAAACATTGGATTTCCTTCCTTCTTCTCTGCCTTTTGTCACATCGCACCTGAAGAACTCAGAAACCTGCATGCTCTTTTGTGTGCATTGCTGTCCTATGGATGGGGGATTTAATTGTCCTCACAGACCAACATAGCCATTGTTACTGCTCTTTGTACATACATTAAATCTTCACCATAGGTGAGTTTAGTACAGGAAGACCTCGGTTAACGATAGTAATTGAGACCAGAATTTGCGTTGGTCAGCAATGTGGTTGTAAAGTGCGACATCACATGACCGCATCGCTTAGTGATGGCAATCCCAGCCATTAAGTGAGGACTGTGTGAGTCATTAAATGAGGACCTCACATGACTGTGATGTGGGAAGAGGCAGGAATCCAGAAGCACTTGCTTATGCAGTTGAAACTGCATTCTGGGCAAGCAGGCCGGTAGGCGAGAACTATGGGCAGGCAGATCAGAGTTTCAGAGTATGGACAGGTGGGTGCTATGGGTGGACGGGCACTACAGGGTATGGGTGGGTGGGCGCTATGGAGTCCATAAGCATAAATATAATTATATATAAAGCTAAGACACTGTATAAGTATTTTGGTAGAAGGGAGAGCCGAACAAGATTGTGGTCAGCAAAGGCTGGATGAAAACTCACAAATACTACAGTTTAATGTAAAGTTGGTAGGAGATTTCTTGTTACCATATTCAGAATGGCAGAAAGACGCCAGAAGGGTAAGTAGGCAGCTGACTATCCAAGCTTTCTTCAAAAAAAGCTGAAACTCAAAGTACAGCCTCAGTCAACATCAGCAGCATGAATATAACCAGCAGAATGTGATGACCCTTCTATTTTGGAGGAGCAATTTATTTTTCCAATAACAACCATAGTCCTTCCTCTCCCCCTCCTCCTCCTCCTCCTCCTCTTCCTCTTCCTTTTCCTCTTCTTCACTGCCATTGTCACCACCTTCATCATCCATGTAGCATCTTCACAGCAATAATGGTAAGAATTGTTTCAAAAGCATTCTACGTTATTCCAAAATACAGTGAATTCTTTGTTATTGTTGGATGGGTTGAATTGTATCTTAGTTCTCCTAACCCTGTTTTCTCTATAACATCTTAGTTTCCAGCCATGAGTGTTTTATTTTCTTTATAATACATCTTTACTGAACGCATCTTTTTGAATCTCCCCAATTGTGGAGTTTCAAATGTATTTTGATGTGTATGTTGTGCAGTGTGAAAAATCAGGGAATAATGAATTCTGAAATGTCTGCTAGCAAACAACCAAGCTCCTTTGTATATATTACGGTTAATAAACTTTTTAGTGGCTGGGAAGTATACAGTAACATTACAAGAGAGGGCCCCAGGGTTATTTGGGGGGAGAGCATATGACTTTTTTTAAGGGGTAAAAATGGATGCCTCATTTTGCCCCTTAAATGGTTGCCAGAACTTGCCCCAATGCTGCCCATTTCAGAGCTATTTTGGGAGGTCCTTGGGGAAGCACATGTTATCCAGCCCTGCTGTAAAATTCTGGGTATTCCATTGATAGTTTAAGACTGTTCTTTTGTTAAGATGCTTACTGACACTTCATAGAGACCTTTATGAATTTGTTTAATGTGATAAGTTTCTGAAAACCTTGCTATTTAAAGTGGCTTTGTGCTTTGCTGTGAGGGACTGTTTGACTGTAAAGATGATTAAAGACTAATAACAGTCAATAAATAGCTACATCTTTAGCCTCCCCTTCCTTTGAAAGATACTTGCATTCTTCTTCTAATAATAGGCCCCATTCCTCCCCCATATCTGTCATGTCAGTGTTCCAGCTTTATAGCAGAAGAATGATGTGTCTGAAGCTTCTCCTCACCCACATGCTTTGTTCATTCCTTTTCAAACCACATTTCTCTTTGTTAGTGTCAAAAACCTGCTTTTAAGAAGTCAGAATGTTGAAATTTATATAATTTCAAAAGTCAGGATGTTGACATTCTTTATAAAGGTGCCCCAAAGAATATAAGATCCCAAGGACTGGCATATTCTTTTCTTCCTGAATCAAATGGAGGGATTCTGCAAGTGATTACTTTACAGTAGGTGGAAAGTCTAGGCCAGGTGCAATTAAGAGGTGGGATAATGTCTCTTCAAAATTCCTTCCTTCCTCCCGTCCTCCCGTCCTCCCCTCCCTCCCTCCCTGTAGCAAAGCATGGATACTTTTGAAAATTAGCCTGAAGGTGGACTTCTGAGTGAGACAATGGTGAGCTAGGATGTCTCTGGAGGAGCAGAGATGATGACACGGCTAAGACTGGCAATGAGCCTGGTCCAATGGAACCTCTCTGGACAAAGACAGGATAAGAGATTGCGCACTTGTGCTCCAGATGGCTGCTCCTCATGACAGGACAGTGGTTGACCCATGGGTCTGAGCACTGGGAGACAAGGGAAGCCATCAAGCTCTCCACTGAGGTGGAGCCTTTAAGGACACTGGGTTCATCCAACCTCACTTTCTAAACACTTTTGGATTTTAAAGTTAAAAGAGGTCTTCCAAGCAACAAGTTTGGAACTAGCTAGTGAGTAGAACTTCATCCCAAAATAGAGGGAAAAGTAAACGTTTAAAGAATTTAAAGAATATAAAATAAATGGCAAAAACCTAAATAAGAATTTAATTCAATAAAGTTTTGTTTTTAATAATGTTATTGAAGTTTTTAGTAAACATAGTAAAAACTAATACAAACTAAACTTGAAGTAAAAAGAAAAAGAAAAGAAAAGTTCAAAAGGTGCAGGGAAAAGAAAAAAAAGAAAAAAGTATAAGAGAAAAGAAAAGAAGAAGAAAAAAGAAACAAAGACAATAATAAGGAAGTGGCATCCAACCTCCATCACACTGAGCATAAGCTAATATAATAACTTTTCACCCTTTTTTAAAATTACGAATTAAAAAAAAAACTTTTCTACCCATAGCCTAACTTTTATCTATGCACAGTCCATAAATCATCATTTTTTCAGTCCTGGTTCAGCAAAAAGTCCATTAGGAGTTACCAGAAATATCAATCAAATAGTTTATCCCTGATCAAAAAGTCCAACTTTATATTCCTTCTTTTTGCTCTTCAAGATCTTAACCTTTAACTCATTCCAATGGCATTGCAGGATTTGATCTTTCAAATCTTTGGCATTCAAGAGGAGACTTCTAAGCTTTCACCAGCCTATTTTGTAAATCCCATAAAGAGGCATCATTCAGAATTTCTTGTTGCAGCTGTTCCATGTCCAGATCCTTTTCTTGATTTGTCTTTTGCATTCCCATTTTGGTAATCTCAAATTTGTTATCTTCTGTGCCTTCTAATTCTATAATGTCTGTGTCAGGTAAAAGTTTTTTTTTTAAATGTTCTCATTATCTTCAAAGGTTTATCCACTGAAATCTGTATCCTTTCTGAAATTTTAGTTATTAATATCTCAGTCCAGTTATAGAAAAAAAAAGACAGGAAAAAGTTATAGCTGGCTTAGCCATTTCAGCTCTGTTCTGCCTAGTTCTTTAGTTCCGTTTAAGGTTCATTTGCAACCTTCATCAAGCCTCAGTTCCTAATATGGGTTTAATTCCATTTCAGTTATTTCCCACTGGTATATTATTTACTTATATACTTGTTTTTCAAATCTTGCAGCAAAAATAACCAATATTCCACATCTCTTTGGCCTCCCAGTCCATTTAAAACTTTATTCAATCAAAATCTCTCTCCCTCCCTCTCCCTCTCCCTCTCTTTGCTTTTTGCCAATTGTATATTATTTTAAACTCTTAAGTCTCTGTTTAAAATTTCTTAAATCTAAAGAAGAAGGTAAATCTCACCAGGTGTCAAATTAAGTTCATTATTTTGAAGGCCTCTAATATCCATAAAATGGGTAAATGGAACATTTCTGAATGTGATTAGAAAGTGAGTTTGGCTGGCTTAGTGTCCTTATTAAAGGCTCTGCTACTGTTGAGAGCAAAGATGTCATCTCCCTTGGCTTCTGGTGCTCAGACTCACAGGAGACCACTGTTCTACAGTGTCCTCACAAGCAGCTGCCATTCAGAGTGCTCATGGGCAATCTCCCACTCTCTCCCTTCTCCAGAGAGATTCTGAAGGACCAGTCTACTTGCTGGTCCTTTGTTCTTCACAGTGGTTGTCATCTCTGCTGTTCAGAGACACCTTCAGTCAGCCATGACTCACCCAGAAGAACCAATTAAATAAAGTTTTAAACAAATTAAGGGACCAGAAGAATTTGAAATATTAGAACTTTTGCTAAGACTTTTGAAATAACTAAATAAACAAAACAATAACTTTGTGGGAACATAAATTGTTTAGTTTATTAAGAAAGAGGTGAATGGTTGAAATTTGAAAATTAAAAAAACAAAGAAATTTGAGACTTTGTGATTATAGAAGTGGGACACTAGAGGGGACCAAAGTTCCAGGTAGGGGGGGAAAAAAAGAGAGAAAGAGAAATCTGTGTATTACTTTGAAACCAAAAAAGGAGCAGTGAAATTTATAAAATGGCAGATAAAGGTATGTCACTTGAGACATTTCAAATGATTTTTGAAAAATTGGGAGAGAAACTTAAAATTAAACTGATAGCAAAAGTTACTATACCTACTAATGCATTATTTTGAAAAAGATTCTAAAGAAGAAATGAAACTGGGAAACAGAAGAACGTGGAAGAATTTATAGACCAACAGGATGAAGAGGTGAAACAAATCCATCTGATGTAGAAACACTGGAAAATAAAGAAATTTGTAAGAGATTTAACTATCTCACCAGTTTGTAAGATATTTAGCTATCTCACAAATTTTCAGCCTTTTTTTTTTTAATCTGGAGGTCCCTGGGTGCCATCCCACTGGGTACCACCAGTAAGTACCACCAACTGGGTACCAATGGGTACCACTAACATTTCTTATTTATTTTTAAATTGCAGGACATTGACAAGAGCTCTGCCAATTTTCCCTTCTAGCCTAAGTGAATAGGAGGAATGATAAAACTGTGATCCTTCCCTCCCCACCCTCCACCCTGGCTCTACTGGTCTACTACTGAATGGAAAAGTGTCAAGTCCCACAAGGAATCAAAGGAAGAGGCTCATACAAAAGGTCTATCAATGGGAGCCACATTTCCTCAAAGACAGTCCACAGAAGGGAAAGTGATTGGGGCTTGCTTTATTTTGCATCAGTGGGAGAGGTATGCAGGAGAATCCACCTGTTTCTAGAGTGGAGAATGGAGCTGATAGGTATTAAACAGGGACAGTTGGAACTTAGGTGTCAGTTAGAGAAGGGACTACTATTCATAACAGCATCAAAATAGTTTGCTGGTGATATCTGGTGAAAAAAAAAATGGAAGAAAAGGGTCAAAGGAAGAGGAGAAGAGAATTAGAAATCACAATGTATATATTGTTTCATTTTTACTTTTTTTCTACTTTTGTTTCTTATTCTTCTTCATATTTTTTATATCGTTCTAAGATTTTTCTCTCTCTCATTTTTGAACATTGTAGCAAGACAAAAGAAAAAAAGGGAAAGGGAGTGAGCACATATCTGTTACTAGACTATATTAGTTTCAAAGAGTTCATTGTGAAAATTTACACAACAGAGAACAACTGTGTAAATTGGGGTTAAAAATTAAGTTTCTTGAGCAATTTATGTATGTCTTGGGAAGCAGGATACACAAGTTTTGTGTATTAGTGGAAATTCTGAACAAATGTGAACATAGTGCTTTATGGAGGCTTAAAATGCTGCAGATGAATACTTTCTAACAGATTTGTGTTTATCTCCACATCCTTAACTTGGGGTTACTTTCTGGATTATGTAATGACACAGTAGAAGGCAGAGGATGTCTTGGACAGGTTCTGAATTGTCCCTTTAGACAGTAGAAATGCTGATTCTAACTTTTAAGGCCCTGGTTCATCAGTTGTGCTAGACAGCACAAAACTAGCTTTAGATGCTCATCTGTTGGCATTGTGTCAGACTAAGTGCACAGAGAAGTTGGAGAGATTTGTTGCTTCCAGAAAAAGCCAAAACTGCATGTATAGAAGTAGAATGCAATGGGAATGCAACTGGACTGCTCTCTCACCAAACCTGAAAAGAGGATTATAAGATTGGTCATGTGGCAGATTTTGCTTTCTTCTCCAAGAAACAGGACTGCCAAGAATGGGAACAGGAGGAATGGATTGAAGTGGCTGTAGCCACCCCTAGCCCACAATCCCTACTCTCTAAATCTGCCATCTGAGATTTGCCTCTTTCTGCTTCATGGTAGATCTGAACCTGGCCAGATCTGAATATTAATGAAAATGGACACCTATCCTTTAAAAGTTGTTTTGATGAAACCATTGTCTTTAATGTTACAACTGCTGCTTTATCTTTGCTGGGAAAACAATTCTGCAGCATTAACGTGGGTGGAAGAATTCTCAGCAGTCCAGGTGCAAACGTTTTCAGTCTGATGTGCTTCAAGCTGTTTTAACATTTATTTTTAGATGTACGTGAAAGGTGGTCTGTGAAAAGCCTGTGTGAATTAGGGCTGTCAATTTCTCTTTGGGGGAACTCAGGGGTTACTGCTGCTTGAAAATTGAGACTCTCAGATCTGGCTTGCTGTTAAGCTTGTGGACAGCTATTCGGAGAAAACAGGATGTGCAATTTGTTAAAGCAACTGATTTTCTGTTTGCCGTTTAGGGAAAGACATGCAGCCTATCTATGGTTCCCATAAGCACAACATGGATGAATGGGCTAAGATCGGTGGAAGGAAGGAAATGATGAAAGATGTGGGTGGTAATAAGTGTGAATGAAAACTTGTGGAGCATTAGAAGTTGTGTTGACAGAAATCAACCTGAAGGTTGACTTTGCACTGTTGTTTGGAAGTCAAGTTCAGTGTTGACTCTCCTTCAGTGTAAAGGAGAAAATGACTGAATCCTGACTTTGGAACAAATCATGAATCAAAGGAAAGACTATTAAGTGGGATTAAATTCACCAAGCTATTCAGTATACAACAGAACTTGATAACCCTGGCTTATGTTGTAGGAACCTATCGGAGATACTAGATATTTGTTAAAAGGTACAGGTTAAAAAATGAATTGGTATTGGGAGAATATTGAAACTAAGAAACAAAATGCAATTTTAGCATATTTAAAATTGTTAAGGGCAGATATTGCTTATCTACAGGAGATTCATCTAATGGAACAGGATAAATCTCTATTAATGAAAGATTGGGTGGGACAGATTTACCCCACAGATACTTTGATGACAGCTAAAGGTGTGGCCTTTTGGTTCGAAAAGGATTTATATTGATGTACAACAGGTTTTTACTGATATAAATGGGTGTTATTTAATTTTAGGTGCTAAAATAACAGGGACTGTAATAGCTATGGTTAATGTTTATGAACCTAATTTAGAGTCTCCTATTATGTTTTATTAATGCAAATTAATGAGTGCATTTATGATAAAGTGGTAATAGGAGGAGATTTAATGAAATATTGGATCTTAAGCTTGATAGAAATGCATTGGTATGAAAAAAAAATCATTAGTAGGGAAACAATTAAGACCTATATGGAAGAACTGAATTTAATAGACCCTTGGCATTTGATGTAACCAACTAAAAGAGAATATACATTTTATTCAAGTGTGCACCAGAATTTTTTTAGGCTTGATTATTTTTTAATATCATCAACTCTATATCATCAAACTCAAGAATGTAATATTGATGTTTGCTATGTCTCAGATCACAGTGCAATTATTTTGAATTGTGTGTTTCAGAAACCAGTCAAGGTATCAAGAAATTGATATTTCAATGTCTCCTTATTGAATGATAAAGAATTTGTACAACAAATGAGGGTGGAGAGTTTGCAATACTTTGATCTGAATTCAAAAACATCAAGTGCCCGAATTTTTGAATGGGAAGCATATAAAATTTATATCTGAGGTCAAATTATTGCTTATGCATCATACAAAAATAAGATGAAAAATAAAGGGGAAAATAACTTGAAAGATGAACTGAAACATTTATGGGCCCAGATGTCTATCTACTACATTGTAAAGAGACATACAGATGAAGAAATGTGAACTAAATACTAAATATCACAGCAGACAGAATTCATGCTAAGATTTTTACGACAGAGATATTAGGAGAATGGTGAAAGACCATTAGCCAAATTTTGGCTAATCACTTAAAGCAAAAGAAAGATGGCAATGATTCCAATTATTAGAGGTGAAAGAGATTAAATAGATAAAACTTCAAAGGATATAAATTGTCAGTTTTTAAAATTCTGCTCAGTATTATATAGCAAACCAGAGAATATACTGAATGAGGATACAGAGATCTTTCTAAATAATATGAATCTACCACACTCAGATGATACACAAAAGCAACTTTTATTTGCTCCACTATCAGAAGTAGAGATTAAACAAATAATTTTAAAAATTGCAAGTGGTAAAACACCAGGACTGGATGGATTTCCTATAGAGTGGTATAAAATGTTTATAGATCTTTTGGTGCCAAAACGTTGTCAATTGTACAATGAGATACTTGATGGGGAATGTTATCAGAGGCATTTAATCAGGCTTATATTGCAATTATGCCACAACCAGGTAAAGATCATACTCCATGTGCTAATTACTGTCCAGTCTCACTGATTAATGTTGATACAAAGATCTTAACAGCAGTGCTAGCAGATAGATTACAGCAAATGATACCAATTGTTATTAAGAATGATCAAGCAGGGTTTATAAAAACTTGGCAAACAGCAGTCAACATTATGTTACTTGTAGATTTAATAGACTTGAATAAAAATAAAGACCAATTTGTAATTTTATCATTAGATGCTGAAAAAGCTTTTGACAAAATATATAGACAGCATATGTTTACTGTACTAAACAGGTTTGGTTTTCCTTTGAAATGCATAAAGTGGATCAAGATATTATATGAGTCGCCCACAACTAAAATAAAGATTAATGGTATGTTTTCTGCTACTTTCTCATTATTTAGAGGAACTAGACAAGGATGTCCACTTTCATCCTTGATTTTTTGATACTTATGTGGAACCTTTGGCTTGTGCTATTAGACAATATCAGGAGATTTTCAGAGTAGTACATAATTCAGTTGAACATAAACTGGTTTTACTTGCAGAAGACATACTTTTATTTATTTCTAAACCTCACACTACTATTCTAGTGTTGATGCAAATGATAGATGCCTTTAGCAAAATAGCAGGACATTCTATTAACTGGTACAAATCAGAGTTCATGCCAGTAGGTGAAAATTTGGTTATCCATCCATTTAAGGTATATCAATTCTGTATTTTTACCAAATCCATTAAATATTTAGGTATGTGCATACCAAAAGATATAACTCAGTTATATCTTTTGGTATGCACATACCTAAATATTTAATGGATTTAATATAAATATAAAATATAAATAAAATATATAAAGAGTTTTCTTCAGATATGAATAGACAGGAGTCATTAAACCTCCCCCTTTGGGGAAAGGTGAATGCTCTCAGAATGAACATTATTCCCAGATTAATTTATATTCTGAGAGGAATTCCTGTTCTAATATCTGGAAAATATTATGAGAAAATAAACTCTTTGTTTAGAACATTTTTATGGGGTTCTTCGATTCCGAGAATATCTTTACAGAAAATGCAATTATCAATTAATGAGGGAGATTTTGGTTTTCTGAATCTGGAGCTATATCATCAAGGTTACCTATTGCCAAGTATTAAATACTGGAAGCCAACAAGTGGTGTTAATTTTCCGATTTGGGCAACTTTGAAATATACATATATAGCACATTTGGCTGGATAGACACTATTAGGATCTAAATACAACAGAACTCTAGTATCTCTGGAAACGGTTATGTCAGTTAGAAAGCTATGGAATGGAATGTCTAATAAAAAAAGGTTTGATCCTTTTTCCCATGCTAAATTGACTTGATGGGGAAACTGAACTTTAAAAATTTGGAAGAAGATGGTGATATGGAAAAATTTGATGGAAACGGGGATATTGACTTTGGACCAACTGATAGATGATGAAGATGAATTTTTAATGCATGCTGTGTTAAGAGATAAATATCATCTATCAGATGTAACCCAATGGCAATAGTTGCAGTTACAATATTGGTTAACAACATTGTTTGGACTAGCAGCATTTTCAGCTTCTGAGACACCTGAGATATTAGAACAACTGTTTAAATCCTTTAAAATTAAAAAAACCTACTATTCATTTGTATAGATATTTGTTATCAATAAATCTGTTTGATATGCAGATGCCAAGAGATGAGTGGAATAAAGAATGAGAGGTTCCTATATTGCCTAGACAATGGGAGAGTGTCATAACTTCTATAGCAAGAGTGTCAATGGACTTTAAACTTTGACTTACTGTATATAGCAAAAAATAATATTTAGAATTTATTGGACTCCATTATGTTTGTACAAAAAAGGATTGTCTAAGACAGCATTTTGTTGGAAATGTAATAAGGACAATGCTTCTTTAAAACACATATTTTTACAATGTCCTATATATACTATATCTGTCCCCTTCATGGATCACTGCCTTGTCGTGGCGAAGGGGCTTGTGTAACTCAGTGAAGCCATGAGCTATACCGTGCAGGGCCACCCAAGACGGACAGGTCATGACAGAGAGTTCTGACAAAATGTGGTCCACTGGAGAAGGAAATGGCAACCCACTCCAGTATCCTTGCCAAGAAAACCCCATGGACAATGTTAAAAGGCTAAAAGAGATGACGCCGGAAGATGAGCCCCTCAGGTCGGAAGGTGTCCAATATGCTACTGGGGAAGAGCGGAGGGCAATTCCAAGTAGCTCCAGAAAGAGTGAAGCGGCTGGGCCAAAGCCGAAAGGACGTTCAGCTGTGGATGTATCTGGAAGCGAAAAGAAGGTCCGATGCTGTAAAGAACAATATTGTATAGGTACGTGGAATGTCAGATCCATGAACCAAGGCAAGCTGGATGTGGTCAAACATGAGATGACAAGATTGAACGTCGACATCTTGGGAATCAGTGAATTGAAATGGACGGGAATGGGTGAATTTAATTCAGGTGACCACTATATCTACTACTGTGGGCAAGAAACCCTTAGAAGAAATGGAGTTGCACTCATAGTCAATAAGAGAGTGGGAAAGGCAGTAATGGGGTACAACCTCAAAAACGACAGAATGATCTCAGTGCGTATCCAAGGAAAACCATTCAACATCACGGTAATCCAAGTCTATGCCCCAACCACTGATGCCGAAGAAGCTGAAGTTGACCGGTTCTATGAAGACCTACAAGACCTTCTAGAACTAGCACCAAAAAAAGATGTCCTTTTCATCATAGGGGATTGGAATGCTAAAGTAGGAAGTCAAGGAGTAATCGGAATAACAGGCAAGTTTGGCCTTGGAGTACAAAATGAAGCAGGGCAAAGGCTAATAGAGTTCTGTCAAGAGAACAAGCTAGTCATAGCAAACACTCTTTTCCAACAACACAAGAGACGACTCTACACATGGACATCACCAGATGGTCAATACCGAAACCAGATTGATTACATATTTTGCAGCCAAAGGTGGAGAAGCTCTATACAGACGGCAAAAACAAGACCAGGAGCTGACTGTGGCTCAGATCATGAGCTTCTTACTGCAAAATTTAGGCTTAAATTGAAGAATGTAGGGAAAACCACTAGACCACTCAGGTATGACTTAGATCATATTCCATGTGAGTACACAGTGAAGGTGATGAATAGATTTAGAGGATTAGATTTGGTAGACAGAGTGCCTGAAGAACTATGGACGGAGGTCTGTAACATTGTACAAGAGGCAGCATCTAAAACCATCCCAAAGAAAAAGAAATGCAAGAAAGCAAAATGGCTGTCTGATGAGGCTTTACAAATAGCTGTGGAAAGAAGGAATGCAAAAAGCAAGGGTGAAAGGGAAAGATATAAGCAACTGAATGCAGATTTCCAGAGAATAGCAAGGAGAGATAAGAAGGCCTTCTTAAATGAACAATGCAAAGAAATTGAAGAAAACAATAGAATGGGGAAGACTAGAGATCTCTTCAAGAAAATTGGAGATATCAAAGGAACGTTTAGTGCAAAGATGGGCATGATAAAGGACAAAAAAGGCAGGGACCTAACAGAAGCAGAAGAGATTAAGAAGAGGTGGCAAGAATACACAGAAGAACTATACAAGAAAGATCTTAATGTCCCTGATGTCCATGCTGGTGTGGTCACTGACCCTGAGCCAGACATCCTAGAGAGTGAAGTCAAGTGGGCCTTAGGAAGCATTGCTAACAACAAAGCTAGTGGAGATGACAGTATTCCAGCTGAGTTATTTAAAATACTAAAAGTCGATGCTGTTAAAGTGCTGCACTCAATATGCCAGCAAGTTTGGAAAACGCAACAGTGGCCACGGGATTGGAAAAGGTCAGTTTACGTTCCAATTCCAAAGAAGGGCAATGCCAAAGAATGCTCAAACTATCGCACAATTGCACTCATTTCACATGCTAGCAAGGTTATGCTCAAAATCCTACAAGCTAGGCTTCAGCAGTACGTGAACCGAGAACTACCGGATGTACAAGCTGGGTTTCGAAGAGGCAGAGGAACTAGAGATCAAATTGCCAACATTCGCTGGATCATGGAGAAAGCACGAGAGTTCCAGAAAAGCATCTACTTCTGCTTCATTGACTATGCAAAAGCCTTTGATTGTGTGGATCACAACAAACTGTGGCAAATTCTTAAAGAGATGGGGATACCAGACCACCTTACCTGTCTCCTGAGAAATCTGTATGCGGGCCAAGAAGCAACAGTTAGAACCGGTCATGGAACAACCGATTGGTTCAAAATAGGGAAAGGAGTACGACAAGGCTGTATACTGTCACCCTGCTTATTTAACCTATATGCAGAGTACATCATGAGAAATGCCAGGCTGGAAGAATCACAAGCCGGAATTAAGATTGCAGGGAGAAACATCAATAACCTCAGATATGCAGACGATACCACCCTAATGGCAGAAAGTGAAGAAGAACTAAAGAGCCTCTTGATGAGGGTGAAAGAGGAGAGTGCGAAAGCTGGCTTGAAACTCAACATTAAAAAAACTAAGATCATGGCATCTGGACCCATCAATCCCTGGCAAATAGAAGGGGTAGAAATGGAAGCAGTAACAGACTTCATTTATTTGGGCTCCAAGATCACCGCAGACGGAGACTGCAGCCATGAAATTAAAAGACGCTTGCTCCTTGGGAGGAAAGCTATGGCAAACCTAGATAGCATATTAAAAAGCAGAGACGTCACCTTGCCGACAAAGATCCGCGTAGTCAAAGCTATGGTTTTTCCAGTAGTAATGTATGGCTGTGAGAGCTGGACCATAAAGAAGGCTGAACGCCGAAGAATTGATGCCTTTGAACTGTGGTGCTGGAGAAGACTCTTAAGAGTCCCCTGGACTGCTAGGAGGTCAAACCAGTCAATCTTAAAGGAAATCAACTCTGATTGCTCATTGGAAGGATTGATAATGAAGCTCAAGCTCAGATACTTTGGTCACCTAATGCGAAGAGAGGACTCTTTGGAAAAGACCCTGATGCTGGGAAAGATGGAAGGCAAAAGGAGAAGAGGACGGCAGAGGATGAGATGGCTAGATAGCATCACTGAAGCAATGAGCATGAAATTGAGCAAACTGAGGGAGGCAGTGAAAGATAGGAAGGCCTGGCGCAATATGGTTCATGGGGTCACGAAGAGTCGGACACGACTTAACGACTAAACAACAACAACAAAATATATACTATGTTTTGGGAGAAAGTAGGGGACCATATAAATGTGACTGTGTGACAAAAGCTAAAATTTTCAGAGGATAATATTCTCTTGAATTACATACCTAGTACATGGAATTTGACAACTGGACAACATAAATGGATTTTCTGTGCCTTTATTATGTCTAAAAGACTAATTCTGAAGCATTAGAAAGATAAATGTTTTGCCATCTATGAGCAGATTGCCTATAGATGTAGACTTATATAATGAAATATGAGACTCATTTATACATAGTAGGTTAAAAAAAGCATGATAGCTATATCAGTGTATTAGAAATAAATACATATATACTTGCATAATGTTAGAATTGTAACTGTTTACTGTTGTAATGACATATTATACTACATACATACATACATACAGTGGTACCTCGGTTCACGAACACTTCTGTTCATGAACAATTCGGTTCACGAACAGCTCCGGTCTCAAAATTTTGCCTCCGTTCGCGAACTCCGCATCGGGTTACGAACAGGATCCGCGGCCATTTTCCCTGCTGTGACACGTGGTCGTGGCTTCCTGTAGGGAGGGGGACTCTCCCTCCAAGCAGTAACCGCCTCCCCACCTGCCTTCCTGTCCTCCATGCCAGAAGTCACGTCGAGCAAGGTTAGCTTTCTCTCTCTTCATACTGTACTTTGTGTCATATTTTTGTGGTTTAAAAAAAAACAAACATATGGTTCAGAACGGATTAACCGTAATTACATTCAACCTTATAGGGAAATTTGATTCGGGATGCGATCAAAAATCGGTTGGCAACCAAATTCGTAGGGGTCAGAACGGATTAACCGTATTTACATTGAACCTTATGGGAAAATTTGATTCGGTTCACGACCAATTCGGTTCGCGACCAGAGTCGCAGAACGAATTAAGTTTGTGAACCGAGGTACCACTGTGTATATCTATATCTATATATCTCTATCTCTATCTCTATCTCTATCTCTATCTCTATCTCTATCTCTATCTCTATATATTTCTGGACACAAAAAAACTAGCAGACAAAGCAGATAACAATAGCTGGCAATGGCTAAGAGCAGGAAAGTTGAAGAAAGAGACAGAGGGGCTAATTCTGGCTGCACAAGGCCAAGTCTTAAGAACAAATGCATACAATGCCAGAATTGAGAAGACAGCAACAAACAGCAAATGTCGTCTCTGCAAAGAAGCTGAAGAAACAGTGGACCACCTAGTGAGCTGCTGCAAAAAGATCGCACAGACTGACTACAAACAACAGCATGACAAAGTAGCAACAATGGTGCATTGAAATATCTACAAGAAATATCATTTGCCTGCAAACAAGAACTGGTGGGACCACAAAACAGACAAAGTAATAAAAAACGAAGAAGCTAAAGTGCTGTGGGACTTTAGAATTCAAACAGACAAGTACCTGCCACACAACACCCCAGACCTAACAATTGTTAATAAGAAAGACAAAAAAGTCTGAATAGTGGACATTTTCAATACCTTGAGACAGCAGAATAGAAGAGAAAGAACTGGAGAAAATCACAAAATAGGAAGACCTGCAAATAGAAGTAGAAAGACTGTGGCAAAAGAAAGCAAAGATAGTAGCAATAGTTATAGGCACCTTAGGTGCAATCCCAAAACATCTGGAGCACCACTTGAAGACCATCAGCATTGACAAAATCACCATCAGTCACTTGCAAAAGGCAGCTTGACTTGGAACAGCTTACATCCTACAACAATACTTTAACATCATCAAACAACAACATCTGCCTATCCCAGGTCCTTGGGAAGGACCCAATAGGTGGATAAAAATGCCAAACCAGTCTAAACATCTGGCTGACTGTGCAACCAACAAGAATTTATTAAACTTGTATGCTGGCCAAATCTCAACAACTCTGGGCAGCTCACAACAATTAAAGAAATTACAATAAAATCAATAAAACATAAAAGATAATATAAAAGATGGAAAGCACGATGGAGTGAGGGGTCTCACTCTCCCTTGCTGAAGGCCTGGGTGGAGAGCCAGGTTTTCATGGCTCTTCTAAAGAACAGCAGAGTGGGGGCCATCCAGATCTAGGGTGGGGGGATCTTGTTATGTGTGTGTGTCTGTGTGTGTGTGTGTGTGTGTGTGAATCTTAACTATGGGAAAAAATGTATATTTTTCTGGAGATGACTGAAGCAATGTCCTTGTTTCCAGATCACCATAGTGCCCCCCCTCCATCTGAACAAGGAGTGAGAGTACCCCATTTTTGCCCTCTTTCAGTTTCTGCTATGTTTTTTCCTCACGCTTCTGGCCATTCACAAGAAAACAACAATAAAACATTAGATGAAAAAGTTCCAGTTGCAAACAGGATGTGATAAAAAATAGTGATGTGTATTAGCATCATTTCATGGGCATCCAATGATGTGTGTTTGTGTGTGGGGGGAACAAAAGTCAAGATGGCAGCCATGAATATCAAAGCCATATGCCTTTTCTTTCTGTGGTCTTTCCCACAATCTTGGTTAGGGATTTGGTTAGGGATCAAAAGGGTTTTGATACCCCTGGCCCCTTTCCCCCAGCTGAAGGTTCTGATCATTTGATGTATTTGCAAATTCAAACTCTTCTGTTTGTCCTTCTTATCCTTTAAATAAAGTATGCATTGCTTATTCTGAATTCAGGCTAAGGATAACAGGAAAGATCTTTTCCTCTCCCTTTTTTTTTGGGGGGGGGGGGCGGGCAAAAAGAATGCTGATATTAATTGGTTTATAAATTATTTGGTTCCTGTCAAAGTTTTTTTCTTCCTTTCATTACTTCTGGATAGCACTTCTTTACACTTATTTCATAATTAACTTTTAATGCACAAGTTGAACATTTAATTTACACTATTAATAGCAGATTTATTACTCATTTAAATCATACAATTACGTCAATTAAACTTGTTGCATCTTCAAGCACTTGGTTCACTGATCTTTAATTAGGCTCCCAGGACCTGAATTGGATGTGAAAGGTGCTAAGTGCTCTGATTTTAGCGAAATCATTTTTCCTCCCATCTGCTGCCTGTTATGGAAACATTTTCAATATATGAAATGTATGGCATAAACTGATATCTTTGCAACATTATCAGATAATCTGGGGATTGCACCTAGAAGAGGATGAAAGAAAAAGAAAAGTCATTATCGGTGAGCGACTGTGAAGTTATTGTTAATTTAAAACAATCACTTAATAGAAAATAATAGGAAATGCTTTTATCATAAAATGAAAATGGAAAATTGCAGTGTGGTGTGATTTCTATGCAAATCTACTCTGAGACAAGCCCTTCCATATTAAATGTGCACAAGGGTTGAGATCTAGGGAACATAAGGTAGAATAATTATTAATGGTACACCAAAGTCTTCCCTGAAAATTCTCATTTTTTAAATTTTTCTGAAAAAAAAGAGGCTTCTGTTTCTCTAGTTTATCCTCAGGTTGCTTGAGAATTTCTTTTGAACTTCTCTGGACAATGTGCTTGAATTTGATTGTTGAAGGCAGTGGTGGAAGCAACTAATGGCAGTGTTTTCTGTTATGCATCTTTCTATCATCCTAAGGCCTCCCTGAAGCTGCCCGCATTTCCCAGTCTGAAATGACCTATGGGAAGTTTTCTCTTATCAGGTCTTCCTTTGGGATTTGATGAAAGCATGGGTAGATATCCAGACTGATTGACTATAATTGAATTAATTGATTTTTTAATCTTTTGATATTAATATTGTAAGCTATTTAGAGTCTCCAGAAATGCAACATTAAAGTTAACATAATAATAAGAAATAATATTAGATAGATATAGATAGATAGATGAGAGAGAGAGAGATTTTTCTCAGCAGTCCTTAGCCTGCTTCATCCCCCTTTCAGCTCAATCTTTTTTTTTTCTCCTTTTTTCCTGGATTTTCCTCCTACACCAAATTCAGTCAAGTTTTGTTCAGTTTTGCAGAGTGATCTTGCTGATAGAAAAACAGACACAGCATCCTGACCCTTTTACATAATTTTCCAACATTCCATTTGGTTAGAAAGAATAATCTAAGGATGATTAGAAGAAAAAGAAGGATTATCTGGACCCTTTTCAGTCAGGCTTCAGGCCCGGATATGGGGGAGAAACAGCACTGGTCACACTTTTGGATGATCTCTGGCAGGAGCAGGATGGGGGTAGTGCATCCATCCTTGCTCTTCTCGACCTCTTAGCGGCTTTTGATACCGTCAACCAAGGTATCCTTCTGGGTTGGTTCAGGGGGTTCGGGGTGGGTGGCAGTCTTGTGCTGGTTCACCTTCCTCCAAGGCCAGTCCCAATCGGTGTTGATAGGGAGCAAGAGGTCCAGCCCATGGCCCCTCTTTGTGGGGTGCCACAGGGTTTGGTACTTTCCCTGCTCTTTTTTAACATCCACATGAAAGCACTGGGTGAGATCATCTGCCACCATGGGATGAGGTATCATCAATATGCAGATGCAGTTATACATCTCTGTCCCAGGTGATCTGAGTGATACTGTGACTACCCTTTTGCAGTGCCTGGAGGCTGTGAGGGTCTGGATGGGGAACAACAGGCTTCAGCTGAACCCTGGTAAGATGGAGCGGCTGTGGGTTGGGGGCTCCTCTATATCCAGAAGTTTACCATCTTTTGTTCTGGATGGGGTGGCACTACCCTAGACAGACCCAGTGCATACTCCGGGGATCCTCCTGGACTCACGATTCCTGCTTGAAGAGCAGGTGGCAGTCATGGCCAGGAGGGCCTTTTCTCATCTATGTGTTGTGCATCAGTTATGCCTTTTCTTGGATCGGGAGGCCCTCCAGTCAGTCACTCATGCCCTAGTCATCTCCCGTATAGACTATTGCAATGCGCTGTACATGGGGCTACCTTGAAGAGTATCCGGAAGCTACAGCTGAAGCTACAGCTGAAGATGTTCCCATATGTTAATATCTTTTCGATCACTAGCACCTTGGAAAATATTATTATTTATGTATGTAGTTGGTTTTATTGTATTTTATACTATTTTTATTGTATTTTGATTAATATTTATTGGTTGTTTTTTTTTCTGTAAACGGCCCAGGGTCACTTCCTCATGAGATTGGCAGTGTCCAGATTTGAAATATAAATAAAACATAAATAAACATATGGAAGACTTTTTCTACATGCTTCTATTAATGACCGTAAAGACTGAATATTCTCTCTTCTCTTATGTTTATTAAAAAGACCTTGTTTCATTAAGGTACTTTCAAAACTTAATGCTACTATCACAGTAGGTGAATATTGCTGGAGGCGTTTATCACTCTCTCTTCCACTCTTCCCACACACTTTCTATTACAAATGACATGTACATATTTGTGTTGATAAAACATTTCTCTGACTATAGTTATAAGGGCATCAAGACTTTATATGCATTTCAGCCCCTAAAGTTTAGTCAAACATCATTCCAAACATCTATTGCAGCCAAACCCTTATCAGTTCTATTCACTCACCAGCCCTAACCTACATACTGAATTGAACAGTTTTCAGAATATTTAAATTATAAGCAACACAGAGAAAAGTAACCACAGATAAGACTAACCAAACCTAGCATGCTGCGAAAATGCCACTGCTGAGTTTGTAATTAGCCCAGTTAAGCTTTTGTGCAATGTTTTTTGATGCACCCATGAATGCTGGTTAACAGAAATTGCAAAAGCAATTTAGGTAATTTTATTCACGTTATGAAGAATGGGGTTGACATTTTAACAATATCAACACATGCAATCAGTAAAATACTACGCAAAATGCAATCATATATTGTATGCGTTGAAACTGCATTCCTGATGTTATTCTCAAATAAATGTGCACTTTAGAAATGTAATGGAAAGAGGAGTTGCAAAACTGAATACTGAAAGTTGTTGCAAAGCCTATATGCAGATTCTACAAATTTACATATGCAGATGAAGAGGTAGGTGGACATTTGGAATTATTTTGTTTTGCCTTAAATTTTGTGCAACAAAGCAATGGAACTGCAATTAGCCATTGATAGAGATTACCTAGGAACAGATTGTCATTCAGAAATCTCACCTTTTCTCATATAACAGTAAGAGATCTAGAGCAGGGATACTAATTTTCCCAGAGATTTTCCCAGAGATTTCTCTATGGTATTCTCACGCTAGAAATGAAAGCCTCAGCCTTTTTTCAGCAGAAAATTTCAGAATTTGTTGATTTGCCAACTGCTGAATGTTAAACTATAACTGAATGCCAGAAAATGCATTTCCATCACATTGGCTCCTCTGCCCTACACAAATGAGTTTGGGGAGAACTAATTTTGTGGCCTTCAGAGATTAGGACAGGACATGTTACACAAAGCCTGATATGAGCTGAAGCCAATAGAAGTTGCATACTCCTGTTCTACATTGTCATCTGGATAAGTAATGTCTTAGGAACTGTGTAATTCATTGTACTGCTTAAAGACTGGGCTAGACAGCTAGACTAATACAAACAGGTGAAGACACAGGTAAGATACCTTTAAATCCCAAGAACTTCTACTCAAGGTTGTGTTCTTGATGCTGCTTACTACTTTGAGTCAACTTATCTCACCTACCATGAGTAAGCTATGGGACCTGGGTTGGCCATGGGATCCTCAGAAGAAGTGCACATTACAGGAAGTCATTCTATATCCAATGGTGTCTGGTTAATGGAGAAAGCATGGCATACACTCCTTCCAACACATGGTCATATATGGCTCACCTGTATCTGATGCCAGGACAGCTACCAGGTTCTGCCTCTAATACTTGTATGCTACAATATCTACAACCACATATTGTGCTAAGCTTTAGTTTTGTGAACTAGGCCATAGTATTTATTTACCAAGAGATAACATGAAGATGACTGTGCCAACTTTTTAACCTAGTAAGTCCAAGAGCCTCGCTCTTCGCTCATGAGAATTACTGCCAAATACTCTTCTCCTTTGAAAGAATGGGATATGGGCAAATACATTCACAGGATCTACCAGATGATGAAAGCAGCATTACTGTACATCATTGTGATGCAAGCTGTGATCCTTTATACATGCATGGGACATCATTATGTATGTACAAAAGGGGTCACAGTTTGTCATGTTGGCAGAATGCTGCTTTTGTCATTTGCTCCCCTCAAACTCTCCCTCAAGGATGCCTCTGGATAGGGGATTTACGTATAAATAGTATCAGATTTACATAGCCAATACTATCAGACAACTTCAAACCTCAACATTACATGTATATAATTCTCCACTGAACCTCCTCTTCAGAGTAAATTATTTTCATCCCCTTGTCCAAAGCAGACCTTATTATCATTCAAATCTGACTCATTTACAGAAAGGGTAAACTTAATGGCCTATCAGTACCGAGAATACAAAACAGCAACCACCACCACCACCACCACCACCACATGGCAGCATAGTCCATAATAACATATTTAGGACTGTTAGGAAATATAAACGACAGTAAGATATCAGGCTACACATACTTTACTGATTTGGCTAAAGGAGGAGACTACTGATAAACCATGTAAAATAACAAGGAAACATCTCAACATCTAACATTTCAGTTGGGTCAGACCAAATGACAACTTTATTCAACATCTTGTTTCCACATTGTGGCCAAAAAGACACCTTGTGTAATTGGTGCATCTATTGTAATAATTCCTCAGCTGGTCTCAACACTCCAAGGAGACAAGCAGGAAGACTGGAAAGATATCCCAAAGACTGAAATGAAGACCTTCTGTATGGAAAGCATGAGGCAGGTGACTGTAGTGTATGGTTGTCCACATTTTAGAAGGCTGTTTCACCAATGTTGCTTTGATGCTTCAAAGCTGTATTACAAAGCAACATGGCCCTGATTTCTAAAATGCAACTGCTGCATTGCTTTGCTTCCTGACACCTGAATGCCTCTTTTGACATCTCCTAAAGCCAACAAGGTTTTTGTGGAAGTCTCTTCCAATGCTTCATTGAGGACCACCTGAGATTACTATGCATGTGTGCGCAATGCGTATACAGAAGTCTTTTACGATTACTGGAAATGCCAGAGGAGGCCCTCAAAACAATGTGAATCATCTTGACAAAGCAAGTTGTATCACCCCTCTGGTACATAGTGCCTTATCAAGATGAAATATGGATACTCTGTACTGGCCTAATATGGTATGATTCTTGTCACAGGCCTTGGGTGGATAAGAAAGCTTGACAAGAGCTGACCTTGACAGCAGAGTGTTCTTCTACTCATGTTTTGAAGGATCTATTGTTGCTTTCCCCATCCTGTTTTCATGCTATTTAGTTTCTCTGATTTGCTGTTTTGTAAATTCCTGCTAATAAGACCTCCGCTGCTTCTGTCTATAGAAACTTGAGAGCTTTCCTTCATCCTTTCCAAACATCTGTAGTCTCTGAGAGTTGTAGCCATGAAATTTTAGATGCACACTTCCTATTTCCTAAGTTGATTTTCTGTGTGCAAAATACATTAAGGGGGTTTTGAGCATTGTGTCTTTGATACTGTAGGTTTGAAACAAAAGGATTTCCTCCCCTGGAAGCATTCCAAGTCTGTTCAGACAGTTATATGATGTTTTCCTTGGATACCTCCTGATTTAAATCTGCCCGCAAAACTGAAAAACGGTGAATGCCACCTCAAATGTTTCTAGATCTGTTTTCATCTTAGATTTTAAAATTCTGCTTGAAGTGGAAAATAACACAACAAACACTGGCCAAAGAAAATGTGCATAGGTTGTTTTTTGCATTTTTTGTTTTCTGGCTATACCAGCATAACTTTTGAGTTGTTTTATGATGTGAAGGAATGACTCCTTTGGATGGGGAAGGAACAAGATATTCACAAATTCTGAGACAGATTGAATGGACTGACACTGTTCCAACTAATTTCTGGATTACAATTTATTTGTTCTAATGTATTCATTTGAAAAGGGATAATGGAATAAATGTTTGGGAGGCAGACTGCAATACAAATCATTAAAAAAAAGAATCCACCAAGACTGGTATAGTACTCACCGGTCAATCATCGTAAAACAGATATGTTTACAATGTCTGTAACTGTGGTCTTAAAAATAGGGATTTAAAACAAATAGAGATATATAGAACTATGTACCTTAGTGGCAACTGCAGAAAGTCAGAATCCAGATAGCAATTGTGGCAGGATGATCAAATGTTGATGTCGTAGGCGCAAAATGCAAGGCTTTGATTGCACTGCTGCGACTGCCATCTTGATTTTTTGAATATCTCCCTGAGGGTGCTGTGGAAATACTGCCTTGGGGATTCAGGAAATAGAACTGGACACTACTATGTGGGTGATGTAAGCATTGCTGTCTCATTTAAAAGGAGCAATGGACATGAGGAAAATCCCTTAATCTCTCCACACGTAAACAAATCCAACCACAATTTCAGCTGGGAAACTGTCAACATTTGAGATCCAAATCCCAAAATGCTAGGGAATTTCTGGAAGCTTGGCATTCAGACAAATCGGCCATCAATAGACATGAGGTTTATGAGAGATAAACCTCATTTACACATCATTTAAAAGATACAGTCAAAAGCCTATGAAGGAAACAAACAAACAAACATTTTCTCCAGCAGCCAACACCCAGATAAGCAGGAAACAGCGCCCGATAAACACTCAAAGAAGAAACTGCACCCCACCCAAGACTGGCAGGGCAAGCTACTATATATAAACAACCAGCAAATTCTACTCTATACTGATGATGTTACCTAGCCTGGTAACAAAACGTCTGCAGGAAAACAACCACATCCAGAGAACACCAAGAACCCAACAGCTTAACCTTGAGCTTCGTATATTTTTTACTAAATTGAATAAGTTTATTGAAGGTTAACACCACAATATTATTGTGATTGCTTCAAAAAAAGGAAAACCTTGATGCACCTCTGAAATTTGTGATCAGATAAGGCTTTAGGAGCTACAAAAAAAAAAAGGTGCTTAGGGTGGGGATGCATACAGACCCAAAGCACTTTGTGAGATGGTTGCATCAAGAGTACCTGCCAGAAACCTTGAGTTCCTACATCATTGCATCCATCTGATAGGCACATAAACAACAGCAAAAGCACTCCAGCCCAAAGGAAAAAAAAATAAAAATGAATTGAACAGGATGGTGAAAGAATCCTCCATAAAGTTTTGTACATCAGTGACATACTGGAAATGATTTTCAGTAACTGTATCTACAATGTCTTTGAATGGTTTTTTGGAACATGTCTTATGTAAGAGCAAATATTCTATTCTCCATTCTTGGGTTTCATTAAAAGTTGAGTATTTGCATATTGTAACATACAGAAAGGGGGCTTTTAAAACATGCATAAAAACTTGTTCAGTTTTTTAAATAAAGCATTTATCACAATATAATTTTTTTCTTATAAATCGTTTAGGAGAACCTGGAATCCTTTTTTAATCAGTTATGGGAGGAGGGGAGAAACCCAGGTGACAGATTCACCTTCTCTAGCCAGCGTGTTTTGAGCAATATGCTTGGTCTTGCTCAGCCTTCCTGATTTGTGATTTAACATCCAGAATTCTCAGGTTGGTTTAGCTTTTAAGATCTGAGTTTCAATCACTATGTACAGTGGTACCTCAAGATTTGAATTTAATCCGTTCTGTGACTCTGATCGCAAGTCGAATTGGTCGCATCCTGAAGCACGTTTTCCCATAGGGTTCAATGTAAATATGGTTAATCCGTTCCACCCTCTGAATTTGGTCGCATCCTGAAGCAAATTTCCCCATAAGGTTCAATGTAAATACGGCTAATCCGCCCTCCGAATTTGGTCGCATCCTGAAGCACATGTCCCCATAAGGTTCAATGTGTCAGCTGGCGTTGCACGGCTAGGAAATTCCCCAGGCGCGCTTTAGTCAGCCCTAGCGCAGAAAAAGGAAGTGCTAATGAAATCTGAGAAAGGCTCCCGCGCGCACAGTGGAGCGGGAGCTTCCCCACCCCCACGCTGATTCCTCTTAATTCTGCGCTCTTTCCTTTGTGCATAGCCCTTGGCGCGACAAAAGCACAGTGAAAGCAATGGGGGGGAAGGCTTATGTAGCGCGCACAGTGGAGCGGGAGCTTCCCCCCCCCCCACTGATTCCTCCGCGCTCTTTCCTTTCTCCATAGCGACAAAAGCACAGTGAAAGCAATATCAGCGCGCTGGGGGGAAAGGCTTATGTCGCGCGTGCGCACAGCTGGGAGCAGGAGCTCCCCCCCCCCCGGCACGCTCAGATTTCATTAGCACTTCCTCTTTCTGCATTGCTTTCCTTGGGCTTTTGTCCTCACGCTCAGATTTCATTAGCACTTCCTCTTGGAAGCCGCGACCACGTGGCAGCAGGGCAAATGGCCGCGGATCCGGTTCGTAGCTTGAGGCGGAGTTCGCATGTTGAGGTAAATTTTTGCGGCCGGAGCTGGTCGTATCTTGAAATTTTCGTAAGATGGGGCGTTCGTATCTTGAGGTACCACTGTATTCAGTCATGCTCATGAAGTTGAATGGGGGTTGGCTCATGATCTTTAATGGCCGCAGTGATGTGTATGGGGGGTCAAAAAAGTCAAGATGGTGCCTGCATGATCAAAGCCCCACCCCATGCACATCTCACATAAAAAGGGACAGAGGCTTCGATGGGTGGATGCTCTGGGGAGAGGGGAATAAATAGCTACATGGCGGACAAGTACACTGTGGTCCTCAAGTGACTGGGAATAGCTTTACTTCCTGAATCTGGTATATGTCAAGAAATAAGATTTTTTTTACAGTCCAACTTTAAAAAGTTAACTGAAATTTGTAAAATGCTTCATAAGCCAAAAGACTGTGAGATTAAAAGACAGTAGATAAGGTAGAAAGTTAAAATGGCAACTTTTAAAGAAGAAGCTGGGCTGATGATTTCATTGGTTTTCCTGCACATTGCAGTGGGTTGAGCTAGATGATCTCTGTGATCCCTTCCCCCTTTACCTTTCCACAATTCCTTGATACAGATTTGTCTGTACGTAGGGAGCACTATCAGCAAGTCTAGAAAAATCAGGATTATAACAGAAATACAGGCAGCTACAGTGGCTTGCCAAAATATAAAATAATATGCTAACCTTATTCGTTTATACAGCTATGCTATCTGCCTCTGTGTAGCACTGAGATGAATTTCTGCGCTATGAACATTGGACAGTAAAACTAAGTTGTTGTTAATAGTTAAATGTGACAATTAGAAAATTGCAGTTCTGTCAAGCAGCAGAGAATAAAACTAATGTAAAGTTGTGTAAAGCTTCAATGCAAAATTTTACCTCAGAGACATTTTGAACGAATCACCCCTTCAAATAGAATCTTTGAACTGAATCACCAATTTGATGTGACAAACTGAACGGGATGCTTTTGAATCTGTTCTGTGTTTTAATGGGGATTGTGCTTATGTACTATATTCATCAAATTGAATGGATGGTTAGAATTAGACTGACCTAATTCAACCATTTGAATAAGCTCTTCACATTAAATCAACAATATGAATCAGACTGACTCAACTTCTTTCTAAGATTTGTCCACTCTACCAGGCAAACTAGACTAAGAAACCAATGCCATATAGGTCAGGACTACTTCTATTGTAACAGCTATACTAAGAGAATCTTGCATGTCTGAATGTGCTTCCCCTCCCTCACTTTCTCCTCATGTGAACTAGGGAGGGGCTTGTTGGAGATGTTTTCTCAAGTTACTTTCTTGGCCTGGGCTCAAACCTCTCTTATCTGACCACTGCTTGGTAGTGGCTTTTCCTCCTATCCTTCAAGGCCACTCCCTCTTCTCATTACAAGATCAGATATCAGAATGACCTTCCTTCCTGTTTGAGTTGTCAGACAATGAACAGGCTGCTACATAATGTGGCAATTTCTCCTTCACTAGTGGTCTTTATCCCCTACAAGTCCTGCAGCGCCCATCATGGTGGTGGTGGGTGTTCCTGGAAGAGATGTATACTATGTATGTATACAACTTTGAGTTCCTGCAGGAAAGGCAGGATATTAATCCAATAAATAGATAAGTAAATTAGGGTTCCTGCTTCCTTTCATTTTGGGGCAGGAAATCTAATGTACGCCTAAGATGCTTAATTAAACAAAACAAAACAAAATCCGTGCCCTCAGCACCTTCAGGAACAAAAAAGAAAAAGAAAATAATTGTTCTAACTGTAGCACACTTGCCTTTTCCACCCAAAATTCATTGATATGGTAGCTACCAAAATTTTCCCACCTTGAAATATAAAAATCTCTTGAAGAATCAATACAAATAGCTATTGCCCGTAAAGGGAGGCAGAATATTTCTGAATATCAGTCGTATGAGCAAAGGAAAGCATAATATCACAGCCACCATCTGACTTTTTTGACACCCTCTCCCTCATTCCCATGTGTAGACATTCCTGCTTGGACTAGTCAAGCTTCTGGCTTAAATGGCAGCGTTGCTTATCGTGCATTTTTTAGGCTAAACGCTTCTGATGAGATATTTCTGAGGCAATTCCAGAGATTTTGTTTCCTTGCCTCTTGGAAAAGAAAGAAGAAAAATTATGACTTACCCAATGCCCTGGATTGTCACTAGATCCAGAATGAGGTACTAGTGAGATGCAAAATAAGGTCTAGGCTATCAGTGCAATTGCTGCAAATGCTACTTTTCCTTTCCCGCACTGTCCTTCCTTCTTATAAAGCAAATAACAACAACAACAGCAAAATAACATTAAAGAAACAGTATCGGCTTACCACCTCTACAAAAGATGAGCATACACACAAAACAAGCAAAAGGAACAGCTTGTTATAGGATTTCCTTCTTGCCTAAAGAATTTTGCCTACAGATAGGATGGGGAATTTTCAGACTCCATTCAAACTATAGATATCTTCATAGCTGCTGACCTGAATACCGTACGTGACTTAAAAATCATGTCCCTGATTTAGTGCACAATATTGTGGCATCTTGAAGCAACCATGACTTTATACTAATATGCAAGTGTTGGTATATAGCACATCTGACACTGAAAGTGACAATGGCTGTTGACTGAATTAAAATTCGGTGTCTACATTACAGGGAGAAGAGAGAAGCAGCCACATAAGGGATTGCATGCAGGTGCAAAACTAATCTGGGAGAAAAAAACATTCTCACTTTTAACTCAAACGTGACATAATCTTTATTTGAATTTCTTCCCCCCAGGCTGCAATGTTAGGCTCACATTTTGCCCCAAAGTAAAATATATTGAATTGAACCAACTGACACTTAGCATTGTTTTAAAACCCATCAAGACCAAGTATCAAGGATGGTTCACACACCCGCTGCATATTTGTTCTCAAAAAGCCCTCAAAATGCAATTCCAAAAGGAAGAGCTGAAATTTTTCTGTAGTCATAGACTGGAATTTGAGCATATTCTGTCTAGGTCTGCCTGTTGACAAGAAACGATGGGGGTATTTTATTTTTGTTTTTGTTAGCTACTGCCAGAAAAGCTAAATTCTAAGCCAGTTCGCAACCAGAACCGCAGTTAGTTTGCTGTTTTAAGACATGCAGTTTAGATCACAGGCGGGCAGTCTCTTTTGTGCAGTCCCCAGAGTTCTCTGAAACTTTACCATTAAATTTTGTTAGCACACTGATTTATTAACCTTTGGATAGAGTTATTATTCCTTGAAAAGAATTAACCCTGCCTCCTCAATAAAGCTTTGAAAATATGACTTTGCCCTACATTAGAGCAGGACCATTACAGAAAGTGGTTTAGTAACTTTTCTTTTTTTGTGTTAAAGATCCCAACTGGAAGAAAACAATGTCTTTCTTTCATTATATTTATGAATGTGGTGAATAAAGTCAAATGGAGCAGTATTTTTAATAGCGTGAACAAAATGAGGACTGAAGCCAGTCTTTGCCAATTTGGCGTTCCCCAACTTGATGCTTTCTGGATGTGATTGGATTACAATTTCCAGAAGGCCCAAGTCATGGTGATCAGGAATTCCAGGAGTTGTAGTCCCAACGTATTTAGAAAATCCTAGGTTGGGGAAAGGTGGCTTAGACTATGGAACATGTAATTCAATGCAATGTCCCAGCAGGCAAAATAACTGCTATTTCATAGTAAGGTCACCAAAACTCAGTTCTTTCATAGGGTGAACATAGGATTGGGAAGTTTGTATTATGGAGGCAACATATTCTACTTCAACAATGGCATTTTTCTCCATAGAAGCAATAAGCTCCATCTCATTGCTTACATCACAAACTCTGAAACAGCTGGAGGTGTGAGTCCATTAATAAAGCTTCAGAATCCCATGATTCACTAACCACAAGGGCAGCTGTATGTAGATAGAAAGTTAAGGATTTCCTCTATGTCCCTTCTTTGTCTACCACTCTACCTGCCATTGGTCTAATATATCTCTGTTATAGTTGTAAAACCTGCCTTACTAATCATCACTCAGGTAGATTCCTGTTGTCAGGAATGTCCATAGGCATGTAGGGGTGATCTGCCTTGACCAGCTGTTTCTTGTTGCTAAAGATACTTCAACTAAACCTTCATCAAAGTGGGATGTCCTATTCAAAACTTCACAGTCCTATTGGCTAATGCAGTATGTACTGAACTCAGCATGTCTGAACTCAGAAATTAAGCAAAGCAAACCCTGGTTAGAAGTTGGGTGACAGCCCTCCAGGGAATTCTGGGGATGTAGGCAATGCTGGGAAGCTGAAAATAGTAACCCTGGAGAAGGCAGTGGTTATGCACTTTGGTATTCTAGCAAAGAAGTCTACATTGATGGGTCCATGAAGTTACCCACCACTAGGAACTATTTGAAGGGGTCTTTACTTTTTATTGTTCATTGTATACACAAATATAGTGCTGAAAATAATAATAGAAAACTAGAGAATTTCTCAAGTTTTTAAGTCTCTACATACCTAGAAGTTACATGCTGCATCCATTATTACAGAAATTTCCTTCCTTCCTTCCTTCCTTCCTTCCTTCCTTCCTTCCTTCCTTCCTTCCTTCCTTCCTTCCTTCCTTCCTTCCTTCCTTCCTTCCTTCCCAGATCAATTCCCAGGCTTGCTGCAATGAATTTGTTGTGGATAGAAAATAAAGGTTGTTGCCTGCATCCCCTTCTTCTTTCCATGTGCTCACCAAACCCTTGTTGGTTGGGTAATTGTCAATCCAATATTTTTTGACAGGGTTTTTGTTGTACTAATAAGGCTGGGCTGCAATAATTAAAACTACAATATTTTTGACAGGAAGCCAAAATGCAATTGGAAGCAGATAAAAAAGAGAGTTAATTCAAGGCTGTTCTGTTTTTAGAAGAAGAGAGACAAAGCAAAGGAGAAGGAGGAGGAGGAAGAGAAGCAAGGGGAAGGGGGGAGGAGGAGGAGGAGGAGGGAAGACCAGGGAGAAGAAGACTTCTCCCTGCTGGTGTCTTCCTGGAGTATGGACTTCATCTCCCAGGTTTCTTAATAATGCACATATCAGTTGGAGAATACTGGGAGGGGAGAACCAGTATAGTATCAGATATTTAAGTTGTAGCTTGATAATACAGTGGTTCCTAGAGGACATGTAGGGTATGAATGCATGTATGCAGAACCACACACATGTGAAGGGCACCTACATTGAGGAAAGCTGATTAGATTTATCTACCACTTTCTTTCTGGAAGCTGAAGGGGAAATGTACACATAACACTTTCTTCTCTAATTTCTCCCACAATAACAGCATTGTGAACTGGGTAGCAAGGGAATATGCTTAACAAACTGTCTTAAATTGTTTTGTTTGTTTAAGGTTACTGGATTAGCTTTCAGAGTCCAGTCCAATTCTTGAATAATTGTGATAGATGAATAAGTCTGGTTGCTCTCATTTCTCACTTTTCCCCATTAATTTCAGTGGTCCTATGCCTGCATGAGTTGGAGAATATTTCTGTTAAAGCTCACATGAACACTTTTACTTGCATTTATGCACATGTCTCTAATAAATACATGTTTATGTATTTATCAACAATATTTTCACTGATAGAAAGGCATTGTTCCATTTCCTGTTTTTATTTACAGGTTTGTGGGGATTTTTGATGAGAGAGGCTTGAATTTAAAAGGATAAGCTCAGTTTTAGTTCACATGCCATTTCAAGTAAATGCATTTGTGTGTAAATATGCACCAGACAAATATCTCTCCTATCCCAAATTTTGTTCCCTTTGTGTTCCTTTGAAAATGATCCAATAACTTTTTATAGAATGCACTTGAATATATTAGTTCTGGACTATTTTTGATATTTCTATTACACATTTAGAACCCTACTGAAGAATGTCCTCATGTGAATTAGAAACTCCCACAAGTAGAAGAAATGAATATAGATTTTTCTCCTCGGCCTTATAAGTTTGTCTCAAAGCTAGCACAGTTGTGCTTGAAAAATATTTCTCTCTGTGATCGAAGATAATGGTAACCTTGAATGCGAGGTACAACCTTGCCTTAGCCATTATTGTTGTGGTTGTTACTGTTATTTCATATTCTTTGAGCATGTGATGGGACTGGATGACAGATTGCAAAAAAAAAAAAAAAGATTGCAGTTGGCAGGGTGGAGGGAAGTTGTAGAAAGTGAAGACAATAGTTATGGTGAATTATTAGAATATCTGGATTATATTACATGGAAAATTATAAATATAATATAATATAATATAATATAATAATATCGCATTAGTTATTGCTAGGGACACAGTAATGTCCATGGAGGAAGTGGGTAGGGTCTGTCAAGAAAGAAAAGATTGCAGTCAGAGCAGCACAGTCAAAGCCTTTTGTACGTGTGCTTTTGACTGTATTGCTAGAATTACCATGTTTTGTTTTGTTTTTTTATACTCTCCCTCACCAACATTGTTGAAAGGACACAAGAAAACCAGGAGTCAAAGTCAAATCCAACTCTATGGTGTCTAACCTAATTAATTGTATGGGCTTGTGTATGTGCACCTTCCAGTCAGTCCTCACTCCTGGTGACTGCCTAGATGAGTCCCTGCAGTTTTCTTGGCAAGATTTTCAGAAGTGGTTTGCCACTGCTTTCTTCCTAGGGCTGAAAGAGAGGGACTGGCCCAAAGTCATCCAGTTAGTTTTGTGACTAAGGCAGGAGTAGAACCCATGATCTCATGATTTCCAGCCTGGTACCTTTAACCACTACATCAATTTGGCTCTCAATCTAACTAATTACTGTAATTATATCTTGCCTTTTTTCTGAATATTCCAGGTGGCTTACACATTATCTTCACAACAGCAACTCAAGTTGGGCTGAGAAACAAGAAATTGGGTCACTGGGTGATCAGTTACTTAATGAGCTTCTGTGGCTGACGATAAGCTCCTAGTCTAACATTATAACCACTACACCACACTGAGTCTTAGATTGACAGAGAGTAACTGGCTCAGAGTCACCTAGTGATCTTCTATGGCAGAGAGAGGACTTGACTCCAATCCACCACCTAAAGGTTGGCATGCATATCCCAAAATGTGACATAACCATTTACAAAATAATACAGCACAACTAAAGAGTAAAAGAATGAGAGAAGATGATCTCACCATTGTACAAAACTACCTTTGAAAAGCTTAGCTAAATAAAAGTGTTTGGTCTCTAGCACCTGGAGTTTTCCCTAGCAATTTCCCCATTAATATGATGTGTTTCTGTTAGTTTTGGAAATATCTACATGATTATATACATTCTCTCCTAATACAGTTGTATTTATACACCTCCCTTTTTTTAAGTGGAGAGAACTCTCCCGCAAAATTCTTAAAATGTATGATGCTTCAGTTTGCACATTGGTTCCAAAAGTATACAATTCAGTAAGTCAGGATTAAAATGCTAACTGAAGTAATTTCCCCTCCTCCTCTACATTTTCCTGTTAGGAAAATATACAATGCATGAGCAGATTTACTAGCCACTTACATAATTAGGAAGAACGTCATTAAAATCAGAGCATGCTAGCGTGCCATAACCTTAGCCAGACAATCACATATAGGTATAATAGCTTAAGCTGAGGTATGTAAACCCGGTCTCCTGCAGTTGGCTCACATTTCTGGTTTTCTTCTAGATCTGCATATAATTCTGTAAGCATGTTTGACTTAACACACTCACAGACTCCTTGCAACTGCTTTATAAGAATTCCCAAATGCAGAAGCTCTCTGTGTTTGGCCAATCATGTCTGTAATATCCTTTGCAGATATTCACACTGAGTACAGAAACATCAAGCAGAGGGCCAAAAGTACAGGGACTTTAGGATCAAGCATGCATATGCCCTCACTTATGTCAACCCACCTAGGTAGTACCCAACCCATATTGATGGACTGGAAAAATCTCAGAGGGTAGGAGTGGGTTAGTAGTTGGAAAAGATACCATCAGGCAATCTCAGCGGAAGGAAGGAGGGAGGGAGGGAGAGAGAGAAAGAAAGAAGAAAGAAGAAAGAAGAAAGAAAGAAAAATGGGGAGAATTCAGTGGCAAACTGTTTCCATAGTGTTGCCTAGAAATCATTAGGGATGCACTCATGGTGTCAGTAGGAGTCAGCTCAACTTGAAAGAGGCCCTACCTTTATGTGTTTTATCATATTTAGCTCACCTCTGTTTTTCTCAGCCTGCTGGATTAAGGCAGTGCCTTGTAATCCCAGGATGGTTCTGGAGACCATCACTGATGAAAACTGGTGGGATAATTCCTCATGCTGAGGAATGAAATACTGGGGAATTTAGTGCAAGCTCTAAAACAGGCCCAACAATTAAAAAATAACAATGAATGCTCCTTCCTGCCTTGAAAAAAAAAAAGGAAGTAATTTCCCCAAATCCAAATTACCCAGGAGCAAAACGGAAAATCTCAGTTTGTCCCAGGGGCTTGCCATCACCTGTCCTTTCAGCACCATTGCTGTACTCCCCACAAAAGAACTAGACTTAGAGGGAGAGATATGCACAAACCCAATCACCAATCAAACAACACCACTAATAAAAGCAGCCTATTCTCTTTTCCTCCCAGTTGCAATGCTTAGATAGTTAATTGCCTTTGGGATAGGAAAACCAGAATGCCTTGAGGCAACAATCAGCTCATCCAGATTTTATTTGTTTAATTTTTTTAAGAGCCTTTTCAAGATCCAACCATGCTCTAATCATGTAAGGCCTAAGAGCAGTGACAAATTATTTGTATTATTTCTAACAGAAATGCCTGGCACTTGTCTGGTGCAGCGTCTTTGTTACTCTATGAATAAGAAATACGGTTAATATATTATACAGCATGTGTCGTCCAATCCTATCTGGGACCTAATTACACTTTATGGGAAGTTAAGTAGGCAGTAAGCTACATGCTATGGAAAATACATACAGTAAAAAAAAAGAAGAAAGAAAGAAAAAAGAAGAAAAGAAGAAAAATAAAATAACCCCCACTCTGTTGGTTACCAACTGTGAACAGTTGTTTTTGTCCTTATACTTTACAGAACTTCATAATTATACATTTAGTGCCACTGAGAGATCTGCTGTGTAATTACACAGTTCAACTATAATGACCTCAGTTCCTGTGCAGATACAAGGCATAATGTGAATTAAAATGGAATTTAGGACCAAGCATAAGGGGAAAGAATAGCAGGTCTCACGTTGCTCTTTTTCTCAGGCAGATGGAAACTAAACTTCTATTCCTGGTTACTGCATTTGTAATTAAAATTTAGGGACATCCTGGGATTTGCTCATTGTGATGGGGCTGGAATGGATCACAAAGTCACATCTTTGTTCTCTGGGTTCATGATCAACAGATGGCCTCCTCCATTGTCTCTCCAAACATTCGTTGTCAGGTGTGTTCTACCAATCTCTATCACTCCTGTTCTTGTTAACTCTGGAGGAACCTGTGTGAGATGGCAGATGGAAAAGATGGAAAATTTCCCACCAAAAGGGGAAAAAATAGTTCTTCAGGAATAGTCGAGGTTCAGATGATTGATTTCCCAGATGTTCACTGACAAATGGAAAATTAATCTGATCTCTGGATTATGTCAGTGGAAGACTCTTGGGCACAAGGGATGATATCATCAAAAGCCAGACTAGAAGGCCTCTCAACTACCATCTATTTCTGGTTAAACATGTGTGAGGGCAGAAGAATAGACAGCTTGACATAATCAGTTCCCAAAATCCAACACTCTTGCCGCTTTGTAACTAGCACCTTCTATCACTTGGTGTTTGTCTGTCTATCAATCTATCAATCAATCTACCTACCTACCTATCTATCTATCAGTGATAGACTGAAATGGTCATGGTGCCATTATTTAAAGACAGTAAATCAGACACCATAGTTTATCACTCACAACATAATGCAAACCACACGTCAGTAATAATAGATGTATTAAATAAAATATATCTATTATTTTATTCATATCTTGATTTTCCTCCAGGACCTCCAGAAGACATATATTGTATCTTCATCTCCATTTCCACCCCACCCCACCCTCAATAACCCTGTAAGGTAGGTTGGGCTGAGAGACAGACATAGGCTCAGAATTGCCCAGTGAGCTTCCATGGCTGTGTGGGGGCTCCATCAGAGTTCTAGTCAATTGTCTTGACAGTTAAGAAAAATACAGCAGCTGCCAGACATGTTTGGAGCTGATCTTAGAAAAACTTAGAAAAACTCTAGAGTAAAAGAGAGTCAAGTCAGAGGACTCTTCAAAGTATTAGAAGCAGCACACAAACATGATGGTTTGTTTTAGATGTTAAATTATTTCTTTCCCTCAACTAGCTAGTCAAAGCAGTAGATAGTAATCAGCCCTTGAAACTCTGGTGTAGCCTTTTTGCCACATATAAAAGGAACAGGCAGAATTGTAAGAAAAGTGGCTGCATTTTATAAAAGAACTACCACCCAATTTATCATGGTTGGGTGAGGTATGATGCTCAGGCTATAGGTGGCCCTTGTTTTCAATTTCGAAGTTTGAGGTAGGCAATATCAGGAAGTAGGTGTCACAAGGAGTCTTGAAATGTACTTTAATGCAATTGAGCCAGTCAAAGTCCTCTGTATTTAACTTATACCTAACACAATCAAGCTAGAGTTGTTTTGCGTTTCTTCCTCATGCTTTCTATTTTCCTGGAACTCAGATATGTGTGTGTGTGTGTGTAATGACTCAGCAGTTCTCTCTCCCTTCCCTGAGTTAAACTCACATCCCATCACCCAAAGCATGCTCTGCAAGGTTAACCTACCCCTACCCCTACTTGTACCCTTACTCCCAGGCTTATGGATCATTTCGTCTCCCTATCCCTTCCTCTACCTCTATCCCTAACCCTCAGTTTCACTAAACTCTAAATCTTGGATAAAAGCTACCTTTCACTCTTCAGCAATCTGCTGCTTGGGAGAGAAAGAGAAGGAAAAAGGGGATGTTAGAGAGTATGTCCACCCACCTTTGGATCTGCCCCACCTACTACTTGCTTTAGCCCCTCCCTCCATGCAGCTCTGGTTTCAGCTTCCAACAGATGATCCCTCATAAGGAAGAGACAGCGAGAGAAAATTGCTCATCCCATCCCAGCACTATCTTGAGGACAACTGAAAGTGTTGGATTTTCTACTGCATGTTCATGTTAATTCTCCCATCCTATTATAGCCCTGCTGCTGCTGCTGGATAAGCCATTTGAAAGGAGGAAGGACTGCTGGATAGGTGCCATGCTATTAGGGGATTCATTGTTGGGGTGCTTCAGGGACAAGAATGTGCCAAAGATCTACTCATTTCCCAGTCGGGCTTTATTTGTGTGATGCATCATGCACGTTGTGCTAAAGCTCTGGATTTATGGTGCTTATCTAGCAGTATGTCATCTTTGAGTATTCTGAAAACTTAACCCTTAGATCTTTGAAACTTTGAAAACTGCCTTTAGGGGCAAATCTGTCAACTGTCACAAATTAGGAATAAGGTATCTCAGAGGTAGAGCGATAAAATAGGGGATGCATAGACATCCTTTGTCCATGCTATTTTTCTTTGTAGGTATATCAGGAAGGAAGGAAGGAAGGAAGGAAGGAAGGAAGGAAGGAAGGAAGGAAGGAAGGAAGGAAGGAAGGAAGGAAGGAAGGAAGGAAGGAAGGAAGGAAGGGAGGGCACAATCACATCTACTTTTCTGGTTACAAGAATTTTTCTCAAAAACATAAAACACTTCAGACTACTAATTTAAACAAAACTCTCTTTTTTCTGTATGCATAGTATCCACCAGAATGAGGCAGTGGCATCTAGATATTGCCATGACTTGAAATTGTCTCTCAAAATAAGCAACACAGCATGGACATGCATACCTGCATTCCAGGAGCCCATTAACTGAAGGTTGATGAATTGCACAGGATCTCCTGTATCATAACATCAGAACATCCACTGAAATCCTTAGGGGATTATTTTCAATTCTTAAAAAGTGCTTCATGATGAAATACCTGTTTGGGGACCTGATCTCCTACATGAACTACTTATTTTCCTGGATCCCCACTGTGAAAAAGTAATGAGGACTGGGGAACCACTGAGAGCCAGTTTGGTGTAGTGGTTAAGGCACCAGGCTAGAAACCAGGAGACTGTGAATTCTACTCCTGCCTTAGGCATGAAAGCTGGCTGGGTGACCTTGGGCCACTCACTCTCTCTCAGCCCCAGGAAGAAGGCAGTGGTAAACCACTTCTGAAAACCCTTGCCAAGAAAACTGCAGGGATTTGTCCAGGCAGTCCAGGCAGTTGCCAGGAGTCAACAGTGACTTGAAGGCACAAATAAATAAATAAATGTTCTCCACTAAAAAAATAAGTTGGCCAATTTACTACTGGGATTGTGTCAAGAGTTGGCTGAAATTTATGGAGATTTATTTTTCCATGGAAGATCTCATGTCTCATCCTTATCCTAAAGCACTTTAGATTTTGTTTGGAAGGCCATTTTGAGCTCATGTTATTGTAACCTGTATTGGTATGTACACATTTTTTTTATTTCTTTCTATTGCTCAGTGATGTTCACCATATTGTCAATTCTTCTCCTAGAGTCTGCAAAACCCCTGGCTGTGAAGAAACCAGCAGTCACAATGTGAAGGATGGGAGATAGTACAGGCATCCAGTTTCTTCCCTACATGGATTTGCAACTTCATTACTTTGAAGAAGAAGGCAGATTAGTTGGCTATATAGAATGATCCCCACCTTGGTCTGAATGACAGGAATGGTCAGGAATAGGAGTCATTGCACTGCTGTGCAGTCTCACCAGCTAGCCATGCTTCCTGAAGATTATATACAAAATGCAGCAACTCATGTGCTAGCAGATAAGAACCATGATTCACATAAAACACATGTCTTGCAGATCTTGCATTGGCTGCCAATAAACTTCCAGATACAATTCAAAGTGGTGGTATTAATCTAGAAAGTCCTATATGGCTTGGCACCAGGGTTGTCCATTGGGGGAGGTCAACAATATCAAAATGGTGGGTGTCAACCAGTCAATTACATGCACATAAAAAGGGATGAAACAGGATTATGATCATCCCAATATACCTTCCATTTTTATGATATTGGCCCTCCCTTCTTGGCCCCTGCAGGACCATCTACAGTATTTCAAATGGATCCCAACTTATCCAGTGTGCTTATCTTGGGTGAACATGCTGTGGGAACCTTCCCATAGGACATTTTGGAGGAGAGCAAGCAGTGTGCATTTTTCCGTGACAGCACCTACTTTGGGATCAGCTGAAGATCCAGAGGGGGTCTTCACTCTAAAGCTTCAAGAAAATTCTTAAACTTCTTGAAAACAAAAAGGGTTAGGGTGTTGACTATTTACATCCGTTTTAATTCCACTGCCAATATATTCCTTAATTGGTTAATTTATTAGAGTGATTTACTGAACTGTTGTTGTAATGTGCTTTGCTTTTAATTGTGCACCACCATGAGTCCATGGGAAACATGGCAATATAAAAAATATAGTAAACAAATAAACAAGACTCAAGGATGAAATTAGCTCATGACCAATTTTCTTCTTCCAAGGCATTAATTAATTAACATGCCTTTTTTTGCATGCCATCTACTCAAGCGACTCTAATTGAAGTGCAAGAGGCTGGGGAAGTACAGATGACTGATCATACAGTGAAAGAAAGGGCATTCGCTCACATAATCCTCCTTGATCACCTCTTAATTGAGAGAAGGGAAGGTAAAGATAAATTGCTCTTCAATTCAAGGTGGACATCTGATAACTTCATGGAGATGTCCATGTAGTTTTCTTGGGAATAATACAATAGTGGGTTGCCTCTCCCTTTTTCCAGCAAGTGTTTTCAACTTTTCAATCTACACCCCTGAAACCTTCAGGTGATTGTTTCATCCATGTACTATCCTGGTGGTAAGACCCAGAATCCAATAACCAAGCCATAAACATTTCAGTGAAATTTTCTTTCCCATTGATTTTTCCCCCTTGAAATCAATTCATTTCACTCCTGGAGAAATCTACCTACGTGGTCGCTAAGAGTCGACCTTGACTTAATGGCATATAATCATTTTTTAAAAAATCATTTTCTTTCAAATTAAATAGCATGTCTGGTAGGAAAATATCTCCACATTTAAAAACACCAACACAAGAAGTGCAAATTTCATAAGCAATATATACACTGAGACCAGAAGGAAAAAAATAGCTTAGATGGGATTTTATTCATTAAAAAATTACCTCTTTTTCATTGTTCAAAGCAAATTCTGAGCAATCAATTTAAGCTACTAAACCCTGAAAATCAAATATGAAAGTCTTACATAAAATATTCAGCTTCTGGTCATTGGTTGTCAAATACTGTTATCTGTTCAGAGAACAACTGTTGTTAACATCTGATATCAAAATGTGCTGAGGAAGCTGAATTTCCAATAGCAAACTGATTTCAGATCTCAGATTCT